>OY740798.1:43406011-44078511 GCA_963514005.1 Raja brachyura | reverse complement strand
AGAAGATTAGTCAAGCATGATTTCCCCTTCATAAATCCATGCCGACTTGGACCGATCCTGTTACTGCTATCCAAATGTGCGGCTATCTCATCTTTTATAATTGACTCCAGCATCTTCCCCACCACCGATGTCAGGCTAACTGGTCTATAATTCCCCGTTTTCTCTCCCCCGCCTTTCTTAAAGAGTGGGATGACATTAGCTACCCTCCAATCCACAGGAACTGATCCTGAGTCTATAGATCATTGGAAAATTATCACCACTGCAACCACGATTTCTAGAGCCATTTCCTTAAGTACCCTGGGATGCAGACCATCAGGCCCTGGGGATTTATCAGCCTTCAGTCCTATCAGTCTATCCAACACCATTTCCTGCCTAATGTGGATTTCCTTCAGTTCCTCTGTCCCCTCAGATCCTCTGGCCGCTACTATATCACGATATCAGGGTTTTGGTGAGACCACACCTGGAGTATTGCGCACAGTTTTGGTCTCCAAATCTGAGGAAAGACATTCTTGCCATAGCGGGGGTACAGAGAAGGTTCACCAGACTGATTTGTGGGATGTCAGGAATTTCATATGAGGATAGACTCGGCTTGTACTCGCTAGAATTTAGAAGATTGAAGGGGGATCTTATAGAAACTTACAAAATTCTTAAGGGGTTGGACAGGCTAGATGCAGGAAGATTGTTCCCGATGTTGGGGAGGTCCAGGACAAGGGGTCACAGTTTAAGGATAAGGGGGAAATCCTTTAGGACCGATATGAGGAAAACATTTTTCACACAGAGAGTGGTGAGTGGTGAGTGAGATTTCATTTCGGAGTCACGTGAGTGACTTCGTGAAGAGCCCGCCGGCGCGCATGCTCGACATATCGTCGTAACGCGTTGCTGCGACGGCTGACGGAGGAGCGTGCTCCTCGCCAGCCCTTCATAAGGGAACCACGCAGGTAAGTATGCTACCTTAAGTTGGTGGTTCTTGTTGTGTTTGCTTCACAGCAAGAACATGGATGGGAGTTTGAGAGGCAGGAGATCGGGAAGAAGTCGCCGGCCAGCAGTTCCGGAGCGAGAGTTGTCGGGGGTACCTGCAACGCAGACCGGAACGAGGGCGGAGATGTCGGTGAGCTCTGTTTTTTCAGGTCCGGACCCGCCCGCACACCACAGCTCGGAGGAGTTTGACGAGGAGGAGTGTGGTGTGCCGCCAGAGCAGGATGACCCTGCCATGGCAGTCCGGTCGTCAGCAGGCTTGCTGACGGCCTCGAGCAGACGGGTCCGTGCGGCTGCACGGCCCGCTTCACGAAGCCCCCTGCGCAGGGGAAGGGCAGGAGCCCAGACGCCTAACCCTGTCGGGGCCAAGGCTCTGCCTGCCGCTAAGGAGCGGTCAGGTTCCAGGACGGGACCCGGGGCAGCTGTGAGGTCCAGCCGTCGCCCCCCAACTTCCGACGCCGGGACGAGTCAGTTGGGGGTCCCGTCACGGTCGCCGAGCCCCCCATGGATGGGTGGGCGAGACCATGCGTCGGCAAGGTCCACGATGTGGGCAGCTGGCAAGCCTGCACGGGCCCAAGGTATCCAGGCTTCGGCTGGTGCCGACACTATGCCGCATCTGTCCTTAGAGGCAACGGCTTCCGCTCCCGCTACACGGAGGCGGTTGAACACGCCCGTGCAGGAATCGCGCAGTTTCGCCTCGGCGGCTGTCGACGACAACTACCGGCACCGGCAGGGCCTCGACGAGGTGCGGGCCGATGACAGGAGCCCCGGCCAATTTTCAGAGCTGGAGGACTCCGACCACCTGAGTGTTCAGGGTGAAGGGCGTATTGACCGTATAGAGCGGCTGCTGGAACGTCTCATCCAACATCAACAGGCATCCAGCAGCGACAGGCACAGGGCTTCATCACCAGCTTCATACACCAGCCTGGAGCAGCAGGACGAGGAGGCCGTGGGCGACCCCATCCCACCCCCGCCTGAATTACCGGCGGAGGACCTCCTCGATGTGGCCACCAAGTTTGCAGCCCCTCATTCCTTGGGGCTTCCTATCAATACAAAGCTGGCAGCCACTGTGGACTTCCTAAATAATCACCAGCTTCAGGAGGAAGTTCTATTACAAGCCATGAGCCGTCACAAGGCTCCATCAAACTGCAACTCCCTCAACGTGCCTGTGGTCAATACGCCGATATGGGGCAACATCAGTGCGGCTATCCGTCAGCAGGAGCTGAAGATTCAGCGGATCCTGAAACTCCTCACGGCCGGGATTACTGCCTTTGTGCGGTCGGTCGATGGAGAGGAGCTTAATTTGGACCAGGAGGATGCTCTGGCGCTTCTATGCGCTACTCAAAACGAAATTAACGGCTTTCGGAAAAATAGCATCCGCCCAGCGCTCAACCCCAAATTTGCAGGGTTGTGCAAACCACCGCCGCCGCCGCCGCCCCGTCAGCTCTTTGGCGAAGACCTTTCCAAAAGGGTCAGAGAGCTTGATGAACAAGCCAAGACCGTGGGGCTCATGCGCTCTCAGAGTGCCCCCACGCCATCGAGCTCCAAAGCTTCGCTTGGCCGCTCACGAGGGTCTGCCAGCATGTCTACCAGGAATTACCCTCCAGGTCCAAACCGATATCAGCCACCCCAACCACAGGGGTCTTTTTTAGGATAGGCTCGGCAGAAGCCGAGATGGAAAATGAGGACGCCATGACCTCAAACCAACCCAGCACCTCTACGTCCACCCACTCGTGTCAGGGACCGCCGGTAACCACAGAGGTGAGGCGGTCTGGTTCTCTTTTTTCTCTTTGTTTAACTTCACATGTTGGTGGGCGTTTGCGGTTGTTTGCGGGTGCATGGGGTAATATTACCAGTGATGAGTATGTGTTACGGAATATTCAGGGCCATAGCATTGAGTTTATTAATGGGGACATCCCTCCGTCTCAGCATAGACCGGGTCGTATGTTTAAACTAACGGCTGCGGAACAGTCCGTAGGCTATAAGGAAATTTTAAGGTTGGAACAGAAAGGGGTCATAGAGAAAACGGTTCATGAGCCCGTTGAATTTGTTTCCAATATTTTTACCCGACCTAAGAAAGATGGAGGCTGTAGAGTCATTATTGATCTGACCACTCTGAATAACTTTGTAACATATACTCATTTTAAAATGGACACGTTTGAAACGGCCAAATCATTGATCTCACAAGGGTGCTTTATGGCATGTATTGATTTACAGGATGCGTACTATACCGTACCCATGCAAAAATATTACAGAAGGTTCTTAAAATTTATCTGGATGGACCAGCTGTGGCAATATAGCCCCTCGATTATTTACTAAATTGGTGAAGCCAATTATGGCTTATTTAAGACAATGACATCATGTCGTGATGGCCTATTTAGATGATATTTTAATTATCGGACACACCTTGGAATCAGCTCAACAAGGGGTTGCAGCTGTGGTCAATTTGTTCCAACAGCTTGGGTTCATTGTTCATCCAGAAAAATCTAAGTTCTGCCCCACCCAGGTAATTAATTATCTGGGGTTCCAGGTGAATTCCATTAGCATGAGAGTCACCATACCAATTAACAAAGTTGAGGAGGTAACACAGGTGTGTACAGATTTACTCAATACTCGTATACCATCGATTCGTCACACAGCTACTGTCATTGGCAAGATTGTGGCTTTGTTTCCGGCAGCCCGGTATGGACCTCTGCATTATCAAAACTTGCAGAGAGCCAAGATTGCTGCGCTGCGGCGGCACGCTGGTCATTATGATCGATCAATACAGCTGCCGCCTGCAGCATTGGATGAGTTACAATGGTGGGTTTGCCACATTAGTAACTCGTTTAAAACTATTATTGAGGCGAAACCGATGATATACTTACAAACTGATGCGAGCTCTGATGGCTGGGGAGCTACGAATCAGCATTCTAGTTGTGGGGGCCGATGGGATACCCTTGAGAATACAATGTTGGTATCACAAGGGATCAACTATTTGGAGCTGCTTGCAGCGTTTCACGGACTTCGTGCATATTGTTCCAAGATCTTTGGAGCACATGTCCGGCTCCAAATAGACAACACCACAGCGGTGGCGTATTTAAATCACATGGGCGGTACCAGGTCAGTTTCATGTGATAAATTGGCTAATTCAATTTGGCTCTGGTGTGTCAAGAGAGACATTTGGATTTCAGCCACCTATTTGCCAGGTGAGCTTAATTTTGTGGCGGACGCCAGGTCACGCAAGTTCAATGATAATGTTGAATGGATGTTACATCCTGAAATTTTTGCAAAAATCACAGCCAAATTTGGGAAACCGGATATTGACCTTTTTGCGTCCCGGTTGAACCATCAGGTACCAACCTACGTCTCGTGGGAACCAGATCCTGGGGCTATAGCGTTAGATGCATTCTCGCTAGACTGGGGGAATTGCTTTTTCTATGCATTCCCTCCGTTTTGCCTCATCAGTCGGGTATTACGAAAAATTCAGATGGATGGTGCCAAGGGCATCCTTATCATACCCGACTGGCCTACACAGCCGTGGTATCCGATGGTCTTTGACACGCTCAGTGAGCCTTGGGTCCGTTTGCAGGGTAGCCCAGAATTAGTTACTCACCCTGTATCAGGGGAGCCACATCCCTGCCATGGCTATTTAAATTTGTTGGCTTGCAGATTCTGAATCTGCCTTTAGTTGGATACGGCCTTTCTACCCGGACCATGGATACCATTGCAGCGTCGTGCCGAGAGTCTACAAGGCGAAGATACCGCTCTCACATCAGGAAGTGGGAAGCCTTCTGCAGCCGCTCTCGCATCACGTACGATGCCGTGACTATAACTGACGTCCTGGAATTCCTCGCGGGGTTGCACCATGATGAACACTTAAGCTACAGTGCCATCAACAGCGCCAGGAGCGCTCTATCATTCTACCTCAATATTGAGGTGGGATCCAACAAGCTAGTGTCCAGGCTCATGCGGGGTATTTTCAATACGAATCCGCCTACACCACGCTACAATATCACCTGGGATGTCAGGGTAGTTTTAGCTCTGCTCAGGACGTGTTCCCCCATGGAAGGGCTCCAGCTGGACAAACTCACCATGAAGCTGGTGATGTTACTAGCGCTGACTTCAGCACAGAGGGTACAGACACTCCATAAACTACGTGTCGACAGAATGATGTCTACCCCCACAGAAGTAGTTTTCTTTGTTGACGAGCTACTAAAGCAGCATAGACCTGGGTGCACAGGGCTGCAGCTGAAGTTCCCGGCATACCCCGCAGATGCTAGGCTATGTTTAGCCTCCCACATCCGTTACTACGTCAAGGTGACGGCAAGCATCAGAGGAAAAGAGAGATACCTGCTTGTCACTCATAAGAGACCTCACCATCGAGTGACAACACAGACGATATCCAGGTGGCTTCGAGTCGTCTTGGGTAAGTCAGGTATCAACACTGTGTTCAAATCTCATTCCACCAGGGCTGCATCGACGTCGGCGGCGAGGGTCATGGAGGTGCCCATGGACCATATTCTCGCCACAGCAGGATGGGCTAATGAAGCGGTGTTTCAGCGTTTCTACAACCGGCCCGTCGCTGCGCCTCTACAGTTCGCAGAAGCCGTATTAGATGCGGGGCAAGAACGTGGAGATGTCCCCGAATAAGGGGTTTTTGATTTGTTGTTAATAAATATGATTTGTTTTGCAGTATGGACTAGTCAGCACGTTATTCCTCCCATCCATCCCTGGTAGTGGTGTGACAGCATGGACGTGGTCCAGGGCGTGTCATCACAGAAGCTTTGAAGTCTTCACGAAGTCACTCACGTGACTCCGAAATGAAATAGTAAGATTCAACGAGAACTTACCAGTTCGAAGGTTGATCATTATTTCATGAGGAGTCGAAGTGAGGGATTTCGTGCCCTCCTCGCCCAACCCTCAATCACCTTCATCTGGTAATCTTAGTCGTTTTCATTCTTACTATGTGAAGTCATTTCTTTTCATTGGTTTCTGTGATTCCACGCCGCTACTTTGAAGTATGTCGAGCATGCGCGCCGGCGGGCTCTTCACGAAATCCCTCACTTCGACTCCTCATGAAATAAAGATCAACCTTCGAACTGGTAAGTTCTCGTTCAATCTTACTATTCTCTGCCACAGAAGGTAGTTGAGGCCAGTTAATTGCCTATATTTAAGAGGGAGTTAGACGTTGCCCTTGTGGCTAAAGGGATCAGGGGGTATGGAGAGAAGGCAGGTACAGGATACTGAGTTGGATGATCAGCCATGATCATATTGAATGGCGGTGCAGGCTCGAAGGGCCGAATGGCCTATTCCTGCACCTACTTTCTATGTTTCTAGGAAGGTTGTTTGTGTCCTCCTTAGTGAAGACATGAGGAAAAAAGTCCTAGCTTATCTAACTTCTCCCTATAAGCCCACATGCCCTGGTAACATCCTTGTGAATCTATTTTGAATCCTTTAAAATATAAAGGCATCCTCCCTATAGTTTGATGACTGGAACTGCACACGTACCCTGTGTTGCCTCACCAAAAACTTGTACAGGCACTTCATGATGTTCAAACATTTTTTCTCAATACCCTCCCCAACGATGCCAAGCGAGCCAAATTCCTTAGATAGACACAAAAAAACAGAGTAACTCAGCCGGTCAGACAGCATCTCTGGAAAAAAGGAATAGTTGACGTTTCGGTTCGAGACCCATCTTCAGACTGAGAGTCAGGCGAAAGGGAAACAAGAGCTCTAGACTGGGATATATAGAAATGTCTGATTCACTACACTGTCTCCCTGACATATCACCTTAAGGGAACCATGCACCTGTACTCACAAATCTCTTTATTCTGCAACACTCCAGGCTTCTATCATCTCTAGTCTCATCTTGACCACTTCCTGTCTGCGCTGCATATTGATTTTAGTAAAAATGCTACTCTGTATCGCTGTGATTTTTGGCCATCTTCCTCACAGTCCTCCTCCGCTGAGCCAGCCCCAAGGATTTTTCCCATTGATGAAAAATACAATAGTTATGAGTGTTTAAAAAAACCTTGAGATCATCTGATTGGTCCTCTCGCCTGTCAATCACCGCGCGGAAGGTAACGCCCCTGCGCTCAGCCATGTGAGTATATTCAAGAAAGTTTACTGTCATATATATTGTGTGTGTGTGTGTGTGTTGGAATTGGTGGAGAGGTGGAATATTGCATTGGGGGACCAACCCTCCCGTGTGAAGCTGGGACCCAATGGGTCCCACTTAGTCTAGTTTACTATATGAGCCCCGCCCTGGTTTGGCATACTTCACACTTGTCAGAGTTAAATTCCATTTGCCATTCATTGGTCCTCTTTCCAAACTGATCTAGATCGCGTTGTAAAGTTAGATATCCTTCCACACAGTTTACCATACCTTCAGTTTTGGTGTCATCTGCAAATTTACTAGCAATGTTAATTACATTGTCATCCAAATCATTAATGTATATAACAAACATCAGTGGACCCAGCAGCGACCCCTGCACCACTCCACTGGCCACAGGTAGTCATTCTGAGAAACAACACCTCCACAACTACTTTCACTCCTTCCTCTAAGCAAATTTGAATCCAAATGGCTCCCTTATCTTGGATTTCATGCCATCTAACTTTCCACACAAGCCTATGATGCGGGACTAGTCAAAGGCCAAATAGACAACAACATCCATCAATCCTCGATGACCACCTCGGAAAAACAATCTGATTTGAGAGACACAAAGTTGTGCTGACTATTCCTAATCAGTCCTTGCCTATCCACATGCTGATAGATCCTGTCCCTTAGAATAATAAATCCTTTCATAAAATACTGGATTAATAAAAGGTGAATACTGATCTATGAATTGAGTTGTTTGGACATGAGACCCTAAAATTCTATGTCAAAGCAACGCATTCAGAAGTTGATTTTATTATCATATGCAGAATAGGTACAAAGAAAAGCTTGCTTGCATCAACATCAGAAGTACAGACTTGGACAACACACAAAAACATTAAGATTTGTACAGAAATACAAAAACAATAGTAAAAGTTGGCGTTGGTGCAAGAGGTGGTACTCGGTGTACTGTTACCAAAGTAGGATTAATGTGGAGGTCCATTCCAAAACTCGATGGTTGTTGGAAAGTAGCTGTTCCAGACTTCAGGCTTCTGCCTGACAGTAACAGTAAGCAGAGGGCATGGCCACATGAAGGGGATTCATGTTAGACGTCACCTTCTTGAGACAGCACCTCATGTAGATGCTTTCGATGGTGGGAGGGGCTGTGCCCATCATTCTCTTGCATCATGTGTCGGAATTGCCATGCCAGCCCGTGCAACCAATCTGGATACTGTACAGTGCGTGTGTAGAAGTTAGAGATTCGGTGACTTGCTGAATCTCTTTAAACTTCTAACAAAATGGAGAGGCACTGATGCACCTTCTTCATCTACGGGCTGGGCTCAGGACAGATCGTCTGAGATATTCACATGCAGGAATTTGAAGCTGCTAACTCTTTCTCCACCGACCTCCCCAATGAAAACTGGCACATGATCTCATGACTTCCCCTTTGTGAACTCAACATTTCTTTCCCTGGTTTTGTGGAGGCTGAGTGTGAGGTTGTTGTTGTGGCACTTGACCAGGCGTTCTATGTCCCTCGTACACTCCAGACTCCTCACCACGTGTGATTCACCCAATAACTATGGTGCCAGCGGCTGGTTGATGGACGGCACTGGAGCTGAGCTCAGCCACGTGCTCATGGGTGCAAGGAGAGCAGTGCAGGGGCCAGGCACCCTTTCCTGAGTTTGCCAGTGAGGACGTCAAGGATCTAGTGGCAAAATGAGGTGCAGAGGCCCAGGTCTTGGAGTTTGGTGATTGGTGAGTTTGCAGGGGATTATAGCATTGAATGTTGAGCTGTAGTCGATGAACATCAGCCTGACGTATACATTCCCGTTATGGGTCAGGCTGGAGTTGAGTGGAGACCCAGATAGATAGCATCGGCAATTGTCCCGTCGTGGTGTTATTGAAGCGGATCCAGGACATTTCTCAGGCAGGAGTTGATAGACCATAACCTACCCCTTGAATACCCTATGGTGGATGTAAATGCTACCAGCACAGAGTCGGATGACCAGGTTTTCTTAGGCACTGATACACTATATGAACTTTTGAAGAAGGTGGGAACTTCAGACGGCAGAAGTGAAAGATAGAAGATGTCCTTAAATACTCCAGCCTGTTGGTCCGCACAGGCCTTTAGCACTCGCCATCTTGGTTGGGCGCGTGCTCATCTTGAACAATGCTCTCATGTCGACCTCAGCACTGAAATTTTACGATCATCAGGAGGTGCGGTGGTTCATGTAGGTGTCATTATTTCCCCTTTCAAAGTGTGCGTTAAAGGCATTCAACTCATCTAGAAGTGGTGTGTCATTGCCATGTGGTAGCTGCTTTTTCCCTGTAAGAGGTGATAGTGTACAAGCCCTGCCACAGCTGTGACTCTGACTCATCTCCGACTCCAGCTTGGTCTCGATTTGTCCCTTTTGCTTGTGATGATCCTCTGGCGATCATTCCTGAATGCATCTGTGAGCATGGCCCAGTCCACTGATTCAAATCATCCCAGTACTCCTCTGCCCAGCACTTTGTTGTGCATTTCCAGTGCCACGATCTTCAGTCTCTCTCTCTCTGGTTGCAAGCGATACATCTAAGTAGTGCAATGGAGCAGTGGGCATTCCTATTGGTGGTATAGCAAGAGTTTGACCTGTTTAAGAAGTAACTGCAGATGTTGGAAAATCGAAGGTAGACAAAAGTGCTGTAGAAACTCAGCGGGTGCAACAGCATCTATGGAGCGAAGGAAATAAGCAATGTTTTGGGCCGAAACCCTTCTTCAGGTCTTCAGAGGTGACCTGTTCATGGTTGTCAGGCAGAGACTTCTATAACTAAAAAAGGACACAAAGTGCTGGAGTAACTAGAAGGTCAGGCCACATTCTTGGAGAACATAGCGAGGTGAAGTTTCGGGGTGGGACCTTTCTTCAGTCTGAAGAAGGGTCATGACCAGTAATGACCATTACCTACTTATGTTCTCCAGAGATGCTGCCTAACCTGCTGAGTTACTCTAGCACTTTGTGTCTTTTTTTATAAACCATCGTCTGTTTCAACTTTTTCAGGCTCGTATGGTTGAAGCTCCCAGTGATGACATGGAAGGCATCGGCATACACTGTTTCATGCTGGCTGATCGCAACTCTCCATTCTCCAAGTACTATATTGATGTGTGTATTAGGCAGGGTGTAGACTGCAGTCAGGATGACAACAGAGAATTCTCGGTAGATACCAAACCTACCAATAATTTTTAGTGGTAATTTTTCTGAGTTTCAATACAATCTCAGAGCAGGTTCATCAATGTTCCGAGCTGGAAAACCATCGTAAAGTATTGCATCTATCCTTCTACCTCACTTTTACAGCAAATTGGGTTTGCCCACTCAAGCTGAAGTGTACACCTTTGCTACATGGAACTCTAAAATCCTCTTTTACATTCTGCCTGGAATACAACTTCTGTTTGAAGAGTCTATAACATTACTTGTGTGTTTTTGCACTTGCCTCCACACAAACATCATCCTGAGTTCCCAAGCTCCGATCCTTCCCTCCACCATCTTGAATCCATTAGGTCAACTTTCACCTTTCTGTAGTGTCCAGGAATAGTGGTCAATAGCAACCAGATCTCCATGACAACATTAAGATCAGCCATTTTCTCTCCCACCATGTTATTAATTCATCGTCTTTTTGCTTCATGTTTCACTGGCCAACTCTCCATTTCCTCCAATGTCAGCTTCATCACCAATGTCCTTCATTGTGTTCTGACCCACTCACCCCGCCCGACAACCATGGTACTTGTGATCTTGCTCTGATCTGATCTGATCTTCCTACAGTAGACAATAGACAGGAGTAGGCCATTCGGCCCTTCGAGCCAGCACCACCATTCAATGTGATCATGGCTGATCATCCACAATCAGTACCCCGTTCCTGCCTTTTCCTCATACCCCCTGACTCCACTATCTTTAAGAGCCCTATCCAGCTCTCTCTTGAAAGCATTCAGAGAACCTGCCTCCACTGCCCTCTGAGGCAAAGAATTCCACAGACTCACCACTCTCTATGAGAAAAAATGTTTCCTCGTCTCCGTTCTAAATGGCTTACTCCTTATTCCTAAACTGTGGCCCCTTCCCACTTTCATCAATTTATCCTTAGTGATGCAGAGATCACTCCCTTCCTGGTCTTGCTGTGAATGTGCCCTAGCTCTCAGTGCTGAAAGACCCATGACATTGGCTCCACCACAAATCATGAAAACGGGCCCCTCTTTACCCCCCAGACCCACACTGGTGAACTTGGTGAATCCTCTCTGTGCCGTCCTACAGGCTATGATGTACACCATCACTCCAGAAACACATGCCTGACCCCAATCATTAAACATGTATAAGTCCAACATCCCCTCCTTCACTATACCCCTGTGCAATGTTTCCATGGTGTCACACAGTTGCCTGCACTGTTTTGCTGAGCTGAATGCAAAAAATGCTTTTCATTGTACCTGATACAAGTGACAATAAAGAAACCATTGACCATTTCAAAAGGCTATTGCACCCTCTCGCATCTGACACCAACTGCTTAGTTTAGCAATGCAGCTCAGAAACAGGTCTATCGGCCCACCGCGACTGCGCCAACTAGCGATCCCCGCACACTAACACCGTCCCACACACAAAGGACAATTTTACATTTATACCAAGCCAATTAGCCTAACAAACCTGTATGTGTTTGGAGTGTAGGAGGAAACTGGAGCTCCCTGAAGAAAAGCCACGTAGGCGGAGAACATGCAAACTCCGTACAGACAGCACCCGTAGTCAGGATTGGACCCAGGTCTCTGGCACTGTAGGATAGCAATCCTACCGCTGTGCCACTGTGCTGCCCTAACGGTGACTGGCATCGGTTTACTGTCCTGAACCCTGGGCGCTGCACTGACAGCAGCCTCTGCCTGCAGCCCGTTTGTTTTTCCATCTTTTTAAATTTTTTTCGTCAGTTAAAAGTCTGTTTTTGGGGGAAATTTTAACTTTTCTATGTGGGGGAGGAGGGCAGGGTAAGGGGGAAACTAACTCCCAGTCGCTTCCTGGCGGGGACGTGACTATTTCTCCGAATCGCGGCCTCGCCCCCCACCTCCTGGATCGGAGCGGCCTTTCCTGCCGGGACCGGGAACCGGACCAGAGCTGCAACAGCGGCGGCGCTGGAGTCACCACGGAGCGGGCGATGCCTACCTGGGTTGCCGTTTGGAGCTCCGGAGCGTTGGGCCGCTGCTCCAACATCGTGGAGCTCTGGTTTGGCACTGAACAACTCCGTGGAGTCCAGGGGCGAGGGCCTCCAGCGTTGTATCTCCACCTGGCACGCCCTGCGGACTTTGGGAACCGCAGACTCCGGTAGGAGGGGGCCGACTCGAGGTCCAGGCCGCTGAGGACGTCCCCCAGCCACGATGTCGGACTTACATCACCCCGGCGAGGGGGCCTGAACATCGGGCCGCCCGTAGCGGCGACTGCGGAGGGCTCGGGGAGACTGACTTTGGTGCCTTCCCTCACAGTGGGAAACTTTGATCCTGCTGTGTGGGGATGTTTTATGTTGAATTCTATCTACTCTGTGTTGTGTTCTTTATTTTTTACTGTATGGCTGCATGGTGATTTCATTTCACTGTGCCAATTGGCACACGTGACAAATAATGTATCTTGTATCTTGTAGCAGTGGGTGACCCTGTTTAGGAAGAGTTGATGGGGGGGGGGGGGGGAGAGTGGAAAATATAGTGGGATTATTTAGAGTCATAGAGCAGGGAAACAGGCCCAACTCGTCCATGACACATCTAAGGTCGTCCCATTTGCCCATATTTAACCCAATCCATATACCTATCGAAATGTATGTAGTATGTAATGTTAGTAAATGTACATAGGCAATTGGTTATCAGAGAAAACTTGGTGTGCCACAGAATCCATGATTCTGACTTTATCTTTGGAGTATAAAATCCTGGAGCCCTTCAGCCCTGCTGGTGCCCCGTTTAACTGCTCTCAACCTTGGAAACCTGGAGTTGGAGGAGGCGGGTACGCTTGCTATCCACTGGATCTCCAAGAGACACGTGCTGGACATTCCACAACTGGTGACAGCTCCCTCCCACCATTGCGGAAATGTTGTGCTTCTCTTCATCTCTTCAGAAGCTCTTAGTCTGTTATGCTGAAAACTTACCACCAAACTTACCTCCCGGCTTTTAAAACACAGGATTACAAATATTGGAGCTTCCGTGACATGCCACAAGAATTATCAGGATTACCAGTACCAAATTCTTATGTTAGCCAAATGTCCTTGTTTAGCAGAACATACAAGTGGCCTGTTCAATTTCACTGGGCTGTGCAAAGTAAACTTTGAAACAGAAAAATTCTAGGCAACCACTCAGTTATTTACGTCTGTTCCAGCATTCAATATGATGATGACTCTACCTCAATATCAAGGTCCTAATTTCTTCCCATATAGCTTCATGATGTCTTTTGTACCTATCCAGCTATCTCCTTTTCACATCCATTTAGCAACTTGGCCTCCACTGCATTCTGCAGTACAGGATTCCACAGATTCCCCGGGACAAACCTAAAGAAATGTGGCTTCATCAAACCCCCCCCCCCTAATTCTGAGACCATGAACTCTGGTATGAGAAACATCCTCCCTGCATCAACATAACTTGATCGACATTTATTAACGGAATAACAGAAGAGAGTTGATAAGAGCGGTGTGGTTGCGTGTACATGGATTTTCACTTTTCCACGATAAAAAATATAATAGGTATTTTAGCAAAATTTATTAAAAAGCAGATGGATATAAAATTAATTAAGAGACAGAAATAAAATAATGTTAAATCTAACACACAAACTACAAAATATATATAAATAAAATGTTCCCTGCTCAAACTATTAGGACTACTGATCATTTTGCCTTGCATTAATATCTCAGATTTGGGCATACAGGACATTCAAAGCATGCAAATTATACAAAACTGAAATGGAGCAAATAATGAGATAATGACAGCCCAGGGAGGCACATGCTAGTGAAATGGGTATTAACATTTTGTGCTAAAACCTGTGAAGTAATTCCTTTCTGTGGGAAGGATGAGGAGATCCAACAGGGCTATATTTTATGACCCAGGAATGTGCTTAGTCAAATATTCAATAGGTCACATTGAGAGATCATTTAAAAATAATTTCAAGGGATCCTTGGTGTTGTTTTCAGAGGAACAGATAATTAAAGGTAACAAAAATAGTTATGATTCAGGTTGAACAACTGCATTCAGTCCCACACATAAGAGAGTAGAAAGAAAGAATGGTGTCAGGAACGAACGTGTCCAGTTTTGTGGAGCTTCTCTAAAGGTTCTTAGACTGGAGAGAAGGTGAAAGGAGTCAAATTCACTTTGATGGAGGAAATCAGAAGTAGAGGCAATGAGATCATGGCCGATATCACAGGGAACACATGCTGAAGTACCAGAAAAAAAGGCAATACAAGGAAATCTATTTTAATGATATTGTGGTTAATGGTTCAGTATTGTGATGCTTGAAAGATTGGTGGGCTGAGATTTACACAGACTCATAGTTGATAAAGTCTTCATAAAAGACTCAGCTCAAGCTGAAGCTCACGGATTTGAAGACATGTTATTGGCCTGACTTGGACATTGACTGGACAGCAGAGGATGGGGATGGAAGGAGGTACGGCAAGATGTAGGCTCCTGCAAGGATTAGTATAGGAACAGCATCAATTTATAAGGAATGAACCTACCTGATCCCCCGGTTGCTAAACACTTTAATTCTCCTTCCCATTCCCACTAAGACCTTTTTGTCCTAGGTCTCCTCTGTTGTCAGAGTGAAGCTGAACGCAAATTGGAGGAACAGCATCTCATATTTCGCTTGGGCAGCTTACAGCCCAGTGGTATGAATATAGATCTCTCTAACTTCAAGTAGCCCCGGCATTCCCTCTCTTTCTATCCCGCTCCCATCCAGGTCTCACTAGCTTCTCGATTTCACCCAACAAAGGCCTGCTTCCGTTATCATTGTTAATTTTTTGCATATCTCTTAGTCATTGTTCTTTATCTCTCTACATCATCGTCTATATCTCTCGTTTCCCTTATCCCTAACCAGTCTGAAGAAGGGTCTCGACCCGAAACGTTACCCATTCCTTCTCTCCAGAGATGCTGCCTGTCCCGCTGAATTACTCCAGTGTCTTTCTTCGGTTTAAACCCACGTCTGCAGTTCCTTCCTACACAACTTATAAGGAAATATATGAGGTAGGAAAGTAGAATGGGGTGCTGCCACATTGATCACTAAAAACTCATGGACAGAAAATAATGGAAAAAAGCTAATAGAATGTATTTAAAGCACTGAATTAAAATGGATAGAAGTAATGTCACGTGATGTTCAAAGCCCTGGTTAGTCAACATCTGAGATAAGCCAGCTTAGGCTGGGTATTGTACAGGGCTCTGGTGAGACCACATCTGGAGTATTGTGTACAGTTTTGGTCTCCTAATTTGAGGAAGGGCATTCTTGCTATTGAGTGCAGCGTAGGTTCATGAGGTTAATCCCCGGGATGGCGGGACTGTCTTGAGGAAAGATTGGAAAGACTGGACTTTAGCAGGATGAGGGGAGATCTGATAGAAACATATAAAATTATGAAAATACTGGACAAGCTAGGTCGATGCAGGAAAAATGTTCCCAATGTTGGGGGAGTCCAGAACCAGGGGCCACTGTCCAAGAATAAAGGGGAGGCCATTTAAAACTTTTTCACCCAGAGAGTAAAATGGAAAGTGAATTTGGAAATCAGGATCTAAATCTATGCAAAGGAAACCATGAAAATATAAGTAGCGAGTTGGGCATGATAGATAATGGAGCTTCATTAGAGACAAGACAACCAAAATACAAATGCCAACTCTGGATAACAAAAACGTGTATTGGATATTGTGAGCAGTTTCAGGCCCCTTTTCTGAGGAAGGATGGGTTGGCGTTGGTGAGAGTCCAGAAGAGATTCACAAGAATGATCCCAGGAATGATTAGGGTTAACATATGATGAACCTTTGATGGCACTGGGCCTGTGCTCGCTGGGGTTTAGATGGATGAGGGGGGAACTCATTGAAACTTACCGAATAGTGAAAGGCCTGGAATAGAATGGATGTGGAGAGGATGTTTCCACAAATATGCAAAAATAAAAAAAGACTTGTGAAGTCATCTAGGTCCCTGTGGTGTCTGGAGCAAACTGTCACAGTCTCAGCATCCAGGACAGAGATAAGGAAGTAGTTATGCACTCAGAGGGTGGTGAACCTGTGAAATTCTCTGCCTCGGAGCTGTGTAGAAGCCAAGTCAATGAATATGTTTAAGGAGAATATAGAGAGATTGATGGATACTAAATTAATGTCAGGAAAAAGCATACAGGTCACACAAACCATGCACTCCATCTATACTTCACACTGTCTTGGGAAAGCTGCCAGAATAATCAAGGACCATTCAAACCCCAGTCATTCTCTCTTTCTCCCTCCCCCATTAGACTGAATACAAAAGCTCGAAAGCACACACTAACAGATTCAAGGACAGCTTCTTCCCTGCTGTTATGATTCTTGAATGGGCCTCTCAGATGCTAAGGATGAAACCCGAACTTCTTAATTGTGGCCCTTGCACTCTTTATTTAATCTGCATGGGAAGGGGAGAGTTTCTGGTGGGGAGCTTTTGCATTTTTCAGCTTGAAATTGGGCAATCTGGTGCATACTGTTGCGAGTCTTTTAACTTACACTGGAATGCAACATTTATGCTTCAAATTGGATTAGGTATGAATAAGGTTAGGCTAAATTACATTCCTAACTACATTCCACAGTAGAGCCAGGCTCTGATCAACAGGTGCAGCACATGAATGACTTTAGTATATTCATGTATGGAAATCAGATGATAATTCATGCTGTTATGCATAGATACAGAGAAACAAAAGCCTAGAAACAAGGCATGAGGAGTTGGACTTCCATCACTGTTCTGCACAAATAAATCAATCAACCTTACCCTTTGACTATAGAAACAAGACGAAAATAATGCCACATATTCAACCGTATATGGTTCAGTGAAATTAAGAAATATATGTAAAACATATATATGGAACAGGCCCTTCGGCCCACCAAGTCGACACCGACCAGCAATCTACCTTACACCAGTTGTATCCTACATGCCACGGACAATTTACAGAAGCCAGTTAACCTACAAACCTGCACTTCTTTCGGATGTGGGAGAAACCGGAATATCCAGAGAAAACCATGTGGTCATAAGGAGAATGTACAAATGCTGTACAGACAGCACCTGTAGTCAGGATCCAATCTGGGTCTGTGGTGCTGCAAGGCAGCAACTCTACCGCTGCGCCACCATGCCACCCCATTACATTATTTTTTCTGTAATGTATTTATTATGTTGTCACGTCAATAAAGATGAACACACGATTATAAATTCTGCCCTTAGTTGGATAACACTCATCTCCAGTCATTGTGTTTTATGGCTGGTTTTCAACCTCTTCAGTCTGAAGGTCTCGACCCGAAACATCACCTATTCTTTCTCTCCAGAGATGCCGCATGTCCTGCTGAGTTATTCCAGCTTTTGTGAGTATCTTCAGTTTAAACCAGCATCTGCAGTTCCTTCTCACACTCTTTGTTAAGCGAAACAGGTCCTATTCTCATAATATCATTCACCTCAACTAAGTATTTTCTTCATCTCCGTTGCTGCAGAGAATACAATCGCAGCTATCAAATCTTTCTTCAAAGTGACAAAAATTCCAGCCCCGCCAATATGTTCATAAATCGCACCTGGATCCTCTCCAGAGCAATTGCACCCTTTCTACAGTGTGTCACAGTCTTACAGCATGGAAACAGGCCCTTCATCCCAACTTGTCCATGCAGATCAAGATGCCTCATCTAAACTAGTCCCATTAATCCGCATTTGGCCCATATCCCTTTAAACCTTGTGTGTGTGTAAGGGTGTGTGTTAGGTTGTGTGTGAGAGTGTGTGTCAGTGAAGCGGCAACGACACCTGGAGTGAGCGGAGACTTGGCGATGTCCAGGGAGCATTTCCCTCTCTCCCGCGAATGCGGGCCTGCCTAGAAGCTCTGTGTCCAGCTGGGGTCCGGGGGAGGTGAGGGACTGAGACCCGGGGGTCGGGAGATTCATCCCCGCGCCTCCGGAGACGGCACCGACGCCCCCACTCTCCCGGTTCGCTCCTGGCAACTCCATGCGGTGTGGACAGAGCGGCCGACGGAATGTGAATGTGGGAGAGGCAGCATCTATAGAGCGGTGGACAAAAATGCTGGAGAAATGCTTGAGTCTGAAGAAGGGTCAAACTCAGACATAGATGCTGCCTCACCCGCTGAGTTTCTCCAGCATTTTCGTCTACATTGCCATTTTAAATAGTGTGCGATGGGCTTTTAAATTGCTCGTTCTTTACGGGGAACCCGCCGACAGAAGAACTATTCTCATTGGTGAGTGTGGAGGAGTGTGACTTTATTTATTTATTCATATATTTAAAAAAAAATTTTTTTGAGCGCGAGAACTTCTGTCATCAGCGTGGGAGCGTGAGAATTTCCTCAAATGCGTTAGTCTCAGGCTCAATGCGTGTGAGTTGGCAGCTCGGAGGGCCAAGAGACCGGCTCCAACTCCGATTTTGGCGGTTTTTAAAGGACTGAGCAGTTTGGGACTCGAACCTCAGGATTATATATATTTATTTTATGATATCATAAGTGACGAATTGTTGTCTGGGGAATCTCAGACTAAGGGGCAAGGTCTGGTCCTTCAGAAATAATGGGGGATTCACATTCTTAGGTCAGAGGTCAGTGATAGCAATGTCAATTGTTAATTTGAATCCAAGACTGACAGAAAATTGAGAAGGTGAGTGGAAAATGAGTTACAGAGAAAGGTTGAACAAGTTGGGTCTCCATTCTTTGGAGCGCGTAAGGTTAAGGGGGGACTTGATAGAGGTCTTTCAAATGATGAGAGGGATAGACAGAGTTGACGTGGATAAGCTTTTACCATTGAGAGTAGGGAAGATTCAAACAAGAGGACATGATTTGAGAATTAAGGGACAAACGTTTAGGGGGAACTTCTTTACACAGAGTGGTAGCTGTGTGGAGTGAGCTTCCAGTGGAAGTTGTGGAGGCAGGTTCGATTCTATCATTTAAAAATAAATTGGATAGGTATATGGACGGGAAAGGAATGGAGGGGTATGGTCTGAGTGCAGGTAGATGGGACCAGGAGAGAGTAAGTGTTCAGCACGGACTAGAAGGGCCGAGATTGCCTGTTTCCGTGCTGTAATTGTTATATGGTTATAAAATGCAGGGCAAGTCTCTGAGACCAGTGGTGGAAAAGTTTACTGCACGTCCTACAATGGAGTGAGATTAGATTGTCTGTCAAAACTAGTCACCCAAACGATTGGGAACAGTTAGATTTCAAAACAGAAGAAGAGAATTGATTAAGGGAGCAAAAATTGATTTTGAGATGAAGCCTGCTGGGTTCATAAAGGTTGGCTGTAAAAGCTTTTACAAATATGTAAAAAAAAACCGTGGTCATCTAGGAGCCTGTGGTGCCTGAAACAAAGCGCCGGTCTCAGCATGTGGGATAAGGCATCCAGGACAGAGATAATGAAGGGAAGGGGGACAACACATAGTCCTCCGCCAGTTTCGCCACCTCCAACGTGACCCCACCACTCGCCACATCTTCCCATCTCTTCCCGTCTGCCTTCTGCAAAGACCACTCCCTCCGCAACTCCCTTGTCAATTCTTCCCTTCCCTCCCGCTCCACCCCTTCCCCGGGCACTTTCCCTTGCAACCGCAAGAGATGCTACACTTGTCCCTTCACCTCCCCCCTCCACTCCTTTCAGGGACCCAAGCAGTCCTTCCAGGTCCGACAGAGGTTCACCTGCACCTCCTCCAACCTCATCTACTGCATCCGTTGCTCCAGATGCCAGCTGATCTATATCGGTGAGACCAAGCGGAGGCTGGGCGATCGTTTCGCCGAACACCTCCGCTCGGTCCGTAATAACCAACCCGACCTCCCGGTGGCTCAGCACTTCAACTCCCCCTCCCATTCCTTATCCGACCTCTCTGTCCTGGGCCTCCTCCACGGCCAGAGTGAGCAACACCGCAAGTTGGAGGAACAGCACCTCATATTCCGCTTGGGGAGTCTGCATCCTCTGGGCTTGAACATTGAATTTTCTCAATTCTGTTAACCCTTGCTGCCTCCTCCGCTTCCCACCTCTCCCTCAGCCCTCGGGCCCTGGCATTCCCTCTCTCTATCTCTCCCCCACCCAAGTCGCACTAGCTTCTCATTTTCACACTACAAACAGCTTACAATGGCCTGTTTCCTTTATCATCAATACTTTTTTGCATATCTTTCATTCATTGTTCTTTATCTCTCCACATCACCGTCTATATCTCTCATTTCCCTGATCCCTGACCAGTCTGAAGAAGGGTCTCGACCCGAAACGTCGCCTATCTCCTTCGCTCCTTAGATGCTGCTGCACCCGCTGAGTTTCTGCAGCCTTTTGTGTACCCCAGAGATAATGAAGCATTTGTTCACTCAGACGGTACTTCCTCATATGCCAGCTACCACCCCAAGGACTGGGAGCACGGGATCACCATGCCCTCACTCATGCACCATCCCTGCTGCCGTTAGACCGTAGACCTCCCCACTAAACCCCAGTGGAACTGCAGCTAGCCTGCCCTTGACCCCCTTCCCCTCTAAACCCTCCCTCTCCCAATGCACGGAGCAGTGTTACTCTGAGGGTCACTCTGTTATTCAATTTTTGCAAAGCTTAGTACCCGACACTCGACATCACTGAGGCCTGGCTCCGGTCTTCAACATTGCTTCAATCACTGGTTATCTGCCGTTACTCGCGCTGCCCGGGTACTTACGGAGAGCATGCCACTCGTCCTGCCGAATGCTCATGGTTAAATTGACCGGGAGATTCTGTGGGACCGTTGAAGAGGAGTAGTGGTATTTCACAGGCAGACAGCGTTGCACGACCCCTGAAACACAAGCACACTGCCTCAGACCCGGTGTTAGTGTCAGCACTGTAACAATTCACTCCATGACTGCCCCCGACATCACCCAGTCTCAAAAGCCACTGTGTCTCCCTGTCACTGGGATAGCAGGGGGCGATCAAACAGCACAATCCCCCCCCCCCCCCCCCCCCCGCCAACACAAAGGGCAACGATCCCGAGGCTCTAGCATCATAAACAGCGGGCAGGCGACAATCACCCGCTATAATGCGAGCGAGATCATGCACTATTGTAGGTCTCCTTTGCACGTTGGTGTTTCTGTCTTTCTTCATCTCATTGTTGGCCCTGTCTGTCGCCACCCCCACCCCCTCCCCTCGGCTTCCCGGCCATGTGTGTGACCCCTTCCCTCCCCTCTCCAGCTCCCCGCCCATTGCACCGGGCGCGGGGGCTTCGCACCATCTTCACGTCGGCGACGCCAGCAGGTCACTGCCAGTCACCCCGGGGCAGGTGCTCGGGGCTCGGCCACACCATGGGGTAGCCGCCAACCAACACACACGCCCACGCCCACACGCTCGGTAGAACGTGAGCTGAGACTGGATGGCGGAGCTGTACCGCCCTTGCCCCCTCCCTCTGCAACTGCAAACAAAACCCACTCTCCTGCTAACCTAACCCGCCCATCCCTCTCTACCCTCCACCCACTCCAGCTCACACACACAGCGCCCTTTTTATTCACCCAGAGACCTTTTTTTCACCCAGTTTTATTCCACCAGGGAGGTCTTACCTTCCTCTACCTGCAACCTCCGGCAACCGCCTTCAACGAGCATCGCAACCGGCTTTGACTAAACAATTCCCGATTTTTTAAACGGCAACTTATTTTTAGTCGCGGCCGGTTTTGAATTTTTTGAAATAATCGCTGGAACATAGAAGGAGCGGAAACCACTTTCGACCATTAGGGAGACTGACAAAAACCTCCGGGAACCGCACGGAAACGTTGGGTGGGGCGCAAAGTCCCCAGAGGTTTCCGTTCAGGTTTCCTAAGTGGGACAGGGGCATCAGACCTCGGGGAGTTTTGAACGTGAGGGGAGATGGTAACAGGATAATTTATAAAACAAGTGAGATCCCAGGCTTGAAATAGAGCGCACTGACCCATTATCCCTTCTTCAGTCTCAGTTGCAATGCAGTGTCCAATGCTGGATCCCATTCTAGAGGAACACGCGGTCCCAGAGTGCTACCAGGATAAGAGCTTACAGGCAGGGGGTGCAAGGACTCAGAGGCATACGGGGATCATTCTACCAGGAGACCATTCTAGCAGCAGAAGTGTCCATGGACTAACAGAGGCTGCTGTGAGTGTGGGGAAGCTACATTTACATGGATGAAAAACTCCATGCGTGGGGGAAACAGACCCCACAGAAACTCAGAAGGGATTTGGGTAAATATTTGGTGTAGGTAATGTTGCAATCTGTGGTCAAAGAGATGGGAGAAAGACTAATTAGATTTTTCCTATAAACTGCCATGATGTAAGTGGAGTGAATGTCTACACCAATCCCGGGTTCCGCCCTGATTCTAGGACGCAGCCTGCATGCTCACCACACACACTGTGATGCTCAGCATAGTTGATACATCCAGATTCTACATTTTACAGTGCAATGCACTATAAAGGGCCTGTCCCACCAGCATGCAACTCGATGCGATTAGCGCGACCTAACGTGGTCGCTTGAGCCGTCCGGCGTCGCGGGGCTGGTCCCACTTCGATCACGGGAGCCGTGTGGAATTGTGCGGAGTTCGTCCCGACGCCGCGCGGGGCTCCGAAAAACCGACTATGTCCAAAAATCCCGTGCGGCAACGGTTTGTCGGCTCGCAATCGCCGCGACATTTACACACCGCCCGGACATCGTGCCTCCGTGAACCTATTGGTAAGTGCCTCTGTGACCCTCTATGTGTGTGGCTCCGTGGCCCTGTATGTGTGTGTGTGTCTCGGTGCCCCTCTCTGTGTGCCCCTCTAAGTCCTGGCGAACTTACCTTGGACTTGCTTCAAGTTCGCCTCGCTTTGCGCCGCGTTGCGCCACTCACCCAACCTCCGCGCGGCCGCTGCTGCCGGTTTAGTTGCGCTTGCCGCATGCAGGCGCATGCTGGTGGGACCGGCCCTGTACAGGGGATCACCCGACCTCCGCGCGGCCCCTGCTGCCGGTTTGATCGCGTTCATCGCATATAGTTGCATGCTGGTGGGACAGGCCCTTTACAGCTCATCACCGCACCTAAATAATCTCACAACAAACCTTTCCGTCTCTGCCCCCTCCAATGCCCTGTCTCTCACCTCTTGGCATCTGCACACTTGCCCCTTGCGTTCCTATTCATTAGTAAGGCCAGCGGGATCTTAGATGTAGAAAACTGAACCAAAACCAGTGAAGCATGCTGTGGGACACTAACTGTGGCAGATGGAAATAAAATCAAATGCTGGCTGCATCTACTCATAATATAAATGATAGGCGTAGAACTAGGCCATTTGGCCCATCAAGCCTACTCCCCCATTCAATCATGGCTGCTCTGTCTCTCCCCTCAACCCCATTCTCCTGCCTTCTCCCCATAACTCTTGACACCCATACTAATCAAGAATCTATGTCTGCCTTAAACATATATATTCACTTGGCCTCCACAGCCTTGTGTGACAATGAATTCCACAGATTCACCACTCTCTGACTAAAGAAATTCCTCTTCATCACCATCCTAAATTAACGTCCATTTATTTTGAGGCTATGATCTCTGGTCCTACACGAGTGGAAACATGCTCTCCACATCCACTCTAGCCAGGCCCTCATTTCAGCCCTCTCCCACCTCTCCGTATCCCTGACCATTCCCACTACACAGGTCCTCATTCAACATCAGTGTCCACTCATGGAGTTATCACCCTGCTGCGCCCTCATCCACAAACACTACACTCTCTCCAGCGCCAATTCGCCATCTCATGCCTTTACCACTCCTAGTATCCCAGTGAATGCATCCTGCACTCTCTTCTCTCTGGATCCCCAAACCTTCAGCCCACACACACTCCCATCTCTGCACCCTTCCAGTCACCCATGCCCTCCCTCCCATCTGCACAACCCTGGGTTCGCTCAACTAACTTTATACATTCTCATAGTGTTCTCCACTCACCCCGTTCTGTTACAATGTCGACTCACCTGTGCTCTCTACCTCAATATCTCCATCGATCACCCTCCATCCTCTCTGCATTCCCACCCACTCCGTCCTCCCTTCTGTAAACCACTGCTTTACACAGTGCTATCTACCTCTATATTCCCATCCACCACCTACTCACCCCACCCTTCCCCTTCCGTCACTACACACTTGTCCTGCCCTCACCCCCTCAATCTCGTTCCACTCATTCTTCCCCCCACCCATTCACCCTGCCCTCTATCCTCACCCACGCTCTCTTCCCACCACCCATGACAAGCCTCTCTCTGCAATGTGGAGACTGTGGTGCTTTTGAAGTGATATTGAGTGGGAGAAAGTATCGCGCCACAAGCAAGATTTCCACCAAATCTCAAATCTACGTTATTCTAATATGAGACATGGTGAAGGGTCTGGAGCGAGTGCCATGTGGGACGTTGGGGCTAGGGCACTCCCAGAGACCCGGCCTACATCCGTGCGACAATGTCGCTGGGTTTCAGGGGTACATCCACACGGCTGGGCGACAGGTAGATCGCACGCTCTGCAAGGTGGTCACACCACGACCTGTATGGGCAGAGAGGAATGGATGGTCACTGGGCAGATCTGGATGGAAGGCCAGGTGGTCCAGGAGCCCCCCTCCAGCATCAGGTTTCCCCGTCTCGATGTCGGTGAAAAGTGGGAGGAAACCGAAGGACTCAGAGAAAACCCACGCAGATCATGGGGAGAACGTACAAACTCCATACAGACAAGCACCTATAGTCAGCATAGAACGCAGGTCTCTGATGCTGTAAGGCAGTAGCTCTACCGCTGTCCTGCCCAAATTAGTCCCTGTTTCACGTGCCAACACATACAGAAATAGGAAGATGGACAAATGAAGCAGTGGCTGCAGACATGGTGCAGGAGGGAGGTGTTTAGATGTGAGGTACAGAGACTGTTTCTGGGGAGGTGGGACCTGCACCATCTCAGCTGGGCAGGGTCCTGGAATATGGTGGTGCGTTTGTAAAAACTAACTGCTGGAGGACCTCAGCGGGTCAGGCAGCATCTGTGGAGGGAAATGGACAGGCAATGTTTTGGTTCTGGACCCTTCCTTGGACTAATAGGTGGTAAAGGGAGGTGAGGTGAAGGGGTGGGGTAAGTGATAGGTGGAGCCAGGTGAAGAGAGGTAGATTCTCTGTCGAGTCAGATGAGAAGGACACACAAGGAACTGCAGATGCTGGAATGAGTAAAACATGAAATGCTGGAGTAATTCAGCAGCTCAGGCAGCTTCTCTTGAGGACATTTCAGGTCTGGACCCTTCTTCAGCCTGATTATGGTCGGGGGTGAAAGCTGGAAAAGAGATGGGGAGGAACAAAGCGGGGTAAGTGATAGGTGGATACATGGGGGGGGGGGGGGGAGGGAACCTTGATTGACAGCTGGGTGGACAAAGGTTTGAGATGAAAAAAGCCAAAGGGGTGACAAAAGGTGACAAGACAAAAGGGTGTCGGGGAAAGGGATGAAAGGGAGGTGCAATGTAATGCCAGGAGGAGGGATATTGGGGTGGGCAATGTACAGGAGCCCACATTGGGAGCACTAAATGCAGTAGATGCAGTTACAGGAGGTGCATGTGAACCTCTGACTAACCTGGAAGGGCTGCGAGGATCCCTGGATGGAGTTGAGGGTAGACGTGCAGGCACATGGTACATCTCCTGTAATTGTAGCGGATCGTTCCCAGGGAGAGAGCGGTTTGGGTGGGAAGGGATAAGTGAACCAAGGGGTTGTGGAGGGAGCGGTCTCTATGGAAAAGTATGGGGTTTGGGAAGATGTGAACGGTGGGTCTCTCTGGAAAGAGAAGGATGCAGGTGATAGGTAGAGAAGACAAAAGAACGGAGATGGTGCAGAGGATTTAAACTAGTATAGCAAGGTCACGGAGAACTCAGAGGGTCAGGAGGATGAGAAACAGAGCTGGAATTAGAGGTTAGAAATATAAATGGACAGGAATGGCAGCAGAAACAATAGCAGCAGCAAAGAGGGTTAGAGTCCTGAAAAGTATTAGACGGCCAAATTAAGAGAGACAACATCCAAAATAAAGTCTGCACCCTGTGCATGGGGAATGAGTTAACGGCACTGGTCCTTGTAAACAGGCCTGCTCCAATAGCCATACGAGACATGACTGCAGCCTACCCTCAGCTGGAAACTGACTGCTTTCAGGGTCATTGATAACGGAAAGGAAGTGGGGTAGTACTGTGAATAAAAGATGCCGTCGCTACGGTAGTTTGAAAAGATCTAGCCACAGTAGATCGTGATAGAGAGTTAAAATCTATTGGAATGGAATCAAGTAATGGCAAGATGGAGGAAACGCATTCAGAGATGCTTGTAACAGGATGATTTTGGGGGGGACTTTACCTATATATAGATTGGACAAATCAAATTAGCATTGAAAAATAAATGAACGACAGGAAAAGTGGCTCAGCCACGCATTGCAAGGGCCCAGTGTATACGAGGAAGTAAAAAAAGTTAATATTGTGCTAAATAAAGGCCAACTTTGAGGGTTTGAAATAGCAACTCGCTCAAGTAGATTAGAGTAGGTTATTTGATAGAAAAGGAATGTCAGGAACGTGGAATGTTTTTAAAAGTGTGCTGACAACAGCTCAGGACATGCACGTCCCTGTTAGAGTGAAGGGCAAGGCAGGCAAACGATACGAAGCCTGGATGATGAGGGGAATTGAGGCTTTGGTCAAGAGTACGCAGGCATGAGGCAGGTATAGGCAGCTGGGATCAAGTGTATCCCTCGGGGAGTTTAGGGATCTAAGGAGTAAATAAACAAAGGAAATCAGAAGGGCAAAAAGGGGACAGGACATAGCTCTGGCAGATAGCATTAAGGGAAATCACAAGATATTTATAAAGCACATAAAGGGAAAATGGGTAATCAGAAAGAGAGTTGGACCCCATGTAAATTAAAACGGTCAACGCTGTGTGGAGCCACAGGAGATGGGCCCACACAGTGAGTATTTCTCCTCTGTTGTTACCGACAGTGGAGAAAGACAGGAGGACTGAGGAACTTGGGGCAGTCACTGGAACTGTCTTGAGAGCAGTCAGTATTACGGTCGCCAATGTGCTGAAGGTCCTGATGCATATAAAGAAAGACAAATCTCCCGGACCTGATCAGATATATCCGAAGGCACTGTGGGAAGCTGGAGGGGATGTTGCAGGAACCCTGGCTGAGATTTATGACAGGTCCTTAAATACAGGGGAGGTGCCGGAAGACTGGAGGCTGGCAAATGTTGTGCCTCTATTCAAGAAGGGCTGCAGGGAAAAGGCTGGGAACTACAGGCCAGTGAACTTAACGTCTGTGGTCAGAAAATTACACGCGAGTATTCTGAGGGATAGTATATACATGCACTTAGAAGGACATGGGTTGATTAGGGATAGTCAGCATGGTTTTGTACGTGAGCAGTCGTGTCTCATGAATCTGATTGAGTGTTTTGAAGAAGGGGGAACCTGGACTACATTTCTTCCCACCCTGCTACCTGTAAGGACTCTATCCCCGACTCCCAATTCCTCCATCTACGCCGCATCTGCACCCAGGATAAGGTGTTCCAAACCAGGACATCGGAGATGTCCTCATTCTTTAGGGAACAGGGGTTCCCCTCTTCTACTATCGATGAGGCTCCCACCAGGGTCTCTTCTATACCCCGTGACTGTGCTTTCACTCGCCATCCCCCCCACTCGTAACAAGGGCAGAGTTCCCTTTGTCCTCACCTTCCACCCTACCAGCCGTCACATACAACAAATAATCCTCTGACATTTTCGCCATCTCCAACAGGATCCCACCTCTGGCCAAAACTTCCCATCTCCTCACCTTTTGACTTTCCGCAGAAACCTCTCCCTCTGTAACTCCCTGGTCAATTTGTCCCTTCCCACCCAAACCACTCCCTCTCCTGGTACTTTCCCTTGCAACCGCAGGAAATGCTACACTTGTCGCTTTACCTCCCCCCTTGACTCCATTCAGGGACCCATGCAGTCTTTTCAGGTGCAGCAGAGGTTCACCTGCACCTTCCCCAACCTCATCTATTGCATCCGCTGCTCTAGATGTCAGCTGCTCTACATCGGTGAGAGCAAGCGTAGGCTTGGCGATCGCTTCGCCCAACACCTTCACTCGGTTCCCAATAACCAACCTGATCTCCCCGTGGCTCAGCACTTCAACTCCCCCTCCCATTCTGAATCTGACCTTTCTGTCCTGGGCCTCCTCCATGACCTCCATGTCCCACTGCAAATTGGAGGAGCAGCACCTCATATTTCGCTTGGGCACTTTACACCCCAACGGTATGAACATTGACCTCCAATTTCAGGTAGTCCCTGCTTTCTCCTTCTTCTCTTTCCCTTTCCAGCTCTCCCACTGTCTCTGCCTCTTCCTTTCTTCTTCCCGCCCCCCCCCCCCCCCACCCCCACATCAGTCTGAGGAAGGATCTCGACCCGAAATGTCACCCATTCCTTCGCTCCTTTGATGCTGCCTGTCCCGCTGAATTTCTCCAGCATTTTTGTCTACCTTTGAGCGTTTTGAAGATGTGACCTAAAAGGACAATGAAAGTGGAGCTGTAGACATTGTAGACATGGATTTCAGTGAGGCATTTGACAAGGTTCTGCATGGTAGGTTGCTCTGGAATGTTAGATCCCATGGGATTCAAGAAGAGATAGCTGAATGGATAGAAAATTGGCTTAATGGAAGGAAACAGAGGTTGGAAGGTTGCTTTGCGGACTGTAGGGTTGTGACTAGTGGTGTGCCTCAGGGTTCAGTACTGGGCCAATTGCTGTTTGTCACCATTAACAATGATTTGGATGAGAACGTACATGGAATGGTCAGCAAGTTTGCAGATGACACAAAAGTGGGTGGTATTGTAGATGGTGAAGATGGTTGTCAAAAATTGCAGCAGGATCTTGATCGGTTGGGCAGGTGGGCTGAAGAATGGTTGATGGAATTCGATACAGAGAAATATGAGGTGTTGCATTTTGGAAGCACTAACATAAGCAGAACCTACACAGTTAACGGTAGGACTCTGGGGAGTGTCGTAGAGCAGAGGGATCTGGGAGTACTGGTACATAGTTTGTTGAAAGTGGCATCACAGTTAGAAAGGGTGGTAAAAAAGACTTTTGCCACATTGGCCTTCATTAGTCAGAGCATGGAGTATAGACGTTGGGAGGTCATGTTGTAGTTGCATAAGATGTTGATGAGACTGCATTTCGAGTATCATGTTCAGTTTTGGGCACCATGTTATAGGAAAGATGTTGTGTCAAGCTGGAAAGGGTGCAGAGAAGATTTATGAGGATGCTGCCAGGACTTGAGGTCCTGAGCTATATGGAAATGTTGAGCAGGCTAGGACTCTACTCCTTGGAGCACAGGAGGATGAAGGGTGATCTTATAGAGGTATATAAAATGATGAGAGGAATAGATTGGGTAGACGCACAAAGTCTTGCTGAGAGTGGGGGAATCGAGAACCAGAGGACATAGGTTTAAGGTGACGGGAGAAAGATTTAATGGGAATCTGAAGGGTAACTTTTTCACACAGAAAGTGGTAGGTGTATGGAACGAGCTGCCAGAGGAGGTAGTTGAGCCAGGTACTTTCACAATGTTTGAAGACACATTTTAGACAGGTACATAGATAGAACAGGTTCAGAGGGATATTGGCCAAACACAGGCAGACGCAGATTAGTGTAAATGGGACATGTGGCCGGCGTGGGCAAGTTGGGCCGAAGGGCTATTTCCACGCTGTAAACTATGAATTAGAACATACCAAACATAGCTAAAACCCCCCAGGAGTCAATGATTCAGTACACCCGAGTTTTGAAGGAGGTGGCTGGGGGAGATGCTCAGTTCACTGGGGATCATCTTCCAACGCTCTGTTGATTCCGCAGATTGTTGGGGGCAGCAATTGTGACTGAGCTATACAGAAAAGGATAAGGCAGCGGGTGTTGCATGGATTTTGCTAAGGCATTTGAAAACATCCCTCATGGTAGACTGGGGCAGAAGATTAAGATGCATCAGACTCACAGTGACTTGGACATTTCGATTCAGAACTGGCTTTAAAGAAGTTATCATGGAAGAATATTGTTCTGATGGAGGTTTGTGTCCAGTGGAGTTCCACAGAGATCTGCGCTAGGATCTCTGTTACTTGTGATATATATATTTAAAAGCGACTTGGACATAAATGTTGATGGTGGGTTAGTAAGTTTGAAGAGTTGTAGACAGTGAAGAAGGCTGTCCAAGTATACAGCAGGATATAGATCAGCTACACGTATGGGCGGAGAAATGGCAGATGGAGTTTAATCTGAGCATGTGTGAAGTGTTCCACTTTGCGAGGCTGTACATATGGGGAATGTAACAATGGCAAGTTCTTTAACAGCATTGATGTACAGAGGGATCTTGGGGTCCAAATTCATAGCTCTACAAGTGGATAGAGTGATAAAGAAAGCAAATTTGAGTATAAGAGTCATGCTGCAGCTTTATAGGACATTTTACTTCGGAGTGAGTGACTACGTGAAGACCCGCCAGCACGCATGCGCGACATATCGTCGAACGCATTGCAGAAGCGACAGTCGGGAGGAGCGTCGCTCCTCCAGCGTAAGTTTAAAAACCTACCGAAGGCAAGTCTTACCATTCTGGTGAGCGGGACAACTCTGTGTTTTGTATTTCCAGCGTGAACAAAGCACCATGGAGTCGAGGAAATATAGGAGAGCAACGGCTAAAACAGCTGCTGTGGAAAGCAGCCAGCAGCGTGCCGACTCTCCAGAGCTGCAGGTGCTGCCAGCAGCTCCCGACCTCGCCGCAACAGACCGCAGGTGCGCCGCGGTCCGCCGGCAAAACGGGAAGTCGGACAGGTCCGTTGACTCGGCTGGGTCCGGACCTGAAGACACCCCGTTCACAGATAGCGACGGCGGGCATCTTTCCCGTATGGAGCGGATGGTGGAGCAGTTGCTCCAGCGTGACCTGCTTATGCAGGGGCAGAGTCTCCTCGCAGACCCATGGCAGCATCCTGTCAAGGACTGCCAAATGTCTCACCCTCTTCGCAGGGGAGCATTAGGGGTCAGAACTAGGCTGACCCTGAAGAAGGGGCAATGGCTGAAGACTTACCTGTGTTGGTATGAGTTGTTGGTATGGTTAACAAACACGCTGTGCCAACCCAGAAAGGACTGCCATTACATCCTAAGCTGGCAGCCAGTAGTAATTACATGGTTACCAACCAGCTGCAGGAACAAGCTATCAACAACACGGCAGAGAAATACCTTGCTCCAGAGAATTGCATTTCTCTAAATGTGCCTGCAGTCAACAACCCCATCTGGGGCAACATGAGCCCAAACATAAGGAGCCAGGAGGTGAAACTCCAGAGAATCCTCAAACTGCTGGCAGCTGGTATCACAGCAGTAACCAGAACAGTCGATGGGGTTGAGATGCCTTAAGAGCTGCAAGATGCTCTAGCATTACTGTGTAATACTCAATTCAAGATAAGCAGCTACAGGAAGAGCATCATCAAGCCTGCACTCAATCCCAAATTTGCGGGATTATGCAGGACCAGTAGCACTCAGCCGCCAACGTTGCTGTTTGGGGACAACCTCCCGAAGTAGGTAAAAGACCTGCATGAGGAGGCCAAGGCTATTGGCCTGATTAAGGTGCCAACCACCTCCAAAACCCATTATCAGCAGCGGCAGCACCCCTACACATCCACCAGACATCGTTACAATGAGAGACCATCTGGTGGTGAAAGCTCGAAGGCCAGCCCACCTGCACAATGGTCTTTTTTAGACCATGGCCCAGCCCGGCCTTCCTGGAAAATGCGCCAACCCCACAACGCAGCAACACAATACTCCAAGAAACAAGGGCAGAGACAACCAACACAGCACCGACGGTAACCTTGGAGGTAGGTGGGTCTGGTTGCCTCAAAAACATTGCATGCCTAGATTCATCAAGGGTTGGTGGTCGGTTGCACTTGTTTCATCATGTGTGGAGCACTTTTACCTCGGATCCTTACATACTCGGAAGTATTCAGGGTAACAAAATTGAATTTGTATACGAACTCCCCATACTTTCACAAAAAGAGAGAACAGCAGGCCATGCTGAACTGTTAAGACTAAACGCAAAAGGGGTAATTGAGAAAACAATCAGAGAATCTCAAGAGTTCGTATCAAACATTTTTACCAAAAACAAAAAAGATGGCGGATGCCGCATCATTATAGATTTAACCGAACTAAATACTTCCGTTCAGTATGCCCATTTCAAAATGGACATGTTTGTCACAGCCAAACAGCTAATCCCTGATAGGTACTACATGGCTTGCATCGATCTAAAGGATGCATGCTATTCTGTACCAATACACAAGGATCATCGTAAATATCTAAAATTTGTCTGGATGGGACAGCTTTGGCAGTATAAAGGGCCTGCCCCACCAGTAATGCATGCAACTCTATGCGATGAACACGATCAAACTAGAAGCGGGGGCCGCGCGGAGGTCGGGTGATCCCCCGTACAGGGCCGTTCCCACCAGCATGCGCCTGCATATGGCAAGCGCAACCAAACCGGCAGTAGGGGCTGCGCGGAGGTCGGGTGAGTGGCGCAACGCGGCGCAAAGTGAGGCGAACTTGGAACGAAGTCTAAGGTAAGTTCATCAGGACAGAGAGGGGCACAGAGGCATACACACACACAGGGCCACAGAGCCACACACTTAGAGGGTCACGGAGGCACTTACAAATAGGTTCACAGAGGCACGATGTCGGGGCGGTGTGTACACGTCGAGGCGACTGAGAGCCGACAAGCCGTTGCTGCACGGAATGTTTGGACATAGTCAGTTTCTCGGTGTCGGGACAAACTCCGCACAATTCCGCATGGCTCCGGCGATCGAAGTGAGACCGGCCCTGCGACGCCGGACGGCTCAAGCGACCACATTAGGTCGTGCTAATCGCATAGAGTTGCATGCTGGTGGGACAGGCCCTTAAGGCCTTACCCAATGGGTTATCATCGGCACCCAGGCTGTTTACAAAATTGTTAAAACCAGCTTTAGCATATTTAAGGAAACATAATCATATTGTTATGGCTTCCTTGATGATATTCTCATTGTAGGTGAGAATTTGGAGTTAGCTACATTGGCAGTATCAGCCACAACACATCTTTTTCAAAAGTTGGGAATTATCATACATCCAGATAAATCAAAATTGAAACCCTCCACTACCATGGATTATTTGGAGTTCACTATTGACTCTGTTCAAATGTCTGTCACCTTGCCACCAAAGTGACAGACTTGATGGAAGCATGTAAAAGCCTCACTGGCATCAGAAAACCATCCATTCGGCAAGTAGCCAGAGTGATTGGGAAACTAGTGGCTGCATTTCCAGCAGCACAATTTGGACCACTCCATTACCAAAATCTACAAAGAGCAAAAATGTTTGCTCTTAAAACTCATGCAGGCCATTTCGATAGGCCTATGGAACTACCAGGGAAAGCTAAATTAGAATTAAATTGGTGGATAGAAAATACTCAGCATTGTTCTAACCCCATCACTATCATGAATCCATCGGTTACATAACAGACTGATGCCAGTGCTAAAGGTTGGGGAGCATCTAATACCACCTCAAGTTGTGGTGGCAGATGGAGTGCACAAGAATTAACCCTGTTCAAAGCACTAGGGGTTAATTATCTAGAAATGCTGGGAGCATTTCATGGACTCCGGGCCCACTGCTCAGACATGCACCATTTGCATGTACAATTACAAATAGATAATACCACAGTGGGGGCCTATATTAATCATATGGGTGGAATAAAGTCGATATCATGTGATGAATTGGCTAATAATATCTGGCACTGGTGTCTGGATAGGGAGATTTGGATCTCAGCCACTTACCTTCCAGGTAAGCTAAATACAGTGGTAGACACCAGGTCACGTAAATTCAACGACAACATTGAATGGATGTTGGATCGGGAAGTGTTTGCAGATATTATAGAACAGTATAGGACACCAGATATCGACCTTTTTGCATCCAGACTAAATCACCAACTTCCAACATAAGTTGCTTGGGAACCAGACCCAGGGGCAGTAGCAATGGATGCTTTCTCGCTGCATTGGGGGGATTTGTTTTGCTATGCATTTCCCCCCTTCTGCCTCATCAGTTGGGTCTCACAAAAAAATTAAACAAGACTCCGCAACGGGTATTTTGGTTGTTCCCGACTGGCCTACCCAACCATGGTTCCCAGCAGTACAAAAGATGGCCACAGAACCCTGCATCCGGATCATCAAACGGCCGAGCCTGTTGGTACACCCTGTGACAGGGGAAAGTCATCCGTGCCATGACCGAATGAACCTATTGATTTGCAGATTCTGAACAGGCCATTTCTGGTCTACGGACTCTCCGACAGGACGATCAATGTCATCACAGCGTCGTGCAGGGAGTCCACCAGAAGACAGTACCTGACATATGTAAGGAATGGGAAGTGATCTGCACCAGGACAGACACTTCATACGACTCAGCCACTATCACTGAAGTGCTGGAGTTTCTGGCCACCCTTCATTTCGATGAGGGATTGAGCTACAGTGCCATTAATTGTGCTTGTAGTGCCCTATCTAATTACCTGGGCCGAGGGAGTGATCACCTGGATGTAGGATCACACCCACTGGTATCTAAACTGATGAGGGGTATATTTAACTCTAATCCCCCCAGGCCCAGATACACCCATACATGGGACATAGGCATCGTATTGACTATGCTTCGAAGATGGACACCTATATCGGGGCTCACTCTGGATAAACTAACCTATAAAATGGTTATGTTAATGGCACTTGTAACAGCACAATGTGTCCAGTCCTTACATAAGCTAAGTATGAACGCCATGTATATAACTAATGGCAAGATAACCTTCCTGATACAGGGGTTACTCAAACAAGATTGACCCGGTTCCTCTGGCCAAAAATTAGAATTTCTGGCCTATCCTGCAGATAGTCGGCTCTGCATTGTGACATATATATTACGTTTTATAGAGGGCACCAAGAGTCTAAGGGGCACGGAGAGGGCTTTACTCATTAGCCACAAACGCCCTCACCATAAGGTCACAGTTCAAACCATTTCCAGATGGTTAAGGGTGGTATTGGGTGCAGCGGGGGGTGGACACTAATATTTTTAAATCTCACTCCACCAGGGCTGCATCCACATCGGCGGCTAGGATGATGGAATTTCCTATGGACCACATCCTTGCTACAGCAGGTTGGAGCAATGAACGGACTTTTCAACGCTTCTATATAAACCCGTGGCCGCTCCTGAGATGTTTGCAGGAAACATTTTAAGTTCTGTAACATGATTTACCCAATGTGGGGCATTATTATTTAGGTATGAATAAATACCTTTTTGTTTTTCAGCACAGTGTCATGTCTGAGATACGTTCATCCTCCATTCCTAGCATGGCAGTGTGTGAGCATGGACTTGTTTCCAGGACATGAAACCACAGAGCTTTGAAATCTTCACGTAGTCACTCACGTGACTCCGAAGTAAAATAGTAAGATTAAATAACTTACCAGTTTAAGTTTGATCTTTATTTTATGATGAGTTACGATGAAGGATTACGTGTCCTCCGCTCCCAAACCCTCTATTATAAAGGTCAACTGGTATATAAAGTTCTCTCTTATCTTACTATGTTAGTCAACTCTGGTATCTGAACTTTCACACCGCTGCTTTGAAGAATGTCGCGCATGCGTGCTGGCGGGGTCTTCACGTAATCCCTCATCGTAACTCCTCATAACATAGAGATCAAACTTCAAACTGGTAAGTTCGCATTTAATCTTACTATTAATTAGGTTACATTTGGAGTGTTCTGTGCAGTTCTGGTCACCTATTACAAGAAGGATATTGAGGCTTTGGAGAGGGTCCAGAAGAGGTTTATCAGAATGTTGTCTCAATTAGGTATTAGCTACAAGGAGAGGTTAGACAAGCTTGAATTGTTTTCTCTGAAGAATCGGGTATTGAGGGGAAACCTGATAGAGGTATAGACAATTATGAGAGGCATTGGTAGGGTAGACAAAACCTTTGTCCCAGGGTGGAAATATCAAAAACTAGACAGCATAGCTTTAGAGTGCGAGGGCCAAATTTGAAAGTAGATGTTGGAGGTGAGTTTTCTTTACACAGACAGTGGCGCATGCAAGGAACCTGCTGCAGGAATGGTGGTAGAAGCAGATATGATCGTGACATTTAAGAGGCTTGTAGATAGGCACAGATGTGCAGGGTATGGAGAAGTGTGGATCATGTGCAGGCAGAGGAGATTAGTTTAACTTGGCATTGTGTAAAGTGAATGCAATTAACACAGAGATTGTGGACCAAATGGCCTGTTCTCTTTGCAGTACTCTTCTATGTTCTATAGGAGGGAGAGGAAATGCAGAAAGCATTAAAGTGCACTTTAAAATATAACTGAGCAATATCAAAATGGATTTCTAAAAAGAAAATCATACTTGAATGATCTACAGGAGTTTATTATGGTTCCAGTTGAGTAGGTGGATGTGATGTACTTAGATTTTTTTTAATAGGCTTTCGATAAGAAACAGGGCTGTTAAACAAAGTTAGAACACATGGAATTGTGAGTAATTTCCCAGCTTCAGTTGAAAGTCAGTTAACACTTAAAAGGGCAATCAATTGGCATACAAGGATAAAGGTTGAGCAGCAGTAATTCTTGGGGAACTGCAGGAATGCATTCTTTGAATCCCAGCTTTTCAGTCTATGTTGATAACTTGCCAGCAGAACCAAATGTAACATTTCTAGGTTTGCTGCTGAGAAAAAAAAATTGTAAATATTGATGAGAACACTTTATGGAGATATGGACAAGCTGACAGTGGCAACGGCATTGCAGGCCGAATAGAACGTGGAGAAATGTGAGGTTCATATTTAAAAATGGTGAGAGATGATGATGCTAACACACAGGTGGTTCCAGCAGTTCAGACGATAAATGGAAATGTGACTGTTATTGTAAAACAATTTATACAAGAAACAAAAGAGGCTTAAAATAAAAGGTTGAAGACCTTTTTTCAGAACATTATGTGGCGAGTGTCTCCAGCATTTTCTGCTGATACTTCACATTTTTAGCATCTGCATTTAAAACAAAAATCGTTTGAATGCATGTTTAATGAAGTCTAACTGGATTGGGATTCATATTAGGTTGTTGTCATATACACCAGGGTGTATGGCAATTCCTTGTTCATATGAAGCTCGTACAGTAAACAGTATGCAGCAATGATAGATGCATCTGCAGATATCAGAATTATGTGGAGCATGGGCAAGACCGCAACTGAGCTATTGCGTACAGTTTAGGTCTCCTAACTGAAAGAATATACTTGGCATAGCACGAGTATGTTGAAGATTCATCTCACTAGTTTCCTGGATAGCTGCACTGTCATACAAGGAGACATTGAGTGGACTCTCTTTTCTCAATTTTAAAAGCATGAGAGAGATCTTATTGTGATGCAGAAAGTACTTTGAGAGCATCACAGGTTGAATGTCAGGAGGATGTATCTCTTGATTAAAAAGTCCAGAACTGAGCGGTCACACTCAAAATAAGGGTTCATGCATTTATTCAACTGAATTGAGGGGACATTTCTTTACTGTTTTTTTTTTAAATGCTCATTTAAGTTGTTTTTTTTTTAAATGCTCATTTTCTGTTCAGATGGCCATCGATTGCATTCAGGTCGAGGAACCAGGTGTACAGAGATAGGAAGGAAGAGATGAGGTAGAAAATCAGCCATAGTCTTGATGATTAAGAGACTAAATGGACTATTACTACTATTCTTATGTCCCACCTTCTTCTGTTCCCTGCCATCTATTCCATGATCTATTCTATTTACATCCTGCACCCACTTCTATTCACGGTACATCTATTCCCTCATCCTCTGCTCTCATACTATTCTCACATAATCAATGCTCCCTTTGACTCAACTACTCTCCCTACCTCCTCCCCCCATTCCCTGCCCGCCCTCTACGCCATCTCTCACTCCATTTCTCAAACACACTCCCTGTACTCTCTCCCCCTCTGTGTTCCCCCCTCGCCCCGTCCTCACTCTGTCCTGTCCACTGTGGTTGCTAGATCAATGCTCCCCCAACCCCCAGCACTGCACCCTGTCCTCTCTTATCTCTGCCCCCCCCCCCCCTCCTGTTCTGTATCCCAGTAACCCCCCCTCTCTCCATTCACTTGGGATATAGAGAGGGAGGAAACTGCAGGTGATGGTGGGGAGCAGAGGGAAAAGGAGAGGGCAGGTAACGGCGGGATACAGAGCGAAGGGGAGAATGCAGGTGGGGTGAAGTACTCGCCCTGTATATTCCCTCTTTCCGGACTTCACCCCTCCTGCCCTCGCCCCTTCCCTCTGCATCCTACCATTCCCTGCCCTCTCTCCTCCCCTATACTCCACCGTTACCTGCTCTCTCTCTCGCCTTACCTCTGTTCCCCACTCCATCACATGTCGTGTCCTCGCCCTCTATATCCCACCCTGTCACCTACCCCCACCCTTCGCTCATTAACCCGCCATCCCACCGACCCTCTTCCCTCGCATTTCCCTTCTGCCGCTTCGGTTATTTCCCGCACTGTAATGCATTGAACTGGCAGCGACTGCACACCCCCTATCACCACCCTCCCCCATGTTGCCCCAGCCCCTGCCTCCATTCGCGGCAATATTTACAATACATTGCTTCTCCGGTCTGCAGCGAGCGGAGTGCTCGCCATGTTACAAGGCCTCCATCTGTTCTCTCCTTCCCTCCCCGGGTCGATTATTACCCCACCGAACAGGGCTGTGCCGGGAGAGGACGGGAATTGTACCTGTTCCTAAATCCGAGACCCACAGCCAGTCCCGCCCGCACCCATCTTTATGGGGCGATTAGCAATCTTTCCCCACCATTCCCATTCAGATATCACTCCTGCTTCCGCGCTCACTCCCTCACTCCCTCCATCCAACTGCTTTGTAAGAGCAGGGGACCGGCCCCAGCCCCGGGCTCCATCCCCTCTCCTGTTGCACGGCGGCTTCAGCACCACGGCCAGCGACCAAGCCCGCCCGCCCGCCGAGTTCAGCTCCCGGGCGCGGGCAGGCAGGCAGGCAGCCCCACCCCAGCCCTCTCCACCCCACCCCAGCCCACCCCAGCCCTCTCCACCCCAGCCCACCCCAGCCCTCTCCACCCCACCCCAGCTTGCAGACTCCTCGCCCCCATCCCAGCGGAGCCGCGGCTGCCCCAGCGCCACTCACCCTTGAAGATCAGCTCCTCGGTGTCCTGGTCGAAGTCCTGGCGGTGGCATTTCCTCCACAGGCCGAGGACGGTGGAGTTGAACTGCCTGCTGCAGTGGGAGTCCACGGAAGCGGAGCCCAGGAAGAACCTCCTGGAGCGGTGCGGGAGGCTGAGCGGCGCCTGGCGGAGGGGCAGGTTGTGGCTGGGGGTGTAGATGAAGCCGGGGTCGTTCCTCTTGTTGGCGTAGTTCTTGCAGCGGTCGCGGTGCCGCCGCGCGTCCGTCTCATACCAGTAGTCGGTGCAGATGGCCATGGCCAGGAGGCCGAGAGCGCACAGAGCCAGCAGCAGCCCAGCGCCCGTCAGCAGCCTCATCGCCGCCATCTTCACTACAGCTACAGGACGGGCAGCGCCTCACAGCCCGGCCATTCCCGCAGCCCGCTCCGGCCACGGGCGGCACACACACCCAGCCCAGCCCAGCCCGGGCTAACACCAGCCCTCCCGACTAGCCCGGGATAACAGCAGCCGAGCTGATTCCAGCTCGGGTTCGTCGATACTGAGCGGGGTAAATGGTACCGAGCCGACCCGACCCTAACCCGTCTTAACAATATCGACCTGCCCCAGCTCCTGCCCGGGATTACAGGTGCTGCCCCGACCTTACCCCGGGGTAACACACCCCGTGTGACTAGTCCGAGTAACACATAGCGATCCAATCCCAGTGCAGTCCAGACTCATTCAGCTCGAGGTTGCTGGTACCCAGAGGGGCCAACCCCATGGGAACAGGTACCGAGCCAAGCCGAGCCAAGCCTAGCCCGGGGTAGCAGGTACAGATGCAAGCCCAACCCGGGTTTAGACAGGCTCACGGTCTTGTCCGCACCAGCAGCATGCAGGGGGCCACAGTCTCACTCAGCCCAGAGGGAGGGAGTAACAAAGAGGGGGAAGGGGGCAGCGGTAGATGTTGGGAACACTGCCCTGCTCACAGCGCCCTGCGGGGCGACCCACCCCGCTCACGTTACCGCCCACCCCACCCCACCCCACCCCCCGAGTCGCCGGCTCCACCGCTCACCAGCGGACCGCAGCTCCGCCCAGTACCCGAGTCAGTGTGAACACTCCCCTCCTCCCCGCTACCAGCCCCACGCTTCAAGCATCCGCCATCCCGCCTCGCTCGTCTCCTCTACAGCCTCCGGCCGTGGAAGCTACACGTGAGCGGCCGCCGGGGAAACTGGAGCTGGGCACAACACTCGACACATTTCAGCAAAAACACGTTTTATTTGTGGCGCCGCTGCCCGAGGGAGCGACCTGCTGATGATGTGCCCAGACAAGGTAAACTCCGCCCTGCCAAATGCCGGGGGTGTGGGACCAGGAGCCAGAACACTCGGCGCTGACAAAACAACGGCTTACTTACAGAGCTGATTATGGTAAGATGTTCTGAACATTTGGTATGTTGCCGGCTAAATTTTGTTCTACCATATTAAAGACGACGCGATCCAAATGCAACTATTAGAGGCGGGCGCCGAAAGGATCAGAGGGCAATTGAAAGCTAAAGCATTTATCATGAATGCATTTTATGAGGATGTTGCCAGCACTAGAGGGTCTGAGCTGTAGGGTTAGGTTGAGTAGACTGGGACTCTATTCCTTGGATCGCAGGAGGATGAGGGGTGATCTTATAGACGTGTATAAAATCATGAGAGGAATAGATCGATTAGATGCACTTGCCCAGTGATCGAGATCTCTTGCCCAGAGTAGGTGAATCAAGGACAAGAGGACATAGGTTTACGATGAAGGAGAAAAGATTTAATAGAAATCTGAGGGGTCATTTTTTCACACAAAGGGTGGTGGGTGTATGGAGCAAGCTGCCAGAGGGGGTAGTTGTGGCAGGGACTATCCAGGCATTTAATGAACAGTTATACAGGTACATGGATAGGACAGGTTTGGAGGGATACGTGCCAACCGCGGGCAGGTGGGACATGTTGGCTGGTGTGGGCAAGTTGGGCCGAATGGCCTGTTTCCACCCTATGATTGTATCAGAGACTTATTCGTGTAACTTAGCCAAAATCTATTTCCAACCCCGCCAATGTTTGCGTGGGACAAGGTGGTGAATACATAGGGTGGGGGATTTATAACCTCAGCTCACTAACAATGTGGTCAGTATTATATCCACATGAGCATACTAAACCATATGCGACCTTTTTATCTTGGCTGTGCACCAACTGAAGTCTTCCAAATTATGAATAAAACAAATCAAAGTACTGGAGGAACTCAGGGGGGCAGGCAGCATCTGCGGAGGGAATGGATAGAAGGGGCCTGATCCATAGGTTTACCTGTCTATTTCCCCTGACAGATGCTGCCTGACCTGCTGATCTCCCCAGAAGTTTGTTTTCTGCTCAAGATTTCAGCTTCTGCAATGTCTCATGTTTCTAAATGATGAGACCTGGACGTATGCAATGCTACCAGGGCAAAAACACTCAAATGTAAAAAGCAAGGGGACCGTTTCTGCTGCCAGTCATTCATCTGTGACACAAAATGCTGGAGTAACTCAGCGGGACAGGCAGCATCGCCGGAGAGGAGGAATGGGTGACGTATTGGGTCGAGACCCTTCTTCTGTGTCATTACCTCTGTTTTTCTCTCTGCACTGACAAGCCGGCATGTTTCACAGTTCCACTATTTGCAACACATTCCACTTCATCTGTATGATCACCCTCCAAGTGCCTAATTAACCAAAGGACTGCATAACTTTGCCTCCATTGTAACACAGGTCCCACTCTTTCAGATATCCCCTTTGTCCTATCCATCCATCCCAGCTATATAAAGGAAGCAGAAAAGAAGAAAGGACACCCGAGTACAGTACAGGAAAAGGCCCTTTGGCCCACAATATCTGTGTCAACTATGATGCCAAATGAAACTAAATCTCTTTTGCTACTACGTGATCCATATCCCCACATGTGCCTATCTAATAACTTCTTAAACACCGCCATCATATCTGCTTCTACCACCACCTCTGGTAGCACGTTCCGGGCAATAGAACTTCAACAAGAAATTAGGAAGGCTAAAGGAGGCCATTGGCAAGTAGGATTAAGCAGAATCCCAAGGCATTTATATATATGTGTTAGGAGCAAGAAGGTAGCTTGGGAAAGACTAAAGAATGGTATTTATGCAAGAAGCCAGAGGACACAAGCAAGGTATTAAATGAGTATTTTGTATCACCAGGAGACACATAGATAATGGTGAGATTAAAAGGGGGAATGTTGATATTCTGCATATTGTCAATATTAAGGAGGAGGTGTTGGTATCTTGAAAAACATTAAGGTGGATAATACCCGAGAGATTGATGGGATCCATCCTAATATATTGAGAGAAACAAGGGAGGAGATTGATGGGGCCATGACAGAAGTGTTTGCATCCTATTTCACCATGTATAAGGTACCAGAAGAGTGGAGAACAACCAATGTTTAATGAGGAGAATGGGGTCAAACCAAAATATTATAGGCCAATGAGCCTTAGGTGATGTGTTTGGGAGGGGACAGGGGGGGTGCTGAAATGCAAGAGGACAGCATACAATAAGGTGCAGGACTAACGAGCACCTCTGGACAGAAAAACCTTGGGGGTCAAATCTATAGCATCCTGAAAGTGGCAACACAAGTGGATAGGGTGGTACAGAGATCTAATGGCATACTTGTCTTCATCGATCAGGGCACGGAGTATAAAAATTAGCAAGTTATTGGGCAACTGTAGACAAGTTTGGTTAGGTTATATTTGAAATAGTCGAGTATAGGAGCAAACAGGTCATTCTGCAGTTGTACAGAGCCCTAGTGAGACCACACCTGGAGTATTGTGTGCAGTTTTGGTCCCCTAATTTGAGGAAGGACATTCTTGCTATCGAGGGAGTGCAGTGTAGGTTTACAAGGTTAATTCCCGGGATGGCGGAAGAATGCTGAGGATGGAGCAGCTGGGCTTGTACGCTCTGGAGTTTAGAAGGATGGGAGGGGATCTTATTGAAATATATAAGGTTGTTAAGGGTTTGGACACACTGGAGGCAGGAAACGTGTTCCCGATGTTGCGGGAGTCCAGAACCAGGGGCCACAGTTTAAGAAGAAGGAGTAAGCCATTTAGAACTGAGGCTAGGGAAACACTTTTTCTCACAGAGAGTTGTGAGTGTGTGGAATTCTCTGCCTCAGAGGTCGGTGGAGGAAGATTCTCTGGATGCTTTCAAGAGAGAGCTGGATAGGGCTCTTAAAGATAGCGGAGTCAGGGGATATGGGGAAAAGGCAGGAACGGGGTACTGATTGGGGATGATCAGCCATGATCACATTGAATGGCAGTGCTGGCTCAAAGGGCCAAATGGCCTACTCCTGCACCTATTGTCTAAATATTGTGCATTGTTCTGGTAGCCACAATGTAGGAAGTGGGTTTTTGAGAGGGGGCAGAACAGATTCGCCAGGATGGTGCCTGGATTGGACTGTGTTAGCTATGAGGCTGAAGTTGGACAAATTTAGATTGTTTATTCTGGAGCACTGAAGGCTGAAGGGTCAATGTTGTTCCAACAGACAATGGACCCCCCCATTGAAATATATAACATTATGAAAGGCATAGATAGAGTAGATAAAGGCACAGCTATTTCTCTCGGGATCAGTTTTTTTTACCCAGGTTGAAAATCTTAAATACTAGACCTTGGTTTAAAGTGAGAGGGGGAAAGCTTAAAATAAAATTTGTAAGACAAAATTTATTTTTCTCTACCGAGAGTCCTAGGTGCCTGAAACACATTGCTGGGAGAAGTGGTAGGAACAGCTATGACGGCAACATTTAAGAGGTTTTTATGCACATGAACGGATTAGGAATAGAGGGGTATTTGCAGACAGATGAGATGTGTTTGGAATGGCATCATGATCGACAGAGACATGGTGGGTTGAAGGGTCTGTTCCTGTGTTGGATTGTTCAGTGTTGTATATTTAAAATGTGGCAGAATATCACAATGAACAGAGGAAGGACACACAAAAATATACACTTTGATGGTAAGAAAACGGAAGGGAAATGGGAAGTTGGTAATCTGACTGAAGCGAAGATATTTTCTGTTACTGGTCCCTTTGCGGCACAAAATCTAGACACTTATCACCTTGTGGATAAGGTCAACCTCAGTTGTTCACAAAAACACAGAAGTAGTTTTACACATATCTAATGGGGATATTCTAGGAGCAGTTGGCCATTAACTTAATACTAAATGGAACAACAAGGGATATTAAACCCTACTATAGGCTTGGAGACCAACCCACGTGATCAATTGACTTCCAGTTTTATTGTAAATTCAAGACTGCCATCGCTGGAAGTTAGTGTGCTAGAAATGTTAGTAGTTTTAGTTTAGAGACATATCATGGAAACAGGCCCTTCCGTGTCCATACCGACTTCAATCACCAATTTATACTACTTCTATGATATATCATATTCTCACCCACTCCCCATATACTAACATTTACAGAAGCCTTTGGGATACATCTTTGGGATATAGGAGGAAACCGGAACACCGAGCGAAAACCTATGTTGACACACGCAAAATGTGCAAACTCCACACAGGCAGCACCCAAGGTCAGGTTCGAACCCTGGACTCTGGTGCGGTGAGGCAGCAACTTTACCAGCTGTTCCACCCTTCAGAGGTGAAGCAGCAGCTGGGGAGGGAGAAAAAGATAACAAGTTAATGGTCATTTTTGTATATAATTTATTTTAAAGGGGTCATTGATCTGGAAGATTACATTTCCCTCATCACATATGCTGCCCTACCTATTGAATATTTTAAGCGCTTTCAGTGCTTATTAAACAATTAATTGCACAAAGAAAAACCAGGTCATTATTAACACAACTAACCACACACCTGAGTCGGTGTTATTTTTGTTGGGGATAATACTGATATTTCTCATCTGTGTTCATTAGGGAGAAGGACATTGTAGTTGAAGAATTCAGGTGTGGAGTGGAAATTCTATAATGTATTATCATTTAAAATGGGGGAGGCAACAATTGATGACAAAATGCATCCCAGACGCATATCCCAGACAAATAGATTATTGGGGCCCATGGCAGATGTTTCTGTTTTAACTGGTCACAAGGGAGGTGACAGATGATAGGGGGACAGCAAGAATATACTGGGAGCAGCTGCCGTAGGCAGATCTACTTTGCACAAGTGGGAGTCATTCAAAAATGAAAGGAGTTTTCCGAAGGGTGAATTGTAGAAATGGCAATGTGTAGGGCAGGTTCTTTACCCAGAGAGCGGTTGGGACCCAGAGTGCACTGCCAGCGGTGATGGTAGAGGCAGATACAATATTGGCATTTAATATAGGCAGGGAGTAGAGCGATATGGATCAAACACAGGCAGATGAAGAAAGTTAACTGAAGAAAGGTTCAGACCCAAAACATCACCTATTTCGTTTCTACAGAGATGCTGTCTGACCTGCTGAATTCCTCCAGCATTGTGTGCCTATCTTTGGTATAAACCAGCATCTGCAGTTTAATTTGGCATCACATTTGGCACAGACATTGTGAGCTGTAGGGCCTGTTCCTGAGCTGTATTGTTCCATATACTTTGGGTGTCAAGGGATAGCGGATTATAAAAAATAGGCATTAAGCCGGCATCAAGAAGTGAAAATTGGGGAGGTCTTCAGAAGTACAGAAAGTATAGGGGATACTTAAATAAATTAGAAAGAAAAGGAGGGAGCATGAATAACTGGTGGAGAAGATTAAGGAAAATCCAAAAGCACTTTACAAGTACATTAAGAATAAAGGGGTAGCCAGGGACAGAGTGGGGCCTATTGGAGGTCAAAATGCTAATTGGTGTGGAGCCAGAGGACATACAGAGGTTTTTAATGAATTCTTATCAAAAATTGTATTCACTGAGGTGATGGATAATGTGGTCGGGGAATTTAATGAGGGTCGAGGAGGGGATGAAATTTCGGAAAATGTTTCTAGCAAAAGTGAATATTAGATGTTTCAGTGGCCCCATGCGATGTACCATGGCCCAGGCACTGATGAGATGTGTTCCAGGGTGGTATGGGAGGCTGGTAGGGAAGCAAGTTGGACCGCTGATAGAGATGTATATATCTTCCCTGGTCACAGGGGAGGTGCCAGATGACAGGACAGAAAATATGGCAATTTAGTTTATTATTTTCAGCTGTTCCAAGGCACAGTAAAGTGCTTTTGTTTGCCTAGTATCCAGTCAAAGACAATACATGAAACAACCAAGCCATCCACAGTGCACAGATAAAGGATACAACATTTAATGCAATATATAACATTTTATAAGTCAGATAAAGCCAGATTAAAGATAACTCAAAGGTCTCCAATTATGTAGATGGGTGCATTCTAGCTGGTGAGATGACTGTTCAGTTGCCTGATAACAGCTGGGAAGAAACGGTTCCTGAATCTAGAGGTATGCGTTTACAAACATCTGTACCTCGTCTAATGTGAACACACATTTCACTGTGCCAACTGGCACATGTGGTAAATAAATGTATCTTGTATCTTGTAATGGGAGAAGAGGGCGTGATCGGAGTGAGACTGGTCCTTGATTATGTTGATGGTCTTGCCGAGGCAGTGTGAAGTGTAGATGGAGTCAATGGAAGGGAGGTTGGTTTGTGTGATGGTCTAGGCAACTTCCATAACTCTGCAATTCTTGTGGTCTTGGATGGTGCTATTCCCAAACCAAGCTGTGATGCCTCCCAATAAAATGCTTTCTATGGCGCATCTGGAGAGGTTGGTGAGGGGTGTGGGGGGCATGCTGAACTTCCGAAGCTTTATACGGCATTGGTGTTCTTTCTTGGCCTATGATGTGGCTGGTCCAGGACAAATTGCTGGTGATATTTATTGCTAGGAACTTGAAGCTTTCTACCATCACTGCTTTAGGTGCATCACAAAGATTGGGGTGTATGTACTGTTTAGCTTCCTGAAGTCAATTACAATCTTCTTTGTCTTGCTGATATTGAGGGAAAGGTTGTTGTTTTAGCACCAAGTTACAAGGTTCTTAATCTCCTTTCTGTACTCATTATTATTTGATATCTGGCCCACTACAGTCATGTCATCTGCAAACTTGTAGATATAGTTAGATTGATATTTGTCTGTACTGTCGTGAGTGTACAAGGAGTATGGTAGGGGGCTGTGAATGTATCCTTGTTGGCACCAGTGTTGAGAATTATTGTAGAGGATGATTTGTCACCCATCCTCACTGATTGGGGTCTGTTGGTCAGGAAGTCAAGGATCCAGTTGCAGAGGGGAGTGCACACTCCAAATTCTATAAGTTTGGAGATGAGATTGGTTGGAATAATGGCATTGAAAAGGTATCATTATATAAAAGAGCATCATGGATATGCCGGGTGATTATGGACTTGAGTCTGATATCAATGATGTGGAAGTCTTTGGAAAAAATCTAAGGGACATGATTATTCCATGCCTGGAAAGACAGAGAATAATCAATCAGGCTTTGTTGGGTGTGATCGAATCTGACTAATTTGATAGAAGTCGTTCAAAGTTTAAAAAAAAATTGTTGATGAGGTCAGTGTAGTAATAAATAGGGTGATGGTTGAGCATTGTCTTTGTGATGGACCAGTGGTATACCATAGGATTGAGTAACATGCTCCTTACTCTTATATAAATTAACAATTTGGGTACAAAATTTAGCATGCATAAGTAATATTGTTGTTGATTGTGATAAGCTACAGAATGATATTATTCATTAAGTGCGAAGTAATCACCTTTGGGAGGACAAATGTGCTTACAAGAGGAATGGTAGATTCCTTGAGAGTATTGTGAAATAAAGGGAGCTTGGTATACATATATAAGGATCTGAGAGTGAAACAGTGCAAGTAGATAGGGTGGTGAAGAAAACATAGAGGACACTTGCCTTCATTAGCAGAGGCTCAGAATTTTAAAGCAGGGAGGTTATAGGACTATTTTTTATAAAATTGTATTCAGATCTGTTGGCTACAGTTTAGGACCTAAGACGGTGCAGCAGAGATTCACACTGGATGTTGCCTGGGACGGAATGTTTCAGTGATAAAGAGAGACTTGGTAGGCTGGGCTTTGTTCCCTTAGACAGATGATGTCATCTTCCCAAAATGGCACAATGGAGGTATATAAAACAAAGGACAGATGGTATAGATAATAAGAAACTTCTCCACAAGGCATTGTAAACTAAAGGTACAGGTTTAGGGTATGAGGGGAAGAGATTTAGAAGTGATCTGAGGAAGAACTTTCTCACGCAGATAGTAGTTGAAATTGGAATGCACTGCCCGTGTGGGTGATGGAGGCAGAGAATTTCATGGCATATTTTTCCCTGTATTGAAACTAGACTTGGTCCGCACCAACCTTCCCCATGGTCACCAGTAGTTGTCAAAGTCTGCCTGATGGGATAGCAGATAAAACATTCACTTATGCTTAACATGAGTTATTAGAACAACACATGAGTTTTGATGCAAATGGATGAAGCAGAGAGGGGAGTACGAAAGACAGTAAATAATTATATCTGAATATGAGAAACAATGTTACAAAATATGGAAAGACAGATAATATATGAAACACATTGAACCTCAGAAATATCATACACCGTGAATGATCAGTGTACAGTATAGGGTACCTTGTATTAAGGATGCCTCCACTAATCTGAAGGTAGAATATCTTCAAAACCAAGTAACTGCTTATCACAGCAAAAAAAGCAGCCCATTCAGCACTGGGTTCAAGTCAGCTCACAGCAGCGCATTCACATTAGCAAAGAGGATCTTTGCACATTAGTCCCAATTCCTCTCAACACCAAACTTATCTTTCCTACTAGCCCATCAACTCACATGATACTTTTGCAACATACTCTCATGAGGTAATTTACCGTGGCCAAGTAAGCTATCTGCACATCGTTGGGATATGGGAGGAGACCAATTAGGGTGGGGTGGTGGGTAGATGAGTGGTGGACCAAATCGGTCAGAAGAAACTTCTCAGACAGCAGTCATGGTTAAACCTGGTCGCTGAATCTGAGTTAGCAGCAGAACTTCCGTGCTGCTGTTCCTCTTTAACTAATGATTAGTTCACCATGAAGTGAATCAGTTGCTAATTTGAACTTGACCAAACAATTCACCCACGCACAAGTTATGCAAGGACCACATTGGGAAAATGTAACAGCTTTTAATACAATCATTATGAACAAGAGCAATTACAGCAAGTTAAATTGACAGGCTGCATAAAGGAAATCTGGTCCAACACACAGACCAAAATATCCCACCTTGCATGATAAAATGTATCCGGTGTGAAGTGGAAATAATTGAGTTTTATATTCACATTGGTGATGTATGAAGGTATTAATATCTACTGCTTTACTATTAATAATATTTTCTTAAGATTTAGAGAATGTATCCTGGAATGGAGTGGGAAAGTGGGCACTGGGTTGTTATAGCTGCATGCTGAATGGGAGAAGAGGAGGTCATGTCTCACATATTCCATGGTTAAATGTAGATCCAAGTAAAAGGGGACCTCCGCAGACCTCAATAGGATGAGGTTCCACCACCAAGTTCCACTTATATTTCTAAATCACTAATAAATGATAAACCTCTCATATAGCCTCTCAAACGTTTCTGGTACATATGCAACAGAACGTAAGGGAATTGAAAGAAATATAGAGGAAATTTAAATAAAAGTAAAACTATTTATAACGTTGATCAAACCACGTGTTTGTCAAATGTGGAAAATGTGAGATCCACATTGGGGCAAATAATTGAAAAACTGAGAGATTGGGTACTGTTGATATTCAAAGAGATCCAAGTGTGTTTGTAGGGCAACATCTTGGATGCAGCAAGCAATTAGCCAGACAAATGGTATGTTCATCCTTGAATGAGCGTGTTTAACCACTGGAGCAAAAAAGAAGTCTGCGTAGGGACTTTGTGAGATTGTAATATTATATTGAGTTTTGGCTCACCCGGTCCATGCCAAATATCCATCTCTATTAACCCGATATACCAGCACGTGGTCTATAATTTTCTAGGCCTTGGTGATTCAAATGTTCACCCAGATCCTTTTTACATGCAAGAGTAGCTGCTTCACCACCTTCTCGGGCAGTGTATTCCAGATTCCAACCATCCCCTTACTGTTCACAAGGACTACAACAAAGGTTCTTCAGACTGTGTTCAGACATGGCAGATTTGCTCTTTGGGCAGATATTGAGTAGATTGGGACTTTATTCCCTGAAGCTTAGAAGAATCAAGATTCTCATCAGATGTGCACAATTCTTAAAGAGCTAAACAGATTAGATGTAGGGAGTAGAAACAAGGAACTACAGATACTGGTTTACAAAAAAAAACATAAGTGCTGAAGTAATTCAGAGGGTCCGGCAGTCTCTGGAGAACATAGTTATGGCACACAATAAATCCAATCTACCAAACAGCCTTGACCAACTGCAGTTCACCTACTGCCACAGCAGGTCCAGGGCTGATGCCATCTCCCTGGAACACCTTGATTAGAAGGACACCTCTGTCAGACTCCTATTCATAAACTACAGCTTTGGGTTCAATACCATTTTCCCAACCAAGCTCTTCTAAAACCTTGTGGAACTTGGAGTCCACACTCCCCCCTAAAACTGGATCCTCGACTTCCTGACCAACAGACCATAATTAGTGAGAATAGGTGATAGATCATCTTCTATGATAATCCTCAGCAAGGGTGTCCCACAAGGATACGTTCTCAGCCCCCTACTATACTCTATACTGTGCAGTCAAATACCAATCCAACTCAATTTACAAGTTTGCAGACAACGCCACTGTGAGCCAGATATTAGATAATGACGAGAAGGAGTACAAGAAGGAGATTGAGAACCACATTACCTGGTGCCAAGACAACAACCTCTTCTTCAATGTCAGCAAGACATAGGAAAGTGGGATTGACTTCAGGATGTGAAGCACTACACACAACCCTGTATATATTGATGGTGCTTAAATAGAGATGGTTGAAAGCTTCATTCTTAGGAGTAAATATCACAAGCAATTGGTCCTGGACCAGCCACATCGAAGCTTTGGCCAAGAAAGCACACCAATGCTTCTACTACCTTGGATGGCTTATGAGGTGCAGCATGTCCCTAACAACCCTCACCAACTTCTACAGATGTGCAGTAAATGGTATTTTATCAGGATGCACCACAGCATAGTAATCACTCAAATCAACCATTGGCTCGATCTACACCATGCTTTCTCGGCAAGACATAATCAAGGGCCAGTCTCACCCTGATCACTCCCTATTCTCCCCTCAGGCAAGAGGTCCAGAAGTTTGAAAGTCAGGGACAGTTTCTTCCCAGTTTTTCTCAGATTCAGGGAGTTTCTTCCCAGTTTTTATCAGGCAACTGAACCATCCTCTCATCAGCTAGAGTGCAGCCCTGACCTCCCATCTACATCATTGGAGACCTTTGAGCTATCTTTAATCGGACTGTATCTTGTGCTAGATGTTGTACCCTTTACCGAAACACTGTGGACGGCTCGATTGTTATTAAGTATAGTTGTTTTACTGGATAGCATGCCTTTCACTGTACCTCGGTATACATGACAATAAACATGACATCTTACACTTACCTTACTTGTCTTATTCCTTTTCCATAGCCAGAGAACTCTTAACATTCTTATATTACACCCAAATTTTCTGTTGTTAAATTTCCCTTCAGATTAGTTTTTTATTCTTTCACTGCTGGATCCTAAAAACTTCCCAGTTCTCTGGCCTACTACAGCCTTTATCACTCTTTATGCCTGACTTTTCATTGACTTTGGCCTCATTGTCAGAGAATATCTTTCTCATTGGGACAAATTCTCGCTGAGCATTGTTTTAATAACAGATTTAATTTCTACCACTGTTCGACTGAGCAAGTCTTAGTTTATTGTTCCTGTTCACCTTAGACAACACACCATTATAATTGTCCTTATTTTGACGATTGTGGTTGAGATCCTGTGGTGTTCATCGTGAAACTGAACCTGTAATTCTCCCCTACTGTGGTCACATCCTCCTAGGCGATCATTAACCACAAGATATTTTATTAATTCTTCCTCATTGCACATGACCAAATCTAAAAAACCTGTTCCTAGGTGGGATCTACAACTTACTATTCTATGAAGCAATCCCTGATGCGCACAACATTTTTTCCTTCTGTGATACCCATGCCATTTTAATTCATTCAATTAAAATCTCTCATTACAATTGCAGTTCCCTTCAAACATGTCCTAGAAATTTCCCCACCAATTTCATGAGAAATTACATTTTGGTGCACCATAGAGCAATCACACCCACATTTTTTTCCCCTTGCTATCATTATTTCAACATGAACCGATTCTATATGACACTCCTCTGCCTCAAATCAACATTGAATGGATACCTTCCTTGATTAAGAATGCTAACCCATGTCTTTTCTCTTTTGGCCTGCTCTTCTGGAACATTGTGCTCCCACTCATGATTGCTCTATAACAAGCTATTATATCATATTCCAATGTTGCCATCAACTCATTTATCTTATTAGAAATGCTACATACATTCAAATAAAGACCATTAAGCTTTGATTTTTTACTTTTTATCTAACTTTAGATTTGCTCTGTACATATTTTTGCGAGATGGCACATACCTCCTACAAATTATGTTCTTAAGTTGCTCGATTTAGAGGAAAGATGAATTAAAACAAGATAAGAGTAGTGACCAAGAACTTATTGCCTGAAAGCTCCACCATATTTTTAGTGCACAGACAAGTACTTAGAAAGGCATAACCTGCAGGGACCCAGTGTTGGAAGGTGGGATTTGGCTGAATATCTTTTTTCAATCAACATAAACATGAGTAGATAAATTGGACTCCTGTTGTGTTAGAAATGTTGTGATTCCAGTGCTTATCTCAGATAGTGAGTTGTTACAGTAGATCACAATGGTGATACATTCTGCAGCCAAGGTGCTTGGATGATGTTGGACAGAATCAGTCATATAGATTAGTTTAAACTGTTTTTTTTATTTGTGGCATTGGTATGCACCCAAGTGCAAATTAATACATCACACTTCTAACCTGGCCTTTTTAGGTGGTGAAAAGGCTCTGGAGAGTGAAGAGATGAATCAACACTTCACTTGTTACCTATTCTTGGAGCCATATTTTCGTGGCTGTCCAGTTTTGAGCTCCTTGATCGGTTTGGAGTTCATCCAAATTAAGCAGAGTTATGGATGCCCTCAGCATTATAGTTGTTTACATTATGGCAGGTGGGGACAGACTCAACAAGAGCTGCTCGGCTCCAAAAGATGGCGTATTACAACAAGATTGGCCAACAGCAATACTGATACTAACGTATTCTTTATAGAAACCCAGATCTGAGGCTGAAAGAACTGCCTTGTGGAACTTGAATCAGGCTACTGAAATGTTGACAGACTCCAAACAGCTAGATTAAATATTGGTTGCAACAAAATTAGCTTTCATTGTGTTATATCATTTCAAATCTTTTTCCCTATTGACGTAACCACCATCCTTCTACGTTTCTATTAAGATACGGGAAGGATAGTCTGTGTACTAGCATTGCTCTCACTTCAGGGAGTACGAGACAAAATGAATATGAATAGTTTATTCAAATATTTCATGCTAAATATTTACAATAAAAATGAAAATACATAAATTTTATTACAAGAATACACAAAATAAAATCTATGCCTCAAAAAATAGAAGAAAGTGCAGAGTTAGTTTGCTGACGAGTCTGTGCATAGATGCGAGGTGCTGTTGATCTCATCATGCAATGAGCAGCAGTTCCACAGTAACGCAGAGAGCACCATTAATACTAACTTAACAGCTTGTAACAGTCAGACCACACGCCTTGCCTGAGTACACAGGATGAGGAGTGTTTCTAATAAGATAACAGATTTCATTAGCACAGCAATAATCAAAGGGTTTGATTTGGTATTAAATAACCAAAGGGTTTGATCTAAAGATGGCTTTCTTGTACCAATGTAACAAAACGGAATTTAACACGTACCAAAAGCATCATTATGGCTGTAATCTTTGGCTGGCCTGGGCAGGATAAACAGGTTTCCAAATACCATGTATATAACAACTAAACATGGAAGGAATTTACTTGCCTTTATTTCAAGAAACCTGTGGAAATCGGTGATAATTTTGGGTCATTGAATATGTGCATCAGCTTCCACAATCCAACTGGAATTCTGCTTGAACTCACAGAGTAGAGAGTGGGTTGATGTTTGGCAAAAAGAGGTCGTAAAGGTCAGCAGCCTGCTCAGGGTAAAATTCCATTTCCACAATAATTTGTTTTGATCTGTTCAGCTTCAACTGTAGCTAGCGATCATTCCTTCAGGACATTTCACAGGCCATAATAAAGCATATTCACCTTTTTTCAGCGGGAATATTAAAGGTAGATATGGGTTGGTCAAGTACCTATAAGTATTTCAGTAATTAATACATATTACTGTACCCCAGGTGTTTAAGCTGATCCATTGACCAGAATCTCATGTCAACAGTGACAAGGTTTAACAGGCACACTTCTTTACTCCTTTTATACAAAGTATTCTGGTGAATGGGGAGATATCTAGCAAGGGTGAAACAGGATCCGGTGACTACTTAATGTACAAAATAACCACCACTTACTTGGTCATGTAAGCTAAGAGGGCAGGGTTGCCAAACATTGAAGCACCATCAACTATGTAGTAGCTTTTGTAGATATGTGACACTTTAGAAGGTTTATTGCATTTTTCTTTGGTGTAGTGTTTTACTGGGTTAAACATAGCTCATTAAACTTATTTTAGAAGAAACAATGGTAGAGGAAGAGATTCATCTTTTGTTCTCATTTCTGAAGCAATACTTGGTCGTTCTGATCATGTAAATAAGGCTGGCTCCAAGTTACCTTTCCACGGGTACCACTAAAATGGCACTCTGATCAAATATCAATTCAAGGCATCAATTAGACAATGGCCGACACCAGCATCATGACTGCAATCCCACTGCAAAGCAGCAATACTTGATACACAGAGTTCCTGCAACAAAGAATTACATAACAAATAAGTAAGCACTAACAAGGTAAACACCGAGGAGCAAACACATATACAATTCTCCAAACACCACAATTTTATTTTCTCCCTATAATTATTTACTGTTTTAATAGCTCATCTACAGAATAATTGTAGCCAACAAGGGTTGCTGGTTCAATGACTACAACATAAGAGTAGACATGACTCGAAACGTCGCCTATTCCTTCTCTCCATAGATGCTGCCTCACCCGCTGAGTTCCACCAGCATTTTGTCTACCTTCGATTTTTCCAGCATCTGCAGTTCTTTCTTAAACACAACATAAGATTAAATCATGCATCCCTTTGGAGTTCCTTCACCATTTAATAATGTTGTGATTGGCTCAGGCACATTTTCCATCTAATCAATACAGCCCATCATTCACGCCTCACCGGGTTCCACCTATCACCTGTATCTATAAAGCACAGCATAAATAATCCAGGAGTGTTAGGCTATGTAACAATGATTATGATTTCATGATGTAGTCCACAGATTGCAATGCACTTATTAATGGCTCAAGAAAGTATTGAGCAATCATAAGAATGTAAATCTTTGAACAGTAAACGCTCCGCACTTTCACACATAGGCAACTGGGGTTCAAAGATCAGTTAATTGCTTACAGGAATTTTGATCCTTTACGCATCCCCTCCACTGCCTCTTCCCCAACCGTGAGGTGCAGGAAGATCAATTGGTATCATATATGTATCAGCAAACAGTTGTAGTAAAAGATTTTGTTGGACTCATAGCAAGTGCAAGTTGAGATCCCCTGCCTTACTTTAGGAAAAATATGTATGCTTAAAAGATGGTGCATGGAAATCCCGGCAATGATTTCTGGGTTTTTATGCAAACACACTGGATAGCTGCAGATGCTTTATTTGGAAAAACTCTTGGAAAAGAAACCATCAAATGATGAAGCATATACAGTGCCCTCCATAATGTTTGGGACAAAGACCCATCACTTATTTATTTGTCTCTGTACTCCACAATTTGAAATTTGTAATAGAAAAAAAATCACATGTGGTTAAAGTGCACATTGTCAGATTTTAATAAAGGCCATTTTTATACATTTTGGTTATACCATGTAGAAATGACAGCAGTGTTTAGCCATAGTCACCCCATTTCAGGGCACCATAATGTTTGGGACACATGGTCTCACAGGTGTTTGTAATTGCTCAAGTGTGTTTAAATGCCTCCTTCATGCAGGTATAAGAGAGCTCTCAGCACCTAGTCTTTCCGTCACCTTTGTAAACTTTTATTGCTGTTTACCAACACACGGACCAAAGTTGTGCCAATGAAAGTCAAAGAAGCCATTATGAGACTGAGAACCAAGAATAAAACTGTTAGAGACATCAGCCAAACCTTAGGCTTACCAAAATCTACTGTTTGGAACATCATTATGAAGAAAGAGAGCACTGGTGATCTTACTAATCGCAAAGGGACTGGCAGTCCAAGGAAGACCTCCACAGCTGATGACAGAAGAATTCTCTCTATAATAAAGAAAAATCCCCAAACACCTGTCCGACAGATCAGAATCACTCTTCAGATGTGGATTTGACAATGACCACTGTCCGCAGAAGACTTCATGAACAGAAATACAGAGGCTACACTGCAAGATACAAACCACTGGTTAGCTGCAAAAATAGGATGGCCAGATTACAGTTTGCCAAGAAGAACTTAAAAGAGCAACCACTGTTCTGGAAAAAGGTCTTGGGGACAGATGAGACGAATATTAATGTATCAGAGTGATGGCAAGAGCAAAGTATGGAGGAGAGAAGGAACTGCCCAAGATCCAATGCATACCACCTTATCTGTGAAACACGGTGGTGGGGGTGTTATAGCCTGGACATGTATGGCTGCTGAAGGTACTGTCTCACTTATCTTCATTGATGAAACAATTGTTGATGGTAGTAGCATAATGAATTCTGAAGTGTATAGACAATATTTGCTCAAGTTCAAACAAATGCCTCAAAACGCATTGGCCGCCGGTTCATTCTACAGCAAGACAATGATCCCAAACATACTGCTAAAGCAACAAAGGAGTTTTTCAAAGCTACAAAATGGTCAATTCTTGAGTGGCCAAGTCACTCACCCAATCTGAACCTAATTGATAATGCCTTTAATATGCTGAAGAGAAAACTGAAGGGGACTAGCCCCCAAAACAAGCGTAAGCTACAGATGGCTGCAATACAGGCCTGGCAGAGCATCACCAGAGAAGACACCCAGCAACTGGTGATGTCCATGAATCGCAGACTTCAAGCAGTCATTGCATGTAAAGGATATGCAACAAAATACTAAACATGACTACTTTCATTTACATGACATTGCTGAGTCCCAAACATTATGGTGCTCTGAAATGGGGGGACTATGTATAAACACTGCCTTAATTTCTACATGGTGAAACCAAAATGTATAAAAATTGTCTTTATTAAAATCTGACAATGTGCACTTTAACCACGTGTGATTTTTTTCTATTTCAAATCTCAAATTGTGGAGTACAGAGGCAAATAAATAAATGACGGGTCTTTGTCCCAAATATTATGGAGGGCACCATAGGCAGAGAGAGAAAACATTTAAATTGTCAGACAAAACAGGAACTTGAGCTTGTTAACCTGAGAATAAGTCTATATACAGTGAGTAAGGTCTATATACATTGGTTGGCATCTCAAAGGTCCTGTCATGGTAGGCAAGTTCAATTGAAGGGACAAGTTCAATTGTTCAAAAAGGAACTGGGTGAGTATTTAAAGAATTTGCAAAGCCATGGAAGGAGATTGGGTCAGTGAGACTAACTCAGTTGCCTTTCATTTGTGCTGGTAAGTGTTCAATAGGCTGAATGTGTTGTAACCACTCAGTGATTCAGTAAAATAAATCAAATACAGATGTCATTGAAATTAATGGAATTGCCATCCTAGTTTGCATGGTGTCAAGGCAAACAGCTGGTTGAGATTACATCTGGTATCTCCTTCCAGCTTATCAGTTACTAGATGGGCTAAAATCCGCCCTCTAGGTCAATATGGATTTCTTCATTTGCATAAGTATGCAAGCAAGTTTGAAACAAACCATGACATTATTAGCTGACCGCTGATAATTTTCAACTGAATCTCTGGCTGTCAGCCAGTGCCATTCATTGATACAGTGCAATTCATGACCTCAACATAAATTCCTCGAGTGTAAAGTTTTTTCGAAGCATACTCATCTTTGCAATGTAGAAAAATACAGCTGCTGTGTGTTTCAAATACCAAAGAGCAGATAATGTGCTCCAGTGATGCTCGTTATGATGTAACTGCTAATCTCCCTTTCAGTACTTTTATTTTATATCTATTCCACCTGGTCATTATATTCCCCTTCAAAGAGAGATAGGTCTTTTCTGTTTGCTTTTTGGGAATCCTCAATTTAAATACCTCAGTTAATCTCCCCTCATACTCCATAAAAAAGAACCACCGCTTGTCCATTTCTCTTTAGCTACAATATTCCTGTCCTGGCAAAATCTTCATAAATCACCTCTGCACCCTTTTGTTCCAGTGCAAACATGTGTTTCCAAAGATTTAGTGACCTGAAATGTACTCAGTAATCAAGGTGTAGCCTGATTAACATTACATACAGTTCTGATAAAATCCCTCCTCTTTTCTCCTTGAATAAGATTGAAATAATCAGAATCACACTTTATTCGCCAAGTATGTTTTGCAGCATACGAGGAACATTATGCAATAGCAAACAATTATAGCTGCTTTAATAAGGACTCTTTATGATTCTGTTAATTTCCATCAGCAGAATTAATATAATTTTTGTCCACCCAAATATAGCAGAATGATGCAAACACAATTCTAAAGTCTACTGTGGCAATAATTACTTACCGTACATCCGTCTCCTGAAGGAGATCAGGTACCACAGTAACCAGAGCAATGTACAGAAATCCCCCTGATGTGAATGGTAGAATCCAGGCTACACTGCTCCCTGTATAATTGAAGAAATTGATAAATTAGAATGACAGAGAGGGGCTATCAAGATAATTGATACCATATCCCTTACCCCTAAGCTCTCAGTAATTACAGCTCACATTATAATTGATATTGGGAGAACAAACAGAAAGCTAGTTTTGAGTAAAGGGGAAAGCAAAGAGATAGGTAGCACGTATAATAGAGAGAAGCTGCACTAGAGAGAAACGTGAGGAAGAGTTAACAGCGATTTTGGGCTGTGGTGGTGGTGGTAGGGGTTTATTGCATTGAGAGCCACACATAAAGAAAGGGGCATGGAAGGAAGACAAAGGCAGTTTGGAAAATTTAAGTCTGGGTGTTTCAAAAGCTGGAGTCAATGTGAATCTAAATAATATGAGTGTACGATGTATCTATAGTGACAACTACACATATAAATTAAAAGTATTTAACAACTGACATTTAGCTTAAAGAACCTTTGATGATGATAATGGGAAAATCGCTGTCAGGTCTGGATCTCAGCTGTTTTGCCATTTTAATAAGCTAGTGTCCTGCCATCAGGTGCCGCAGCTCAATTTCAAACATTAAGAGGTCTTGCACAAGATCACTTTCTTCACCTCAGATGCTTTGTATAACCTCAGCAATTCACGTGAAAAATCAATTCAGCAGTAAAAGAGATGAATTTATAATGTACCACTAGATGAAAGCTCTTCATCTGAACAATCTCCCAACATCAACATTGCATAAAATGACTTTGTAAGTATCATACTATAACCTTTAGTCATGACTAATCAGGAAAACAGCTTTTTACATTTGTTATTCATCATATGCTAACTATATACATAAGGGTATTGTGGAAAACGATGAGAAAATAGGTTTGGGAAACAACCATTGAGAGGAAATTTGCAAACCCATACATCACATAATCAGGGAGAAAAGTGGATTAAAACTGAAGTTGGTGGGCCACTTGCAATTACTTGAAATTGAGTAAATTGCAAGACTGCAATTTTAACAATAGGCTTCTGGAGTTAAATTCACATCCACTCACCTGTCCCCCACAGTACAAGAAGTTAATTCCATCACTGATATGTTATCAATGTATAACTTTTCCTTCTTAATCCAACCTCACCCTCTTAATCCAAACCTCCCATTTGACTAAAGGGATGACAACTTCATTGATGTGTAGGAAACAATTGCAGATGCTGGTTTAAATCGAAGATAGACACAAATGCTGGAGTATACTCAGCGGGACAGGCAGTATGTCTGGGGTGAAGGAATGGGTGACGTTTCAGGTCGAGATCCTTCTTCAGACTGATGGGTCCATTCCTTCTCTCCAGAGATGCTGCCTGTCCCGCTGAGTTACTCCAGCATTTTGTGACTACTTCATTGCTCATAGTTTACCACAATCCCAGTCTGAAATGTTTAGACAGAGTACTCATAGATTATCACACAAAAATGTTTTTTAAACATTCTTGTGGCTTGATCACATTGTGCTTAGGCTGCTTTTCAACATGAGGTAGAAGACTTCCTTTGCTAGACTAGATGCAATTCCACTGTTACTTTTGTTTATTTGTCTGTTATCCTCCAAACCCACTATCAAATCCTTCATTAATATAAAATGAATTAAATTCTACCTGTTCCTTCTGGAGACTCTGCACATAGGGCAAAACAGGCTCCCAACACCCCTCCAAATGCAGTTGTGAGCTGCATTTTAGCTGCACTCCAACGATCGAATCCTGCCCTGAGCAGGATGGCAAAGTCTCCAATCTATGGATTAAACATTATCGAGTTAGAGCTCTTAAATTTAGCAGAGTCAGGAGATATGACGACAAGGCAGGGACGGGGTACTGATTGTGGATGATCAGCCATGATCATATTGAATGGCAGTGCTGTCTCGAAAGGCCAAATGGCCTACTCTATTGCTATTGCGAGTAGGTCAAGTTCACAAAGATGAATTTCTTACAGGAGGGAGCTCAAACATGGCCTTCAGAGTCTAAACCTTCTCCCTGGAGATTTTGTCTCTGAACAAATCGATAGGGTGCACGTAATGCTGGCTGCAATAGGTTGTATTGGAAAAGTTCTAATCAGTTATTACACAGGTGTTAGTTAGAATTTACTTCTAGTATGTGGGTGACTGAATTAAGTTACAGATGTTCAGTTCGGTTTATTGTACAGAGGTACAGTGAAAAGTTTTTTGTTGCGTGCTAACCAGTCAGCAGAAAGACAATACATGATTACAACCAATCCATTTACAGTGTATTGATACATGATAAGGGAATAATGTTTAGAGCAAGATAAAGCCAGTAAAGTCCAGACAAGGATAGTCTGGGGGACATCAAGGAGGTAGAAAGTAGGTCAGCACTGCTCTCTGGTTATGGTAGGATGATTCAGTTGCCTGATAACAGCTGGGAAGAAACTGTCCCTGAATCTGGTAGACAAAAATGCTGCAAAAACTCAGCGGGTTAGGCAGCATCTATGGAGCGAAGGAAATAAGCGACGTTTCGGGTCGAGACCCTACTTCAGGCTGATGTGAGGGTGGGGGGTGTGGAAAGAAGAAAGAGGCGGAGACAGTGGGCTGTGGGAGAGCTGGGAACGGGAGGGGAAAGAAAAAAGCAAGGACTACCTGAAATTGGAGAAGTCAATGTTCATACCGCTGGGGCGTTAACTACCCAAGCGAAATATAAGGGCTGCTCCTCCAATTTGCGGTGGGCCTCACTCTGGCCATGGAGGAGGCCCAGGATAGAAAGGGCAGATTCAGAATGGGAGGGGGAGTTGAAGTGCTGAGCCACCGGGAGATCAGGTTGGTTATTGCGAACCGAGGGGAGGTGTTGGGCGAAGCGATCGCGAAGCCTACGCTTGGTCTCACTGATGTAGAGCAGCTGACACCTAGAGCAGTGGATGCAATAGATGAGGTTGGAGGAGGTACAGGTGAACCTCTGCTGCACATCGAAAGACAGCTTGGGTCCTTGAATGGAATCAAGGGGGGAGGTAAAGTGACAAGTGGTGTGTTTTCACACTTCTGTACCTTTTGCCTGATGGGCAAAACAGTAAACACTTGTTGGTGTAACTACTTAATTGATCATAGTTTACCACAATCCCATTCACAACTAGCATCACCCATTTTCAGATGGCATTGAGTGGATCAGCCAAGCTCCTCACAGCAGCTGAAAATTAAGGATTACTGAGTGCCATGAGGATGAGTGTCATCCCAGTTATCTCTCACTTCAATGAACTATTCTTGTTGGAATGGGATGGGGGGGGGGGGGGGAGTAGTAGTGACTGTACACTGGATTTAGGAAATATTACATAGAATTAAAAATCAATTAATCATATTAAAATTAGTTCACTCACCTCGTGTGGGACTTCATGAAGGAGAATAGCAAAGGTTGTAGTGATCCCAACCTGTAGGAGAAAACAAGTTTACATTGATAGTTGAACTGGCTTAATAGACAGCTGTAACCAAAGCAACTAATTTTAGAGGACACAATAACCATAGCAACATCTAGTATCATGTGACAAACTTTGTGCAGATCTCACTGAAAGAATCAATGTAATAAAGCCATTTGGATTACAGATTTGCAATTCCTTGTCCCTGCCATTATTTAAAAACTTCCAACAGTTTGAATTTGTATTTTAACAATAACATTTAATGAAATTAGTTCCACCTTTAAATCAGCCATAAAAAGCAGGGCATGAGTGATTAACATAGCATAGGCCACTCTCGTAACGGCACAGGTTGCCAATTAGCCTACAGACGTGGTCTCTGTAGCCATGAGGCACTAATTGCTGTGCGACCAGGCCATCCTTTCATTGGTTTCATTACCAAAGTAATCGGGAGACAAAGATTCTCGTGTCAATGTCGGGAAAGATTGGAAAACAACTTTCAACCATACTGGTCCAAGCAGATTCCCAGAAAGCTGCACTTTAGTATTTCTGCTAGAAACAAGGGATGTACATGATGGTTAACAAAAAAGACAAGGCTCAGGAGTAACTTAGTGGGCTAGGCAGCATCTCTGGAAACAGTTTTGGGTCGGGACTCTTCTTCAGGCCGATTGTAGCGAGGGGGCAAAGGTGGGGAGAGAAAGCTGGAAGAAAGAGGGACAGAACCTGACAAGAGATAGGTGGATACAAGTAAGGGGAGAGTTGTGATAGGCAGATGCTTGGGCAAAGGCCAAGGTGCGAGATAATGATTGATCAGTTATAAATAGTGAAACCACGGGAAGGAATGCAGGTGGGAGAGGGAAGGGAGAAATAGGTGAGAGTCCAGGTGGGGCACGGGGAAGGGGGGGGGGGGGGGGGGGGGGGGGGGGAGAGAAGAAGGCGGGGATAGTTGGCTAGTTACCTAAAATTGGAGAATTAATTTTTTTTACCATTGGGTTGTAAGCTATCCAAGCGGAATGCGAGGTGCTGGTCCTCTAGTTTGTGTGCGGCCTCACTTTGGCCATGGATGAGGCCCCGAACAGAAAGAGAAGTATGGGAATGGGAAGAGGAATTAAAATGGTTAGCAGCCGGGAGACCCAATAGGCCTTAGAAGACTGCACATGTGATCGGTGAGATGGTTGCCAAGTCTGTTTGGTCTCGCTAGCTTAAAGGAGGATATATCGGGATGCAGTAGATGAGGTTAGAGGTGCACATAAACCAGTCTCTCATCTGGAAGGACTGCTGGTGTCTCTCGATAGATGTGAGGGAGTAGGTGTCGGGACAGATGTAGCATCCACTGCATCAGGAGGAGTAAGTACCTGGGGAAGGGGTGGTTTTGGTGGGAAGGATGAGCGAACCAAGGACATGCACAGGGAGTGGTCTCTGTGGAACACAGAAAAGGGTGGGGATGGGAAGACGTGGCTTTTAGTAGATGTCAGTCGATAGCTCCCTGTGATTGTGATGGAGGGATCAGGAAAGGAGGTGTCAGAGATAGTCAAAGTACTCGGGTAAAACCCACTGCAAAATCTATCACATCCTACTGAGTATCGCATTACCGCAAATTCAACCAGCAAAAAGCAATGACAAACAAAACCATCAAAAAAGATTTTAAAAACGTCATCAATGGGCAAACAAGAATCAACGCAGTGATATGTAGGAAGGAACTGCAGATGCTGGTTTATACTGAAGATAGACGCAAAGCACTGGAGTAACTCAGCATGTCAGGCATCATCTCAGAGTCTGAGTCTGAAGAAGGGTTCTGTCCCAAAATATCACCCATCCTTTTTCTTCAACGAGTTACAGTGGCTTGCAAAAGGTTTCATACCCCTTGAACTTTTCCACATTTTGTCACGTTACAACCACAAACGTATATGTACTTTATGAGATAGGCCAACACAAAGTGGCGCATAATTGTGAAGTGGAAGGAAAATGATACATGGTTTTCAAATTTTTTTACAAATAAAAAAACTGAAAAGAGTGGCGTGCAAAGGTATTCAGCCCCATTTACTCTGATACCCCTACCCTCAGAAGTCACCTAATTAGTAAATAGAGTCCACGTGTGTAATCTAATCTCAGTATAAATACAGCTGTTCTGTGAAGGCCTCAGAGGTTTGTTAGAGAGCATTAGTGAACAAACAGCATCATGAAGCCCAAGGAACACACCACACAGGTCAGGGATAAAGTTGTGGAGAAGTTTAAAGCAGGGTTAGGTTATAAAAAAATATCCCAAGCTTTGAACATCTCACGGAGCACTGTTCAATCCATCATCCGAAAATGGAAAGAGTATGGCACAACTGCAAACCTACTAAGACATGGCCGTCCACCTAAACTGACAGGCCGGGCAAGGAGAGCATTGATCAGAGAAGCAGCCAAGAGGCCTATGGTCACTCTGGAGGAGTTGCAGAGATCCACAGCTCAGGTGGGAGAATCTGTCCACAGGACAACTATTAGTCGTGCACTCCACAAATCGGGCTTTTATGGAAGAGTGGCAAGAAGAAGTCCATTATTGAAACAAAGCCATAAGAAGTCCCGTTTGCAGTTTGCCACAAGCCATGTGGGGGACACAGCAAACATGTGGAGGAAGGTGCTCTGGTCTGATGAGACCAAAATTTAATTTTTTGGCCTAAATGCAAAATGCTACGTTTGGCGGAAAACTAACACTGCACATCACCCTGAACACACCATCCCCACTGTGAAACATGGTGGTGGCAGCATCATGCTGTGGGGATGCTTTTCTTCAGCAGGGACAGGGAAGCTGGTCAGAGTTGATGGGAAGATGGATGGAGCCAAATACAGGGCAATCTTGGAAGAAAACCTGTTAGAGTCTGCAAAAGACTTGAGATTGGGGCAGAGGTTTACCTTCCAGCAGGACAACGACCCTAAACATACAGCCAGAGCTACAATGGAATGGTTTAGATCTAAGCATATTCATGTGTTAGAATGGCCCAGTCAAAGTCCAGACCTAAATCCAACTGAGAATCTCTGGCAAGACTTGAAAATTGCTGTTCACAGACGCTCTCCATCCAATCTGACTGAGCTTGAGCTATTTTGCAAAGAATGGGCAAAATTTTCAGTCTCTAGATGTGCAAAGCTGGTGGAGACAAACCCCAAAAGACCTGCAGCTGTAAATGCAGCGAAAGGTGGTTCTACAAAGTACTGACGCAGGGGGGCAGAATACCTTTGCATGCCACACTTTTCAGTTTTTTATTTGTAATAAAATTTGGAAACCATGTATCATTTTCCTTCCACTTCACAATTATGCACCACTTTGTGTTGGTCTATCACATAAAATCCCAATAAAGTACATTTACGTTTGTGGTTGTAACGTGACAAAATGTGGAAAAGTTCAAGGGGTATGAAAACTTTTGCAAGCCACTGTACACCAGTAATGTGTCTATCAACACAGTGATGCAGATAGTAGAGCAACTGTTTCACTGCACCAGATACAAGGTCCAATCCCGACTTCCTATGCCATCTATGCAAAGTTTGCACAATTTTTCACATAACTGTTGGTTTCCACTGGGTTCCTCCGACATCCCATATTGGCTGGTTAACTGCTTACTTTTGTGTAGGAGAGTGATAGAATCTGGGTGGGGGTATGTGGTGGAATTGATGAGAATGAGATTAATGTATGATTAGTATATTCATACATGGCACAGACTCTGTGGGCTGTTGAGGATTCTTACATTGCTGTTTGTCTTCATGGCTTGAAATCTGACCAATACCATTGGCAATGAGGCTCAGAGATGTCTCACAGATCTAGGTATCATTTAACATTATTTTATACTGTAACTGCTAGCCTACAGGTTGTGTGGCAGGCTGATGTTGCATGTAATTGTCTGACTGTATGCATTTATGTCTTCTGCCAACATTTCTCCCAAAATGAATCTGAAGATATTTTGATGTTGTATTTCTGAAAGAGCATTTTTGAAATTTAGTTTCCATATTTATTAATCACACCAAATGTAATACTTAACTAAAAGAGCATTATGTACTTTGGACCTATGACAAGTTCAGCAACTCTTTAAATTCCATGATGTGCTCTGAATTGATTGATTTGCATCCAGAATTGTGGCTAGAAACAACTACACAAGCAGAAACTAATGTCTTAAATTGCTGCATAACTTTTGAAAATTAGTTTATTCTCTTATACTAACCTTCCTGCTTACAAGGAAGCTGCCAGCTACTGCCAGGCCATGTGTGAAGTTATCGATACCATTGGCAATGAGGTTTAAGTATCCACTGATCTATAGAACAAAAATGGAAATGCAGTCACACAGTATTCAAGAAAAGAAATTAATCCAACAGGCATACATGACCCTCTTACCTTTATAGCTTGGACAGGCGGAGTAAATGCCTTTAGCTGTCGTGTAGAATCATGGCAGTAGCCATTGCCGAGTTGAAAATACGAATCTATGCAATGAGTATTGGCAGAAGAAATTACTTTTCCATTTGGAAGGCATTTGACCTCATTATCCAAATAGCAACAGCCATTCTGCACTGACTTTTGGGTCTGTGGTATCTGGAAGAAGAAGAAGAAAATGCCTAATAGAATGAATTGGAAGGAACTGATTACACTTCTTTTTAAAAATACACTTATGAGCTCATGACATTCCTATGCATTTTCCAGTTAATTAAATATTTTAAATGTCATCAGATATTATAGGATTCATGACAACCAAAGAGTACTTCAGTTAAAGGCTGAATTCAGAGGGTCAAGATCTCTGGAGAACACAGAAAAGTGACATCGGGACCATTCCTCAGACTAATTCAGTCGACTGAGTTACTCTCGCACTTTGTGTCATTTCACTTTAAACTAGGCACCGATGCCGCTGGTCTGCACCAGCAAGCCCTTCTTCACTGGTTCATGCAGCTGTTGTTGTGGCTCACTTTGTAACATTGCTGGGGATGACACTTTCTTCAGTGTGCCCTCTGACAGAATGCACTCGGTAACCATGGGGCTCCCTACCCTCTCAAGTAGGGGGTGGGAGGGGGGTGGAGAACTGAAGAAATCACTGTCCCCAGGGACAACACAAGACGTAACAGCCGTGTCAACGGAATGTGCAGGGGGTGAAGAAGGGCTCGCTGGTGCACTTAGCAAGTCAGGAGTGGGGTCGGAAGCCGGGTCTCTAAACTGCCGGGGAGACGATGGGAGCTGGGATGGGTCAGTAGGTCATTATATTCACCTATAGCTTACATTTTATAATTGTTTTATTTATGTTTATGGCACTCAATGGTGCTTTGGAGATACAATCACATGTGGTTAAAGTGCACATTGTAGATTTTTATAAATGCCATTTTTATAGATTTTGGTTTCACCATGTAGAAATTACAGCAATGTTTATACATAGTCCCCCATTTCAGAGCGCAATAATGTTTGGGACGCAGCAACGTCATGTAAATGAAAGTAGTCATGTCTAGTATTTTGTTGCATATCCTTTGCATGCAATGACTGCTTGAAGTCTGTGATTCATGGACATCACCAGTTGCTGGGTGTCTTCTCTGGTGATCTCTCCCAGGCCTGTACTGCAGCCACCTTTAGCTTATGTACCAACAGTAAATATGTGGTTTCAATTATGTTTGAAACACTACATCTGAAAGATATGAGACTCTGCCTGGCAGGAAAATCAGATCGCTTTTATAAGATGTGGTCTGCATTTATAGATCTACTACAAGGGTAGGTGCAAGAGTACCTCAAAAAAGTACCGGCGTCAGGTCTCGGTAAAGGGGGATGAAAAATTGTTGAGTTGGTAAATTCCTTTTGCGTGATGTTTATAATAAAGTAACTGTCTTTTCCTTTTTTCTTCTTTCTCTCTTCTTTTCTAGGGTCTATCTCTTAATCTCCTTTCTCTAACTCCTCGACTAAGGGCTCTCTCTTTCCCTTTGTCATGCTTCTTCACTTTCACAAATCTCTCACTTTCTCTACTTCTATTCTTTTTTAATAGCTTTAAAAATTAAGGAGTACAATGATTGTAATATATACAGGACATACACTGATGTAATTTACTGTACCTCGAAAAAATAAAAAGAATTTTTAAAAAACCTTTAGCTTATGATTGTTTTGGGGGCTAGTCCCCTCCCGTTTTCTCTTCAGCATATAAAAGGCATGCTCAATTGTGTTCAGATCGGGTGATTGACTTGGCCACTCAAGAATTTACCATTTTTTAGCATAGAAAATCTCCTTTGTTGCTTCAGCAGTATGTTTGCGATCATTGTCTTGCTGTAGAATGAACCGTCGGCCAATGCGTTTTGAGACACTTGTTTGAACCTGAGCCGATACGATGCGTCTATACACTTCAGAATTCATTATGCTACTACCATCAGTAGTTGTATCATCAATCAATCACTGTGACCTGGCCATCCTATTTATGCGGCTAACCAGTGGTTTGCATCTTGCAGTGTAGCCTCTGTATTTCTGTTCATGAAGTCTTCTGTGCACTGTGGTCATTGACAAATCCACACCTGACTCCTGAAGAGTGTTTCTGATCTGTCGGTCAGGTGTTTGGGGATTTTTCTTTATTATAGAGATAATTCTTCTGTCATCAGCTGTGGAGGTCTTCCTTGGCCTGCAGGTCCCTTTGCTATTTGTAAGCTCACCAGTGCTCTCTTTCTTCTTAATGATGTTCCAAACAGTTGTTTTGGTAAGCCTAAGGTTTGGCTGATGCGGAAATCATTGAGTAAGAGTCAAGAGTGTTTAATTGCTATATGTACCACAACGAGTCTGCAAACATAGCACTCAATAGATAACATATATATTTTAAAAATCAACAAATAAAAATATATAATGCAAAGCAAAACAATATCCCAACGTTCCTAGTGCAACCAAGACAGTTCGTAGTTTAGTTGGTGTTTGTGGAGTTTTCACTAGCCTAATGTCTTTGGGTCGATGCTGTCCCTGAACTTTGAGATCATAGTTTTCAGGCTCTTGTACTTTCTTCACAATGGCAGGAATGAAATAAGAGCATGGCTGCGGTGCTATGGGACCATGGTGAAGCTGGTTGCCCTCTTCAGTTGCAAAATCAGACCGTGATGCAACTAGTCACTACGCCCTCTACCATACACCTGTTGACATTCAAAAGAGTATTTGGCAACTTACCGAATCTCGTCAATCATATCAGGAAGTATAGGCTTTGATGGGGTTTCTTTATAATTGCTTCAATGTGCTAGGTCCAGGGAAGATTTTCAAAGATATGCATGCCAAGGATCTTGAAGGCATTGAGATTTTTACTGACAGGTCAATGAAGACGAAGAAGGAAGATCAGCCTTCCTCTTCTAAAATCAACAATCAACTCCTTGGTCTTACTGACGTTGAGAGCAAGGCTGTTGTTCTGGCACCATTTAATCAGATAATCAATCTCCCTCCTATACTCTGACATCATTTTCTATAAATCAGTGAACTTAAAGAATCAGAATTATGTCCGGCCACAGTCATGGGTATAGAGCGAGTGGAGCAAGGGACTGGGCACTCAGCCTGGGCACACAGCACCTGTGCTGATGGTTATCAAGGAGGAAGTATTGTTGCCAATTCGTACCTGTTGGTCTGTTGATGAGGAAGTCAATGCTCCAGTTGCAAAGGGATGCCCAGAGACTCAGTTCACTGAGCTTGGTAACTGGTATGGAGGGGATGATGGTGATGAACACTGGGCTGTAGTCAATGAACAATTGTATGTGCTTTTATTGTCTAAGTGGTCCAGTACAGAATGGAGAGCCAACGAGATCGGTATCCCACCCTCCCTCCCGTTGATTTATTGTTGCGGTAGGCAAATTGTAGTGGGCCCAGGTTCTTGCTAAGGTAGGAGTTGATATGTGTCATAATCAACTTCTCACAAAGTACTTCATCAGCACGGACGTTAATGCCACCATCAGCAGTCATTGAAGCATGTCACCGTACCCTTCTTAGGCACCATATTTATTGACCTCCTTTTAAAGCAGGTGGGAACCTCAGAACTCTGTAATGAAAGGTTGAAGAAGTCCGCAGAAGCTCCAGTCAGTTGATTCGTGCAGGTTTTGAGAATACAACCAGGTCCACCATCAGACGCTTTCCGAGGGTTCACCCTCCTGAAGGATCTTCTGACGTCGGCCTTGATGACTGGGATTCCCGTGCCGTCGGGGGCAGAGAAGGCACATTAATGTTCTTCCTGTCAAAACATTGAGCTCGTACTGGAGTGATGACTCACTGTTGCTTGAGTTGGTTGCCACTTGGTTACGCCTGGTTGACTCACTGTTGCCACTTGGTTACGCCTTGTAGGAAGTGATGGCGTGCAAGCATAGCCATAGCCATGGCTGAGGGAAAGTGAGCTGAGTATAGGGAAAGTAAGCATTTGGTTTTCAGATCGGTTATTATCTTACTAAAGGGCAAAGTTAGGCTCAAAGGGGCAAATTACCTGCTCCTATTCTTCTGTTTCTTGCTCAGGATAGTTTGACAAAGCACACTAGGTTTAACCGCCAGATGAGTCTGCCTTGTGAATCTCAGAATCACCAAGTTGCTATTTGCAGGCCTAAATGGATACATTTATTGTGCTGACAGTTCAGTCAGAAGGTAAAAGAAGATTGCCAAGTTTATCTGTTATTGGCCAGCCTTCTATCACAAGGTAAGAATTGTGACCAATGAGCAGGAACTGAATGTTGAAGGAACTGCAGATGCTGGAGAATCGAGGGTTACACAAAAAGCTGGAGAAACTCAGCGGGTGCAGCAGCATCTAAGGAACGAAGGAGATAGGCGACGTTTCGGGTCGAGAGGAACTGAATGCTGTGACGATAGACAAGAAGTATTGATCAGTGTGGGTTCAGTGTGCTGACAGAATTGGCTATGGAACTGGAATGCATGAAGTGGAACGAGTGCAAATAAACCTGTTAACAGAGCAATATGATATGTATTTAATTACTCGAGACAATGCAGATAATCTTCCATCATATTTAAAAGCTTGCTGAATTGGAATAATATCACAACTTGGAAAAACAGCTACCTGTCGTCAGCAATAATAGCTGTTTTTTATGAAATTGGGTTTTTGAAGATTCAATGTTGTTTCAGTCTTAACTAATCTGATGTAAGAACTTAATTAAAAGAGTGATTACTAAGTTGGACTGTTGAAATAGAAAAGTCAAAACTACCATGATGATGTACCAAAACTACCACAATTCGTTTGGACAAATGCAGAAGAGTCCCGGATATATCTGTCCAATTATCACATAGAATTTTAATTTGGATCAGAATATATGTTTCTTGAAAGTGTGCCTTGAATACATCTTATTAATGAATGGGCAAGTTGGACACATTTGCAAAGAATGACAAATATGTAAGCACCCAAGATCACTTGCCAATACATTTGACATCTTACATCTTAGGGCTGCCTCAAACTTCCCTCCTCCACGCAGCCACTCATCGTCCCACTCCCCAAAAATGTTTCACCCACCAGAGTAACAGGATATTTTAATGCCAAAACATAAACCAAGAACCTGCAGGCACTGCTGTGACCACATACAGTGTTGCCATTAGTTTGCACCAAGAAGTGTGTAGATGTCAAGCAAGGATAATACTGATAGGGTTTACCAATATGTTGCCTGTAGCTAGCACTTGGAGGGTGGAGGAAATGGATTAATGGAGCATTTAATAACTTTAAGTCACTAGTTATTGTCTTCAGCTTTTAACGGTTACAGAAGATATAAAGGGGGCCAAAATCATTAGCAAAGTTATGTAAAGCAAAGACAGAGTCTTACAATGCAGACCTGATGTAATTAATGCCTAGATCAATCCTGGGAGCGAGCAAATGGTTACATTCACTACATTGGCACCCCCTTTACAGACATCAGCTAGCTATATAAACAACCATGGCAAAGAGAATCCCTCCTACTTTCTAGAATACTTTGTACAGTATAAACATAAATGAAGACCGTGAAAATTGAGTTTGGTGCCAAAAAGAAAGTAAATTATGTGTTTCTAGAGTTGATGCAGGTAGCCAAAGCTACAACTTCTCCTGGGTTTTGTACTTATTCATCTTTTATTTGGGGCATCTGGACAGCACTAACAACTTTATCAGTTGCCTGGATTACCATACACCGATTACAGTCACAGGATAACATAGCAAATGATGCAGCATTACTGTGGGTATACTCACCTCTGCACAGAACTTTTCCAGCCATTCTCAGGGTGTCAGGGATAATGGGGAGATGACAGGAGAATGGGGTTAGGAGGGAGAGATAGACCAACCATAATTGAATGGCAGAGTAGACTTGATGGGCTGAATGGCCTAATCACTTCACCCTCTGTCGATATCTTTGCCCTTCCCTCCTCTACCTATACTGCAAACCTTCCCCATCGCTTGACATATCTTGCCCACTAGCCCCCCCCCCCCCCCCCCCCTCTATTCTTTCAGTTCAGGTGAAGGGTCTGCACCAACCATCCATTTCCCTCAATGATGCTACCCAACCCTACAGTCTCATCTGCAGATCATAACATTAGTTGGGGCTCCCTTTGAAGTGCCATGCTGCCTTAGATAGAACAGTCATATTACTCCTACATGAGTGTAAAACTCCATTCCCCCAATAGAGGAGGCTCATAGTATTTGTCTATTCTGTCAACATCGAACAGGAAATGCAGAAAACACTCAACAGGTCTCAAAAAGAGTCTTCATCCAAAACTGTTTGTTTCTCTTTCTACAAATACTGATTAACTTTGAGGGTTTCCAGCATTTGATTTTTAATCCAGCATCTGAAAACTATTATTTCTAAGAATCTTAGGTGGAACACATCTTTAAACTTAATTTTTAAATTGCAGATCCCACTCAGCCTGACAGCAAACAGTTTACCAAAACAATATTGAAGATTTTTTTTAAATGTTTAGTTTTTGGTTTGATTTTATTTGTATTAAAAATAGTTTTTATAGAATTGTTTTATACTTTACATACCTTGTGATATTCTGTATCCTCTTCTTCTTTATCTGGGAATACTTTCTCCAAAATAAAGAATGCAAACAATCCAATAATTACCCAAAAACCTAACTTCTTCTGCTGCTCACGACTATGGCCACCATCTGCATGTAAAACAGAAAGTGATGAGAATAGCACAACAACCAAAAGAAGCCTCAGGCAAGAAAACTCCTGCTGACTTAATTAATTGTCATATAAATGATCCGCTATATTTCTAATTCCTTGTGTTCAAATACCCACTGGACAACCAATATTGACAGATTGGCCCAATAACTTCAGGCTTCTCAGGTTACAGGTCTTGATGCAAGACAAAATCCTGGAAAAGTTGAAAACCCAGCTTCTTTTCAAGACTATGATCCAAATAGGTAATTTGCTTGGTCACAAGCCCAGTAATTTCACAAGGCAGTTAATAATTAATCATGTTAAATCATGGGTACGTAATTCAACACTACAGATATGAGACCTTTGGTCCACCTTTTCAATGCTGATCAGATGCCTGTCTGCACTAATCCCATTGGTACTGTATGCCTCTTATGTTTTCTATTCAAGTATCTATCCAAATGCCTTTTAAACATTGGAACTGTATGGGCAATTGTTGTCATGGAACTAGGCAAAATAGAGGCCAGCTGGTCAAGAATGGTCTTTTCCTTACCTTAAAGGATATTAGTAAACTAGCTGGAATTTACACAATCCAACATCATCTTTGGATTTCCCCCATGCTCATATTCTCACTGTTTTCTCTGAATCTCAAAGCACATGATACATGACAGGCCATGTTTGTGCTGGCTCTTTTAAAGTTTAGTCAAGTTAATTCCACTTCTCTTTCTTTCCAGCACTGCAAGTATTTCTTTTCAAGTTTTTGTTGAACATGTTCACACCACTCTCTCACAACCATCTGCTCAAAGCACCAATCTCCCCTCCATCTACATCACAATTCCCGATGGGAAAAATAAATGTTCATATTTTTATGAAAATATGCTCCATTCAAGGATTTATGTATCTAATTCCTGGGTACTTTCCCTTAAAAACTATACCATTTAAGTTTTCCCCCATTTATTTTTCCAAATCGTTGATCATCATGCTCCCCTGCATTACATTTCACACTCTAGGCAGATCATTGAAATGGCCTATCTTCCTCTATTTACTTAATTCCTAAGTTTCATGTTTATTTTAATCGGAAATGTTTCTTCTAGACCCATCTATGCCATTAAAGCCTCATGTATACCACACCAAACCTACTGACTCCCATAGCTATCTTGGCTACACTTCTTCCCACCCTGCTTCCTGTAAAGATTCTATCACCTACTCCCAATTCCTCCGTCTACACCGCATCTGCGACCAGGATGAGGTGTTCCAGGCCAGGCCTTATCCTTTAGGGAATGGGCATTCCCCTCTTCCATTATAGATGAGGCTCTCACTTGGGTCTCCTCGATATCCCGTAGCTCCGCTCTTACTCCTCCTCCCCCCATTCATAACAAGGACAGAGTCCCCTTGTCCTTACCTTCCACCCCATCAGCTGTCACATACAGCATATCCTCCAACATTTTCGCCACCTCCAATGGGATCCCACTACTGGCCACATCTTCCCATCTCCACCCCTTTCCGTTCCCTTCGAAACTCCATGGCCAACACGTTCCTTCCCACCCAAACCACCCCCTCTCCAGGTACTTTCCCCTGCAACCACAGGAGATGCAACACCTGTCCCATTACCTCCCCCCTCAACTCCATCCAAGGACCCAAACAGTCTTTCCAGGTGAGGCAGAGATTCACTTGCACCTCCTCCAACCTCATCTACTGTATCCGCTGTTCCACGTGTCAACTTATCTGTATCGGCGAGACCAAGTGCAGGCTCGGCGATCGTTTCACTGAACACCTCCGCTCAGTCCGTCTTAACCTACCTGATCTCCCGATAGCCCAGCACTTCAACTCCCCTTCCCATTTCCCAATCTGACCTTTCTGTCCTGGGCCTCCACTATTGTCCGAGTGAGGCCCAGCGCAAATTGGAGGAACAGCACCTCATATTTTGCTTGGGTAGTGAAATATGAGGTGTTCATACACCGCAGTGGTATGAACATTGACTTCTCTAACTGCAGATCGCCCTTGCACTCTCTCTCCATCCCCTTCCCAGTTCTCCGACTAGTCTTACTGTCTCCGCCTACTCCCTATCTTTGTCCCACCCCCTCCCCTGACATCAGTCTTAAGAAGGGCCTCGACCTGAAATGTCGCCCATTCCTTCTCTCCAGAGATGCTGCCTTGCCCGCTGAGTTATTCCAGCATTTTGTGTCCACCACCCTATATTTTCCTTCAGTCCAAAACAACCATTCAATACAACACTTTCTACTTTCATGTGGTTTTATTTTGTTACAAAATAAATTATGGGGAATATTAGCAAAATGCTGTTGCAAGTCCATATAACATTCAACTGCGCTACTTTCAACTTTCTCCATTATTTTCATTAAATACATTTAAAATGCCCTATGATCTAAAAGCATGAAGAAGTGTTTGTAAATCCATTAAATGTTTAATTTAAACATCTAAGGGGTGGTGACATTAACAAACCAGCAACTTGATATTTAAAACTAATGATCATTTTTAAAATCTTAAAGTGCAGTCTGGGCTAGAACCGACTAGCATGCAAATCCAGATTATAAATCAGCAGAATACAAGGACTGAATGTCTACATAGCACTGAATTTATTTGTCTTTGAAAAGTTTCTTTCCAAGGTTATATAGAACCACAGGATAACTTGAATCACTTACTTTTATTACTGGCATACTTTCCTTCTATGATATACAGAAATACAACTGTATACATTGATATCATCTCGCTCCTCTTCCACCAGCCATTCCCAGGCTTCTTATCAATATTCAATTGTCTTAAATTATTTAAGATAAACATGTTAAGATTTCCTGTTGTTTAATATTATCAGAGCCAAAGTCTCTGACCTGCCAAGTGATTAGTCTTAGCTCCTTCCATCTACCCCATTTTAGACTGCCCACATTCTTCCTGACACTATAAAAGTCAAGAATGACATGAGAAAAAGCTACACATGGTGCAGAAGAGAGTCAGAAATATTGCCTGGACTGCTTCAGACAGGTATGAATGAGTTGGGTGGAAGGCCCTGTTTCCATATTGTATAATTCTGTGAATCAATGTTATTGGTGCGCAATCTCTTGGAGTCCATTTCTTACCTGCATTTCTATTGCAGGTGTATGCCCAGGCTTCAGGCAATAGATGCAAGAAGACATCACCAAGCAGCCCACCAATGGCAAAACTCAACAATCGTTTCAATCGTTGGGAGCCATCTACACGAGCAGAAAAAGGAAAACTTAAACAGAGCCATCAACATACAAACTGCAACCATCAAGGAATAACATCAAAATCCGGCCAATGTTTCCGGTGTGACCATTCCGAGAAACCTTAAGGGCATGTCCCACTTGGGCGACATTTTCGGTGACAACCTGAAAAGAGGTTGTCATGGACGGTTCGTGACGCGGCTTGATGCGTGGTGACGCATGTAATGACGCGCGGTGTCTCCGTTTTGGAATGTTCAAAATCCAGGGGCGACATCCGAGTATCTCATCATGTCGTGCGCCCTGTCACACGCTGACGAATGCTGTCCTGCGGGTGACGCCCGGTTACGGTTAGGGACCACAGATGGGCTGTAAAATATTCTTCCTTCAATGCATGGACTTTAAACATTAATATATTAAAATACAATAAAATCAATTGTGCAAATGAAAAGATGTCTGAGTCGTTTAGTTTTATTTACAGATGTATTGGTCCACACTATCATTGATTTGAGGGGGCCAGATGGGGGGGGGAGTGGAGAAGGGGGAGAAGAGTGGAGTGGGTAGAAGGGAGGAAGAGGGGGAAATGGAAGAAGGGGGAAGAGGGGAGGGAAGAAGGGTGGAGAAGGAGGGATGTGGGCTGGACGGGGGAAGAGGGGGTGGAGGGGAGAGGGGAGTTCAGTCTACACTCACTGAATCCATCCCTGTGAAAAGTTAGAGATGGTGATTGGATCTGGAAGCGGACCAATACATCTGTAAATAAAACTGAACGACTCGGACATCTTTTCATTTGCACAATTGATTTTATTGTATTAATTTTAATATCAATGTTTAAAATCCGTACATTGAAGAATATTTTACAGCCCATCTGTGGTCCCTAACCCTAACCTGTTAAACCGTCAAGTTGTACGACATACACGCTGACGTATGCTGTCCTGCGGGCGCAGCATACGTCAGCGTGTATGTCGTACAACTTGACGGTTTTACAGGCATCAGTCATTGACGCTCGCAGTCGCCGAAAAAAATCGCAAAGTGGGACAGGCCCTTTATGGTTGACGATTGACAATGAAGCCACATGCAGAGGAAACTAAAGCTAATTCTACTGAACCGCTCTGATGGCATTCTAACAGTTTGTGCTGACAGGTGGCCTTTGCCATTGCTTAAAAACAGCAATGATCAGTTACGGTTACAAACAATTGGAAAATGTTAATTAAAAGCATTAAGTTAATTATAGCAAAAACAAGCCACCACTTTTGGTAAAGCTTCGTGATCTTGTTCAAATGAAGCTAGATTTTGCCAGTGATCACTATCATTGATTTGAGGGGGTCAGATAAAATATATCTGGCCTTCCAGCTATGTCATGAACCTTGGCGAATACAGGGGTAGAACACGTGTATAATGCGCCTGCATCCAGCACATTCCACATTTCTGCTGCAGTGCATAGATGCAGAAGTTTGATCACTCTGACACTGGTAGCTCTGTAGATAATTACCAGTTAAACACTATGGGGTAGTGACAAAGAACAAAATGTAATTTCCAAATCAATCTTCCCCAAGATAACCAATGTTTTTAAATATATTTTTAGCCTTTCACAGAACAGCACGACTGAGTGGTATTAAAATGCATTTTTTATTGGATGAAATATCACAACTAGAAGGGGTGCTGAATAAAAATATCCAAAATTGAACTATACATTTAATCCTTTTCTCAGCTTTTATGACATTTACCTTTAGATTTCAGTGCTGCCCCAGCCTCAATTGGGATGACGAGAAGAGGAAAGACACCACTGAGCCCAACGATCACTGAGCCAATCAAAGAACAGATCCAGGCTTCAATACGTTCTCCAGCAAACAGTTCTGACCATGATCGGAGTGCAAACACGTTTTCTGGACACCACCTTTGACCTTCATTTGCAGCCTGCGCAGCTGCTGCCTTTCGTGCCAGCTTTTTGGCATTGGCTCTGTGGATATCTGCATTGGACAGCGATGGGAACAAACCACAAATACAAAAGACGACAACGATAGTCGAGAGTTGCATCACCATCCTGATCCTTGGTTAGTGTAGACCAGCACAGGTCCATTCACTGCAAAATAAACTGGAGAAATAATTATCTAAAAAGGAGCGGAATAGAAGGAACATCACACAATTCAGTTTCATCAAACCTTGAATATTGCTAAATCCCAGATATTTCCAGAAGTGGATTGCAGTCTGTTAGGCCCAATACCAAAATCTTCAAAGTTCTGGTCAAAGGTATCCATCATTGACAATACAACGTGTTACTGCAACTTTGCTGAGGCCATTTTTTTAGAAATATATGAAATCTCAATTTTGAAGGAATACGAGTGTTTTTCCATACTTCTGAGACAGCAGCCTATGATCCATGCACAACCTGGACACCGTCCCATGCTTTTCAACAAATCACTGCATTCCTTTATTATTCAGTGAGTGATCATCTTATGGTAACTACCCCGCTTTACCCCTTCCTTGATACAATTGATGCTAGACTTTGTTTAGAGCTCATCTTCAAGGTTAAAACTATACCAAAAGCCCATTTTAATAAAAATTCTACAATTTGAAGATCATTAAAATTTCCTCTTCAAATTTTAATAATAATTAATAATTTTATGATTGAAGAGAGGAGCATAAACTGAAGTTTTTTTAGAAACCAGGTCACCACTGATTTAGGCAAATTGGCATTGGTAAAATAATGATATGGCATTCCATTGTATTAGAGATAATGATCTCATCAGGTCGTAAGTGAGAAGAGCAGAATTAGGCCAATCGGCCCATCATTTACGCCATTCAATCATGGCTGATCTTCCTCTCCCTCCTAACCCCATTATCCTGCCTTCTCCCCATAACCTCTGACACCTGTACTAATCAAGAATCTATCTATCTTTGCCTTTAAAATATCCACTGCCTTGGCCTCCACAGCCTTCTGTGGCAAAGAATTACAGAGATTCACCACCCGAACATAAGATATTTCTCTTCTTCTCCTTCCTAAATAAATGTCCTTCAATTCTGAGACTGATTCTAGTCCTAGACTCTCCCACTAGTGGAAACATCCTCTCCACATCCATTCTATCCAAGCCTTTCTGAATTTAATTTCTGAAGACATTATCTTAAATTCACCACAGCAGCTATGATTTTAATTACAGTTAATTAAATAATCTAGAATTAAAAAAATAGAACATGCGGATCACTGATGTTCTGTAGGGAAGAAAAATCTCCAAAATTAATCCAATTTGCTCGGAGTGAAAATCCACATCCATAACAACTGTTGACTTTTAACTGTCTCAAATTAAACCAAGTGATTTGTTAGGCTTTTTCAAGCTGCTACATTGAAATACAATAAAACCGGCAGACGGCCTGGCATCAATCTAAGCACCAGACTGACAAAGTGCATGTTGGTCCTAACTCATTTGTATGGCAACAATTAAAACACCACACAATGGACACAGCTAAGATATCAGCAGATCAGATCCAAGCTGAAGTGTACTTCATCTCGTTCTGAATAGAGTCGATTTATTTAATTATCTTATGCACTGGCAATACAACAATGACATTTTTACTTCACAACAAACAAATATAAATTTATAATACAAGCCAATGTAGTGCTACCATCAATAATAGTCAATAATGTTTTTCAATAAGCCAGCCCATAATAGGAATACAAAAGAAAATGTGGAAGTTTGTGCAACCATAAAACAATAAAAGGAGGCGAGCATTATTCCCCTTTTGGGCCAGCTTCAGCACCTTAAATTATCTCCAGTTAACAGTGCCAAGAGCATGATCCATCTCTCATCCTTAAGTTCCTGTCATATCTTCCACCAATTAGTTACTTCCAGAGCTATCAACTACCAATAAAGTCCACTAAACCAGTTAAATAATTGTGCCTAGACACAAAATGCGGGACAGGCGACCTCTCTGGAGAGAAAGAATGGGTGACATTTTCGGTCAAGACCCTTCTGCCTACCTGACAGCATTTAAAGCTGCCCAGTAAAACCAATCCAAATAGCAGGATAATTTCAATCTGAATATTATCTATCAGTTCACTTTCAATCATGACAATATTTATTTATTGAGTTGAATTTCACCTGTGCCATTCAGATCCAGGTCTTATTAAAGTTTGTGTAAGAAGGAACTGTAGATGCTGGTTTAAACCGAAGATGAACACGAAATGCTGGAGTTAAGGGCCTGTCCCACTTTCAGGATCTAATTCACGACTTCTGCCGAGTTTGCCCTTGACTCATACTCACAGCACGGTCATCACAAGGTCGTAGGTAGGTCGTGATGCTAGTCGTAGGTACTCGTGGCATCAAGTAGGTCGGGGCGTTTTTCTAGCCTGAAGAAAAATGTCCACGAGTAAAAAAGGTTGTGAATTAGGTCGTGAAAGTGAGACAGGCAGCAACTCTGGAGAGAAGGAATGGGTGATGTTTCGGGTCGAGAACCTTTGGTCACAGTTTGGTCAAACATGAACAACAATGCTAAATTCCAGAAATTAAAGTGAGTGTGTAACATCAAGGAGCCACATAAAATTTTACCAACAGGAAGATGTAAACGCTCCAATTGGCAGCAGAGTAGAGCAGCTAGTAGAGCTGCTGCCTCACAGGTCCATCAGCCTAAATTCAATCTTGATCTCCAGAATTGTCAGTCTGGAACATTCATGGTCTCCCCGCAAGGGCATTGGTTTCTTGTGGGTAATCTGGTTTCATCACACAATTCAAAGGTATGCAGGCTGTCAGTTTAATCGTCCACTGTAAATTGTGTAGGTGTAGGTGAGTGCTTTAGTCTAGTGGGAGAGGTGGTGGAGCTGTGATAATGCAGAGAGGCCTTGTTGGGTTTACGTTAATGGGTGTTCGATGTTCAGCATGCATGGTGGACAAAGGACCTGCTTCTATGCTGTATGTCACTATGGCCGAGGCTTCTGTTGAGTACAATGGATGATAGCTGCAGGTATCTAAAAGTCATTATGAAAGCACAAGCTGACAAGTACCAAGTAACATCTGCTCTGCACAATCATCGTTTTCTCTTTCAGACAGTCCCTCAAGGTCAAGGATGACCTGCACCCCTATTTCATTTCTGTGGCCAATGTAATATCCGCAAGGTCAGCCACAAGTGGTTCAAGAGATGCTTGACAGGATGGTTAGTGTGTAATTGTTCATGATTCACTCCTTCTGTCTGAGATGGTAAACATTTGTGAGCTCTCGACAGTTAATTTCTCAATCCCATCATGAGGCCCGTCAATTTTTACCATACATGGGTAAGTGGGGATGCTGCATTTTATCAAGTAAAGGGCCTGTCCCACCAGCATGCAACTCTATGCGATTAGCGCGACCTAACGCGGTCGCTTGAGCCGTCCGGCGTCGCGGGGCCGGTCCCACTTCGATCGCCGGAGCCGTGCGGAATTGTGCGGAGTTCGTCCCGACACCGCGCGGGGCTCTGAAAAACCGACTATGTCCAAAAATTCCGCGCGGCAACAGCTTGTCGGCTCGCAGTCGCCTCGACATTTACACACCGCCCTGACATCGTGCCTCCGTGAACCTATTTGTAAGTGCCTCCATGACCCTCTATGTGTGTGTCACCTACACCTACACAATTTACAGTGGACGATTAAACTGACAGCCTGCATACCTTTGAATTGTGTGATGAATCCAAGATGGCGGCGCTGGGTTAACAGCTGCGGCCCGCCTGCAGTCCGTCTGTTATTTTATTTTTCTGTCTTGTTTTTAGTTGGGTTTGTTTGTTTTGTTAGATTGTATGTGTATGTGGGTGGGGGGGGGGGGGGGGGGGGGAGTAACATGTCCGGGTCTCTTCCTTCTGAGGGGGGGTGGGGTGCGACTTTCTGTCGTATTCCCCCGTCTCTGTCTGCGCCGAGGCCTAATGGCGGAGCTGGCTGTTCCAGCAGCGGCAGCGGCAGCAGCGGCGGCCCGACTCCCGGAGCGGTTCCAGCAGCAGTGGCGGCCCGACTCCCGGAGCGGTTCCAGCAGCAGCAGTGGCCCGACTCCCGGACCGGTTCCAGCAGCAGCGGCGGCCCGACTCCCGGAGCGGTTCCAGCAGCGGCGGCGGCGGCCCGACTCCCGGAGCGGTTCCAGCAGCGGCGGCGGCAGCAGCGCCGGCGGCCTGACTCCCGGAGTGGTTCCAGCAGCGGCGGCGGCGGCCCGACTCCCGGAGCGGTTCCGGCAGCGGCGGCCCGACTCCCGGAGCGGTTCCAGCAGTGGCGGCGGCGGCAGCGGCGGCCCGACTACCGGAGCGGTTCCTGCAGCTGCGGCGGCGGCGGGCCGACTCGGTCCCGGAGCGGTCCCAGCAGCGGCGACGGCGACGGAAACCCGACTCGGTCCCGGAGCGGCGACCCGACTCGGTCCCGGAGCGGTTGCAGCAGCCCGACCACGGGCCCGGTGGACCCCCCAGGCCGCGGAGTTGAACCGGCCCATTCGTGGAGCTCGGTTGAACCGCGGGACTGACTTAATTACCATCGCCCAGTGCGGTCGCGGCATCTGAGGCCTGGATCACCTCGGCGCAGAGGGAAACAAAGAGGGAAGAGACACAGACTTTAAGACTTTGCCTTCCACCACAGTGAGGAGGTGTTTGGTGAACTCACTGTGGTGGATGTTAAATTTGTGTTTATTGTGTGTTCTGTCTTTTTTGTTTATTTATTTTTAATTATATGTATGACTGCAGGGGAACAGAGTTTCGTTCAGACCGAAAGGTCTGAATGACAAATAAAGAATCTAATCTAATCTAAAAGTGTGGCTCCGTGGCCCTGTGTGTGTGTGCGCCTCGGTGCCCCTCTCTGTGTGCCCCTCTCTGTCCTGGCGAACTTACCTTGGACTTCGCTCCAAGTTTGCCTCACTTTGCGCCGCTCACCCGACCTCCACGCGGCCCCTACTGCCGGTTTGGTTGCGCTTGCCGCATGCAGGCGCATGCTGGTGGGAACGGCCCTGTACAGGGGATCACCCGACCTCCGCGTGGCCCCCGCTTCTAGTTCAATCGCGTTCATCGCATAGAGTTGCATGCTGGTGGGACAGGCCCTTAAGATTTGAGAATATCTTGAATTATTTCCTGTGTCCACCCGTTAATCTCTTTCCTTGGCAGAGCTCAGAATAAAGTTTCGGCATCAAACATATGAAAAAGTAATAAAAATGAACTGCAGATGCAGTTTTATACCAAAGGTAGACACAAAATGCAATAGTAACTCAGCAGGTCAGGTGGCATCTCCAAAGAAAATGGATAGGTGGCATTTCTGATTGAGACTCTACTTCAAAGTGATTGGAGTGGGGCGGGAGTGGGGGGGAGGGAGGAGGAGAGACACTAGAAGTGAGGAAATAAAACAGGAGACAAAAACAGATGACCTAAGGCAATCTGTTCAGAGGTTCTCTGAAAGGCCAATTATTTGCTTAAGACAGATGCGAGCCCAAGAAGGAAACTGGTTAACAGATTTTTAGTGGAGAATGTGGGAGGTAATAGGTAGGGGTGGGGGAAGGGATATATTTGGAGACATTATCTAAAATTGGAGAATTTAATGTTCATACCGCTGAGTTGTAAAATATGAGGTACCTTTCCTCTAATCTATGCGTGTCCACACTCTGGCAATGGTGGCAGCCCAGAAGAGAAAGGTCAGTATTGAAATGGGAAAGCATGTTAAAGTGGTTCGCAACCCGGTAGATCTGCATGACCTTGGAAATTGTCGCTGTCCTTGGATGGAGTCGAGGGCGGAGATACAAGGAAAGGTGTTACATCTCTCACGGTTGCTGGGGAAAGTACCGGGGTGGAGGGGGGTTGGGCGGCGGCTTGGGTGAGAAGGGATTATTGTGAGGAGTTGCGCAGGGAGTGGTCTCTGCAGAAGGTGGAAAGGGGCAGATATAATTGGTGATGAGATCACGTTAGAGGTGATGGATGCGGAGGTTGGTGGGGCAAGGCGAGGACCACTGTTGTTGTTGCATTCAGAGAGCGAGAGCAGAACTATGGGGCACAGAAGAGATTCGGGTGACGGATCCAACTATGACAGCCTGGTGGAAACTATATTCATTAAGAAATTAGGACATTCCTTGATGTATGGAAAGCCTTATCTTGGGAGCCAGTGCAGCGCAGACAGATGAATTGAGAGTAGGGGATAGTGTCATTGCAAGAAGCAGGGTGGGAGGAAGTGTAGTCGAAATAACTGTGGGAGTCGGTAGGTTTGTAGTAGACGCCAGTCGATAGACTGTCTCCTGCGATGTCAGAGGGATCAAGAAAGGGAAGAGAGATGTCCCAGATAGTCCAGGTGAATTTGAGGGCAAGGGCGAAAGTTAATGAAGTCCATTAGTTCTGCATGGGGGCTGGAGGCAGTCCCAATGCAGTCATCAATGTAGCGAAGAAAGAGTTGGGGGGGGGGGATAGGATCAGTGTATGGCAGTCCAGCGCAAGGACTTGTCCAGAGAAAGGACTGTTTAACATAACCAACAAGAGGACAAGCATGGATGAGGCCCATGTGAGTGCCCATGGATACAACTTTAACTTGGAGAAAGTAAGGAGTCGAAAGAGAAGCTGTTGAGGGCAAGGACAGGTTCCGCCAGGCAAATGAGAGTGTTAGTAGAGGGAAATTGGTTGGGTCTCTGCATGAGAAATGTGGCCTCCATCAGAGGTGACCAGGTGTTCAATTGCACTTCTACAAGTATATGATGAAGAGCTGACTGACTGGTTGCATCACACCTGGTTTGGAAATTTAATCGCTGACGAACAAAGGAATCTGGAGAAAGTGGTAGACATTGCCCACATACTGACATCCCCATCAAAGGCAGCGCTGCATGAAGAGTGCAGAGATTTGGATGTTGCCAGGATTTGAGGGGCTGATTTTGGGCAGGTTAGGATTTTACTCCTTGGAAAGCAAAGGCCGAGGGTTGATCTTTTAGAGGTATATAAAATCACGAGGGAAATTGGATAGGATGAATACAGTTTTTTGCCCAGGTGGAACAATTAGAATGAGAGGCCACAGGTTGAAGGTGAGGGAGAAAGATTTAATAGGAACATGATGGGCAACTTTTTCCACCTAGAGGTTATTGTTTATATTGAACAAGCTTCCAGAGGATGTAGTTGAGGCAGGTATATAACGGTACAGGTCCACCACTGATCTTCCGACAATTGTACGTCTGGCACCTTTATTCGGGAAAAAATTACGAGAGCTCATTTGACCCCCCCCCCCCTCAGAAAATGTGGCATCAAGGTGGCCGATCTCAACCTCATGATTTGGCTTTGTTCAACAATATTGGGCTGTCGGCACAGGTTTGTTTATCTGGCCTATATTTGATGGTCTAACACAGTCATTTTGATGTCCCACTGCTGTGAGGTGCTTGCTTAGTTACCACAAATCAGGGATGGCAAGCATCACTGTTGCCATGTATACTAAGAGGATATGTACACTATATCATCCTTGTACACTAGGATGCAAGGTCTTAATTTTCAAATCCTCTTCAGATCACAAAAGGTTGTACTGGTGGATACCATCAACATCTACCTTACATTGAAAGGCGACCCTGGAGATATAGGAAATGGTCCACATTTTTCTGGGCATCATTGATGGCCTAAATTGTAGCGAGCAGTGTTGTACAATGTGGGTAAGGTTGCTACAGGTACTTTTTTATGGATTATTACAATCCCACTTTCTTCCCTTCCCACCCAAACCACCCCCTCCCCTGGTACTTTCCCGTGCAACTGCAGGAAATGCTGTACTAGTCGCTTTACTCCCCCACCTGACTCCATTGCATCCGCTGCTCTAGATGTCAGCTGCTCTACATTGGTGAGACAAGCGGAGGTTTGGTGATCGCTTCGCCTAACACCTTCGCTCAGTTTGCAATAATCAACCTGACCTCCCGGTGGCTCAGCACTTCCACTCCCCCTCACATTCTGAATTCGACCTTTCTGTCCTGGGCCTCCTCCAAGGCCAGAGTGAGTCCCACCGTAAATTGGAGGAGCAGCACCTCATATTTCACTTGGGTAGTTTACACCCCAGCGGTATGAACATTGACCTCCAATTTCAAGTGGCCCTTGCTTTCTCCCTCTTTCCCCTCCCCAGCTCTCCCACAGCCTCTTCCTTTTTTCCTCCCACCCCCACATCAGTCTGAAGAAGGGTCTCGACCCGAAACGTCACCTATTCCTTCGCTCCATAGATGCTGCCTCACCCGCTGAGTTTCTCCGGCATTTGTATCTACCTTCTTCAGCAAACAATCTGTTAGTGATTTGGATCACAGGTCCACAATATGTGCATGCTCATCCAGACTAACAGCATGTTAAGTAACCTTCCACTGACATCAAAGGCCTTTATCTTTGAATCTTTCACCATTAATGTGCCAGGGTCCGCAGTGTCTCTGACTTACTCTCTCTCAAGATAGATACAAAAAGCTGGAGTAACTCAGCGGGACAGGCAGCATCTCTGGAGAGAAGGAATGGGTGATGTTTCGGGTCGAGACCCTTCTTCAGACCCATTCCTTCTCTCCAGAGATGCTGCCTGTCCCGCGGAGTTACTCCAGCTTATTGTATATATCTTCGGTTTAAACCAGCATCTGCAGTTTCTTCCTACACATTACTCTCTCACAAGTTTAAAAGACCAAATATAGCATGTTTATTGTTTTTAAATTGGATGAGCAGGCCGCGCCCCCCCCCCCCCCCCCCCCCCAAAACGCGCGTTGAGGGGATGGAACCCAATGAGTCCCATTTGGTCTAGTTAACAATTAACTCTAAGGGACATTAGCTCAGCCATCCAATTGTTTAATGGTACTTTATTGGCACGTACCTAAGTGTAGTGACATTTTTCTTTTGCATACAGTTTAGAGCCAATCCTGCTATACATTAGACACAATCATACCGAGTATAAGATAGTAAACCAAACTGAGTCCATACACAAGAGCTGGCATATTTTAGGCACCATCTGACAGTCAATAAACGTTAAAAAAAGCAAGGGAGAGAAACCACATAACAAATAACATTTACGTTATACATGGAAAATCCTCTAACCTCAATCACTGGATTCAACTATTTCCATGGGCCTGCCTAAAAATCCATTCCACATTCATTAAAAATCTTGCTGGCATAAATAAACTGAAAATGTTGGAAGCACTTTTCAGATCAGGGAGCAGCAGTAGTGAGGGAAATATTTAATGTTTAAAACCTGTGACTCTTCATCAGAACTGGGAAGAAGTTAGTGAAGGCAATATGGAAGGTGAGGATGAGAGAAACCCCTCATCTTCTCTGCAACTTGCATTGACTTGTTTCTCTACCACGTCCTGATAAAGGGCCCCAAACCCAAAGCATTAACTATTTCTCTTTCCATAGATGCTCCCTATTCTGCTGAGTATTCCCAGAATTTTCTGCCTGATTTGGATGTCCAGTTTAAAAAAAATCTTAATTTGTGAGTATTCTCATTTACTTTCAGTTGAGCTCCTGCTTCTCATTCAAATCAGAATGCATGAAATTCAAACTTGGATTTGAGTTATATAAAGCCATAACACCATGAGCAACCATGCATAAACTAAACCAGAGCCAAATGTAATACTCAATGCACTCTCTAAAAATTTTAAGATCCTCTGAAAATCTGTTTATACAAGACTTGGAATACTTCAACTCAGCTGAATTATTATAGGATTGTCTGAAGAAAGCTGGACTTTATAAATATTTCAGAAGTACTGAAACATGTCAATTTTTTCACAAATAATACTTCAGTACATTTGCATATTATTGTTCCAAAAGCCACAAATGACATTATTCGACAGCACAAATATCGAAATTTTGATTTAGAAGTATAAAAATAATCACAGAATAATTATTTCTATGAAGACACTGCATTTCAGAACGAGATCCTATAAACACTTACAACCATATATGTTACAAAATTAACAATATTTGTGGCATTCTTTTCCAGCTCATATTTGGCATTACTGCAAAATCCTGTCCCATCCTGCAAACGTTTAATGCACCACTCCCCTTTCAAATATGGACTGACAAAGGAAATACATGCAAACAGCTGCAACTATCTTTTGTAGGGTGCTTCCCTTTTGGCATGTCTAAAGTACAGGTATAAATTATTGTAAAAGATGATTGACATGGGATTAGGTATATAATTAATAGCCTATCACCCCATGCCCCAATACAAATGTTTTCATGTAAAGGTAAGCAAACTGATTGAATCTTAAAGTAAAAATACCACCTTGTAATTTGACCGCCCACCTAAACCTTACTACTGTGACTGATAAACTGACTTTAACAGCCTTAAACTCCTCTGTGACATACCTGCTGGTATGCCCACCACCAGATAACGCTTTGTACACAACCAAGTTACCAAACGATCGTGTTTACATTCTGAAATTACTCTACTAAATAGTTTGAGGCATTTACGACTAGAGACACATTGCTGGATATGAACGTGATCTGCAAGCGCAGGTCAATGTTTTTGATGTTTGATTGATTAAATTCCTTTGCAATGTTCTGGGCTTGAGCAGTATTTTAAACACTATTTTTTTTGGCAGCAGTGATAAGCAACTTATTATGCCTCTTGGCACAACCACCCTAAATGGTAGGGATTGTCCAGACTACGACAAGTTTGACATCGTTACCCCATAGGGGAAGGAGGAAAACCTACTGCGAGGCAGTGGGGTACAAGACATAGAAAGCCTGCATTCCCTCGCCCCCGACCGCTGCTGCGCCATTCCAGGGAACCTCTCCCCTCTCTCCTACCCCCCGACCAGGGGACCACTTTCTCCCTCCTACCCAGGACCATACGGACCATGGGACCTCTCCCTCTTATTGTATTGGACCACGGTGGCTCCTCTCCCACCCCACCCCAGGACCAAGGGAACCCTCCTGCCCCAACCAGAGGTACGCGGGGATCTCCGACCCTCCCACTCTTCCTCCGGGGTGTCGGTAAAAGGCTGATGAGATACGGAACCCGCTTGAGCAGGGAGACAGCGCAGATTTATTTTATTGCGCGCCGGTGGCAGCGTTATATTGAGGAACAGGCGGCCAGTACCGACCGACAAGTTGGGGAGCAGGCGAAAGGACTGCAGGTCAAACGGCAGGAAAAGTATACCTCGGCGCCCGCGAACCCCGCTTTGTCTTCACCCCTTTCCCCGAGCACTCACCTCCGGCAGCAGCGGACGGCGTCGCCGGCTGAAGTGCCAGGGAAGACTGACAGGAGCAGCCACTGCTGCCGCCGTGTCGCTTGCCTGCACCGCGGCCACCTCCTCCCCTCAGCTCCAGCCGCCGCCACGTAGTCAGTGAGGAATGCAGAGCTCGAGCGCCGGCCAGGCGCGCACGCGCGCGCTCACACTGGAGCTTGAGGGAGACAACGGCCGAGGGCGGACACGCGCGAGGGAGGCACTGGTACAACAGACGAGCGCGTGGGAGGCACGAGCACAACGGCCGAGCGGTGAAGCGCGGGAGGCACGAGCACAACGGCCGAGCGCGGGAGGCACGTGCACAACGGCCGAGCGGTGAAGCGCGGGAGGCACGAACACAACGGCCGACCGCGCGGACCCGGGCTCGCGCATCGTCGGCCCGCACGCGCACTAACAAGCAAAGATCCCTATAGCGGTCGCCGCGCGCTCGGGTCCGAGAGCAGCCAGCGGAACGATTCACCGACTCCTCTCTGCGCAGCGGCTACTACACCGTCTCGGTATTTCCAATATTTCGTGCCAAGTTTGCACCGTCTGTATTTTCTTTTGTTTTCATTGGTTTTATGCTTTTCGGAATTTGTATTTTACAGTCCCAGCTAAGTACACCTCGCGTCCCACATCTACAGGATAAATATGAAACCGTCAAAGCCAGGTTTCCTCCTCCAAAACCATAGTCATCCCAACATCATTTGTTGAACAGTAACGATGATAAAGGACCAAGGCCATTGTAATCTGTTTGTAGGATGAAAATGAGAAGCTAGTGCGACTTAGGTGAGGGAGGGATAGAGATAGAGAGAATGCTGGGGCTATTTGAAGTGAGATAAAATTTATCATAAATAAATATTCATTCCAGTAGGCAATAGCTGCCCAAGCGAAATATGAGATGCTGATCTTCATTGTTCTTTATCTCTCCACATCACCGTCTATATCTCTCGTTTCCCATATCCCTAACGTGTCTGAAGAAGGGTCTCGACCCGAAACGTCACCCTTTGGCGAGTTGAGACAGTGAGTTAATTCAACGGATTTTATTTTGAACGGTAAAACAATGAATAAACTAGAGTTGATAAGACAGCCAACAAAAATATGTTGCATCCACAAGTGTGGCGCTAGAATGAATGAACTCGGTAAAAGCACACGAATAACGCTCCTCGCGTCCACTTGACTGGAGTCGCCAATCCGAGGGTTTGACTACCCCAAGGCACCAGTAGGTGCCGCCACAGGACACCCCCCCCCCCCCCCCCCCAGAACCCGAGGCACGAAACCGAGCAGGGACCCGGTCACAGCAACCAGAACACGTGGTCAGCGGAAGCGGGGCGGGTGTAACAAGGGGTACAGGCCGAACAGGGCCACAAGACCATAAGGGGGCGGTCATAACAAAGGAGTCTGGTCGAACAGGACCAGGAGATCGTAACGGGGCAGAGGGAACGGGTACAACCGGGTCGGGGGAAACAGGCACAACCGGTGCAGCTGTATCGGCAGGCGAACGACCTCTACGTCGTGGCAGCGCGACCACCGCTGTCAACCAGCGCTGTCAACGTCAACATGGGCAGGCTTGACTCGACCAACGGAGACAAACTCCTCCCGGCCCCCCACGTCCAAGGTGAAGGTGGTGACACCAGACCGCATCCCTGCAAACAAAAACAAAGGTATAATGCTGCAGAACCGACGACACATGCACCGCCGGCAAACCCAGAGTGGGAACTGGAGCTAGCCCGCTCACCCGCTCCCAGAGGGTCGCCAGCAACGCCAGGGCAGAGTCCACCTGCCCTCGGACGGCAGGGAGAATGTCCCCAGGCACTTGCATGGCCGAGGAGTACACAAGCTCAGCGGAGGATGCGGCCAAGTCCTCCTTGGGGGCGTTCTGGATCCCGAGTAGCACCCACGGGAACTGGTCCACCCAGTCCGGCCCCGTGAGCTGAACCTTCAATGCCGACTTGAGGTGGCGGTGAAAACGTTCAACGAGCCCGTTAGCCTGTGGGTGGTAGGGGGTGGTGTGATGTAACCGCGCCCCGTAGAGCTGCGCGAGGTAAGACCATAAAGCGGAAGTGAATTGGGCCCCCCGGTCGGTGGAGATATCCGACCGGACCCCGAACTGTGCAATCCAGTTGGCCGCCAGGGCCCGAGCGCAGGCCGCGGCGGAGGTGTCCGAGAGTGGGATAGCCTCTGGCAACCTCGTGAAACGGTCCACGACGGTGAGTAAATGGATGGCGCCGCGGGATGTCGGCAACGGGCCCACCAGGTCAATGTGGATATGCAGGAAACGGCCCGCCGGGACGTCGAAATCCTGCACCGGTGGCCGCATGTGCCTCTGGACCTTGGAGGTCTGACAGGGAAGGCAGGCACGGGCCCAGGCCACCACCTGATTACGAAGACCGTGCCAAACGAACTTGTCCGCCACCAGCGCGGAGTCAAAGATCTGGCAACGCCAACTTATGGGGATGATGGGGCAGGGTCGACCCGTGGGGACATCGCAAAGGACTGTGCCCGAGGCTCCACACGGGACATCGGCCAACCGGAGTCCACGCCGTGGTCTACTACAGAAATGGAGGGGAGGGCAGGGCGGGGCGGGACAGAGAGTCAGCGACGGTGTTGAGCATCCGTTGTGAACTCCGAAATGTAAGCATGGTGCTGCTGCTGGTGGGCGGACCACGGGTTGGAGACCTTTCCCAAGGCAAAGGGTAAGGGGTTTGTGGTCAGTGAAGGCAGTGAAAATGCGACATTCCAGAAAATAGATGGCCAGGTACTACGCCAGGAGCTCTCTGTCGAAGGCGCTGTAGATGCGCTCAAGAGCTCGTAGTTGACGGCTGAAAAAGGCCAGATGTTGGCAGCTGCCGGCACAAAACGGTGATAAAAATTCACCATGCCGACAAATTCCTGCAACCCTTTTACCGTGCGCGACCGGGGAAACTGCCGAATGGCCTCGACCTTTGAGGGTAGAGGGGCAGCGCCTTGAGGTGTGACACTGTGCCCCAGAAAGGAGATGGAACGGAGGCCGAACTGGCACTTGGCGGGGTTGATTATGAGACCGTGGTCGAGGAGGGGCTGGAAGAGGGTCCTCAGTTGCACAAAGTGCTCATCCTGGGAGGCGCTTGCGACCAGGATGTTATCGAGGTAGATGAATACGAACGGCAAACCCCTCCCGACCCTGTCCATAAGCCTTGGGAACGCCTGCGCGGCGTTCTTTAATCCAAAAGGCATACGCAGTTACTTGAACAACCCGAACGGGGTGATCGTTGCGGTCTTGGGGATGTCGTCCGGGTGAATGGGAATCTGATTATAGCCCCGGACAGGGTTGACTTTAGAGAAGAAGGCGGCACCTCTGAGGTGGGCAGGAAAGTCTTGGATGTGGGCCACCGGGTAGCGGTCTGCAGTTGTCATGGCGTTCAGACGCCGTTAGTCCCAACATGGTCCCCACATCCCAGATGCTTTGGGGATCATGTGTAGTGGGGATGCCCAGGGGCTGTCTGAGCGCTGGACAATCCCCATGTCCTCCATGAGCTGGAACTCCTCCCGGGCAAGGCACAGGTCCGGTGAAATGCGGCACGGAGTGTACCGGAGGACCCACGGTGGGAATGTGATATACGACCCTGTGCTTGGGGGCTGCCACGCTGAAACGGGTAGTGAGGAGCGCACGGAAATCGGTGAGGAGGGAGGCATAGGGGCCATCGACTTCGGCGACGGCGCTGAGCTGCTGGCTGGGTGGGGTGGGGGCGGGGGACAAGGGCCAATTGCGGAATCATGCGCCTGCCCCGCGCATTGACTAAGAGGGAGACAGGCCGCAGGAAGTCGGCACCCAGGAGCGGCTGTGTGACGTCGGCCACGATGAACGTCCTCTCATATGGGCGGGAGTCGAAAGAGAGCGAGAGGGATCACTTGCCGTAAGTGCGAATGGTGCTTCTATTAATGGCCGTAAGCACTGGGCCCCGTTTACCAGCACGGGTGTCGCGTCTGGTCGGTGGGAAGATGCTAATGATAGCCCCGGAGTCGACGAGGAAATGCTTGCCGGAGTGATGGTCACGGACGTAGAGGCGGTTGTTTGGACCGATTGTGATCGCCTCTACAGATGATCAACCGAGGCATTTCCCTGAAATGAGCAGGGTTGACGGCAGCTTCGAGCCTCAGTACCCCAGCGGAGGTGATAGAAGCACCATTTGTGCTTACCCCGGTCCCCGGCGCGATACTGTGGCTCTGCGATGGAAGCCGTGGGTGGGGCATTGCTACGGTCCAGCTGAGGCGACTGGCACAGAAACCCGGTTGATGGAGCCGCCATCTTGCTGTTTTGCCAGCCAGAGTTCGTCGGCCCTCTCGGCAAGCTGTATGGGGTCAGCGAAATCGGCTCTTGCGAGCATGAGGAGGATGTTGTCAGGCATCTGTTCGAAGAGCAGACACGGGCGGTGGCCATCCATCAGGGCGAGCATTTCAGCCATCAGCGCGGACGGCTTGCGATCGCCCAACCCATCCATGTGTAAGAGGCGGGCGGCGCGGTCTCTGCGGCTGATCCCGAACGTGCGAGAAGGAGGGCTTTGAGGCCTTCGTATTTATCGAGTGCCAGCGGGTCGTATAGGAATGGCAGTGGCCGCTAAGCCGTCTCCACGCTAATAACGCTCCCCACGCCCACGTGACAGGAGTAGCCAATCCGAGGGTTTGACTACCCCAAGGCACCAGCAGGTGCTGCTACAACCCATTCCTTCTCTCCAGGATGCTGCCTGTCCGGCTGTCCCAACTCCAGCTTTTTGTGCCAGAGTGAGCTTGCAAGTTGATTCATCTCAGCGAGAGGGTAGGGTGGTCAGTCAACATCTGCAAAATAAAGGTCCTTTTACCAAGCTGTCTCTAGTGTACAACACTGCCTCCAATAGTAAAAGTTATCAATAAGACCAGGAAAACCTCTCAGCAAGGACTAATAAGTATGACATTTATCTTCACCTGTGCATCAGCTCAGCCTTTGGCCATCTCCGAAAAAGATTTTTCATAGATAACATTTATTTCAAAGCTCTTGGTAGCCGTGTTTGCCATCCTGTATGTTTTTTGTAACACGGAAAAACTCCAGGAAGAACCTCAGGGCATTGGAGTAGTAATAGCAAATGCTGACCCTTCTTTAGCATTTTCTAAAGAAGGATCTCGACCCAAAACTTCACCTATTCCTTTGCTCCATAGATACTGCCTCACCCGCTGAGTTTCTCCAACATTTTTGTGTACCCTGGAGGATAGTAATGTCAGTTTGGAGAATAATATGCAAGGCCAATTTAAGATTAAGGAGGTAAGTGTTGGGGCTCTTGAAGTGGACTAAGGTGAATAAATCCACATGGCCTGATGGGATCTATTCCAGATTATTGAGAGGCAAGAGGGGAGATTGCATGAGAATTGACGAAGATCTTTGTATCTACTCTAGCCATAGGCAAGGGCCCTGGGAACTGGAGTGTAGCTAATGTTATTACTTTGTTTGGGAAAGGGAGTAGAGAGAATCGAGACCAGTGAGCCCCACGGCAGTGGTGGGAAGGCCTTTGGAAAGGATTATTTGAGATAGAAACACCCATTTCAAAGAGAATGTGCTAATTAGAGACAGTCAGTATGGTTTCGTATGCATCCGCACTTATCTTACAAACTTGGTCGAGAAGCTGACAATGTCCACATGGCATTTTATAAAGTTTCCCAATGGTAGGTTGATCCAAAAGATTAAAATATATGGGATTAACAGTGACTCATAACTGGCTTATTGATAGAAGATAGAGGGTTGGGGAAGGACGATGTTCAGGCTGGAGGCATGTGACCAGTGGAGTTCTGCAGGGATCTGTGCTAGGGCCTCTGTTGTTTGTGGTATTGATAAATGACTTGAAACAAAATGTAAATTTGTTGATTAGTAAGTTTGCAGATGACAATATGATTTCTGGAATCGTAGACTGTGAGAAAGACTGTCAAAGTATACAGTGGAATACAGATCAACTACTAAAATGGCAGACAGAATTTAATCAGAGCAAATGTGAGATGTTGCAATTTAGGAGGTTTAATATAAGGGGAAAGTATGCAATCCAAGCCCTCAGTATTGATGTACAGAGAGAACTTGGGGTCCAAGGCCATAACTCCTTGAAAGTGGAAAGTGGTAACATAAATAGAATGCTAAAGAAAGCATATGGTATGCAGCCTTCATGGTTCGAGGCATTGAGTAAAAGAGCCAGGAAGTCATGATGCAGGCATTTGACTGCCTTTGTTCGGCTGCATTTGTAGTATTGCGCGCATTTCTGGTCTCCTCAACACATGAAGGATGTGGAGGCTTTGGAAAAGGTTCAGAGGAGGTTTACCTGAATAATGCCCGGATTAAAAGGTATAAGCTATGAAGAAAGGTTGGACTGTCTTGCATTATTTTCTCTGGAAATCCAGAGATTGAGATGAGACCTGATCGAAAGTATATGAAATTGTTGGGCATAGATAGGTTAGATACCTGAACATTTTCCCAGGATGGAAATATCAAATACAAGGAGGCTTAGCTTTAAGGTGAGAGGGGAAATGTTTAAAGGAGATGTGCAGCGTACGTTTTTTCACACAAAGTGGTGGGTGCGTGGAACACACTGCCAGGGGTGATGGTAAAGTCAGATATGATAGATGCGTTTTAAGAGGATTTTGGATAGGCACATGGATATGGAGGGATTGGAGCGATACAAGTCAAGTACAGGCAGAAAATAGTTTGTCTTGGCATCATGTTTGGTACAGACATTGTGCCCCGATGGGCCTGTTCCTGTGCTGTCACCAAGCACTAATTGGCTCTGTAAGTGAAAGGTGCAGACACCTTAGGCACAATGCATTACTCATATGTACACTTGACAATGGAAACATTTTGGAAGTCAAGTGTGTTCAGAAAATGAGAATCCTCTGCCATTTTGACAATTTCTGATTCCCTGGTCACAACTGGCTTGTCTTCACCATTGATGTTCAAACCCTTTGCACCATCATCAGCCATCACAAATGTGCTCATACCTCCTAAACCATGATTCCGCCAACTGGCAAACCAATTGTTGAAACAAGGAACTACAGATGTTCGTTTACAAAAAGGACAAAAAAGTGCTGGAGTAACTCAGTGGGTCAAGCAGCATCTCTAGAGAACATCGACCTGAAACATCACCCATTCCTTCTCTGCAGAGATGTTGCTTGTCCCGCTGAGTTACTCCAGCTTTTTGTGTCTATCTTCCTGAGTTTGAAAGCAGGTTTGGAGTGGATAATGGTGTTGAAATCTGAGCTGTAATCAATGAACAACAGCCTGACAAACATGGTTATATTGTACAAGTGGTCCAATGCAGCTAGGAGGGCCAGGGAGATCACATCCCCCATTGATATATTGTGGCAACAGGCAAATTATAGTGTGTCCAGGGTCTTGCTAAGGTAGGAGTTATGCAACATAACCAATCTCTCAAAGCAGTGATTTATCCGTTAGTAAAATACTTCCTCAATGTGGGAAATATCTGACACTGCCACAGAATAAATACAAAAAATATATACACATTGACTGTTTCCATATTGGGTTCTCCTTGTTCCCTGTTTCTGTGAATCCTGTATTACATAACATGAAAAATATGAATAATTTTACCTTGTCCTGTTCCTCTCCCTATGCAGCAGCTGTCCTGTGCTCATCCTGCCTCCATTCCTTCCCCTACCCCCACAGCCTCTCCTGCAGTTGTTTGTGTTTTGCCAGCCTCGAGGCCTCCTTCCCCTTCTGCCCACCTCCCATCCCTCTCCACTCCTGTCCCTCTCCCCTGCAGCAGATGGATGTACATAGCCTGTCTTCAGTGCTCTTCCATTCTACCAGTTACCCAAGTAAAATCAGTAGGGAGCAGTAAACACTGACTTCTAGTAATTCTTGAAATTGATAGCCGTACTGTGTTTATTTCTGGTTCTTGCTTCCGGCTGTTATGAAGAGTTGTTAGGTCAAACATTTTTGATCAAATTGCAAGTTCCATAATGAGCACCAGCAAGAAATTTAAGTAGCATTCTGCACTTTAATTATCCTCCAAGAGAGCATACCCAGTATCAAATTCAACTCTTACTGCAGATTACTGGCTCACTGCAGATTAAACCAGCGTAGACACAAAATACTGGAGTAACTCTGCAGGACATGCAGTATATCTGGAGAGAAGGAATGGGTAATGTTTCGGGTCGGGACTCTTCTTCATACTAGAGTCAGGGGAAGGGAAACGGGAGATATGGATGGTGATGTAGAGAGATATAGAACAAACGCATGAAAGATATGCAAAAAAGTAACAATGATAAAGGAAACAGACCATTGTTAGCTGTTTGCTAGGTGAGAATGAGAAGCTGGAACGACGGGTGGGGGAGGAATGGAGAGAGAGAGGGAATGCAGGGGTTACTTGGTTAGATAAATCAATATTCATACCACTGGTTGTAAGCTGTCCATGTGAAATATGAAATGCTGTTCCTCCAATTTGTGTTTAGCCTCACTCTGACAATGGAAGAGGCTTAGGACAGAAAGGTCAATGTGGGAATGGGAAAGTGAATTAAAATGTTTGGCAACCGGAAGATCAGGCAGGTCCATGCAGACTGAGCAAAGGTGTTCAGTGAAACGATTGCCCCGTCTACATTTGATCCTGTATAAGAGTCCACATCTGATACAGTAGATGAGGTTGGAGGAGGTGCAAGTGATTCACAGCCTAACCTGAAAGGACTGTTGGGGTCCCTGGACAGCCGAGGAAGGAGGTATAAGGACAGGTGTTGCATCTCCTGCAGTTGCAGTGGAAGGTACCTGGGGAGGGGGTGGTTTGGGTGGGAAGGGATGAGTCCTCCGCTTTCACCCCATCAGCCATCGCATACAGCACATAATCCTCTGAAAATAGGCCCATGAAGTATTTAGCTGCCAGTTGAACGCAAATTGTTCTTTTACCTGATGATGGACATTCAAATCGGGTGGAAGATTGCAACCATCACGTGGTCCACCGTGTTTCAACGAATTCAATCAACCTGGTGTGCACAAATGGAAGATCAAACAGAAAAAGTTGTCTTACAACTTTAGGCTGTGCATGCCATACGCAAGAAGAAGAAGACATTCAAATCAGTAAGTTGTACAATAAAGATGGTAAAGAAACCAAAGTTTCAGAGCCACTTAGCACCCTGTAAGTCTATGTGGAAGAAAGGTCGTTATATCATAGTCCTTTTTTTGTCAAAATGTGTTGATCTTTGGCAGTAGCATATCAATCCTTTGCAAGACTTTACCTCCACTCTGTACCTCATTTCTATCTGATCAGACACAATGTATCCTGCATCAGCTATTCTAATGGTCGTGTAATTTCACATTGATAAAATCCACAAAGTATGCCATTTGCTGTGGAGACCACATTTATTGTGTTTGAATTTACGATTATACTTGCTCAGGTTTTGTTGGTACATAGCATGGTAATACTAAATGAGCCGCACCCTTCAATTGCACAAATACTGGTTGAGGTATGTGATCATTTCTTTAAGGGCCTGTCCCACTTAGGCTATTTTTAGGCGACTGTCATAGTCGTAGCAGGTCGCCGAAAAACCGGCGACTGGACCCCCCCCTTCGATATAAAATTTGAAATAGAATCATTACTTTAACAACAAAAAAAAACGAAGACAGCACCAGCGACAACCTACATCACCTGGCAACAACCTACGTTAACCTGGCGACAACTACGACAGCACCTACATCAGGAGAAGTCAAGCTACACTCACTGGTGTCAAACCCACTGTCGTTGACTATCTCCAAAAATTCAACATGTTGAAAATCCAGTGGCGACCAGAAAGACGCTACAACTTTTTGGGCGACTGAGGAGACTACTCATGACCATACAGGCAACACCCCAGCGACCATGTGGCAACAGCCTAGTTGCCTAAAAAATAGCCTGTGGGACAGGCCCTTTATATTTTCCTCTCATTAATCCGCTGAAATAGTAACCAGTTTATCCCATTACAAATCCAAAGATGGTTCAGCACATGTAAGGTATGGTTTAACGTGCTGAACCATCTGCTCTATTATAGACCACCTTAATCATAAGATGCAAGACGTAAAAGTGAAAACTGGGGGTGAAGGAATTACATTCTGTAGTTGGAATGTTAAGGGAATTAATGAACCCATCAAAAGAGGCAAAGTATTAGCTCATTTAAAATCGCTTAAAACAGATATAATATTCCTCCAGGAGATTCATCTTAAAAAGGAAGGACAACATAGACTGAAAGCGAAATGGATTGCTCAAACGTATCATTCTTCATTCACACATAAATCTAGAGGGGTTGCAATATTAATCCGTAAAGGTATACCTTTCAAACATATATCAACAATATTGATGGCAGATATATTGTAGTAGTAGGCGAGTTATACTCAAAAAAAGTGACTGTCCTTAATGAATATGGACCAAATTTTGATAGCCCATTGTTCTTCAAGAGAATACTTAATACTATTCCGGAATGCACACAAAATAATTTAATAATTGGTGGAGACTTAAATTGTACACTAGATTCTTATTTAGACAGATCATCAACTCAAAGAAAATCAAAATCTCAGTCAAGTGAATTTTTAAACTCATATATTAACACTACCAACATTAAGGATGTCTGGAGAATTGAAAATTCATCCGGATGAGAATATTCATTTTATTCACCTGTGCATAAAACATATTCAAGGATAGACTATTTCTTAGTAGATTCTAAACTTATTCCATTCACCTACAATTCGCAATATCATAACATAATTTCGGACCATGCTCCATTAACGTTTATGATTAAACTAAACGGAATGGACAAGAAACAGACACAATGGAGACTTAATCCTCAATTTTTTAATTAAAAGGTATGTTGTGAATATCTTGTAAAACAGATTAATAAGTTTTTCGAGGTCAATGACCAGCCTGAAATTTCTGCCTCCCTTCTCTGGGAAACATTTAAAGCATTTATACGAGGAGCATTAATCTCCTCCCAGGCATTACTTAATAAAGAGAATAGGGCTAAACAACAGACATTGGAAATGGAAATAAGGCAATTAGACATAGAAAATGCAGGAGCACCTTCATTGGCAAAACATAATAAAATTGCAGCACTGAAATATAAGTTAAATAAAATATACTCTGACCAAGTAATAAAACTTTATCAACATACAAAACAATCAAATTTTGAATTTGGTGACAAACCACAAAAACTATTAGCACGTCAGCTTCGTAAATTGGACGGGGGGAAACGATTCATAAGATTAGATCAGATAAGGGAGAAATATTAACACTCCATAAATATATTAATGACAGATTTTAATGACAGATTTCAGTAGACTTACTAGATGAAGTAATTAATACAAAGGCGGAGTCAGCAAATTTAATTTCATATATATAATATACTAAATGCAGTAATACCAACAACGGAAAGTATTAGAGGTGAGTGGGAAAACGAACTAAGCATAAACATTTCCAATGAAAGGTGGAAAGAGTACTTATTAAATGTGGACAAATGCTCAATTAACATAAGACACACAATTTTAATACAATTTAAAATTTTACACAGATTATACTACTCAAAAACTAAATTAAATCAATTTTTCCCTAACATTTCACCAATTTGTGATAAATGCCAGTGTCAAGAAGCTACTATAGCGCACTCACTCATCTTTTGTACAAAAATTCAAATGTTTTGGATTGAAATCTTTGAAGTTTTCACAAAACTGTTTAAAATAAAAATGACACCAAAGCCAGAATGGATTATTTTTGGAATGACAGAAGGTAGTTCGGAATTAAATGTGTATCAATAGAATCTATTTGATTATGGCTTAATAATAGGAAAAAGGCTAATCTTAAAATTCTGGAAAAATGCTCCTATACCAACATTAAATATGTGGATTTCAACTATGTTTGAAACATTACATCTGGAAGATATGAGACTCCGCCTGGCAGGAAAATCAGAACGCTTCTATCAGACGTCGTCTGCATTTATAGAATTGCTACAAAGATAGGGTGCAGGAGTACCTCGGGCCTTGGTAGGGGGGATGAAAAACTATCGAGTTGGTGGATTCCTTTTGCGTGATATATATAATATAGTAACTGGCTTTTTATTTCTTTTTTTTTCTCTCTCTTTGTCTCTCTTTTTTCTTTTTCTTTTCTAGGGTCTATCTCTTAACCCCCTTTCTCTAATTCTTTGACCAAGGCTTTGGTTTTTTTTCTTCTCCCCTTTGGCACGCTCTTTCACTTTCACAACTCTTTTCACCTACTTCACTTTCTTTCTATTCTTTTTCTTTAAAAGCCATAACATTATGGGGTACAATGATTGTAACAATATATATGTGATGTACACTGATGTATTTACCTCTAATAAATAAAAATATATATATTTAAAAACCTATAGGGAAAACCCTATAATACATAGTGGTACACGAATCTGGAAACAATTAAAAAAGGCTTTAAAATTGGATAATATACCACTCTCTCTCCCTATTGTCCCTGCCTTTTCAAGTGTAGAAGCTATTGCGGTCCCCGCCATCTTATTTAGCTATTTTAATCATGTTAGCTGCTACCATTTTGTGAATAGAATGCGGGTTAAATTTAAAGATTGACTATTCTGTAAGTCTGCAGAAGCATGTGAACATGACCTTCACTAACTAAAGGGAACAGAGATAATGGTCGTTCCCTAGCATCTCGTTTCTTTGTCATATCAGTGTTCTGTCTGGAGGTTCCAATGAATACAATAGTGCTTTCTTGCCTATGCAACTGGGCCTTGTATCATTATACTCCCATATCTCTTTAGTGTTAGTTTGAAGGGTCTCATTGTATGTAACTGAGCCCTTTGTTCACTTATGCCTACAAACCATGTGACTAATGTTGTTTTATCAGTATAAAGATATGTAAGTTCTCTGTATAGTCAGTAGATTTGTAGCAGCTTGCGAGTGTGCATCTAAGTGCACACTCCTGGCTGTGTCGTATTTCACCTGGGTGACAGTTAAAATGTGTTCAACGAGACCTTTGACTCTTTGAATTATTATTCTACTCATCAAGTCTCACTAACTTTACAAGTGCAGATAGATTCTGTCTCTCAGAATCCCCCCCAGTAACTTTCCCATCTCTGATATTAGGCTTATCATTCTGCAGTTCCCTAGCTTGTTAGTTGGTGAATCTCCACTGAACTGTTTTCTCTGCAAGCACATTCCTTCTTTCATATCATATCAGATGCTGCCTGTTCTGTTGAGTTACTCCAGCATTTTGTGTTTCTCGTCGGTTTAAACCAGTATCTGCTGTTCCTTCCTACATATTTATGCTATTGATTGTACAAATTGTCTCTTCAATTATTTTTGGGGATTTATTTGTATCCACTTTTTGGGATGAGGGCTATCCTGGCAGGCCAGTATTTATTGCCAGTCCCACAATGTTTTGATCTGCTTCTTGAACTTCAAGGGGAAAGAGATGTTGGGTCAAGAGCACCTTCCTGGTGCGAGAGATGGTTTGGGAGGTGCTGTTAAAATACCAAAGTAAGTAACTGTACTGCAGGGCAGTTTGTAGACAGTACACATTGCAACCTCTGTGCATTATACTGGAGCGAGTGTTTTTTTAAATGGTGGATGGATACTCAATAAAACAAGCTTTTTCATCCAGCATAGTGTTGAAAGAGTATTGTTGGACCTGCAATCATCATAGGTCTGATTTATGCCTTACAAATGATTTTTTTAAAAAGCTTTGTGATATTACTCATCATCAAGAATGATCCCAGAAATTAGCAGGTTAACTAACATATGATGCGCGTTTGATGGCACGGCCTGTACTCGCTGGAGTTTTGAAGAATGAGGGGGGACCATCAAGAATAGTGAAAGGCTTGGATAGAGTGGATGTGGAGAGGATGTTTCCAGGACATCCCTATAATGTGGGAGAGTCTAGGACTAGAGGGCAGCCTCAGAATTAAAGGATGGTCTCTTAGGAAAGAGATGAGGAGGAATTTCTTTAGTCGGAAGGTGGTGAATGTGTGGAATTCTTTGCCACAGAAGGCTGTGGAGGCCAAATCAGTGGATATATTTAAGGCCGAGATGGATAAATTCTTGATTAGTTCGGTTTTAGAGATTATGGGGAAAAGGCAGAAGAGTGGGGTTAGGAGGGAGAGATAGATCAGCCATGATTGAATGGCGGAGTAGACTTGATGGACCGAATGGCCTCATTCTTCTCCTATCTCTTATGATCATCTGATATCCAGTTTCTGATCTGGTTTTAGCATCACAGGATTTATGTGACGGCTCTAGTTGTGTTTCTGGTCAATGGTGATCGTTGGAATATTGATGGTGGTGAACAATGATTGGCAATGGCATAGAGTGTCGAGGATAGGTGGAGACTCCTGTTGGCGATGGTCACAGTCTGGCACTTATGTGGTGGAAATGTCACTTGCCACTTTTTAGTCCAAATATTGTCTTGCATCTTGTGGCAGACATCAAGTGTTCACTGAGGATTTGCAAATAGAAAATGAATTTTGTGCGGTCATCAGCAAATATCTGGCCTTTGATCTATGATGGGGAAAAAAGGTATTTTCATGAAGCAGATGAAGACAAATGGGTCAAGGCCCATCCTCTGAGGAATTCCTGCAGTGATGTCCAGGAGCTGGGATGATTTATCACCAACAAACATTTTCCTTTTTGTGACATATGACGCCAACCATTAGAGTGTTTTCCTCTTAATGCCCATTGACTTCAATTTTACCGGTACTATTTCATGTCACTGAAATAGTATATTGATGTGAAAGGCAATTTCTCTTGCCTCACCTCAGGAATTCAGCATTTTGTTCCATTTATGCCCAAATTCATAATTTGTGTTCAAGCAGACAATTAGGGAAACAGTAACATAATGAACATGCTCATGAGAGCAATTAGTTAAGGTTGTGGGGTTTTGTGTTATGTTTTTCTGAATTACACACGGGAAGGTTGGCAGCAGAGTGGAGTGTCCCCTCCACTAACACTGTTATCTGCCCGGCAGAATTTGTTGTTATCCTCAACAACTTACATTTTGATTTCTTCCACATGTCTCCTGGCTACACCTGCCTTTTCATTGGCTGGGTGGAACAACCCCTGTTCCTCACGTACTACTGCCCAACTCTTTTTCCACTACATCAACGTTTCCATTGGTGCTGCTTTCTGCGTTTGTGTGGAACTTGTAAATTTGTTGCTAACTTTGGCCTCAAATTGACTTCTAATTCTCACTGCCTACTCACTTTTCTGAATCTCTCTACCTCTGAGGTAAATTGTCCATCAATATTTACTATAAACCCAAAGACTCCCACAGCTAAAGCTACTACACCTTCTCCAACCCTGTTTCCTGTAAGGATTCGTCTCTTTCATCTCTACCGCATTTATTCTCCAGATGAACATTTTTTAGGAAACATGGCTTCCCCTCAACTATGGTCGATGGTTCCCTCATTTGTAATTCCTTCATTTTGTCAGATGTCAGCTCTCATCCTCCCTTCTACTTAACAGAACAGAGATAGAATTCCTTTGGACCTCATCTTTCAACCCACTAGCTTTGCTCAGCATATCACCTTTCACTATTCTGTCAGCTACAATGGGATTCCACCATTCGTTCCATCTTCCACTCCCCCCTCTTTCCTGCTTTTTGAGGGACCACACTGTGTCTCCCCAATCTGTTCATCTTTCCACACCCAATCCTGTCCTTGACACCTTCCTCTGTACAGAGGGATGCATATTACTTCTTCCTACACCGCCTTGCTAACCAAAGTGAAACGATGTCACTTGTAAGCGAACAATTGTGTTTGTTTCATTTTTCTGTCCCTGGGGACGGTCACTGTTGGGCACTAATGATGTGTGATGATAATTTGTGACATCAATCGAAATCACGGCAGTGGAAAAAAGGTTATGCTGCATTTGGGCATGTTTTACCTTCTGTAGTGCAATCTAGATCTTATCTGAAACACAGGGAGATTAAGTGTGCCAGGTGGTTTTGTTCTTCTTCATCCTTATTCCCTTCCTCTTCTTACCCCTCTTTGGTCTGCTGTTGCACTGTGAATCAACATTTTGCTGATGATAATGAGTGACAGACGTTCTCAGGGATGTACCACAGGTTCTGCATGATTGTCCAGGTAACAAAATCTCTGTGTTGGGAACTCAAAGCATGATGCCTTTGGTGGTTCTGTGATTTTGGTGTTATTTGCATATTCCAGTACTTTCACGGGCCTTAGCTGGCGTGGTGAATGGAATTATATATCCTTGCTGACCAGCAGCTGAAATATTGTGGTACAGAGAGTTTGCTCAGAATGTTTGATCTATGCAAAATCCCTGGGTGCACAAATCACTCGTGTTTTAAAGATGGTCATCCGTCATTCAATGTCCAAGGAGTGATAGTTTTTCAGGTATTGACTATAAACATGATGCAGGATATGTGTATACTATGTCACTCAATGAATTTTATGAGAACAACAGCCTAAACACATCTGCTTGATCACACAATTTATTACTTGGAGGAAAGGAAGTGAATTACCCTATCCTTGAATACAAACCTGCCATCTCTAAAATGAGTGCGAACATGTGCTACAAAAAGCAGTGCTGCAAATATCAACTATTTTCTGTGTGATCTGAAGTTCAACATTTCAGGTTAATTTTGATATTTGTTTCCACAGCAAACGAGTTGAGGCATTGGGTATGCAATCTGGACTGTGCTCACAGAGGGATGGATCTCAGTGACTAATTATTTTGCATATCTTAGTCTCTTTGGACATGTGGAGGTTAGAGTGTTGATCCTAGAGACCTTTTGGAACATGAGCTTATCTTTTTTTACTTTTGGCACTTTAACTTATTTAATTTATTTTCACAAGAAGATCAAGCATACGGCATTGGCGGTTCAGTATTGACGTGGATAGAGAACTGGCTGGCAAACAGGAAGCAAAGAGTAGGAGTAAACAGGTCCTTTTCACAATGGCAGTCAGTGACTAGTGGGGTACTGCAAGGCTCAGTGCTGGGACCCCAGCTATTTACAATATACAATTAATGAACTGGATGAGGGAATTGAAGGCATTATCTCCAAGTTTGTGGATGACACTAAGCTGGGGGGCAGTGTTAGCTGTGAGGAGGATGCTAGGAGACTGCAAGGTGACTTGGATAGGCTGGGTGAGTGGGCAAATGTTTGGCAGATGCAGTATAATGTGGATAAATGTGAGGTTATCCACTTTGGTGGCAAAAATAGGAAAGCAGACTATTATCTAAATGGTGGCCAATTAGGAAAAGGGGAGATGCAGCGTGACCTGGGTGTCATGGTACACCAGTCATTGAAAGTAGGCATGCAGGTGCAGCAGGCAGTGAAGAAAGCGAATGTTATGTTATCTTTCATAGCAAAAGGAATTGAGTATAGGAGCAGGGAGGTTCTACTTCAGTTGTGTAGGGTCTTGGTGAGACCACACCTGGAGTATTGTGTACAGTTCTGGTCTCCAAATCTGAGGAAGGACATTATTGCCATAGAGGGAGTGCAGAGAAGGTTCACCAGACTGATTCCTAGGATGTCAGGACTGTCTTATGAAGAATGACTGGATAGACTCGGTTTATACTCTCTAGAATTTAGGAGATTGAGAGGGGATCTTATAGAAACTTACAAAATTCTTAAGGGTTTGGACAGGCTAGATGCAGGAAGATTGTTCTCAATGTTGTGGAGGTCCAGGACAAGGGGTCACAGCTTAAGGATAAGGGCAAAATCCTTTAGGACCGAGATGAGAAGGACTTTTTTCACACAGAGAGTGGTGGGACTCTGGAACTCTCTGTCACAGAGGGTAGTTGAGGCCAGTTCATTGGCTATATTTAAGAAGGAGTAAGATCTGGCCCTTCATGGTTAAGGGATCAGAGGGTATGGAGAGAAGGCAGGTACGGGATACTGAGTTGGATGATCAGCCATGATCATATTGAAAGGCGGTGCAGGCTCGAAGGGCCGAATGGCCTACTCCTGCACCTAATTTCTATGTTTCTATGTTTCTAAGCATTGTGCCCTCTTCCCATGGCTCTATACTGGAAATGATTCCCATATGTGAACTTCACCACTAATCAGAACTATAGGTTTCAGTTAAAATAATATTCTGTAGAATAATGCAGCACAGAATGAAGTAATTTGATCCGTTAAGCCTTTGATAGACTTTTTGATAGAGCTGTGCAACTGTCTCATTCTCTTGAACTTTTCCAATATTTTTCTGCAAGAAATGTGGTAAGATATTGATATACCTCCTTCAAGCATCCTTGTAGGTAACATACTCCAGATTTTTCCTCTGTAAATCTCATTCACAACCTGCCAACAGAGAAGTATAAAAATATTTTGTAATAACATCCTGGATGTTACACTTTGAGGAAGTGATCAGAAGACTGGCTGATGAAATTGTTACCTGATTATAAATAACTGTGAAATGTAAATTAGTCACTGTAATTTAAGTTAAGGTTCAAGTTCATGAAAATGGATGATTGTAAAGAGAAGCCTCATAAACCAAGTCATTCCCGGAATATACCCTGGCCTTTTTTTGATGGAGCTGGGTCTATTAATATGTGCTTTAAGATACAGAATTAGGCTTGGTTATAATGGTCTACAGTGCAAAATTACATAATTGCTCATTGGCTAGTATGAAGGAAATATCACTTGCCTCCAATGAGGATAGCCTTTGCAGCAGAAGTTAGGGAATTGAACATCAGTATTTTCAGAGATTACCCAGCAGAAGTGGCTAAGAGAAGAGCACAATTTACAGAAACAAGAAGTATCCTGAGGAGTCTAAAGGATACTAAGGATCTGAGATATGGTTTGATGTACCCAGCAACACTGAGAGTAACCTATGATGGTAAAGAACAACGTTTTGTTAAGCATACTGAAGCATTGAAATTCGCCCGAGGCATACAGCAGAAGTTGGAAGACGACGAGAGAGAAGACGGGGAGGAAGAAACCGGAAACGACTGAGAGGATTGAACTTTTATCACCGACCTGTGAATATGGAAATATTCATTCAGAAGGATGTGGAATAATGAGCATATAGTTGTAATTCTGTATTAATTAGTAGAAAAATATTAATTATTCCATGATAATAGTATTACATATTACAGTATTAAATATAATCGATATTAGTAATTAGTTATTAATAATATGTAATAATAGAAATAATTGATAAGTATATAAAGTTAGTACCCTATACCAACTTATATAGTATTGGGATAGGAGCTGATATTATTAACATCTTTAAGTACGGAAGTCGTTAGATTAATGGCCATGTTAGTGTGGCTTTCACCTTCACATACTACACACTATACAAGTGTAGTTTCTTTTTTTTCCGAGCACCCTTCTAACACCCTTTACTTTTTTTTCATTGATATTCTTTATTGTTTTTGTTTTTCTCTGACCTTATATTACATATTATTTGAATATAGATTTGTATGCTATAGTATATTCAGTTTAAAAAGACATCGATACGGATTAATGTGGATAGAAATTCTCATTGGATTGAAGCTAGGGTGCAACGGGGAGCTGAGGGAGCCAAGAAGGCTACTCCAAAAAAAGCCCCCTTAATAGTAAAATGCAGGATATGAAGGTGAAGATTGGGGGTGATGGAGTAACCTTCTGCAGTTGGAATGTAAAAGGAATTAATGAACCAATTAAAAGGGGAAAAGTCTTAGCTCAATTGAACAAATTGAAGGCAGATGTCATTTTTCTCCAAGAGACGCATCTTAGAAAAGATGCTCAACACAGATTAACAGCTAAATGGATTTCTAAGGTGTATCATTCTACATTTATACATAAATCTAGAGGAGTTGCAATAATTATTCGCAAAGGCACACCCTTTATACAAAGTTCTATTATAGAGGATAAAGAAGGTAGATATGTAATAATTACAGGTGAATTACACTCAAAAAAGGTAATTTTAATGAATATATACGCTCCTAATTTTGATAACCCATTATTTTTTAAGAAAATATTTAATAATATTCCCATATGTACTCAACATAATTTAATAATTGGAGGTGATTTAAATTGTACCCTAGATAATTATCTAGACAGATCATCAACAAAAAGGAAAGCCGTCTCGAAATCAAGTAATCTTATAAATACTTTCATTAACACATCTAATATTAAAGATATTTGGAGGATAGATAATCCATCCGGACGAGAATATTCTTTTTTCTCGCCCGTACATGGAACCTATTCGAGGATAGATTATTTTCTAATAGATTCTAAATTACTTCCTTTTGCGTATGATGCAAAATATCATAACATTATTATTTCAGATCACGCGCCATTAACATTTAAGATAAAATTAAAAGATATTTCTAACAAAACTACTACTTGGAGATTTAATCCTCAGATATTAAAGGACAATGATTGTTGCAATCATGTATTGGATCAGATTAAATTATTTTTTGATACTAATGATAATTCTGAAACCTCCCCATCATTGCTATGGGACACATTTAAGGCATACACGCGTGGCGCAATAATATCTGCACAAGCTCATTTTAATAAAGAAAATCGAAAGATAGAACAAAATTTAGAAAATGAGATAAAACGTTTAGATAGTGAAAATATAAAACATCCTTCCAAAGAGTTAAGTAATAAAATTGCATCAGTAAAATATAAATTAAATAAAATATATTCTAACCAAGTTATTAAACTTTTTCAACAAACAAAACAAGTGCATTTTGAATTTGGAGACAAACCACAAAAACTATTAGCACGACAGCTTAGAAGATTAGAAGAGGAAAAGACGATACATGGAATTAGATCTGAGTATGGAAATATATTGACTACTCCGAAAGATATTAATGATAGATTTCTACAATACTATAAAAATCTTTATTCGTCAAAATTAACAGGACAAACAGACAGTATGGAAATATTTTTAAAAGAATGTCAAATTAATAGTTTAGACCAGGAAGGTAGAGAATTGTTAAATGCTGAAATAACAGTAAAGGATATTGTAGAGTCGATTAGTTCGTTGAAGAATGGAAAAGCAGCGGATCCTGATGGCTTAAGTGCTGAATTTTATAAAAAATTTCAGGATTTGATCTCACCAAGACTACAGACAATGTATATATGCTTATGATCAAGGTAAATTACCAGAATCATTAAATGAATCTACAATTACACTTATCCCTAAAGCAGATAAGGATTTGGAAGATCCAGGATCATATAGAGCGATTGCCCTTTTAAATACAGACCAAAAAATATTAACTAAGATTTTATCTAGGAGATTAAGTATAGTGATTTCTAGATTAATACATTATGACCAAACAGGTTTTATCTCAAAGCGTTACTCATCCCATAATCTCAGACGCCTATTTAATATTATATATTCAAAAAGAATACGAGATATGGAATTAGCGGTTATATCACTAGATGCAGAAAAAGCGTTTGATCAGGTGGAATGGTTGTATTTATTTAATATAATGGAAAAATTTCAATTGGGTGATATTTTTTGTAAATGGGTAAGAATTTTATACTCGAATCCTACCACTAGAATTTTGACTAATCAAATTCTATCATCTAAATTCAAACTCTCTAGGGGATGTAGACAAGGATGTCCGTTGTCGCCCTTACTGTTCGCATTGGTAATAGAACCTATGGCGGAAAAAATAAGATCTGAACCTGAAATATATGGTTACACTACTGGCACAACAATTAACAAAATCTCTCTATACGCAGATGACGTTTTGATTTATATTACAAAACCGGAAATTAGTATTCCTAATTTACTAAATGTTATAACTAAGTTTGGTGCATTTTCCGGATATAGGATCAATTGGAATAAAAGTGAGATTATGCCAATAACAGGTATAAATTTAAATACATTACAACAATACCCATTAAAGATAGTTACAGATAAATTTAAATATTTAGGGATTAATGTAACACTAACTCATAACTCATTAATAAAATCCAACTATCCTCAACTATTAGATAAACTTAGAAAGAATATTTCATATTGGAAAACACTTCCTATATCTATGATTGGTAGAATAAGTGCTATAAAGATGGTGTTTTTACCACAATTGTTATATTTGTTCCAGGCTATCCCTTTTTTCTTACCAAAAACTTTTTTTTTAAAAATTGATAATATTGTTAATAGTTTTATTTGGGATTATAAAAACCATAGAATAAGTAAAAAACATCTATGTAAATCTAAGATAAACGGAGGTCTAGCACTCCCAAATTTTCTATATTATTTTTGGGCTGTTCAGATTAAAAATATGAATTACTGGTGGGTAAATACGGACCATGCACCAACATGGTTAAATATAGAAAAGGAAGATTGCCTTCCTTTTAACGTAGGTTCGATAATTTTCGCACCAATAGAAGTACAAAAAAAAATCTATAAGGACAACATAATAATATATAATAATAGACGTATTTGGAAACAAATTGTTAAGACTTTACATTTAGATAATCTCTCATTTAGATTACCAATTAGGAATAACCCATCGTTTAGGCCTCCCATGTTGGATGGGGGGTTTAGACAATGGGATGATTTAGGAATTACAAGAATAGAACACCTTTATAGAAAAGGAAAATTTATTTTATTCCAAGAGGTACAAGACATTTATGGACTATCTCAACAACATTTGTTTAGATATCTACAAATTAGAGATTATATTAAATCAAATACACAAGATTATAAAAATAAAGAAGCAGGATTGTTAGACGATTTATTTAATTTACACCCAAATACAGAAAAATTAATAGCTTATATATATAACATCATCTTGGATAAGGAGAATCCAACAACGGAAACATATCGTCAAGCATGGGAAAATGACATAGGATTAGCTATAACAAAAGAAAACTGGGAAGAAAATTTACAACGTATACACCGATGTTCATTAAACGCCAGACATATATTGATTCAATTTAAAGTATTATATAGGTTACATTATTCAAAAGTTAAATTAAATAGTATCTTTCCGAAGCTTTCTGCTATCTGTGACAAATGTAAGAAAACAGAGGCAAATTTAATACATAGTTTTGTCACATGTCCTAAATTGAATCATTATTGGACAGAAATTTTTAAAGTTATTTCTGAAGTTATAAAAGTTAAATTGGACCCCAACCCAAAGTCAATAATATTTGGAATTCCGGACTTACAGTTATCACTTACAGTAAATCAAAGAAATTTCTTTGATTATTGTTTGATAATTGGGAAAAAAATTATATTGAAATTTTGGAAGGGAACACTATCCCCCACAACTAAAATGTGGGCAGCAGAGATGATGGAGACGCTACATCTGGAAAGAATTAGATTTGTCCTATTGGACAGGTATAATTCTTTTGAACAGATGTGGTCTCCATATATATTGTATCTAGATAAGTAGCTGTTCTTGGCAACATGGCTCGACGTGCCCCCCGCGGGATCTGATGAGAATAATGTATTTTTAAAATGGAAGTAACATGTCTTTACTGATACCATCATTTGTAGTAGAGTTATTAATAATACATATTGTGATCTTTTATTTATATATATAATATAGGCAGAGGTTAAAATTTTTTTTTTTTTTTTTTTTTTAGTTCTTTTCTCTTCTTTTCTTTTTTACAATTATCAAATTATTAGTTAACTATACCCTCATTGATTTATAAGCTACTTTTTCTTTATCTTTATTTGTAAAAAAATAATAGATAAGTATTATTAATGTTTTACATGTATGATAAAATGAATTATCTGATATCTGTAAACTTGTTTAAGGTATCGTAATTGATTATCTTTAATAACAAAATATTACAAAAAAAAAAAGAAGTTAGGGAATTGTCAGTAGGACAGTTAGCTTTCAGGATTTGAGACTATAGAAAATCATTCTAAAATAAGTCACTGTTTAAAGTTATTTTGAATATATGTGGAAAATGTTTTAGAAACATAGAAACATAGAAATTAGGTGCAGGAGTAGGCCATTCGGCCCTTCGAGCCTGCACCGCCATTCAATATGATCATGGCTGATCATCCAACTCAGTACCACGTACCTGCCTTCTCTCCATACCCTCTGATCCCCTTAGCCACAACGGCCACATCTAACTCCCTCTTAAATATAGCCAATGAACTGGCCTCAACTACCCTCTGTGGCAGAGAGTTCCAGAGACCTACCACTCTCTATGTGAAAAAAGTCCTTCTCATCTCGGTCCTAAAGTATTTCGCCCTTATCCTTAAGCTGTGACCCCTTGTCCTGGACCTCCCCAGCATCCGGAACAATCTTCCTGCATCTAGCCTGTCCAACCCCTTAAGAATTTTGTAAGTTTCTATAAGATCCCCTCTCAATCTCCTAAATTCTAGAGAGTATAAACCGAGTCTAGATAGTCTTTCTTCATAAGACAGAAATCACATCCCAGGAATCAATCTGGTGCACCTTCTCTGCACTCCCTCTATGGCAATAATGTCCTTCCTCAGATTTGGAGACCAGAACTGTATGCAATACTCCAGGTGTGGTCTCACCAAGACCCTATACAACTGAAGTAGAACCTCCGTGCTCCTATACTTAAAAGACACTTACAAGAGATTCTTTGATATGGTGCTATCATATATATGAGAACCAATGTGTTCTGGAGTGGAATCAATTATCCTGGTTTTCAGGATAAATTGCAGTGTTTTCATGTCGAACATGCAGATAATGAATTCCCTATTCATTTCCCAAGAGAAATTAGGTCCGATTGTACTGAAAAGTGCTTGACTTAGGTGATCACTGGTTTTAATAGTGCTGTTTGCTCTAGATTTGCGTAATTTAAAGGGACGTATCACAACCTAGGTTCCAATCTGCTGTTAAGAACCAAACGAAGGAATGTACCCTTTAAATTATGGAAGCAGAAAATTTGCAGCAGGAATAGAACTTTTTGCCCTTGCAGCCTACTCCACCATTCAGTGCAGTCATGGCTGATAATCTACCTATATTCTCATACTCTCCCCATTCCTTCTTGTGTGTAGAAATGTATCTACTTATCTACTTGTCATTTGTGATAGAAAATTCCACATTCTCTATATTAAAAAAACAAGGTTTTTTTCCCATCTAATCCCTCAAAGTCATAAACTAAAACCTGAGACTATGACCCCCTCGTTTGAGACAATGAAACATGCTACCTACATTTCAGTTGTCAAACCCTTTCAGCATTTTATGTACTTTTGTGAGTTCTTCTTTCATTATTTTAACCACCAATGAATATACACTTAGTTGACAATAGTTCCTCATGTCCTACCATCCCAAGAATCAGTAAATCTTCCTTGAACTCCCTGTATGGCAAGTACATCCTCTCTTTGGTAAGGGAACCAATTCTGAACAGAATATTCCAGGTGTGGCATGGCCAATACCCTATATATTTGTAGAAAGACATCCTTATTATAATTTTATCAAATGCCTTACAAATAAGGCCAATATATCACCTGCCCTCTGAAATATTTGTTTACTTTGAATGCATGTTTTCAGGTGACTTGTGTACAAGGACTCTCAGATCCCTTTGTATTGCATAATTTCATACTGTCATAAGGAGTAGGAGTAGAATTAGGCCATTGGCCTAATAGGTCATGGTGGATCTATCTCTCCCTATTCTCCCCATAACCTCGGACATCCGTGCTAATCAAGAATCTATCTATCTCTGCCTTAAAAATATCCACTGACTTGGCCTCCACAGCCTTCTGTGGCAAAGAATTCCACAGATTCACCACCCTCTGACTAAAGACATTTCTCCTCATCTCCTTCCTAAAAGTATGCCCTTTAATTCTGAGGCTATGACCTCTAGTCCGAGACTCTCCAACTAGTGGAAAAATTCTCTCCACATCCACTCTATCCACACCTTGCACTATTCTGTATGTTTCAATGAGGTCCCCCCTCATTCTTCTAAACTCCAGCGAGTACAGGCCCAGTGCCGATAAATGCTCATCATAAGTTAATCTACTCATTCCTGGGAACATTCTTATAAAGCTCCTCTGGACCCTTTCCAGAGCCAGCACAACCTTCCTCAGATATGGTGCCCAAAATTGCTCACAATATTCCAAATGCGGCCTTACTAGCATCTTATAGGGCCACAATATTACATCCCTATTTTTGTACACAATCCCTCTAGAAATAAATGCTAGCTTTGAGTTTGCTTTCTCAATCATTTAATGTTTCCAAATATTTCTCAATCATTTAAATTATATTTTCCATTTCTGCAGTTTTTTCCTATCAAAATTGCTGACCAGACTAATCCACATTATGCTGCATCTGTCATGTCTTTATTCTCTCTCTCGAAGTCTCTAAATCACCTCAAAGCTTTCTATTCTCCTTACAACTGACAACCCCTTCTAGATTCATATTCTTAGGAAACTTAGAAATATTACAATCAATTCCCACCTGCCGTTGATTGAAATATTTTATGAATGGCTGGGCCTCAAACAATGATCCTTGCAATACCCCAAAAGTCACTGCCTGAAACGCCAATAAAGACCCATTCATTCTAATCCCATGTACTTCCATTTTATTTTTTTTATGTGAGGCTTCATCAAGATTTTCTGATGATCCAAAGTCATCTCTGCCAATTATTCTATTTTTATTTATTCTATCAGTGTGGCGTCAGGCTAAACACGGGCCACTTATGCTCAAACCCTCGTCAGGAGATACGAGGGCGGGCACGTGACCTCATGGGCTAGAGGGAGTGTCCTGGTACTTAAGGTCTCTCACCTCAAGACCTTAGAAAGAGTCAACAGGTAGCTGAGCCCGAGAGTACAACCTCGCTCAGCTACAGCAACATTGTAATATGGTTAGCGCACCAACTTAATGTGTCACCACTGAATAAACAACACTTTGAACCGGCCTGATGTCTCACCTTTATTCACCACGTATGGTGCAGCTACATTAGTGACCCCCGACTGTCCAAATTGAAATTTGGATACCTGACGCACGCAGCCTCGGGAGACCTGATGTCTGCAGCCGGCTGCCCAGCTCTGCAGAACTACGCTGCCGCCAACACAGCCCTGCAGTGAGGTATGCCGCCTCTTCCCTACCAGCTGCTGCTCACAGGAGCTGAGAAGCTGCCGCCGCTCTCCCGCTCCCGGCAATGGGGCAGACCGCCTTGTGTTCCGGCCGCCGAGCTCCTCCGCATGACCTGCCCGGAGCCGACCACCGGAGCGGAGAGGTTATACCAGCTGCCGCTGCCCCACCAGCTGCTGCAGGAGCTGCGAGCATAGCAACCTCTTGCCCATAGCAACGCTGACGCACACCCGATGGCTCTGGGAGCAGAGATAGAGTACCTGCCGCTCTCCCGCTCCCGACCACGAACACCGCTCCAGGCCCTGCACCGCACCGGGCTTCACAATGGACACGGTTTCAGCCCCGGCACCGCACCAGGCCTCACCGCGTCTCCAGGCCCTGCACCGGACCCGGCCTCACTGCAGCCACATGCCCTGCTCTGCACCGTACCTGGCCCTGGCGGCTGCTGCCCAGGGCCTAGCCACCCGATAGGGCGGGCTTAACTGGGGCGCCTGCCGTATACGCCTTTCTTCTCCTCACCGGCATGGACGCCGGATGCCGTCACTGCAGCATCACCGCCGTCCACAGCGCCACCTTCCAGCCGGATGCAGTCCCTGCAGCTTGACCACTGGCAACAGCACTTCATTCAGACCGGAGGCTGTCACTACAACACTATCCTGCACTTTGAACACTAGACAATTTGAACTTTGGACACTGATAGCACTGTAATTTGTCTTTTTACTGTTCATTTTGTGTTCCCTGCATTTCCACACCCAGTTCAGAAATTAATTTGTTTATTTTATTTAGGTTTTGTATGTAATTTAGGCCTTGGCATTATACACTGTGAGTGCTTAAAACACAGTGCTTTATACCATTCACGTTTCAATAGTTACATGTGGATTTTACATTCTTGCAATAAGTCACGAGTCACACACTTTTCTTTATAGTCTGTTTATTGATTTATATCTGCAGTTGTCTCAAACTGATTGACAACTGGGACTTTTCCTGTGCTTAGAAAACTACTCTCATTTTCTCTCTTTATGGGCCTCATAAAATAACCTCTTTCATATCGTAGATTATATTTTCCACAGCCTGGTTTACAAACATCTAATGTTCATCTTTGCATCAGTACCTTGCATTCTAAGCACGTGTCCAATCTATTCACTGCCTCTCCTAACATGACCTTCAAGTTACCTTCACTATGTTGACCTAATTTCCCATCATGCTTTTCCAGTATATAAAAATCTTCGGTTAACCATTTTGCTCAATTTTCTTATGATTTCCAGAAATTCCTGCATCAAATCCTCCTGGTGGCTCTTGACCATGCCCCAGTAAGCCATATTTAATAACATGAAGATAGGTACAAAATGCTGCAGTAATTCAGCGGGACAGGCAGCATCTCTGGAGAGAAGGAATGGGAATGAGAAGGAATCCTTATCTCCTGAGATGCTGCCTGTCCCGCTGAGTTCCTCCAGCATTTTGAGTCTATCTTTGGTTTAAACCAGCATCTGCAGTTCCTTCCTACACATATTTAATAACACCAACTAGGAGTAATTGCTACTTGTCTATCTCATTTCCTACCTGCCTGACAAATATCAGAGCCTTCCACTTTTTGTATTGTTTGCTATTGTGCCAAAATAAAACAATTACACTCATTAACTGTGCAATAATGAATACTTGAAACTTAAAGTGTTTAGAGAGATACAGCTTGGAAACAGGCCATTTGGCTCACCGTCCATGCCAACCATCGATCACCATTCACACCCATTCTATGTTATCCCTCCATGCGTTATAGTCCTAAACCATGGGTGTACATTGGTCTTTAGATCTTTTACGAGCTTGCAGTTATCATACTGTGTAAATACACAACTAGACTCATTGTATTTGGGAAGGCCCAGTGATTGATGACATCCCCCTATCCTAAAGCCCCTTGGTTCTTCAACATTTATTACAGCATGTGCTGGTGGATTGTATACCACTATATAAGCTCTTTGTTTATATTGTACTATGTTGTATATTTTAACTTACTTCATCTCCTGTCTATTGAGTGTTTTGGCATCCATAAATCCCTTTGCTGCCACCCTCTGTATCTTCTCTCGCAGCTGTTCTATCTGTTCACTAAGTCCTGCTTCATCTATCATTAACTGTGCGACATATCCTGCTCCCACTATCTCTGCCAGTTTCCTTTGGGTTCAATATGTTTATTAAGGGCCTGTCCCACTTAGATCCCCCCTCAATCTTCTAAATTCCAGTGAGTACAAGCCGAGTCTATCCAGTCTTTCTTCATATGAAAGTCCCGACATCCCAGGAATCAGTCTGGTGAACCTTTTGTGAACCCCCTCTATGGCAAGAATGTCTTTCCTCAGATTTGGAGACCAAAACTGTACGCAATACTCCAGGTGTGGTCTCACCAAAACCCTGTACAACTACAGTAGAACCTCCCTGCTCGTATACTCAAATCCTTTCGCTATGAATGCTAACATACCATTTGCTTTCTTCACTGCCTGCTGCACCTGCATGCCTACTTTCAATGACTGGTGTACCATGACACCCAGGTCTCGTTGCATCTCCTCTTTTCCTAATCTGCCACGATTCAGATAATAGTCTACCCTCATGTTTTTGCCACCAAAGTGGATAACATTATACTGCATCTGCCATGCATCTGCCCATTCACTCAGCCTATCCAAATCACACTGCAGCCTCCTAGCATCCTCCTCACACCTAACTATACCCCCCAGCTTGGTGTCATCTGCAAATTTGGAGATGTTGCATTCAATTCCCTCGTCCAAATCATTAATGTATATTGTAAATAGCTGGGGTCCCAGCACTGAACCTTGCGGTACCCCACTACTCACTGCCTGCCATTCTGAAAAGGACCCGTTTACTCCTACCCTTTGCTTCCTGTCTGCCAGCCAGTTCTCTATCCACATCAATTTTGAACCACCTATACCGTTTGCTTTAAGTTTATATTAATCTGGGACCCTAGCTTAGTTCAAAGTTCACCTATTTTTTTCTGTGTTATTTTTCTCTCTCGACATATATTCCTTTGCCAGATAATATTTTCCACCATGCTCTTTTATTATTATTTTCTTGTAGCTGCTGTGTTTCCTATCTCAGTTCCAATTTATTGATTTCCTCTGTTCTTTCTTGATTCATGCCTCCTCAAAACAGATTAATTGCCACTAACGAGCCTTCACCGCCTTATACAACAGCAATCTTTGTCTCTAGTTCTATTTTCTCTAGTTCTGCAACCTATTACAGACAGATCTTTGTTTGCCGTATCCCTTTTTTGGCTATTTAAAACATACCTATTTCCTATCTTTTTCTAGTTTGGTTGAGAAGCCATTGGCCTGAAATGTTATCTCTGTTTCTTTCTCCACAGAGTTGCGGAAAACGGAACATTTTTTTTCTGACCTGCTGAATATTTACGGTCATTTCTAGTTTTAGTATTTTATACATTTGTAGAATGAACATGTCTTCTGTGCCTTGGTCAATAAAGGTGAGTATTCCATATGCCTTTCTAGCTATTTTATCTATCTGTGCTATCACCTTAAAAGATCTGTGGACACTTATATTCCTCTATTCTATACAGTTACTAGTGTCCTCCCATTTATGGTGAATTTTGTTAGCTTCACAACTATATCAGTGGCAGATTTCTTTATCATAGCTCCAAGATTTGAACAATTGTTTGTACATATGATAGACACAAAAAGCTGGAGTAACTCAACGGGACAGTCAGCATCTCTGGAGAGAAGGAATGGATGAAGTTTCCGTTCGAGACCGAAACATCACCCATTCCTTCTCTCCAAAGATGCCTGTCCCACTGAATTACTCCAGCTTTTTGTGTCTATCTTCGGTTTAAACCAGCATCTGCTGTTCCTTCCTGTACATATCATGATATACAAAGGCAGTTGTACCAGCCCCAGTGGAAATGCTCAACATTCTAATCTTCAGCCACTAAAACTCCTATCAGCTATAACCTTTGATCTCTCATACTTTGGCAGTTTTCAACCAGCTTTCTATAGGACCCCATTTGCTACTTCTTGATTTATCTGCCACTTTGGAATTTATTAGGAAACTAGACCAAGTTGGGACCCAACGCAACCCGTTCCCCCAATTCAATATTCCACCACTCACCCATTGCCCCCACGGGAGGCCTGGTCCCCCAACGCAACCCGTTCCCCAACATAAGATTCCATTACTCCCCTGCCTCTCCCAGCACTGGACTTAAAAAATAAATCCAATTGCGCTTCCCCTGCCTCCCCCAGCACTTCCAATCAAAGATTATAGAGGAGCAAGATAGGCCACTCCTCCGAAATCCAATGGACTGGTGTGTAGTACGTAACGGAACGTCACGGCCGTCATTTTGGCGGATGCTTCCCACTGTGTAATCCGCTCCAAAGCTACAGAGCAGTTGTAAGTGAGATGCCTGTAAACAGGAATGTTTCATTGTCTTTTGAATAAATGATATTTTGATGTGGACTTTTATTACATGCGTTTGTCTATGGCAGGCTATGTAAATTGCCGTTGGGTTAGTGTCAAATATTTACTGATTCATATATGTTTACATGTAAAATAGTAGCTCCAAAGATCCTTCAATCCGCTCTATCATCCTTGGTGTAATCAGTGTTGTAGGGAACAGTGTTTGATATAGCGCATCTATCACCTCACATATTTTAGTTAATTTAATTGTAATGTTTCCCCCCTGTTCCCCCATTTCCCTCCCATCTTTCCTCCCCAGCCCCCACCTTAGTTTCCCTTGCATTGCATTGTGTAGCTTCCCTTGTGTTGCTTTAAGACACACTGTGCACAAAATTACAGGCACACACAAACACACATTCATATAAATATATGGTGGGACAGATAGAAGAGCTTATTAAAATCTTCTTACAAAGACCATTATGTAATTTCTTTCTATCCTCTTTTGGACCTAAGGCATAGCAGGGCTGCCAACTCTCATACAGAGGGGAGGGGGGGAGAGAGGGAAGGGCAAGAGGGAAGGGAGGGGGATCGAGAGAAGAGAGGGGAGAGAGAGAGATCGAGAGGGGAGAGAGAGAGATCGAGAGGGGAGAGAGAGAGAGATCGAGATAAGAGAGAGATCGAGAGAAGAGAGGGGATAGAGAGAGATCGAGAGGGGAAAGAAAGAGATCGAGAGGGGAAAGAAAGAGATCGAGAGAATAGAGGGGAGAGAGCGATTGAGAGGGGAGAGATAGAGAGAAGAGAGGGAGATCGAGAGAAGAGAGGGAGATCGAGAGAAAAGAGGGGAGAGAAAGAGGGAGATCGAGAGAAGAGAGGGAGATCGAGAGAAGAGAGGGAGATCGAGAGAAGAGAGGGAGATCGAGAGAAGAGATAGAGATAAGAGAGGGGATAGAGAGGGATCGAGAGGTAAGTAAATCTATTACAAATAAATCTAATAACTTTCTAATGCATCTTGCTCCTCTATAATCTTTGCTTGCAACTGCTCTGTAGCTTTGGAGCGGATTACACAGCGGGAGACCAAGAGACAAAGATTATAGAGAAGCCTAGTTTCCCAATGATGTAGATGCCATAGTCTACGCCATCTTTGGTCCGCTAAATTGGCGTTGACAATCACACATGTGATACTACCCTTTTTCCACTGAGTGGCGCATCTTCTCTATAATCTTTGCTTCCAATTCCAATTCCACTTCCCCTAGCCCCTCCCCCTCCTGCGCTGCCAGGACCATGACTAAATGTTCTATGATGGCAACATTGTTGCAAATGTCCGGGGACTGTGGGATCCCATTGTGATGTCATAGCTGCAACTGCCAGAGCAGAGTGACAGTTATTCTTCTGAAAGTCGGCACGTAACATCAAACCTGAAGGAACCTTGACAAGATAGATGACAGGAAAAAGCTCAGTAGGGTTATGCAAAAATGTTAGCGCTACCATGTACCGCTGTGGCGTAGATACAATCTCAATCACACACACACACATATAGATAGAAATAAGATGAGACTTTTAATAGTATACTAGACCAACTGGGACCCGTTGGGTCCCTGTCACACAGGAGACCTGCTCTCCCAATGCAACCCGTTTTCCAATACAATATTGCACCACTAACCTGTAGCCCCAACTGGAGGAGTGGTCCCCCAACTCAACCCGTTGCTGACCGTAAGATTCCAGCAGTCCCTGTTTCCCCCAGCAGTGGACTTAAAAAAAAATTCCAATTGCACTTCCCCAATTGCAATTCCAATTCACCCTCCTCCTCCTGCCCTGCCAGGAGCTGGAGTAAGTGTAGTTCAGTTCAGTTCAGTTTTTATTTGTCAAATGTAGGTTAACACAGGGTCAACGGTACAATTATATGTGTTAGACAAGACAACGGGTCATCTCAGCAATGATATTACAAGGATAAAGTTAAGGTAAGAAAAAGATAAGATAAAAGTGACATTTGTAGGTAAAAGACAATAATAAATAAAATAATCAACATATATGATGTGTTTATGAGTTCAGAAGCCTGATGGCATGATGATAAAAACTGTTCTTAAGTCTGGTGGTGCATGCAGCCATGCTCCTATATCGTCTGCCTGACGGCAACAAGGAGAACAGTCTGCGTGCTGGGTGGCTGTGGTCCTTGATGATGCTGTGTGCCTTCCGCAGGCACCGCCTGTGGAAAATGTCCTGAATGGCCCGGAGACAGTTGCCAATGATGTGATGTGCCACTTTCACCACTCTCTGTAGTGATTTGCGGCTGTGGCCAGAACAGTTCCCGTACCAGACTGTGATGCAGCCCGTCAGCAGACTCTCGATGGTGCATCTGTAGAGGTGTGTGAGGATGCTGGCGTTCATGCCAAACTTCCTCAGTCTTCTCAGGAAAATAAGCCACTGGCAGGCTTTCTTGGTTATTGTGTCCATGTGCAGTGTCCAAGAGAGGTCCTCAGTGATGTGCACACTGAGGAACTTGAAGCTGGTGGCCCTTTCAACCTCAATATCACCGATGTGGATGGAGAGGCGACCACTCCCCTGCTGTCTCCTGTAGTCCACGATCATCTCTTTAGTTTTGCTGACATTGAGAGAGAGTTATTTTCCTGGCACCAGCTGTTTAGTGCTTTTACCTCCTCTCTAAAGGCTGTCACTATTGTCTGTGATGAGGCCCAGGGTGGTCGGTGAGGATCAGTGCGGAAGAGGAGTGGCTGCCAATTCTCACCACCTGGGCCTGCCCGTCAGGAAGTTGAACATCAAGTTCAAGTGTTCAAGTTCAAGTGAGTTTATTGTCATGTGTCCCTGATAGGACAATGAAATTCTTGCTTCGCTTCAGCACAACAGAACATAGTAGGCATTGACTACAATACAGATCAGTGTGTTCATATACCATTATATAAATATATACACACATGAATAAATAAACTGATAAAGTGCAAGTAACAGATAATGTGTTATTAATGTTCAGAGTTTTGGCCGAGCCAGGTTTAATAGCCTGATGGCTGTTGGGAAATAGCTATTCCTGAATCTGGTCGTTACAGTCTTCAGGCTCCTGTACCTTCTACCTGAAGGTAGCAGGGAGATGAGTGTGTGGCCAGGATGGTGTGGGTCTTTGATGATACTGCCAGCCTTTTTGAGGCAGTGACTGCGGTAAATCCCCTCGATGGAAGGAAGGTCACAGTTGATGATGGACTGGGCAGTGCTTACTACTTTTTGAAGTATTTTCCTCTCCAGGGCGCTCAAGTTGCTGAACCAAACCACGATGCAACCGGTCAGCAAGCTCTCTACTGTGCACATATAGAAGTTAGAGAGAGTTCTCTTTGACTCTCCGTAATCTTCTCAGGAAGTAGAGGCGCTGATGTGCTTTCTTGATAATTGCATCAGTGTTCTCCGACCAGGAAAGATCTTCAGAGATGTGCACGCCCAGGAATTTGAAGCTCTTGACCCTTTCAGCCATCGACCCGTTGATGTAAACGGGACTGTGGGTCCCCATCCTATTTCCTTCCAAAGTCCACAATCAGTTCCTTGGTTTTGCTGGTGTTGAGGGCCACGTTATTGTGCTGGCACCATATGGACAGTTGCTCGATATCTCTTCTGTACTCCAACTCATCTCCATCAGTGATATGTCTCACAACAATGGTGTCGTCAACGAACTTGATGATGGAGTTCGCACTGTGACCGGCTACGCAGTCATGAGTATAGAGAGAGTACAGCAGGGGGCTGAGCACGCAGCCTTGAGGTGCTCCCGTGCTGATTGGTATCGAGTCTGACACATTTCCACCAATACGACAGACTGTGGTCTGTGAATGAGGAAGTCGAGGATCCAATTGCAGCGGGATGCGCAGAGGCCCAGAATATCCAGCCGCAGATGGAGGTTTCCAGTCCAAGATCAAGGAGCTTGGGGACGGGTTTTGAGGGAATGATAGTGTTGAATGTAGTAAATGAAGAGCATTCTCACATATGTATTCCCTTTGTCCAGGTGGTTGAGCGCAGTATGAGCTGCCATGGCGATGGCATCGTCCGTGGCCCTGTTTGGCCTGTACACAAACTGAAGAGGATCCAAGGTGTCAGGGAGAGAGGAGCAGATGTGAGTTTTGACTAGCCGCTCAAAGCACTTCATGATGACTGATGTCAGTGCGATAGGACGGTAGTCATTTAAATAGGAGATTCATGGTTTCTGTGGATCAGGAACAATGATGGATGATTTGAAGGGAGTGGGAACCACAGACTGACTCAGGGAGAGGTTGAAGATGTTGGTGAACACCTCTGCCAGTTGATCAGCGCACAGCCTGAGAGCCCGCCCTGGAATACCTTCTGGCCCTGGAACTTTGCGGTCATTGACCTTTTTGAAGGACCGCTTCACGACTGCCGTTTGTAGGGTCAGTAATCTCCCTGCACACCTGCGGACTCATGGTGGACACTGTTGTCTGCATCGAATCGGGCATAGAAAGTGTCCTGGAGCGAACCCATTGTAATACGTGATACAATGTAATCCACTCCACATGCATCTTTGGTCAGAGCTGTAGTAGTTAGATTCCACTTTGTCCCTGTAGAGTCTCTTAGCTTTCCTGATGGACTTCCAGAGGCCTGCTTTGTAGGCATTGGGGTCCCCGGTTGAAGGCAGTGGTCCGTGCTTTGAGTTTGGCATGAACTTCCCCTCTAACCAAGGGTTTCTGATTTGGGTAAGTGCAGATGGTGGCTTTTGGAACAACATAATTGATGCACTTACTTATGTAGCCTAGGACAGAGACTGTGTATTCATTGATGCTGCCTTCTGCTGCATCCTCAAACATCTGCCAGTCAGTTTTGTTAAAGCAGTCCTGCAAGACCTCATCAGCCTCATTGTTCCATTTGTAAATGTCCCTGGAAACCGGTTTTTCCTGTTTTAGTTTCTGCCTGTATGCAGGCAGCAGGAGGATGGAACAGTGGTCTGCCTTTCCAAAAGCAGGGCGGGGGATGGGCTTGTAGCAGTCTCTGAATGGGGTGTAAGAATGATCTAAGGTCTGCTCTCCCCTGGTGGGAAAAGTGAGATGTTGGTAATATTTTGGGAGAACCTTCTTCGTGTTGGCTCTGTTGAAGTCTCCCAGAACAATGACCGCAGACTCAGGGTGGGAGTTCTCCAGCTGATTTACAGTCCTATACAGTTCGTCCAGGGCTAGGGATTTATCAGCCTCTGAGGGGATGTAAACAGCTGTAAGGAGGACTGAGCTGAACTCTCTCGGGAGGTAGGAAGGTCTAGCTTTAATGGTCAGCAGCTCCAGAACCGGGGAGCAGTATTTAGTTAAAAAGCAGATATCTGTGGCCCACAAAGAGTTAACCATAAAGCATACTCCCACTCCACTCGACTTGCTTGATTCCTTCGTTCTGTCTTGTCGGTAGACGGAAAAATTCTCCGGAGTTACGGCACAGTTGGGTACGCTGGTCTCCAGCCATGTCTCCGTGAACGCCAGAACACAGCAGTTCTTAATGACCCGATGGTGTTCGATCCGTGCGCGCAACTCGTCCAGTTTATTATCCAGTGATTGCACATTCGCTAGCAGGATGCTGGGCAGAGGAGGTTTGTTGTTTCTTCGCCGGCTTCTGCACAGAACGCTGGCACGCTTCCCTGTCTTTGCTTTCCTCCGCCGCCGCCGTGCAGGTAAGCAAAGCACCCAGCGGAGGCTGTCGTCCGTGATATCAATAATCGGCTCAAAGTCTAAGTTGGTTGACTTTCTTACCTCCAAATGTGATTGTCAATCATACTGAATGCGTGAAAGAACAGTATGTACATAAAGAACAAGCAATAAAAAATAAATGCACACAAGTTTGCTGAGATGACTCGGAGCTCTCGTCAATGCAGCCATGGGCGTCTTCTCTGGTGATGCTCTGCCAGGCCTGTAATGCAGCCATATTTAGCTTATACTTATTTTGGGGGCTAGTCCCGTTCAGTTTTCTCTTCAGCATATAAAAGGCATTATCAATTGGGTTCAGATCGGGTGATTGACTTGGCCACTCAAGAATTTACCTTTTTTTAGTTTTGAAAAACTCCTTTTGTGCTTTAGCAGTATGTTTGGGATCATTGTCTTGCTGTAGAATGAACCGCCGACCAATGAGTTTTGAGGCATTTGTTTGAACTTGAGCAGATAGGATGTGTCTATACACTTCAGAATTCATTACACTACTACTGTGAACAGTTGTATCATCAATGAAGATAAGCGAGCCAGTACCTTCAGCAGCCATACATACCCAGGCCATGAGGTGGTATTGTTTGGATCTTGAGCAATTCCTTCTCTCCTCCATACTTTGCTCTTGCCATCACTCTAATATAAGTTAATCTTCTTCTCATCTGTCCACGAGAACTTTTTCCTGAACTGTGGTTGCGCTTTTAAGTACTTCTTGACAAACTGTAACCTGGCCATCCTGTTTTTGCAGCTAACCAGTGATTTGCATCTTGCAGTGTAGCCTCTGTATTTCTGTTCATGAAGTCTTCTGCGAACAGTTGTCATTGACAAATCGGGGTGGAAGATTGCAACCTTCACGTGGTCCGCCCTGTTTCGACTAATGCAATCAACGCGACGTGCACAAACAGAAGATCAAATAGAACAAGTTGTCCAACAACTTTAGGCTGTGCACGCCACACAAAAGAAGAAGATTGACAAATGCACACCTGACTCTTGAAGAGTGTTTCTGATCTGTCGGAAAGGTGTTTGGCGATTTTTCTTTAATATAGAGAGAATTCTTCTGTCATCAGCTGTGTAGGTCTTCCTTGGCCTGACAGTCCCTTTGCGATTAGTAGCTCACCAGTGCTCTCTTTCTTCTTTATGATGTTCTTGATAAGCCTAAGGTTTGACTGATGTCTCTAACAGTTTTATTCTTGGTTCTCAGTCTTATAATGGCTTCCTTTACTTTCATTGGCACAACTTTGGTCCTCATGTTGATAAACAGCAATAAACATTTCCAAAGGTGATGGAAAGACTCGGTGCTGAGAGCTCTCTTATACCTGCATTGAGGAGGCAATTATAAACACCTGCAAACCTATGTGTCCCAAACATTGCCCTGAAATGGGGGGGGGGGGGGGACTATGTATAAACTTAGCTGTAATTTCTACATGGTGAAACCAAAATTTATTAAAATGGCCTTTATTAAAATCTGACAATGAGCAATTTAACCACATGTGATTTTTTTTCTATTACAAGTCTCTAATTGTGGAGGCAAATAATTAAATAAATGGTCTTTGTCCAAACATTAAGGAGGGCACTGTTGATATCATGTAAAATAACAGGAAATAGTAATGCGATGTGCTAATTGCATCACTGTTCACATCACCAGGATGAAGAACAATAGTTCTCTGACTGTCTGCATTTTGTTCATTAGTTTAATACACTCATTTTATGCCTCAACTATGCCCCCTGCCTCCCAAGATTATGGTGCATATCTTCCCATTTGTCAAGTTAATTTCTATGCTTATCAAAGTATTTTTGGTTGAATTTACATTAACTACTAATTTGATGTCATGGCCTCATTTTGGACTTTTTGATCTCCTTGTTAGCTCTCTGTTGTGTTTGTGAATTGGACTGGTTTCTCTTCTATAAAGGAAAATGTTTGTTGTCAGCCTTTTTTGTCTGTTTAATTTTAATCCCCATCATGGTAGATAGTGGGGAGCTCTAGCCTTAGATGCTCTCCTATCTCCCTCACAGCGGATATCCTTCTTCGTATCGGTGTCATGAAGGCATTACATTGTCTAATTCCTTTTTAGCTACAAGCAGAAGGGGGAGATGAAGGACATAAAGAATTGGAGACCCATAACACTCTTGAATGTAGACTACAAGATCCTGTCTAAGGCCATCGCCAACCGGGTCAAGTCTGCTCTGGGACAGGTGATCCACCCGGACCAAACTTGTGCTGTACCTGGCAGGAAAATCTCAGACAGCCTAGCGCTGCTGAGAGATACCATCGCCTATGTGCAGGACAGACGGGTGGATGCCTGCCTAGTCAGCTTGGACCAGGAGAAGGCCTTTGACAGGATTTCGCACACGTACATGAGGGACGTGCTCGCCAAAATGGGTTTTGGGGAGGGAATCAGGAATTGGATCAAACTGCTCTACACTGACATCCGTAGTGCAGTCCAAATCAATGGGTGGGAATCAGACAGTTTCCCTGTAAGGTCTGGAGTCAGGCAGTGTTGCCCTCTCTCTCCTGTCTTGTTTGGCTGCTGTATTGAACCCTTTGCCGAATCCATCAGGAAGGATGCGAGCATTAGAGGAGTGACACTGCCCGGCAGTGGGGGCATTCAAGTAAAGACCTCCCTGTACATGGACGATGTCGCTGTCTTCTGCTCGGATCCAGGGTCGGTCCACAGACTGATTAGGATCTGCGACCAGTTTGAGTCAGCCACGGGAGCCAGGGTGAACCGCAGGAAGAGCGAGGCCATGCTCTTTGGCAACTGGCCCGACAGATCTTCCGTCCCCTTCACCATCAAGCCTGACTTCTTGAGGGTGCTGGGGATCTGGTTCGGGGGGGCTGAGGCATGTAACAAGAATTGGCTGGAGCGGATAGCCAGGGTGGGGAGGAAGCTGGAGCTGTGGAGGCAACGCTCCCTCTCCATAACGGGAAAGAATTTGGTTATCAGGTGTGAGGTGCTCTCAGGCCTGCTGTACTTGGCACAGGTGTGGCCTGTCCCTCCTTCCTACGCCACAGGGATCACCCGGGCCATCTTCCAGTTCATCTGGGGGTCGAGGATGGACCGGGTGCGACGGGCCACAATGTACAAGTCAGCAGACAACGGGGGTAAAAGCGTGCCCAACGTCGCTCTCATCCTGATGACTACCTTCGTGTGTGGCTGCATCAGGCGGAGTGTAGAGCCAAGGCACGTGGGCACCAAGTGTCACTACCTGCTGAGGTTCTACCTGTCCCCGGTGTTGCGAAGGATGGGCCTGGCGCAGATGCCACACAAGGTGCCAGTCAGCTGGACACTGCCGCCCCATCTGTCGTCTGTGGAAAGGTTTTTCCGGACCAACACCTTTGACCACATGTCCATTGGGCAGTGGTCAGCACAGAATGTCCTGCAGGCACCGCAGGGAAAGGACTCGATGGACCCGGTGGCGTGGTTCCCTGAGCAGACTGCCCAGCTTGTCTGGAAAAATGCCTCATCGCCAGAACTCACCAACAAGCACCAAGACCTGGCTTGGCTGGCGGTGAGGGGAGCCCTCCCAGTCAGATCCTTCCTGCACCGTCGGAACCACACTACCAGCGCACGCTGCCCTCGGGACGGCTGCTATGGAGAGGAGACGGTTGCCCACCTCTTTGCAGAGTGTGGATTTGCCCAAAGAGTCTGGAGGAAAATGCAAGGGTCCCCGGTACGCTTTAATCCGAACAGCTCCGTCACAGAGGACTCTGTGATTTACGGACTGTTCCCAGGGACACATTCAGAGACTGACATCAAGTGCTGCTGGAGGGTCATCAACTCGGTGAAAGACGCCCTTTGGTCTGCCCGAGCATTGTTCACCACCCAGCAGAGCGAGATGTCCGTCGGGGAATGTTGCCGACTGGCCCACTGCAGACTGCAGGAGAATGTGCTGACGGACGCACTGAAGCTCGGTGCAGCCAACGCCAAGGCTCGGTGGGGGAGGGCCACAGTCTAAGGTCCTTCCGCTGCTGGACATGAGGGGCACGGTATGGTGGAGACGCCCCTCAAAATAAGGGAAGGTACCCCATGCCGGGGGGCCACATGAGTGGCACGGGTGGGGGATCGATTCGCGAAATTTGAGAAATGTGTATAGACTGTGTGGAGCAATTTGTATAGCCTCCGAAAATGTCAGATGGATTTTTCGCACGGTTGATGTATTGTATATATTTATTACTTGAATAAAGTCTATTTTGAAATTTTTTAAAAAAAATCCTTTTTAGCTGCTAATTTTAATTTGCCAAGGCAAATATTTTTTTTCACACAATGAAATTTGCCCTATTTAATTAAGTACCCTGGATTGCAGTTTGTCCTTTCTTTCTAAACATTCAAAATCCGTTGATATAATTGTTGCTTGAATGTTTCCACTTAACCTGCTAAATTTCTTATCATTGCTTCCATCAGTGGTTTGAAAACATTGGTGAAAATCATTCACATTTCAAGTACTCATCCCTGTACACTATTTACACTGTTATTATTCCATTCTATATGAGGATAATTGAAGACTCCTAATATCAGTATTCTGTGACTCTTGTATCTTTTTACAATTAGCTTGCAAATTTGGTAATCTGCACTATATGTGGTCAATTCCATTATATATGTCAATTCCATTATACTATATGTGGTGCTTCATTCCATTATTCTAAAATATATTTTAATATTGCACTAAATCATCGCTCGTGCTTTGATTTATTTATTTCAGTACCACTTTATTTTACCAGGAATGCTACCTTCAGTTTCTTCCATATACTACTTTGCTGAAAACATTGAATCTGACAAATTATTTCTTCCCCTCTTCAGCCCTGGTCCATGTTTTTTCCCAGTATATATTAATCCAAATTTGAGACAGGTCCACAGCTCACCAGCCTCATGCACGACAGTTATATGCTTATGTTCACATGGACTCTCAATCCAACATTAGACTGCCTGACATTTGCTCTTATCCGATTCTTCTTTAATGAATTCCTCTTCATTTGTCTTTCCCAGACCACGAAAAGTATTTGTCTTGAATTCAGGATTGCATGTGAGCTTCCTCTGCAAAAGAATGGAGCCTGCAACATGTACACACTTAACAATATCTGCGATGGAAAGATAAATTTAAATCATATTTATAATGAAGAAAATTAATAAAACATTAACCAACTATTTCTTGCCAAGAAAAGTAGGTGAAGGAGATTCAAAGATATGTGCTAGAGATGAGAAGTTGAAAGACAATTTGAGGTTTTCTTGAAGAAATGAAGAGGATAAGCACCTTGGTTAAAGAAGGTGGGCCTAGAACTTTGATGAAGAAGATGTAATTGAGGAATGTCACGACTTTTGTTGACCTCGGTCAGTATTTGATCTCAGATAGAGTGTTTGTATTTATTCCACCAGGTGGCTCTTTGAGCAGGTTTGGAATGAACTTCTATGAGCTGGAAAAATAAAGCTGAAAGAGTCACAGCATTTGCACGGATCTGTTCCTTTGGGTTATTAAAGAAGGATGTGCAGTCTGTCACATATGAATGGACTCTATCAGGGAAATCCTTAATTAATTGTTTTGAAATGTCTCTCAAGAATTCCATGTAATCCAGGACAGGCTCCCTCAACTGTCGCTCAAGCTTTGAGAATGCTTCATCTGAACCAATAAGGGGGATGATCAGACGAAGGGTTGAGTTACAAGCGCTGCTCACCTCCTTACTGTTTCCATTCAGATGCAACAACAGGCAAACAAAGTTTGAATGGAATTGTCGGCACAAGTAAGATTGGGGATCTCTACTTGCACATTTGGCTAATTTCCCCAACAGCCAAAATGCCTCAGCTCGCACTTTATCACTTTTGGCTTCAAAAAATGGTTGGATTCCAGTGAAGATTTTTAATATAAAGGGTCTGATGGTATTTGCTCGCAAATGCTCTAAATACCTTGACATGCACAACAGAACCTCAAACATAAGCACCTCGTTATCATTTTCCCCCAATGCGATCAGCGATATCATTGCACACAGCACTGGTCGGGAATATTTCTCAATGCTGTAGGGAGCTCCAGATGTAATGTTGCCCAAACCTCGGACACAGAGAAACTGCACAACTGCAGAAGTGTTAAGTAAGCATCGAAGCAATCTGTTCATCAGGATGTCCGTGAGCTGCATTTGCACAGCCAGTGGAGACTTTAAAACTTCACCAAAGAAAGCAGCCACAGTGACTTTCTGACAGTCTTGCACAGTAAGAATGGAGGCTGCTAGCTGTGCTACGATCACAGCTACACCAGGGATAGCACATTGGACCATTGCTTTGGCTAGTAGCATAACCCCCCTGTGAGACTTGCGAAGGTCCATCATCTGGTCCCAGCCTCCACTCTCCACCATGAAATGCACGACTTGTTCATTGTGTGACAGATTCAGCAGTTTTATTAGCATCTTCACACATTTCTCACACATGTTTCTGCTGCTAGATGTCTCCGGCTCAGCTGAAAATTCTCTTTGCTTTGAATCATTATGGGAAACAAAAATCGTTGGTAGGCGTACATTGACAGAGGAGCAGTGATGGACAAGCAGTGTGCTGAATAATTGGGGGAATAAATTGTTTACAGCCTCTTCAGACTCCGGTGTGATTATCATTTCATACAATGCACACACAGGCGCTAGAGATTCAAGAGCTGAAGGTTGAGGCAGGCTCCCACTGGTAGAATGGGCCCTTTCCCCAGAACATAGCTGTTTGTTTAGTGTATCCAACAGTTCTGTCATTGTCAACAGGGCACATTGTCTTTCCTCGGCAAGTGATCTCCAAATTACACTGATATACTCATCTGAAGTAATATTGTAAGTGAGGAGATAGGAGACGACTGTTGCTGTGTTATGCGAGGCAAGAATGGCAATGCTGCGTAAAACTGAAAGTTTCACCATCTTGTAAGGAACATGCTGCAGTGGAACCCTCAGCATGTTAAAGATTTCTGAGACCTGGTCCCAAAGTTCACTGCCACGATTTTCAATGATGGTTTTCATGAAGATCACTGCTGCACTGGAACAACTAGGGTGCTGGTCAGCCAGTCCTTTGAAGAGTGCAAAGACTAAGTTGGCCAACTGGTCATGGGGTAAACATTTGGAGATAATTTCTGTGATCTGACAGCATGTTTGGAAGAAAATGGAACTGTCACGATTGACTAACTGGTCTTTGACTGCTTTCAGAACCTCAAGGTCCTCATTATGCTGTTCTAGGTTGGCGCCTTCATATAATAACTGAATGGTCAGGATAATGTACAAGCTCTCCACGGCCAACTGCCCAACGACTACTGATGGATCTGCACTGCGGGGCATCAGTTGTCCAATTAGAGTCCCCAAGTTATTTAGTGGCATGACATTCTTAAAATATAGTGCCTCCAAGTAATATTTCAGCAGCTCTAAAGTAGTGGCCATTGCTCTTTCTCTTTCATAGTCCTTTCTCGACATGATCCAGTGTTCTAGTTGAACGAATATTGCCTGAAAACCTTCAGAAGACATGTCCTGAAGTAAAATTTGCTTCAGAAGTTCTTGCAGAGCTGTCATAGTTTGGACAAAAAGTGTTGGAGGTTCCTTGGTGTTTTCATTGATCTTCTCATTCTTCTGCAGTTCAGTAGGCCCCAAGCTAAAAATGCTCATCACGCAGGTTTGAACCAGCCGTGAAGTGTCAATTAGTTTTGAATCAGAGTGTAATTGTACAAGGTATGTGCAGGCCTTCATGGCTAATTGTCGAACAGGACCGTGTAGCAAATCTGGTGGCTCAGCCTCAATGAGTTGCTGCATGAATCTCAGAAGCTCCCCTTTTCTACTGAAGTTGAAGGGAACCATTTGATGACTTGAAAGTAGGGATCTAGCTATCAGAGTCACTGTCTTTATCAGACTGAGCTTCAGTGTGAGATCTTTAGATTCAGGCTTTATTCCTTGCCGACAAGGATTAAATTGATTTATCACAGCTGGCAGAATGTGAGTCTCAATTCTGGAGTGAGCTAGCTCCTCAGGTGCATAGAGTGCCATGTTCCCATAGCAGAGCACCAGTGTGCTTTTAGCTTTATCTCCATTCACATCAGATTTATCACGAAGTATATTGAAGAAACTATTCATGTTCTTCAACCTGCTGGATTGTGCAAATTCCTCCAGGCTACCAAGTGTATCATCGAAGTGGGTCATGGCACACAGACCAAAGGCAATGGCCACGCTCTCTCTTTCTGCACTCTCACTATGCTGCACACTCTGTAACATTTGATGAAGCTCTTTCTTTATGCTCTTACTAGGCACCTGGTGGAGCACCGTTCCAAGAGATTTATAGAAGAAAGCTTTTTCTTGTGGGCTACATTGGTTAGTGTCAATCTGTTTGCACATTTCATCACTCAGCATGCTTGTCCATTCCTCATCATCAATGGCATTCAGAGTTCTAGACAAGAAAAGCAGTAGCTTCTCCTCCCATTCCTGTTGTGGTAGAGATACTTCTGAATTCTCCAGTAAATAGTCAGTTAATGACGGAAGTTGCTCTTCCCAGTCTGTCACTATTGCTGGATGAATACTGAAGCTCAGAGCTTGCAATAGTCTGAGTGCGGCAGCACCTCGGCTTCCTCCCTGATAAGGGCAACAAGAAATAAGGAAGAGTCGGGCCAACAGTGCCTGTGCTTTCGGGAGATTCTCATCATAAATGGGTAGAAAACTTTCACTGCTAGTTTGTAGTTTCCTTTTTGCTATATGTGTTAAGCAATTGCAGATTGTTGTTAAAGCCTTTGTATACTGGGTCTTTGTGACACATCCCAATAGGAATGGCCAGAGAACAGCTTCCATCTTCATTATATCTGTAATAATAAACGTCACCGTTTCACATATTGAAACTAAATCTTCATTTGTAATCTGATCTAGTTGGTGGCTGTATGCTGCTGTGGTTCTTGAATCAGTGGGTATATTACACTGTTCGATGAGGAATTCCACCATTACCTCTCCTCCCTCTGGCTCAAGATATCCTTGTTGGGCCATGGCACATATTACCTGAGCAACCTGCTTCTTCTCCATATTGCTGCTGGTGTCCAGAATGACTGGTTTTATTGCAGCTATGATCTGTGTCTTCTGTCCCTCCAGGTGTGAGGAGGAAGAGCTGATGAGATGTCTCAGCACATTAAGTGTTCCTGCTCTCATTCGCTGATCACTGTTTTCCAACTTCCCCAAGAGAAAGTTAAAAACTGAATCTGTGTAGGTTGATGCCAGAACTGTGAAACAGGAAAGGATTGCAATTTGACTCCTGTTTGGAAGTTGCTTATTAAGCTCCACTGATAGGCAGATCTGCTGGTGAAGACTGCTGAGTAGATTGTCCATCAGTGTTTTCAGCCCAATACACCTCATTTCTGTGGCAATTTCCAGTATCCGACACAAACACTCTGTGATGGAAAAATGCCCCTCCTGTTTCTCGTAGAGTGTCAGGATGCCTAGAATTAACTTGGGCAACTCCTCTTCTAGTTTGTCCTTGGGCAGTAGATTGCTGACATAGCCAAGGGCTTCCACTGTGGGGATGTTGAATTTGGAGGGCTCCTTCTCAAGCCACACCTGAAACAACAGACTATAGATTACACTAATCTCAGTAAAGAAAGACTTTCTAGTGATTGTCGGGTCTACCCCTTTCTCACTATTTCCTAGGTAGATTAGGATGCTCTTACTGAAACTACCTATTGCTGAGGCAAATACAGACTTCATCTCATCCTCTCTAACTTTAATGATAACTGGAATCATGGTATTCAAGATAGCTTTGAGGAATGGCACCATACCGTACACATTTTCTGTCGACATTTTGGTCAATGTCTTCACCATGTAAATGTGTGGAAGATGGCCATGTTTGAAATTCCCCATCATCAGTTGGACAATTTCATTTATAAACCTGAAGCTCATGGCAGCCAGGAGGCTGCTTGTAACTTCCTGGATCTCAGCTTTGGTTCCTGACATTGTCACAAACAGCACAGCTGAAGAGATAACTTGTTCCGCTGTTGCCTGGCTAATTTGGTCAAGGGAGTCTTTTATAATCCTTGTTATAATTTCTAAGACTACAATCCCCTGCGAAGCGGTGTGCATGCTCCTTTGGGATAGATAGTCGTGACAGGCAGTTAATACTATTTCAGGATGATGACAGCCCAGTGTGTGGAGGGTGTTTGATATTTTCTGCTGACAAATTTCGTCTTCCTCTTCAGTCATTTTCAGCAGTGCAACTGAGAATGATTTTGCACTACTGTACATTTTAGGAGCCTTTGTTCAGCCTGGGGCTGAAGGCTAAAGTTGCTCAGCTCAGTATCAATAGATTATTTGTGCCTTCTTGCTAACTGACATTCTTTTTCAGGATCCTGTCCCTGGGCTGTTTGACATATTTCAAACAGTTCAATCCTGATTGTTGTGCTAGGTTCCGGCTACTGCTATTCAATCTGAAGGGATTTAATGACTAAATGCTTTCATTATCTGCTCATCAGTTAAAGTTGTTCTTGTTCACTCTCTCACAGTCAGAATGCAACCTCCTTTTAACCGACCATCTCTTTTCCCCTCTGATGTTCTTTGGCTCCATTCATTAGTGCTTTTCCATTACTGCTGTTCCTTTACACAGGATTTTGAATCCTGTGTCCTGTGATCTTCCCAGGTTTGGATGATTTGATGAACACGCTCATGTGCAAGTGCTCTAGACTTGTCTCTCTCAGTACAAATATGCATTTTATTTTTTTGCTGTGTTTTGTCCACTCCATCCATATCTGGGTTGTTATGGTTTTCATTATGACGTCGCAAGGTGTGACACATAAGCCCATGGTTATGAAACGGTCTCTGATTATATAGCCATAAAAAAAGTCTGCAAGATGGTTGGAGTTGAAAACACAGGTCCAGAAACAGAATGGGCTGACAAAGGTACATCGTCTATTCATAATAGTCAGGTTGGGTGTGCAGTGTCCTGTACCATTATAACAGAAACATAGACTTTCAAAGTACCAGAATAGACCTAACTGGGAGTGAACAACAAAATTTTGAATAAAATACTCCCAATTTATTTCTGATAAATTCATTACTATATCTATAAAAATCCACCGGGTGGTGCTTCGATGGCAGCCTCGCCTACAGTCTGTCTGTCTTTTTCATATTTTTTTGTTATTTTTAGTGTGTTTACAAAGTTTGTGTTAATCTTCTCCAGTTTGTTTTATGTGGGGGATGGGTGGGGGGGTCGGGGAAACCTTTTTTCAATCTCTTATCTTGCCGGAGATGCGATTGTTTTCCAGGTCGTATCTCCGGTCGCTCTGCAGCCTTATATCGTGGAGCTGGACACCTTGCTCGGAACTGACTTTGAGCCCCACCACGGGGCATGGACTTACCATCAAAGCCGATTCCTTGCCTGGGATCGATGCTCCAACAGCGGCCTGTGGACTTCAACATCAAGGAGCTCGCAGTCTCAGGAGAGATTGAGTCGGGAAGCTCCAAAACCACGCGAGGTAGATCACCCGGTGCGGGGGAGCTGAGATTCCCCCCTGATGCAGGAGCTTGATCGCCCCAACAAGGAGGCCCGCCGCCGGCTACGGGAGTAAGATCGTCCCGTCAACGGAAAGTTAGAGGCCCCCGACTGCAGGAGGACAAAGAAGGAAAGAGATTGAACTTTTTTTTTGTCTTCCAGCACAGTGAGGAATGTGGAGCAGTCACCGTGGTGGATGTTTATGTTAAAATGTATTTTGTGTGTTCTGTTGCTTTTTATTAGTATGACTGTATGGCAAATCAAATTCCTCGAATGTTACAAAACATACTTGGCTAATAAAGTAAGCATGAGTATGAGTATATTTAAAAGCAGTAAATTAAAAATATATGTAAATTAAATATTTCCATACAAATCAAATATTTTTTCTCGCCACCTTTAGGTGCTTGAAGTATAATTGCACCATTCCCTCCCTGTGTAGGTAAGGTAGCTGAATGAAAATCATATCATCCATCATCTGATCCCTGTTCTGGGAGAGCAAGGTATACAACACCCATAACCTCATCCTGGAGCAGAAAAGACAAACTGAGAGGAGAGAGTCATGTATTCTATCAAACCATTCCTTGACTTGAGGGAGGAAGGGAGTGACCCACTCTGCTTCACATTCACACCTGAAAAACAGGGATAGTGTGTAATCCTAGTATTGCAAAGTCATTGTTCCCATTATCTTGCCCTATAACTGGAAGATAGTTGAAAAGAGCAGGAGAATTTGAAAGCAGTGCGTTTAGCCCAGTCAGCTGAAGACAGTTAAGGTGAGCAATGGTAGCCAAGCAGCAGTGCTTAAAAGGTAAACTGTTGTGTTCTTTTCCCCTTCAGCATGAAAAGAATGGAGAGTTTGAAAGCAGTGCGATTAGCCCAATTAGCTGAAGGTAGTTAAGCTGAGAGGCAGAAAAAATTAAAAGGAACCATTCTATTGGTTGCAGCATTCAAATTAGGTAATGTAGCAAATAAAAACAAGGCAAGGTGTAATAAAGCGACCTTTTGGGAGCCTGTGCACGCATACATGTGTCTTTGGCTCAGGAGTCTTAGGCGCTGTGTGGAGGTCAAGTGGGAGTCTTTGGCTCAGGTGTCTTCGGCAAGGAGTCAGAGAAAAGGAGATTATCTCGGGTGCATGGGGGATAATTTCAATTTACTCTTGGGCGAGTCTCATTGCTTAATTACTGGTTTAGTTGCAGTGTTGATGGCAGGTAAGTTGGTACAATGCTCCTCGTGCAGGATATGGGAAGTCAGGGAAACTGCTGGAACCCCTGATGATTACACCTGTGGGAATTGTTTCCAGTTGCAGTTCCTTAAAGAACTGGAGTAGCAGCAGGTTGACCTCAGGACCACCCAGGCAAAATGTCAGCTCCTTGGACAAGACATATAGCAAGGTCATCACACCGAAGGTCCAGGAAGAGAGAAGGTGGGTGACTACGAGGAAGTGAATTATACGTGGAGTGCTGGTGGCCCCAGTGGCCATACCTCTTCAAAACAGCTACACCCTCATGGGTGCTGTCTAACAGGACGACACATCAAGGTTGAGCAGCAGTAACTGGCAGGTCTGTGACACCAACCTTGGTGCTGAGGGTAAGTGGGGAATAGTGGTGAGGCAGAGCCATAGTGGTAAGTGACTCTATAGTTAGGAGTGCATATAGGAAAGTCTGTGGCAGCAGTCAAGACTCTAGGTTGGTACACTGCCCCCTGGTCCAGGATGTCCTGATGCACCTGCTTGACATGCTGGAGGGGGGAAAGCAGCCGGAGGTCGTGCCCGTTGGCATGCACAACGGAGTTAGGTAAAAGGCATAAAAGCAGGACCCCCAGGGTAGTGATCTGGGGATAGCTTCCAGTTCCACGTACTAGATGTAGAGTCAGTATGGATAGAACTGAGGAATTGTAAGGGTAAAAAGACCCTAATGGGAATTATCTTCAGGCCCTCAGGAGTAGCCTGGATATAGGGTGCAAGTTGAATCAAGAGTTAAAATTGGCATGTCGCAAACGTAATGCTGCGGTTGTCATGGGAAATTTCAACAAACAGGTAGACTGGGAAAATCAGGTTGGTGCTGGACCCCAAGAAAGGAAGTTTGTGGAGTGCCTCCGTAAGGGATTCTTATTGCAGCTTGGACTGGAGCCTATGAGGGAAAAAGCAATTTTGGATTTAGTGTTGTGTAATGAACCGGATTTGATAAGGGAACTCGAGGTAAAGGAGCCATTAGGAGGTAATGACCATAATATGATGTTTTAATCGACAATTTGAGAGGGAGAAGGGAAAATCGGTAGTGTCAGTATTACAGTTGAACAAAAGGGACTATGGAGCCATGAGGGAAGAGCCGGCCAAAGTTGACTGGAAAGATACCCTAGCTGGGATGACAGTGGGACAACAATGGCAGGTATTTCTGGGAATAATACAGAAGGTGCAGGATCAGTTCATTCCAAAGAGGAAGAAAGATTCCAAGCGGAGAAAGGGGGTGACCTTGGCTGACAAAGGAAGTCAAGGACAGTATAAAAATGAAATAGAAGAAGTATAACATTGCATAGATGAGCGTGAAGCCAGATGATTGGGAAAGCTTTAAAGAGCAACAGAAGATAACTAAAAAGGCAATACGGCGACAAAAGACGAAGGTAAGCGAGCCAAGAATATAAAGGAATATAAAGGAGACTGAAACAGGTGAATTTATTATGGGGAACAAGGAAATGGCAGATGAGTTGAACAGGTACTTTGGATACGTCTTCACTAAGGAAGACACAAACAATTTCCCCGATGTACTAGTCTCCAGACGATCTAGGGTGACAGAGGAACTGAAGGAAATTCACATTAGGCAGGATATGGTGTTGCGTAGACTGAAGGCTGATAAATCCCCAGGGCCTGATTCTCTGCATAGCTAATGTTATCCCACTTTTTAAGAAAGGTGGGAGAGAGAAAACTGAATTATAGACCAGTTAGCCTGACATCGATAGTGGGGAAGATGCTGGAGTCAATTATAAAAGATGAAATAGCGGCACATTTGGATAGCAGTAACAGGATCGGTCCGGGTCAGCATGGATTTATGAAGGGGAAATCGTGCCTGACTAATCTTCTGGAATTTTTTGAGGATGTAACTAGGAAAAATGGACAAGGAAGAGCCAGTGGATGTAGTGTACCTGGACTTTCAGAAAGCATTTGATAAGGTCCCACATAGGAGATTAGTGGGCAAAATTAGAACACATGGTATTGGGGGTAGGGTACTGACATGGATAGAAAATTGGTTGGCAGACAGGAAACAAAGAGTAGGGATTAACGGGTCCCTTTCAGAATGGCAGGCAGTGACTAGTGGGGTACCGCAAGGCTCGGTGTTGAGACCGCAGCTATTTACAATATATATCAATGATTTAGATGAAGGGATTCAAAGTAACATTAGCAAATTTGCAGATGACACAAAGCTGCGTGGCAGTGTGAACTGTGTGGAGGATGCAGGGTGACTTGGACAGGTTGGGTGAGTATGCGGATGCATGGCAGCTGCAGTTTAATGTGGATAAATGTGAGGTTATCTACTTGCAAAAACAGGAAGGCAGATTATTATCTGAATGGTGTAAAATTGGGAAAAGGGGAAGTACAAAGAGATCTGGGAGTTCATCACTCACTGACAGTAAGCATTCAGGTACAGCAGGCAGTGAAGAAAACGAATGCCATGTTGGCCTTCATAACAAAAGGAGTTGTACTGGGCCCTAGTGAGACCACACATGGAGTATTGAGTGTAGTTTTGTTCTCCAAATTTGAGGAAGGACATTCTTGCTATTGAGGGTGTGCAGCGTAGGTTCATGAGATTAATTCCCGGGACTGTCATATGTTGATAGAATGGAGCGGCTGGGCTTGTATACTCTGGAATTTAGAAGGATGAGAGGGGATCTTATTGAAACATATAAGATTATTAAGGGATTGGACACACTAGAGGCAGGAAATATGTTCCAGATGTTGAGGGAGCCCAGAACCAGGAGCCACAGTTTAAGAATAAGAGGTAGGCCATTTAGAATGGAGATGAGGAAAAACTTTTTCACCCAGAGAGTTGTGAATCTGTGGAATTCTCTGCCTCAGAAAGCAGTTAGATAGAGCTCTTAAAGATAATGGAGTCAGGGGATACGGGGAGAAGGCAGGAACGGGGTAATGAATGTGGATGATCAGCCATGATCACAGGCAGATGGGACTAATATAGGAAGGAACAACAGATGCTCGTGTAAACCGAAAATAGACACAAAAAGCTGAGTAACTCAGTGGTTCAGACAGCATCTCTGGAGAAAAGGAATAGGTGACGTTTCGGGTTGAGACCCTTGTTCAGACTAGTGTAGATGGGACATGTTGGTCAGTGCGGGCAAGTTCAGCCAAAGGACCTGCTTCTACACAGTATAACAGCGTAAAGGGGATACAGAGTGAGAGAGGTCAGACTATCCAACATATATTGGTAGGTAAAAGAAACTCACATTGTCCATCATTATATTACAGTAGAGAGTAAGAGAAAGGGGAATAATCATTGAGTCAGAATGTGCATCGGCTATCTCTAGAATACAGAGGAAGTCACACTTCCGTGGTGTGATCCGAGGGTAGGGTTAGAGGGAATGAAAGAGTTGAAGAGAGGGAAAAAGCTATATTATGTATCTTCCTGTACTAGGAAAACATTGAGAGAAATTGGATCATTGGGACCATCAGGAATTTCAGGTCTTTCATAGAGAATAAGAATGAAAGAGGAAGAAAGACTCACAGGCCTAGAAATTAGTGTGTGCGTCACCAGGAAACTAGCATTGTGCAGAAGAATATTCTTGTAGTACAGTGTTAATCAACATTGTGTTTATATATGAGTGGTGACTAACTTTGAATAGTGACGCATTTCTCCCACCTCCTCTCCTTCCTCTGACATCACAATTTACCACTCTTATATCCTTATCTGACACCTATTGTCTTTTCATCTCTGGCCTTTGTCCAAACATCTGCTTATCAGAATCCCCCCATAACTGTATTCACCTATCACTTGTCAGGCGTTGTTCTGCTACTCCTTTCTTCCAGCTTTCCTACCCCCCCTCCCCACCCTCACCCAACCACCACAGTCAGGGTCCCGACCCGAAACGTCACCTATTCTTCAGCGATATTGCCTGACCTACTGTTACTCCAGCACTTTGTGTCTTTAAAAAAAATAATAAACCATTATCTGCAGATCCTTGTTTCCATAGTTATTTTGGTGTTAGATTTTCTTGAGCCTTCATTATTTATTGTGTCCGGCTTCCCAAATAATGTGAAGAAGTGGTGCAAAGCCCAAAATTAATTTCCAGAAGATTTTCAACCATATTGGTTTAAATAATAAGATACTGTTTACTCCAACAAAATCAATCTTTACTGAAGCTGAAGCCTCAGGCTACAATCACAGGTAGATTGCTGCACGCCACTCTATTGGCACAACATTAGCACTGTTGTCTTTCAGCTCCAGAGACGTCAGTTCAATCCTGATCTTGGTCGCTATCTTGCGCAATTTTCACTTTCTCCATTTTGTTCCCCCCTTACCAAAGACTTGCTGATTGGCTACTGTAAATTGTGCATATTTGGGTGGGTCTCAGGAGAATAAATAAGGTGGTGGTCATGGGATGGGTAGAGGTTATGAAGATGCAAGGGGAAAAGATAGGATGAGTGTAAATGTGAACTTGATGCGAGTTTGGATGTGATAAACCAAATAACCTATTTCCATATTGTATTAGACCAAGATGAGCCTACATACACATATCCACACAGCTTACTCTGCACACTTATTGAACTCAACACTGGCCTTTAGAACATAGTACAGCTCAAGAACAGGCCCATCAAGGCACGATGTCTGTGCTGAACATGAAGGTGAGGATGGATAAATAAGGGGAGATGACTAGAGTAATAGAGCAAGACTGAAAGAACCAGATATGATGATGGAATACATTGAACACACCTGGATGAGGATGGTCAGGAAATGACGCAAATGAAGACGTGTAGAATATATGGGATTAAATGGTAAACAATGGCTATAACTTAACATTTGACTGGAAATTCAAATAAGGCATGAAGCAAAACTGATATTCAAAATAAATTAGACACAATATCAACCTAACACCATCAGTATTGCATCATTTACCTGCTGTTTTATCATAATTTAGGAAGAATTCATCAAGCAATTCACAAAACGGATATCATTGCAAGAAGGTGAACAAAGATCATAACCTTGCATCAAAATTGCTTGAAATCAGAGCAAGAGATCACAAAGTGGGGAGGGGTGAATTAAACTTCTTTATCCAGGATAGTCAAGGTAGGGTCCGAAACTGGATCACTATTGCCCAACAGGATGGGTAGGTGCAGCCACAGAAGAGAAGAGGTCTTGATAATTTGGGAAAGTAAGAAGGATGCAAGAATGACAAGCGATGTACTGGAGAAAAATTTGAGGGCAACAGGAGGCTCAATAAGCTTAAGCAGTACGCTGACGCCTCATTGAAGTTAGTCGTATAGCTAGAGGACCCTTGAAAAAAAAGTTCTAACAGCTGCGATGAAGGAGAAACAATACCAGTTGACCTTAAAATATAAAGACTGGAAATGTGAGGATTTAATTCATTGACAAAAGTCATTTCCCGGTTCAGGGCCAACGTAGTCAACGTGATCATGCGCCCTAGCTATGCCTGCCTGCCTGCCTTTTTGTTGAGTACATTGAACAGTTCCTGTTCCAGGCGTACACTGGCCCTATCCCCCAACTCTATCTCCGCTACATTGATGACTGCATTGGGGCTGCCTCCTGCACCCATGCAGAACTCAGTGACTTTATTAACTTCACCACTAACTTCCACCTTCAAAATTCACCTAGACTATCTCGGACACCTCATTCCCCTTTCCTGATCTCACTGTCTCCGTCGCAGGAGATAGACTATTGATTGACGTCTATTAGAAAACCACAGACTCCCACAGTTATCTGGACTACACTTTTTCACTTGCAAACATTATTGCAATGCCTTCTGCCTTTAATCCTCCATAGCCAGCAACACATTCAAAATTCTGCATAAACTAGCTGTACCTCAATAATCTTGCTAAACTGCTCATTTAAAAAAGTAGTACTAGTATTTTCAAATCACTCCATGATTTTGGCCATCATTATACTCTTCCAAAACCATTAAATGCACCAAGCATTCTGCACTCGTCTATATCTTGTCTCTAACATATTCTCCAGTATCAGCAACCACAGTATGTTGCCATTGCTTTACTTCTTGCTGGGATTCATGACAGAAGCCTCCTCGTGGCGATCGCTGGATGCACTCTTTGACTGATCGGGCGACAATTCTGTCAACATGTTGGACGACAACAGAAGCCAACAGTGAACTACATCGTCTGAAACACGAGCGGACGAATTTTTAGCTGCAACTAGAGAATCTCCTGCATTGGCTGCTGTGTCCGCATCCACTCTGTTATCACTGATGTTCCACAAAATCTATCGTTAGCCCCAAAATATTCTCATACATTAACTGACCCTCAGCAATATCATTATCTTCTATGTTTAAGAAGAAACTGCAGATGCTGGAAAATCGAAGGTAATCATTATCTTCATTATCTTCTATAATGTGCGCTGATAACACACAATACTCATGATTGGAGGTAATAAAGGCACAAATATAGTTTTTAATAAAGAGGCAGGATAGAAACAGCAATTTTATTTAAATGAGTAACATGTCTTTCTGGAAGTTGGGGATATGGAGTCAGTAGCTCAGGCAATCGCCTTTTTTGTCTTTTTACTGAATTTAGTCTGATATTGAGTAGAATACCATCGTTTTCCTCGGATAATTGCTGAAAAAATGGAAACTGCCAAAACCCTTGTTTCCGAGCCACTATGCCGTATCTCTCATTGGACCCGATGTACTTGGCAGTCTGAGCTACTAACTCCTTTTCCCCAACTTCCACAATGACATGTAACTCATTTCAATACAATTGATCATTCTTCCCTGCCTCTATAGCAAAACCTATATTTGTGCCTTCATTACCTCCAAACGAGTATTTTAATAACCTTAATTTCATAGCTTTTACTTCATTCCAAATCCCAACTGCCAGTAACTTACTTCTAACTAATTTATGTTTACTGCCACCCACGTGCTCACTGACCCAGTTCTGCAAAGCATACAATTTAAGATTTTCGCACCCATTTTCAAAATATTTCATGACCATGACCATCGTCCAATGATCCAATGCACCAGCACTCTGCATTCTTCTTAATCTGATCTTTAGTACATTATCACGTTCCCTTCATCACACACATTACCTAAGCCCTGAATTGGGGTGGAAGATTGCAACCTTCACGTGGTCCGCCCTGTTTCGACAAATGCAATCAACCCGGCGTGCACAATCAAATAAGATCAAATAGAACAAGTTGTCCTACAACTTTAGGCTGTGCACGCTATAGGCAAGAAGAAGAGGCCATGAATTCTGGAACCTCCTCATAAACCTGCCCAATATCTGGCACAAATTGGTGTTGTGCCCAATTAGTAAAAAATGTTTGCAGCATAATTCGGCTTAGCTTTATTTTGTGCCTTCAATAATCCTTTCCCCAGTAGGGGACAGCATAATACTGCATTTGGATTTAATCTGTCAAATACGGTGCCCTCCATAATGTTTGGGACAAAGACCCATCATTTATTTATTTGCCTCTGAACTCCCCAATTTGAGATTTGTAATAGAAAAAATCACATGTGGTTAAAGTGCACATTGTCAGATTTTAATAAAGGCCATTTTTATACATTTTGGTTTCACCATGTAGAAATTACAGCAGTGTTTGTACATAGTCCCCCCATTTCAGAGCACCACAATGTTGGGACACAGCAATGTCATGTATATGAAAATAGTTATGTTTAGTATTTTGTTGCATATCCTTTGCATGCAATAACTGCTTGAAGTCTGCGTGATTCACGGACATCACCAGTTGCTGGGCGTCTCTGGTGATGCTCTGCAAATGCACAGAAGCAAATAAATAAATGATGGGTCTTTGTCCCATACATTACAGTGGGCAATGTATAAGGAATGGAGAAACAGCAAAAACAATATATTGTAAAAACAATTTTCAAATAAATAAATGTTCTGAAATCCTTTGCACAATCTGTCAAACAAAATGTTATATTGGGTTTCACAAAGGGATAGGATAACTAGTCAAAACCACGGTCAAAGGGAAATATTTTAAGGAGTTTCTCAAAAGAGGAGTGAAGTAAAAATACAGAGAGATTTAGGGAAATAATTCCAGAGCTTGTGGTATTAGCCATGGACTGAAATACCAGGGATGATTAAGGACCAGAAGTGGAGCAATGTAGGTATCCCATAGAGTTGGAGGAGTTTAGAGAGATAGGAAGGGGTCTAGATCAAGGACGGTTTTGAAAACAAGACTGTGAACTTAAAATGTAAGGCATTACATAAATCGTCCATGATAGGTCAGCACTACAAGTATGAAGGGGAAACTGGAACATTGTGCATTTAGGACATGCATATCTCACATTTCTCCAGAATGGAAAGATAAATGTGGCCAACAATGGATTGAGAGGAACAGGGTATAAATTACCACATGTGAACTCTGGGTAGAGTCCACGATTCTATGAAATAGGCTGCCTTGGTGATGATGCAGATATGTGCCCAAATTCAAATTCATCTTGGGTTTAAATATAACACCTATGTTACACACAAATTGCTCAGCATAAGACAATAAGATAATAGGAATTAGAGTTTACAACAGTGAGTTAAGTCTTATCAATATTTAGTTGGATGATTTTTTTGGATTCAACACCAGAGAAGCACTCAGTGGAGAGGTCAGTCAAAGTTGGAAGCTGACGGTTTGCTTACAGATGTTATTGAATGGGAGCAGCATGGCTGATGACTAACAGGAGGAAGACAAGAATGTAAGAAAAAATATATTATTTGGACCTCCAACCTCCCAGACCTGATCTCCCATTCAATAGCATAGTTGATACGTTCTGCCTATAACTTTGACTTGCCTAGATCCTAAAATTCCAGCTTTGAATATACGCAACAACATCATCCACAGCCCTGGGGGCTAAGTAAAGTAACTCATGTGAAGAAATTTCACCTTATCTTCATCCTACAATGCTTATTCCTTGACATAGAATCTCAAGCACACCACTACACTTTCCAGCTTAAACCTCAACATTTATCCTATCAGTCCTTTTCAAGCTCATATTTGAATAATAACCTCTCATTACATCATTTAAAAAACCTGACATTTTCCAATACCTACTACTGGCTTACATACTCATTTCGTTTGACTATATCCCATTGCAGATATGTTGTATTGTCCTCACAACTCATGTTGAAGAGGACAACGAGTAATGGATGAAATCTGCTCTAATGCGTTGTTTCTAGTTTATTAAGGAAAATAAGACTGGAGATAACGATCTCTCTCTGAAATCTTTCAATTTTGTCCTCTGGGTTATGAAAGAAAATAGGAGAGCTGCAAATGTTGCACATACAGTATATTCAAACAATAGGGAAGAGAGAGTGAAAGCTAAAGACGGTACAGTCCTGTTTTCAGATTATCCACAGTAGAGGAGGGAGATTGAAAATCCCCTTATCCTTCCCATTTTTATAATCTCTTCTATCCCCATAACTGCCTCTTTCAGTTCAAGACTTCATTGTCTTAGAATTTAATTGTTCCATTATTAGCTGCCTGGCCTTCAGCTGCCAAAGTGCTAAATTCTGGAATTCTGTCCCGAAATCTCTGTACCTCTATAAATCTCTTTCCGTCTCTAAAACAAATTATTTGATTAAGATTTTGGTTGTGTGCCTAAATATGTTGTTAATAATACTTCTGTAAAGCTTGTTGTTGTTACAACAAGGATGTTGTTCATGGCATATACCTGATACCTAATATACCTGATAACTTATTCAGAAGATGACATGCTTTATTAAAAGGGGAGTGGTATATAATTAGTTAAGGGATTAGAAATAGAGTAACAGCGAATGGATATTTGTTCTGAATGGAGAGATATGCAGCGGGGTTCCCCAGGCATCAGTATTTGAGCCACTGTTTGTCTTGGTATATGCAAATCACTAGGAAGTACATGTTGAAGTCTGTAATGTTACCAAACTTGGCTACACAGTTAATAGCCAATAGGCAAGGAGCAGAATTCAGGGCGTCATAAAAACGACTCGTAAAATAGGCAGACACATGATATATGCAATTTAATGAGGGTTTAGGAAGTGATACACTCAGGGAGGTATCAAATGCAGAATATATATAATCTAAATGGTACCAGTTTGTGGAGTAATGCATAGGGATTATGGGTGTAGCATGAAGGTGGAAGAGCAGTAAATTATGCAATTATGAAAGCATGTGAGATACTTGCAGTTGTAAATAGGGGCACTGAATATTACAGAAAGGATGTTATGGTAAGATCCTAATAAATCACTGTTAGTTCTCAGCTGGTCAATTGGATATTTCAAGGCAGCTTAGGTGCAGCAGATGATATTGCAACGAGCAATTTTAGTTTTATAGATGGACTGGGATTGTTTCCCTTGGTTAAGGAAAATGTAATGCATGTCTGCAAAATAATGATTTGAGAGAGCAGGTGGAGAGAAACTATTTCTTCTGACAAGTGGGTTGGCTTGTAAGAATCAGAGTATTTACATAACTGGAAAGCGAACAAGGGGGCAGGAACTTGCCGTGCAGTGGGAGAAATATGGTGATGGTGAACTAAATTGGCCAACTCTTCCAAAGGATCAGCACAGCAGTATTGGGCCAAATTGCCTCCATCATAAAATTCTGCAATTTTAAGATTCACAGAGTTATTCTTTGGATACTTGACACAAGACTTTCAATTATTGGATTCATTAGGCTGACAATTCAATAGATTATCTGGCTAGTAATTTGGTTAATTTTCAGGGCTAGTTAATTAATGAATGTCCTAGGGTTACACAAAAAGCTGGAGAAACTCAGCGGGTGCAGCAGCATCTAAGGAGCGAAGGAGATGGGCGAGAAGGGTTTCGGGTCGAGACCCTTCTTCAGTGTCCTACTTGACCAATAGTTAATCTCTGGATTATTCCTTAGGCAAATCAGTTAGAAATTCCACAACTGTTCAATTAGTAGATTTTTTAAGGTTAGTTAATGAATTCCCCAGTGAGCCGCTTGGTAGATTTTTCAGGATAGTTTGGTTCCCTGGAATAATTACAGAACAAAGAACCGCACAGCACAGAACAGATCCTTCCACAATGCTTGTGCTGAACATGATACCTAGCTTAACTGATCTCATCTGCCTGTACATGATTCATAAACCACTATTCCCTGCACTTCCGTGTGCCTATCTAAAAGCATTTTAAATGTCACTATCTGCCAGCACTGCCGCCCCTGGCAATGCATTCCAAGCCCCCATCACCTTCTGTAAAAAACTTGCCCTGCACGCCTCCATTAAACCTTCCCCCTCTCACCTTAAAACGATGCCTTCCAATGTTGGAAGTTTCTATCTCAGGTAAAGTTAATGTCTTTAAATTATCGGGGCAAACTTCCCGATCACCTCTTGAACCCGCTTCTTGTCTCTCCAATCGACCCCCGTGCTCTTCAACCTCTCCTTGATCACCTTCTACAAATCCCTCCACCTGATCCCTTCACCCAATCCTCACTAAACCACCTAAACTCTCCCCAGCCTCCATGTTACTGTTTATTTGCTCTCTTTTCTCAAGTACTGCTGTCCATCTTATCAAAATCCCACCCTGCAAACTGCTGCCCATCTCCCCACCAACGACCATAAACATGCCTTCGATTCCCTGGAACAGTTAAAAGCAATACTTGACCCGAAACGTGACTGATTCTCTTTGAACAGATGCTGTCCGATCTGCCGAGTTTTTCCAGCATGTGCATTAAAAATGTAACTCTCACCCTAATCCTTCCACCTGGTACAGTGCCGACCTTCACTGAACAAGTAGGTATGTTACAAAACTTACCTTGAGCAGTGCTGCAGTTCTGCCGCTCCCCATGTGCGCGACTTTGGCGCCTTTCAGAGGGGGGCGGGCTTAAAGTGCCGTTTTTCCACAGGCAGGAAAAATCAATCCATGTCGGGCGATTTCGTTGCGGAAGAAAAATCGCTCCGACATTTCATGAATGAAGGTATTTTTAAATTACTCTAAATTATTTAATAACTAGAGTAATTTAAAAATCACCTTCAAAAGCCGTGAGCGCCGACAACCGGAAGGATTTTGCGTAGGGGAGAAAAAAAGGTAAATAGTTTATTTTTATATTAAAAGTTGGTTTTTCGGGAGGCTTTAATAATATTTTCATGTTGCGAAATGGGGTCCAAAAAAATGTTTGAACAAACAGAATTTTCCATACCGACTTCACCGCTAACCGCAACATTCCAATCCACCGCATTCCACTAAAACCTACTCGCTAGTTGATTTAAATGGCCATTAATTTACAGGAATCAAACACTAAATTCCTTCCATTTGGCCCAGAAATTCATGAAAATGAGATTTAAAAATTATGTTAAATTGTGGATTATTGTGTGAATGTTATTTGGACACTTAGGCAATTAAAAAAAAGTTTATCTTTTCTTAAGAAATGGATAGATGTTTAGATCTACTCATTGAATTTTGTAATTAGCTACAATTAGATAACTAACTAATTATATGCTTTAATTTCAGGTCATCCAAGTAAGATTGTTTCATATTTGTTTCAGAATGCTTCAATCTATAATAACTGAAAATTTCATTGAGTTCTCTTAATTTTTAAGAAAGTTATGGGCTTTTAACTGTTCCAGTTCACAACTTTTGAGTTAAGTCAATTGAAAGGCAATGGGGAACAAGATGCTAATTTCCGAGTATGTAAATGGCCATAACTTTCTTAATACTGAAGATATGAAAGTGAATTAGGTGTCAAATTAAACTTCTTTTTATGCTTTATCTGATGGGATAAATTGCAGACTTGATTTTTAAAATCTCAAAATTTTGTAACATTGCTAGAACAAGGGTCTTGAAAGCGACACCATTCAGTACCGTCTGGCTAGGCCACAATGGGGCGCTTTACCAATTTGATAACATTGCTCCCGATCGTTGAATCATGCTGGAATGTGAAGATGACCCCAGGTTTTATTCTCTATTACAAGCCCTCCTCCTAAAACTCTCTCCGCGAATCTTTCTCCTGCAATGTTCAGGGAGCTCATGGAAATCCCTGTCACTGAGACAGACGATTGAACGGGTAGCGTCGACACTCGTCTAACTTCGGCTGGTGGACGGAGCCAGACCACCAATGGCCCCTATCTCCTCTCAAGCAATTATGCAGCCGGGTTAGACTGAACTCACGCGCTGGGCGTAATGAGGGCGCTATGTAAATGTTGTGAGCTGTGCAATTAGTACTTTTCCTGCCATGTCACTGGATTACCCGCGGACGGCAACTCTGCAGGCTCCCCGCTCTGATCCCCGGCAGCGTGAAGGGGTTGTTTTGCTTTACTCAGGCGCTGCTCGCTTGGCTTGGTCCGGCTCCAGCTCCAGCTCCAGCCCGGGTCTAGTGCCGCAACAGTTCAGCGGCACTCCTCACCGAGACCTCTATCGGAGCGCTGCGGGGAGCACGGGGCTCGGGGGAGGAGCGGGGCACTGCAGCTCCCGCGGCGCCCGCACTCCGAGCCCAGCGCCGGGAGGGGATGGTGAGACGGGCCAGAGAAATGGCCAGTGCCGCCGGTGACTCCAGTGTGGACCCGGGCATCAAAGAGATGAACGAGACGTGGAAGGGGGCGATCGCCTGCCTGGGGGTCGCCTTGCTTTTCCTGATGACCATCGGCGTCCTTTACTGGCAGGTGGTGGATAAGCCGCACACCAACTGGGTCCTGAGGGGGCAGGTCAGCGGGCTGGCGTGGGACAGGAGGAGCCTGTCCTTCTCGCTCATGTCCCTCAGCCAGGACAAGACTTTCGCTCACATCGACGCCCGCCACTTGCCCAACCGAGGAGTCACCCTGCTCAACAATCTCTGCTGGTTCAACACAACCCGCTTCTGCTACATATGGGACGGTGTGGCCGAGCTCCAGGTGTCCCTGGATACGGCCAACCAGAGTGTGGCGGAGTGTTACCGGGTAGAGTGGACACCTCTCCATTGTAAAGTGGCGCTCAAGGTAACCCCACCGCTGATCTCTCACAGGCAACTCTCTTGTCTGTTACGGTGCAAACTTGGCAATGGACGGCGGGTGGCCTGATCGGGTTCAGTTTTCACAATTAACAAAAACAGACCGTTCGGCCCAGCAGCATGTTTCACACCAGCCTCTTGTCAATCCTCTGCATGTGCCACATAAGGATACACATACGTATTACATAACTATCAGCTGTGGCTCAGTGGTATCACTCTCCTCTCTGAGTCACGAGGTTGTGGGTTTAAGTTCCACGCTTGAGACCTCATATAAGGTGAGTGCTGAGGGGGATGCTGTGGCTTTGGAGGAAATGTTTCCCTGACTAAGGGTGGACATTGACAGACTACTCCACTTTCAGAGAAGCAGTTCTGAGATGAGGCTGCACTGAGAGGCAATGTTGCTGGATTACTATATTGTCAGAAGGCAGCGGCGAGACTGCGCTGCATTGTCTGACGGGACGATATTAAGACAGTGTTGCGCTGCCTGACGGAACACTATTGGGGCAGTACTGCACAATACTGAAGCAGTGCTGCACTGTTTGGTGGGCCGGTACTGAGGGAGTGTGACATTTTCTGATAGAACAATACTGAGGCAATGCTCCACTGTTTGAAGGGGCAAGATCGAATGCGCTGCACTATTATAGACTTATTTTTGGTGAGGTATTACTGTTAGTTCTGCACCGTGGGAGAGAATGTGCTTTGGATTAGAATTTAAGATGCAGTCAGGAGTTCAGTAAATACTGCCATTCAGAGAGATCATTGTTTTTTTATGTAGGTGTATTTTTTACACTGATCCCATAACCCTTAACATCTAAAAATATATCAGTCTCTATCTTAAACATGCCAAATTAATATGCATTTATGGTCTAGGGAAGAGCATTACAACCTTTATCTAATGACGGTATTATTTTTAGCACTATCCGGAGTGGTCAGAGTGGTTTTAAGACTGTGACCCACTTGTTTATTGACTTGTAGACAGTGAAACATCATATCTGTGTCTACCATGTCAAGCACTGTTAAATATATTTGTATGCTTCAATGTCTCTTATTTTTCTAAAATTACCATAGATCTAGTTGGCCTATTCTCTTCTCGTCTGAGAAATGTGCCGTTCCAGTATTGATCTGATGAAAGTTCACTGAAGTATGCCACCGTGCTAAGTGGCATACTTCCTGCTAATTGCAGGAAGATTGTTCCCGATGTTGGGGAACTCCAGAACAAGGGGGTCACAGTTTAAGGATAAGGCTGAAGTCATTTAGGACCGAGATGCGAAGATCATTTTTCACACAGAGTGGTGAGTCCGTGGAATTATCTGCCACGCAAGCTATTTGAGGCCAGTTCATTGGCTATATTTAAGAGGGAGTTAGATGTGGCCCTTGTGGCTAAATGGATCGCGGGGGGGGGGGGGGGGGGGGGGAGTATGGAGAGAAGGCAGGTACAGGATACTGAGTTGGATGATCAGCCATGATCATATAGAATGGCGGTGCAGGCCTATAGGGCGGAATGGCCTACTCCAGCACCTATTTTCTATGATTATCCCACTGTCTACCCTGTATCCCAAGTATCTTTTTAATTTTGGGGCAACGATACCAGGCTTGTATACAATATATACACCCAAGCCCTACGTAATTGCAGCAAAACATTACTGTACATTCAAATCTTCTTACAATTACGTCAACCCATAGTTTGCCTTCCTACTTGCTTGGTGCACCGTTATGTTAACTTTGAGTGATTTGTGTTTAAGAAGCCTCGGGTCTTTCTGAACACCAACACCTTTTAATTTCCTAAATGAGATGTTAATAAATGCATTTGTCATTTCTGGGTGAATGCAAAAGATTACATGCCATTATTTAAAGAAGTACATTTGGGAGTTCGAAGAATATTTTCCCTGCACTAAATTAAGTAGTACAGAATTTTGCTAGCTACCTCACTGTGCTCACCGGGTCTCACTGTGCACAATAAGCTGCAGTGTTCCTAACATTACAACAGTTACCACACTTTCAAAATAGTCAATATCTATATAACTGATTTTTTAAAATTTATTGTCAATTTCTCTCTTGCCTTGCTTGAATATGTTAGCAGACAATCTCATTAGGGTATCTCAGAGTGCCTGTTGGTTAGTTGGACATGGGGCACCTAAACTCCAAGTTACAATCTTGCCGATTCCCTGATCTTTATTTTTCCCGCAGACGTTAATATCAAATTATAATAATAAAAATCAGAGTTGGTGTATAATGATCACTGGCTCGTCTGTAGTGATCTATAGTAAGTGCACAATGATCTAAACTCGAGGTGTAACAATCTAGATGCAAAATATTATGATCATGGTTCAGTGTTTAATGATTTAGAACCATATGTAATGACCATGGGTTAAAGCATGATGATCTATAGTGAGTGTGTAATGATCATGGCTTAATGTATAATACTCTAGCACCAGTAAATAACGATCTAGAGACATTGTGTAATGGAAGAGACCATTATATCTGTGCCAGCATTTGGGGTATTCCCATCAGTGCCATCACCCCCATCACTTATACCCTAGTCAGCTGTTCACTCTATCATGCATATCAATTCCCTCCTAGTTTTCCTGCCACACATCTACACTTGTAATTTACAATTGTTAATTCAACAATCTAGCATATTGGGATGTGGGATGAAATTGGTGTACTCGGAAAGAAACACGTTGTCACATACAGAATATGCAAACTCCACATAGATAGCATTCAAAGTAATTATTGAAACTGGGTTGCTGTATCTGTGAGGCAACGGCTCTACTAGCTGTACAACTGTGCCATCTGTTATTGGAAAACTTGTTTCTCTTCTAAATCCACTAAAGGTCCAGAACTGAGTCTCTCCCTCACTTCTGGATTGCTCTAATTTGTGGAATGAATGGCAAAGCCTCTGGAATGAATTGCAGGTTCTAAGCACCAATAACATGTAATGACTCGGAGTTTGTGTTCAGTGTCAATGTGTTATGATGTGTCAGTCCAGTGGTCCAGAATCTACCTGTTCCTCTCCACATGTTGTTCTGGGGGATCTACCTGTTCCTCTCCAGGTCAGTCACAGTGGCGCAACGGTAGAATTGCTGCCTTACAGCGAATGCAGCGCCGGGGACCCGGGTTCGATCCCGACTATGGGTGCTGTCTGTACAGAGTTTGTATGTTCTCTCCGTGACCTGCGTGGGTTTTCTCCGAGACCTCTGGTTTCCTCCAGCACTCCAAGGACGTACAGGTTTATAGGTTAATTGGCTTGGTAAATGTAAAAATTGTCCCTCGTGGGTGTATAGTGTTATTGTGCCGGGGGGGGGGGGCAAATGTATTATTGGGCTGGTAGCTCAGTCACTTGGGCCTGGTTGGCTGGCAGCTGACTCGGGCCTGGTGGGCTGGCAGCTGACTCACTCGTGGCTGGTGGGCTGGCAGCTGACTCACTCATGGCTGGTGGGCTGGCAGCTGACTCACTCATGGCTGGTGGGCTGGCAGCTGACTCACTCGGGCCTGGTGGGCTGGCAGCTGACTCGTGGCTGGTGGGCTGGCAGCTGACTCACTCATGGCTGGTGGGCTGGCAGCTGACTCACTCATGGCTGGTGGGCTGGCAGCTGACTCACTCATGGCTGGTGGGCTGGCAGCTGACTCACTCATGGCTGGTGGGCTGGCAGCTGACTCACTCGGGCCTGGTGGGCTGGCAGCTGACTCGCGGCTGGTGGGCTGGCAGCTGACTCGCGGCTGGTGGGCTGGCAGCTGACTCGCGGCTGGTGGGCTGGCAGCTGACTCGCGGCTGGTGGGCTGGCAGCTGACTCGCGGCTGGTGGGCTGGCAGCTGACTCGCGGCTGGTGGGCTGGCAGCTGACTCGCGGCTGGTGGGCTGGCAGCTGACTCGCGGCTGGTGGGCTGGCAGCTGACTCGCGGCTGGTGGGCTGGCAGCTGACTCGCGGCTGGTGGGCTGGCAGCTGACTCGCGGCTGGTGGGCTGGCAGCTGACTCGCGGCTGGTGGGCTGGCAGCTGACTCGCGGCTGGTGGGCTGGCAGCTGACTCGCGGCTGGTGGGCTGGCAGCTGACTCGCTCACGGCTGGTGGGCTGGCAGCTGACTCGCTCACGGCTGGTGGGCTGGCAGCTGACTCGCTCACGGCTGGTGGGCACACCCACACACCCTCCATCTCACACACACACACACACCATCCATCACACACACTCACACACAACATATAATCTACTCGCGCAATCTTCCTCGGTAAGTGGGACTTCCGGAATGAGCGCGACATTCAGTTCAGGCAGCACAGGGCAGACCAACCCTTCCATTGAGTTCAGGCAGCACAGGGCAGATCAACAATTCACTTCATGTCTAGTGCAGACTCGCAGTTCAGTTCACTCAGGGCATAGACTCACAGTTCTGGACTCAACTCTCACTCGCGGTCTTACGGGGTGACTGGCTCACGTCCGGCCTCCAGGGCTTTATTCTCCTGGCCCCCCCCCCGGGAGGGGAGTTGCCTTCATCATGGTGAATGACCGGCAAGAAGACCAATCTGCTGATCTCACGATTTTTAGAACATTCATGACTTATTATTTCACCGATCGGAAAAAACCTTGGGGCGGTTGGAGGAGAGGAGGACGGTGAGTAAGATGGCGAAAATATCATAACGATATAGGGTAGCGTTTTTTCTAAAATTTATTTACTACGTAGACAGGAAGTGGTTAAGATAAAACTTTTAGTAATAATATGGATGTAACGTCATTTGACACTATCCAATACCCTCACCCATAGCTCATCTATTGCTGATATCTTTACCTGCGGCTTTCTTGGTTTACAGTACTTGAGTAATCACCTTTTTTTCCTTGATCAGCGTTGCTCTACCTTTTCTCCGTAAAACTATCATCCAATACTCTGATGCCCAGCCCTAATATGCCCCTCATTCATCTCTCGCTCCCAGATAAGCAAGACCTCAGTTTTGAAATTCTATTTTTTTTTTTCCTTTTAAATAATTCCCCTATCTCTGCCATCTCCAGCCTCATAGCCAGCCCTCAGTTATCTGTGCACCTAAAATTTTGGTCCCTTGATCATCCCAAATTTAACTGCCATGCTTGACAGCCATACCTTCAGCCCTCAAACACTATGATCTAGAATTCCCATCTTCTTGCCTCTATCTACTTGCTTTAAGCTTCCATTCAAGCAACAAACAGTGCTGGAGTAATTCAGTGAGTCCGGCAAAATCTGTGGAGGGAATAGTCAGATGTGTTTCATGCAATGATGCATTTGTTGCCTTCTTATATGGCCCAACACCAGTTTTTGTTTCATAACAATCTTTTTATTTTGCTCTGTTAAGGAAGTTATATAAATGGAAGTTGTCGTGAATTTAGTGTCTCCTCTGGCAGTGAAGACTCGTAGATGTAAAGTTTAATTCCTACAAAATAATTTAGATCATTATTTAAATTTTTTTTTTCTGAGCGTCTTTTATCTTCCTCAATCTAACCTTTCCTTCTATCTTTACGAAATTGTTTTTAAACCTGATTTGTTATTAATTTATTCCATAGCAGAATGAGGATGTTGCTGGAAAATCCTGCATTTTTTGCCCATCACGGAGTTTTCTGGACGGGAACTCTTTCCTTGAAGTGTTGAAAATGTTCTCTACCCCTGCAGTTTATGAGGGCATTCCAGGATTTTGGCCCAGTGATGTATTTCTCAATCAGAATAGTGCATGACTTGATCTGAACTATTGCAGGTGGTTGGTTTCCCATGCACTTGCTGTCTTTGTCTCTAGGCATGAGGAAGTGGGAATGTGACAGTTTGTCGTTGCAGAACAACTTGTAAATGTTAGTCACTGCAGCCACCTCACCAATGACAGAGGGGCTGAATAGTTAATTTGATTACCAATAAAGTGGGCTTTGTTGTCTCAAATGCCTAAGCTATTCCAATTAAGTCCATCATATTCCTGACATTACGTATAGATGGTGAAAAGCATTTGGAGTGTCAGGAAGTGGGCTACTTCCTACAGTATCCGGATGCATCACCATTTTATCAGGATGCATCGCAGCCTGGTTTGGGAACAGTTCCATCCAGGACCACAAGAAATTGCAGCGAATTGTGGACAAAGTCCAGACAATCACACAAACCAACCTATTAACTACATTTATACCTCGCGCTGCCTCGGCAAGGCCAGTAGCATAATCAAGGACGAGTCGCACCCTGGCCACTCCCTCTTCTACCCTCTCCCATCAGGCAAAAAGGATAGAAGTGTGAAAATGCACACCTCCAGATTCAGGGACAGTTTCTTCCCAGCTGGTTCATCTTACCACAACTAGAGAACAGCGCTGAACTACTATCTACCTCTTTGGTGACCCTCAGACTATACTTGTTCGGGCATTGCTGACTTTACCTTGCACTAAACGTTATTCCCTTATCATGTAAATTGCTCGATTGTAATCATGTATTGTCCTTCTGCTAACTGGATAGCACACAACAAAACCTTTTCACTGTACCTCTGTACACATGACAATAAACTGAATTAAACCCAAGTCAAAAAAAAGTCAAACTTTATTGTCATTTAGAAATACATTGATATATGCAGTTCCAAACGAAATTACGTTGCATTTGGCTCCCTGTGCAACACAATAAATTAACCGAAGGATAGGCATGGATGAAAAGGATAAATAGACAATGGTGGCAGCCCATTACATGGCATTCAGGAGTCTGATGGCTCGTGGGAAGAAGCTGTTGCAGAACCTTGATGTTCTGCTCCTTATACTGCGATATCTCTTTCCCAAGGGCAGCAGATTGAACAGTCCGTGATGGAGATGTGTGGGGTCTTTTATAATACCGCTGGCCTTAGACACGCAGCGTTTGGTCGCAATATCCCTGATTGAGGGGAGAGAGGTCCCGATGATTTTTTCCGCTGTCCTCACCACTCTCTGCACAGACTTCCAGTCGGAGGCTCTACAGTCCCCAAACCAGACAGAGATACAGCTGGTCAGAATACTCTATGGTAAACTTCAACCTATGTAACCTGTGACTTGGTGTCATTGCTGCAGCATTTATGTGACTGGTCCAGAGAAGCTTCTATTCAGTGATGGCTCCGTACACTAGTTCTATCCGACACACTAGGAACCATTTACAGAAGCCAATTAACTTGCAATCATGTGCATCTTTGAGATGTGGGGCTCCTGTATAAACATGTTCTATATACACAATTACTACTATGCTTCGTAGATCTAATTTGTATTATTGCTGGCCTTATAAAAATGGGTGTTAATGGCAAAGCCAGAATCATTGGAATTGGTCCTGGTATCTCCTAACTGATGATGTTTAGTTATTGGTAGACACACAAAGCTGGAGTAACTCAGCGGGACAGGCAGCATCTCTGGAGAGAAGGAATAGGCGACGTTTCGGGTTGAGACCCTTCTTCAGATGTTTAGTTATTGTTGTGTATATAATTTTGTGACAGTGATATCAAATTAATTCTGTTGAATTGCTGTGGTTCCTGCGCAATATGCCAACTATTACTTGGACATTACCATATTGTTGATAATGAGATTTTAGTGTGAACATTAATTTTTATATTTAAACAACAGAGCACTGGATCAGAATGTGCTATATAAATATTGGTTACTGTATATTACCCCTCCATTAAGTAAGTATTGAATGCATCATGAACACATTGAATGGCGGTGCTGGCTCGAAGGGCCAAATGGCCTATTCCTGCACCTATTGTCTATCATAGATAAACTGTTACGGTTTACCAAAAATAAATAAAGTGGCAGAGTAACTCAGCAGGTCAGGCAACATTCCTGGAGAACATGGATAGGTAATGATTTGGGTTGGGAGCATTCCTTGGACTGATTGGAGGGAGGAGGGGGTGGTGGTGATAAGAAATCTGGAAGAAAGGAGCAGCAGGACAAAGTGTGGAGCAAGTGAACCCAGGCAAGGAAGGTTTCTATGTACGCAGATGGTTGGAACAATGACCAGAGATTAATACAGCAGGTGCAAGACCGATGGGTGGAAGAGTTGAAAATTGTAAAGCCGAAGGAAGGAACATTGGGGGAGGGGAGAGATGGGTGCATCCAGGTGGGGCACAAGGGAGGGGGTGTGTGGACAGATGGATGGATTGTTAGAGGTTACCTAAACTTACAGAATTCAATGTTCGTAGTAAGCTGTCCAAGTGGAATACACGTGCTGTTCCTCTAGTTTGCTTGTGGCTTCACTCTAGCAGTGGAGGAGGCCCAGAACAGTATGGGCATGGGAAGGGGAGTTAAAATGGTTAACAACAGGAAAATCCAGGAGGCCTTGGAGGATTGTCGTGTACGGGAGGCCATGATATGGGGAACACTGGATGCAGTAGATGGGGTTAAAAGAGGTGCACATGAACCTCTGTCTTACTTGGAAGGACTGCTGAGGTCCATGGATTGAGGTGAGGGACGAGGTATATGAACTGGTATTACATCTCCTGTGGTTCCCGGAGTACTAAAAAACCTAACATATAAAAGCACAAAACACCTTTAAGTCCTTAAATATATCTGCACTTAACATCAGTGAAGCAGAACTGAATTAGTAAGCTCTTCTGAGAAGCACAAGAAGCGCAAGGCACCATTGTATGCAAATGCTGAGAAGTGTGTTCAGCTGAACAATTTCTAATCTTGTGATGTGGGCTCGATAAGAAGAGATCAGACTTTAATCCAGATTAGAATTTTGAAAAGGGCTTGGATACATCCTGAAAAATGAGAGCGTTTTCATGCCACAAACTTGGAGCTTGGAGAGTGGGGAGCAAGGATCATTTCCCTGGTGATTAATACCTCTGAGTTTATCTGACATTGAAAGCAGAAAGTGCCAAATACATTAGCCGTGAATCAAATTATTTAGTTATTCAGACTTTATTTGTGGATCCATGAAACAAACTGCATTTGTGTGAGGCATTGTATTGTACGGAGGTCAGGAAAGGTATGCAGAATTATTGTTGATCTGGCTAATCCACAGGCCATAAATCTGGTAAACAGAGGGTGTAACTGAGTTGGCGAGATTTTTTCAGGCTGCATACTTGTATGTTTCAGCATAACCTCTGAGGCTCTTTGCCTCTTACTTTCCAATTGTTGGAATTTTACAGGAGCGGATATCTTTAGCATCACCAAATGGCACTACAAGGAGAAATTGTACAAAAAGTGACGAATGCTCTCCCCCTCCCTGGCCGTTTCACCCTGCTCGGCTCAAAACCAAGAATGGCAGAAGGATCATTAGTACACAACGGAAATCTATTATACTTTATAGGTTGCTCTGTAGGTCATTGTGGGATGGGAATAATTGAAATACACATTTATAATATTGTAGAATTTTAGGTAATTCTGCAAAAAGTAATCAATGTACTTAATTAACTCTCTGAGAATGGCTTTGGTGGCAGGGTAGAAGTTATTGCTCATTCTTTAAAGCTTGGGAGAAGTAAAAATGTCCTATCTTCTTTGATGCAACTGAATGATTTACCATTTCACCTTGCGGATTATTTAAAGCCAATCGTGGGTAGTGAAGAGACAAATAGGTAGGTTTCTTTTCCTAAGGAACACGAGTGAACAAGCTGACAAGCCAACAATTGCAGAGGTTTTATTTATGCCTTTGTTTTTCTTCGATATTTACTTTCATTAAATAATTGAAATTCCATACCTCTTTATGAACTTGAATTCACTTCTTCCAGTTTGTTCGTACAAGCATCTGGAATAATAGTTTGTTGAAATAACAGTGGAACTGCTATGCTGGCAATGTTTATGGATTGTATGTGTTTGTTTGGTAACCGATCAGAAACTTGGGTCTGATATACGTCCCTGTGATGGGGCAGAGCTCACATGGAACACAGGGGAAAATTGGATTAGAAGCAGGAAAGGTTAGTGTGTTTGTCTTGCACTAATACAGGCTCCATTTGTCAGACCACATCCAGAGAAGGAACTGCCAACTGTGCAGTTTGTATATTTTCAAATTGTTACTTTTAATGTTGGACAACTTTATAGTTAACAGCCAGTAGCGGAAACACTAAATGCCAGGACCCCACATGTTCACATTAAAAGTGTTCAGCCTACTCTTAGATCCTCAACACTCTTCTTAAATCAGTAGGTATTGCTTTTTGGGAGCATGTGGATAAATACTAAGTGAAAGCTGAATCAAACTGTGAATGTCCCTACCATAGTGATTGGATATAGAGAGTGGAAGGAATTAAAGGTTGCTGAAGTGTATCTAGACTGTGGAATGAGATTAGTATACCAAATACACTTTTAATTTGCTGTCTTCTAGTCTTATAATTGTCTAATAGATGTTGGGAAAAATCCATTCCATGGAGAACATTTTATCCTCTACAATTATATTTAATATTTTTGGCTATGAAGGAATTCAAGACTACAAACCATAAATATTAGTTTGCCATTAATACGTTGCACTCGGTCAGCTCCATTGCGCAGGCCAGATCATTCTCATTCTGGTCACCAGACTCTGTTCCAAGCCTAAGACTACAAGAAATTACAAAGTAGGCAAAAGAAAAGATTTAAGGATAAATAAAAAGAAACATTCCCACTGACTCTTGGGAATCTCTGACCTTTGAACATTCAGAAGGGAGAAGGGGTATTGCCAATCTTGAGTCCATGCGCCAGAGGCATAAATAGAGGAATGTGTGAACAAGGTCACAAACTACAACCCACTGCCCGTCAGGCATTTCCTGCCCGATCAGTGGAAGAGTCTGCCAAATTGGAAGTCACAAAACTGGAATGTGAGACACTGTCCAAGAAGAAGAAGGAATTCAGTAAAGGCTTCTTTACTCATGCGGCATTTATCTTGTGGACTTTGCTGTCTCAAACAGCAATTAAGGCATAGGGGATAAATGGATTTAAGAGGAAACTAGTTAAGCACATGAGGGGAAATGGCATAGGGTACATGGACTGAGTTAGATGAGATAGGAAGGGAAGGAGCTGGTATGAAACATAAACATCTGCATGGATTGATTAGGGTCAATGACCTATTTTTGTAATGTGCTTTCAATGTTTTTCTGCATAATCTGAGCATTGTGTAATTGGATTCGCTTTGACTTTTCTGCAGGATTGCTTTTCCATGGCGAATGTGTCCTGGTATGGTGGAGGAAGTATGCAGTTTCAGTACTGGCCCCTAAACAATGCCAATATCAACTCTCAGCCATTCATCATCAGCGACCTACACGATACTCCCATGGGTTATGGATCTGTATTGGAGAGATACTTCCTTGGATCAACAGGTGAGTTCTGTATAGAGTGCTGCTGTATATAAATTGTCCTGGACAAGCTGACGTCTCAAATCTGGAAGCTGGTTAAGCATAGTTAAGATAGGAGTTGGACATCTTTGATGCCACTCTGAACTACTACCAGCCTGGGGAATAGGACAGGATAAGCTATTGAAAAAAGTAGATTCACTTTTCTGGATGGAGTCAAAGACTCGTAGAATCGTACAGTACATAATTGGGCCATTTGTTCCACCATGTCTATGCCAACCATTTTGCCTGAATCCCATTTAGGTCTGTATCATTCTATGCATTGCCTATTCAAATGTCCGTCTAAATGTCTCTTAAACATGGTGACTGTACTCCATTACCTCTTCGGGCAGTGAGTTCAGATATCAACCAGTCTCCGCATTTAAAACAAACTTTTTCCGCACTCTCACTTTAAACTCTTATTTTTGATACCCCTACCATGGGGGTATATTCTGACTATGCCTCTCTTAATTTTTATCTCGTCCCTCCTCATAACAGAAACATTTGATCCCAGGTGGAACGTTAGTGAACCTCCTCTGTTCCCTCCCCAGTGCAAACCTATAATGTGGACACCTGAACTGCATACAGTATTCCAAGAACAATCTAGCCAGTTCTATTCACCAGCAAAATACAAAGTGCTGGAGTAACTCAGCAGGTCTGTGAAGGGAATGGGGAGATGTTGCAAACCCTTCAAACTGATTGAAGTAGTGGGCAGAAAGCTGGGTAAGAGAGGTAGGGTGGAACAAAGCCTGGTCAGTGATAGGATGTTTTAGGTGAGGGGGGTCTGAATGGCAGAAGGGTGGAGTAAGTGACAAAGGCTAGAGACAAAAAGATGTTGGGTAATAAATAGAGGGGCAGTGAAATGAAGGCCGAGGGGGGAATATGGTTGGAAGAGGAAAGGGGAAATATAGGACTTGGAGATGGGAGGTGAGCTTATGGAGGAGGGGAGAGGAGCAGGGTAACTGGGATGCTGGGAGATGGTGGGGAAATGTGTATGCACCGGGATGGGAGGGGGTGGAGAGATGGGGGAAAGGGAGGGTGAGCTGGGAGTTGAAATTGGGAGAATTTAACATTCGTGGAAGCTATGTCCTTGTTTTGTCTGGGGGAGGGAGGAGTGAGAGCAGAACTGCGGGAGACAGAGCAGAAATGATTTTTAGCTCCATCTACAACAGCAGGAGAAAACCATGTTTAATGAATAAATGACATTTCGATGTCCGAGCATGGAATCATGAATTTGGGAGTAGATGGGGCAGAGATGGAGAAAGTGAGAGTAAGGGATGGCATATTTGCAAGAGATGGGAGTAGTCATGAGTCTTTCCACTTTCGGACTTCTGAGATGCCCACTTCAGTACTTCCCCAGCTCCTCCCACTCTGTCCCTCACAAGGATGCTTTATCCTTTATTCCTCTGTCTCCACTGTACCAGCTCCCAACATATTTTCTACTCTACAACATCTAAGATGTTCTCTTTGTTCAATAAACATTGTTTCCATCCCCAATTTCCCTCCCTCCTCCTCACCATTGTGAATGGGAACCCCCCCCCCCCCCCCCCCCCCCCCCCCCGCCCCGAATCATATCTCTTCTGTGTCCCGCAGTTTGGATATTGCTACCCCTACCCACAAATGGAATAAGGGTAGAGTTCTCCCGGCTCCCATCTTTCAACCCATCAGCCCCCACATCCAACACATCATTCTCCAACATTTTCATGTGATCTTACCACCAATTATATCATCCCATCCGCGCCCTTTCCACTTTCTGTGGTGATCACTCTCTTTTCAACTCCTTAGTTTGCTCACCCCTTCCGACTCAACTTGTCCCTTTCCCAGGCACTTATCCTTGGAACCGCAGGAAATATAACACTTGCCCCTACACCTACTCTCTCACTTCCATCCAATGATCTGTGCAATCTTCCAGGTAAGACTGAGGTTCACATGCATCTCTTCCAAACTGGTTTATGAATTAAATGCTCCCGATGTGGTACCCTCTAGACCAGGTTACTGTTTTGCCAAACATTTGCGCACTGTCCGCTGAATCCTGTTGCAGCAGCAGGTTGCTAACCATTTTAACTCCCCTTCCCATTCCCATACCAATATTTCTGTCGTTTGTCGCATCTATTCCCAGAGCAAGGCAATGTGTAATCTGGAAAAACAGCACTTCATATTTTACTCAACTACAACCTAACTGCAAGATCAATGAATTCTTCAATTCCAAACAATAACTCCACCCCCCCCCCCCCCCCCACCAAATCCAATGGTGCACACATTTTTCCTACCACCTCCCATACAACTTCCCTGTTCCTGTCCCCTCCTCATGCTCACCTCCCTTTCCAAAGTCCCACATATCTCTATTTCCCCCCCTTTCCCTTTCCTCTTGTCTCCTTCATCCCTTATCTGCCCCTCTGGCTTGGACCATCTCCGACAACTCCCTACCGTCTCTAGATCTCACCATCTCCATCACAGGAGACAGACTATCGACTGACATCTATTACAAACCCACCGACTCCCACAGCTATCTAGACTACACTTCTTCCCACCCTGCTTCCTGTAAAGACTCTATCACCAACTCCCAATGCCTCCGTCTGCTCCCAGGATGAGGTTTTCCATACCAGGCCATCGGAGATGTCCTCGTTCTTTAGGGATTGAAGGTTCCCCTCTTCCATTATAGATGAGGCTCTCACTGGGTTCTCCTTGATATCCCGCAATGCCGCTCTTGCTCCCCCTGCACCCCATTTGTAACGAGGGCAGAGTCCCCCTTGTCCTCACCTTCCACCCATCAGCAGTCGCATACAGCACATAATCCTCCAACATTTTCCCCACCTCCAACGAGATCCCACTATTGGCCACATCTTCGCATCTCCACCCCTTTCTGCTTTGCGCAGAGACCGTTCCCTCCACAACTCCCTGGTCAACTCGTCCCTTCCCACCCAAACCACCCCCTCCCCAGGTACATTCCCCTGCAACCGCAGGAGATGCAACACCTGTCCCTTTACCTTCAACTCCATCCAAGAACCCCCAACAGTCTTTTCAGGTGAGGCAGAGGTTCACTTGCACCTCCTCCAACTTCGTCCACTGCATCGGCTGTTCCAGGTGTCAACTCCTGTATATTGGCGAGACCAAGTGCAGGCCGGGCCATCGTTTCGCTGAACACCTCTAACTTCAAATAGCCCTTGCTTGCCCTCTCTCTCCCCTTCCCAGTTCTCCCACCAGTCTTACTGTCTCCGACTACATATTATCCCTGTCCCGCCCACTACCCTGAAATCCGCCTGAAGAAAGGCCTTGACTCGAAACGTCACCCATTCTTTCTCTCCGGAGATGCTGCGTGCCCCGCTAAGTTGCTCCAGCGTGTTGTGTCTACCTCTGGCTTTAGATTTTACTCCTCTCTTTTCTCATCTGCAAACCTTGTGTCTCATTTTTACCTTCAGCCTTTCTTCACTTCCTCCCCCTCCTCACGTCTCTCTATTACTTGCTCTCTATTACTTCACTGATGGTCATCCTTTGAGCATAACCATTAAAAGTTAAATGGTTAAGAACGAACTACAGATGCTGGAATATCGAAGTTAGACAAAAATGCTGGAGAAACTCAGCGGGTGAGGCAGCAATGGAAATAGGCAACGTTTCGGGTCGAGACCCTTCTTCAGACTGTTGTGGGCGGGGGGGAAGAAGAAAGGAAGAGGTGGAGCCAGTGGGCTGAGGGAGAGCTGAGAATGGGTGGAGAAAGTAGGGACTACCTGAAATTAGAGAAGTCAATGTTCATGCCGCTGGGGTGTAAACTGCCCAAGCGGAATATGAGGTGCTCCTCCTCCAATTTACAGTGGTCCTCACTCTGGCCATGGAGGAGGCCCAGGACAAAGGTCAGATTTGGAATGGGATGGGTTGAAGTGCTGAGCCACCAGGAGATCAGGTTGGTTATTGCGAACCGAGCTGAGGTGTTCGGCGAAACGATCGCCAAGCCTACGCTTGGTTTCACCGATGTAGAGCAGCTGACATCTAGAGCAGCGGATGCAATAGATGAGGTTGGAGGAGGTGCAGGTGAACCTCTGTCGGACCTGGAAAAACTGCTTGGGTCCCTGAATAGAGGCAAGGGAGGAGGTAAAGCGACAAGTGTAGCATTACCAGTGGTTGCAAGGAAAAGTGCCCGGAGAGGGGGTGGTTTGGGTGGGAAGGGACGAATTGACCAGGGAGTTACAGAGGGAGCGGTCTCTGCGGAAACCAGACGGGAGGAGATGGGAAGATGTGGCAAGTGGTGGGGTCATGTTGGAGGTGGCAAAAATGTTGGAAGATTATCTGTTGTATGTGACGGCTGGTAGGGTGGAAGGTGAGGACAAGGGGGACTCTGCCCTTGTTACGAGTGGGGAGATGGGGAGTGAGAGCAGAGTCACGGGGTATAGAAGAGACCCTGGTGAGAGCCTCATCTATAGTAGAAGAGGGGAACCACCATTCCCTGAAGAATGAGGACATCTCCGATGTCCTGGTGTGGAACACCTCATCCTGTGTGCAAATGTGGTGTAGACGGAGGAATTGGGAGTAGAGGATGGAGTCCTCTCCCACCAGGGCCTGTCCCACCAGCATGCAACTCTATGCAATGAGCACGACCTAACGTGGTCACTTGAACCGTCCGGCGTCGCGGGGCCGGTCCCACTTCGATCGCCGGAGCCATGCGGAATTGTGCGGAGTTCGTCCCGACATTGCGCGGGGCTCCGAACAACTGACTATGTTCAAAAATTCCGCGCAGCAACGGCATGTCAGCTCGCAGTTGCCTCGACGCATTACACGCTGTCTCGACGTATTGCCTCCGTGACCCTCTCTGTAGGTGCCTCCATGACCTTCTATGTGTGCGGCTCCGTGGCCCTCCGTGTGTGTGCCTCTGTGCCCTTCTCTGTGTGCCCCTCTCTGTCCTGGCGAACTTACCTTTAAGACTTCGCTCCAAGTTCGCCTCACTTTGCACTGCGTTGCGCCACTCACCCGACCTCCGTGCGGCCCTCGCTGCTGGTTTGGTCGCGCTTGCCGCATGCAGGCGCATGCTGGTGGGAATGGCCCTGTACAGGGGATCACCCGACCTCCGCGCGGTCCCCGCTTCTAGTTTGATCGCGTTCATCGCATGGAGTCGGATGCTGGTAGGACAGGCCCTTTACAGGAAGCAGGGTGGAAGGAAGTGTAGTCCAGATAGCCATGGGAGTCAGTGGGTTTATAGTGGATGTCAGTCAGTAGTCTATCACCAGAGATGGAGATAGTGAGGTCAAGAAATGATAGGGAGATGTCGGTAATGGTCCAGGTGAATTTGAGTGCTGGATGGAAGTTAGTGGTGAAATGGATGAAGTCAGTGAGTTGTGTGTGTGGGTGCAGGAGGTAGCACCAATGCAGTCGTCGATGTAGCGGAGGTAGAGGTCGGGGATGGGGCCCTGGTATGCTTCGAACAAGGATTGTTCGACGTACCCTACAAAGAGACAGGCATAGCTGGGGCCCATGTGTGTGCCTATAGCTACGGGAGGAGTCAAATGAAAAGTTATTAAGGGTAAGGACCAGCTCCACTAGGCGGAGGAGAGTATCAGTAGACGGGGATTGGTTGGTTCTGCGTTCGTCAGTAGACGGGGATTGGTTGGTTCTGCGGTTGTCAGTAGACGGGGATTGGTTGGTCTGCGGTTGTCAGTGGATGGGGATTGGTTGGTTCTGCGGTCGTCAGTAGACGGGATTGGTTGGTTCTGCGGTTGTCAGTAGACGGGGATTGGTTGGTTCTGCGGTCGTCAGTAGACTGGATTGGTTGGTTCTGCGGTCGTCAGTAAACGGGGATTGGTTGGTTCTGCGGTCGTCAGTAGACGGGGATTGGTTGGTTCTGCGGTCGTCAGTAGACGGGGATTGGTTGGTTCTGCGGTTGTCAGTAGACGGGGATTGGTTGGTCCTGCGGTCGTCAGTAGACGGGGATTGGTTGGTTCTGCGGTCGTCAGTAGACGGGGATTGGTTGGTTCTGCGGTCGTCAGTAGACGGGGATTGGTTGGTTCTGCGGTCGTCAGTAGACCGGGGATTGGTTGGTTCTGCAGTCAAAGTAAAATGGTGTATGTTTATTTTAATATTAAAGAACACCGCTGCAAATACGGGAATCTGGCTTAAATTATTTTTTTGTAGACTTAGTTTTCAATACAGGATGTGTTTCAAAGTTGATTGTGCAATAGTTGTAACAGCTATGCTGTAGTGGATTGTACTCTCATTTCTGATTCTTGAGCTTGTGGATTCAAGTCCACCTTGGCAATTTGAACATAAAATGACACACTGACGCTCCAATGCAGTACCAAGCTAGACTTAGAAAGGTGCTATTTGTCAGATGAACTCTCAGATAGATGTAAAAACATACTTGAACGAAAAAGAACATGGTGTCCTGATCGCAATTTATGCCTCAAAATAGAGAGCATGACATTGCACCTCACATGAAAACAGACATCAAAATGGCAATGAACAGAATTTGGTGAAAATCTCATTCAGTCTATGCAGCTGTGGTTTTGTCTGTGTGTGAAGTGAACGGCATCATCTGCAGAAATGACCCAATTTGTACAATTCTAGCATTGATATACAGATGCAGAATAAACAAGTCCATGGTGATCTATCACAGCTGGGCAATTCCAAACTGGAAACACTGCTCGAAGTAGTAGGGCAGTTGGACTGATCTGGCGTGTGGACATGTTATGACATGAGAGCAATGAACCTGCTTCTCCAATGCTATGCATCTTTTTATTAAGGCCTGCTTTTCCTGGGCAAGGTCAGTGACATTTCTTCTAGGCTGGAGAATTACAGCAGTGATGTCAAAGATGCTTTGCATAGCTGTTAATATTATGACTGTATGACTGAGCAGCCTCTAGGCACAGGCATTACATTCTCGCTGAAGTGTGATTCAGAATTGTACATTGCTGTGGGTAAAAAGTTTATGGCCGATTTCATCTCAATGCTCCTTAATTCACTTGCATTATACGGACAAAATCATGTGTTATGTTATTAAATTTCACGATGGGTTATCTGGGGGGGGGGGGTCTGGTGTTTTTTTTTCAAAATAGATTTTATTCAAGTAATAAATATTTACAATACGTGAACTCTGCAAACAATTCATCCGACATTTTTGGAGGCTATACAAATAGTTCACTAGTCTATACATTTCTCAAATCTGTCCCCCACCCGTGCCACTTATGTGGCCCCTTGGCGTGGGATACCTTCCCTTATTTTGAGGGGAGTCTCCATTATACTGTGCCCCCCATGTCCAGCAGCAGAAGGACCTTAGACTGTGGCCCTCCCCCACCGAGCCTTGGCGTTGGCTGCACCGAGCTTCAGTGCGTCCCTCAGCACGTACTCCTGCAGTCTGCAGCGGGCCAGTCGGCAACATTCCCCGATGGACATCTCGCTCTGCTGGGTGGTGAACAACGCTCGGGCAGACCACAGGGCGTCTTTCACTGAGTTGATGACCCTCCAGCAGCCCTTGATGTCAGTCTCTGAATGTGTCCCTGGGAACAGTCTGTAAATCACAGAGTCCTCTGTGACGGAGCTGTTCGGAATTAAGCGTATCAGGGACCCTTGCATACTTCTCCAGACTCTTTTTGCAACTCCACACTCTGCGAAGAGGTGGGCAAACGTCTCCTCTCCATAGCAGCCGTCCCGAGGGCAGCGTGCGCTGGTAGTGTGGTTCCGACGGTGCAGGAAGGATCTGACTGGGAGGGCTCCCCTCACCGCCAGCCAAGCCAGGTCTTGGTGCTTGTTGGTGAGTTCTGGCGATGAGGCATTTTGCCAGACAAGCTGGGCAGTCTGCTCAGGGAACCACGCCACCGGGTCCATCGAGTCCTTTCCCTGCAGTGCCTGCAGGACATTCCGTGCTGACCACTGCCCAATGGACATGTGGTCAAAGGTGTTGGTCCGGAAGAACCTTTCCACAGACGACAGATGGGGTGGCAATGTCCAGCTGACTGGCACTTTGCGTGGCATCTGCTCCAGGCCCATCCTTCGCAACACCGGGGACAGGTAGAACCTCAGCAGGTAGTGACACTTGGTGCCCACGTGCCTTGGCTCTACACTCCGCCTGATGCAGCCACACACGAAGGTAGTCATCAGGATGAGGGCGACGTTGGGCACGCTTTTACATTGCTGACCTGTGCATTGTGGCCCGTCGCACCCGGTCTATCCTCGACCCCCAGATGAACTGGAAGACGGCCCGGGTGATCCCTGTGGCTTAGGAGGGAGGGACAGGCCACACTTGCGCCAAGTACAGCAGCCCCGAGAGCACCTCACACCTGATGACCAAATTTTTTCCCGTTATGGAGAGGGAGCGTTGCCTCCACAGCTCCAGCTTCCTCCCCACCCTGGCTATCCGCTCCAGCCAATTCTTGTTACACGCCTCAGCCCCCCCGAACCAGATCCCCAGCACCTTCAAGAAGTCGGGCTTGGAGAATTGCTACAACCAAATTGGCTGGCCTGATTTCTACATTTGAATGGTGACACAACACTTCATTGACTCTTAGACACTTTAGTCCAGGCTGAGATCATGAAAGCTACTTCACGAATGCTAGTCTTAGTTTTTTTTTAATAAATCGTGTTCTTTATCTTTACCTTTCACATCAATGCAATCAGTTGAGATCAGACTCGGCCAATATTTGAGCAGCTGTCCATATTTGCTTTTAAGTACTGAGAAACACTCTCAGACCTACTAACCCTTGCCTGAGGCAGTAATGAATGCCTTGCTGCTATTTTACCCTTTTGTTTTGGGATTAATAACTCGTGGATACTGGATTCCAGCTTCTAAATTGGTTGATATTGATTGATATTAGAATAGTTTTCTTTCAGAAATTATTCCAGTGTTTAACCATAAATCTAATCCCCAAGTCCCTTTGCTGTTGTTGCACTCTGGATTTCTGGTATGAGCTCTAACTTTGTCCACATTCAAGTAGTTTGAGGAAATAAAACATATATTTGTGAGTATCAAGTCCAATCCTTCTAGTAATGACAAGCAACACAATTGTCCCTCTAAACATCATCTCTTTTCAAATTCTATATGCACTGTTTTTGTCATTTAAATCATTGGAACCGAATGTTCTTCCACAGTCCCTGTATAGTCTTTGTTATCATGGACTTTACCCATACAATAATTCTCCTTCCCAATCATTAACAATAATCCAGATCTTCAGATGAACAATTATTGGGCACTTGTTTTGCTCAATTTTGCGATGAGGGGAAAACGTTACAACTCTCTGAGACTAAATCTTGTCAAGTTTTCATCAGTCTTGCTGAAAGTGTCCTCCCACTGTAAACAATGACCCAGCGATGGTCACACATTTATTGCATTTAAAATGTTGACACTGTTAATTGTCCTTTTATTTGCCACGGTTGATAATGACCACACCTTAGTTGGAATGACAATCTCCATTGTATATCCTCGGAGAAGGTGGATCTCATGGTTCATCCAAGGCTTCTGGTTGGGGAAAAACTCAATTAGTTTTGGTAGGGCCACACTCCTTCACACATTTACTAATGTAGTCAGTAACAACCGTGCGTATTCATTCAGGTCCGTTGCCAAGTTAACATCTTCACATCATCTAGTCTCCCAGCCACAAGCAATCGCGGAGTCACTCGTCTGCCTCCCCTAACCAGTTCCATGCAGTCTTCACCATTGTAGCCATGTTCTTCAGTTGCTGCCTGCGTGCAAGAAGTAGGAATGCAACCAGATCGTCTGACTTCCATAAGTGAGGGCGAGGGATGGACTAATAGGTATCTTTGTCAGTGGATAAACAGTGGTCAAGGATGTTTGATCCTCTGATGCTACAGGACCTGCTGTATCAAGTCAAGTCAAGAGAGTTTATTGTCATGTGTCCCAGATAGGACAATGAAATTCTTGCTTTGCTTCAGCACAACAGAATACAGTAGGCATTGAATACAGAACAGATCAGTGTGTCCACATACCATTATATAAATATATGCACACATGGATAAATAAGCAGATAAAGTGCAAATAAACAGATAATGATCTATTAATATTCAGAGATTTGTTTCAGTTGAGTTTAATAGCCTGATGGCTGTGGAGAAGAGCTATTTCTGAACATGGACGTTGCAGTCTTCAGGCTCCTGTTCCTTCTAACTGAAGGTAGTGGGGAGATGAGTGTGTGGCCAGGATGGTGTGGGTCCTTGATGATGCTGCCAGCCTTTTTGAGGCAGCGACTGCGATAAATCCCCTCGATGGAAGGGAGGTCAGAGCCGATGATGGACTGGGCAGTGTTTACTACTTTTTGCTGTCTTTTCCGCTCCTGGGCGCTCAAGTTGCCGAACCAAGCCACGATGCAACCGGTCAGCAAGCTCTCTACTGCACACCTGTAGAAGTTAGAGAGAGTCCTCCTTGACATACTGACTCTCCGTAATCTTCTCGGGAAGTAGAGTCGCTGATGTGCTTTTTTAATAACTGCATCAGTGTTCTCGGACCAGGAAAGATCTTCAGAAATATACACGCCCAGGAATTTGAAGCTCTTGACCATCTCCACCATCGACCCATTGATATAAACGGGACTGTGGGTCCCCATTCTACCACTTCCAAAGTCAACAATCAGTTCCTTGGTTTTGCTGGTGTTGAGGACCAGGTTATTGTGCTGGCACCATTTGGTCAGTCGGTCGATCTCACTTCTATACTCTGACTCGTCCCCATCAGTGATACGTCCCATAACAGTGGTGTTGTCAGCGAATCTGATGATGGAGTTCGCACTATGATCGGCTACGCAGTCATGAGTATAGAGTGAGTACAGCAGGGGGCTGCGCACGCAGTCCTGAGGTGCTCCCGTGCTGATCGTTATCGAGTCTGACACATTTCCACCAATACAAACAGTCTGTGGTCTTTGAATGAGGAAGTGGAGGATCCAATTCCAGAGGGATGCGCAGAGACCCAGTTCTGCGAGTTTGGTAACCAGCTTGGAGGGGATGATTGTATTAAATGCCGATCTGTAATCAATGAGTAACAGCCTGACATACGAGTTTTTGTTGTCCAAGTGGTCCAGAGCGGAGTGGAGAGCCAGCGAGATCGCATCCACTGTTGATCTGTTGTGGCAGTAGGCAAACTGCAGTGGGTCCAGGTTTTTGTCGAGGTAGGAGTTGATTTGCGCCATGATCAACCTCTCAAAGCACTTCACCACTACCGACGTTAGTGCCACAAAACTCCAACCAGTTGGTCCGCACAGGTTTTTAGAACACGACCTAGTATACCATCAGGTCCAGGTGCTTTTCGAGGCTTCACCCCTCTGAAGGATTTTCTGATGTCGGCCTCTGTGACTGAGACTAAAATACCATCACAGTGAATGGGGGCTCGAGAAGGCACATCAGTGTTCTCCCTATCAAAGCGTGCATAAAACGCATTGAGCTCGTCAGGGAGTGATGTTTCGCCAACATTCGAGCTACCTCCTGATTTTGCCTTGTAGGATGTGATTGCATTCAGGCCCCACCACAGCTGCCGAACATCTGTCTCATCCTCCAGCTTGGAGCAGAAGTCCCTTTTGGCCTTTTTTGATGGCCTTACCAAGGTCATATCTGGACTTCTTGTAGACCACTGGATCATCAGACATGAATGCCCGGTGTCTGGTCTTCAGAAGAGTGCGGATCTCAGAGTTCATCCAAGGCTTCTGATTGGGAAAACACTCAGAAAGTTTTTGTAGGGATGCAGTCCTCCACACATTTCTTTATGAAGTCTGTAACGACTGTGGCGTATTTGTTCAGGTCCATTTCCGAGTCCCTGAACATTTCCCAGACTACAAACAGTCCTGGAGTTGTTCCTCTGTCCCCCAACCAAATGTATACATCACTAGCATCCACAAATAACAATTCCATATTAACCAGAAAATCTGATTCAGAAATGTTGATATGAGATAAATATTGGCTAAGCCGTCAGGCCTGACTCAGAAAACAAAATCAATTTCATATATTGAAAATCTGAAATAAAAGAATAGTGGAAACACTCAGTATGCCAGGCAGCGTTATGGAGAAACAAACAGAATTAACCAGTCAAGACTGGCACTTCATCAGAAATTTCTGTTTATATGCATCAGGGATGAATCTACTGGTTGCCTTCATCTTGCCAGGATATCTATCTTATACATCTGAGAACGTTTAATCTCTCCTACAAAAGGCCCCTCACCCCAGTGTTGCGGCAAACCATTCTGTGATGCTCTGATCTGCCAGCCTAGGTGGTTGTGTGATCCTAGATTCATGTGCCAAAAATGACCCCCTGACAAACATCATACTACACTAGTATCAATCTTAGCCCCAGTAATGTACTACGTGCTCTTTTGTTAATGATGACCCCGTCAATGAATTCTGGATTTCTGAGTTTAGAAACATAGAAATAGGAGATGGCTTTCCAACCCATTCATTGATTTAATCGTTGGAAGGGGCTGGTCTGTCTGTTAATCATTTCCACTTACCTAGGTTCAGTAGCTCTTTGAGTCAAGAGGGTTTTATTGCCAACTAACTTTCCTCTCTCTGACTGTAATCCTATGCGTTCCACCCCTTCTTCGCAAAGCGGTTAGTTTTGGGTTATTTCTTGTCATATGTCCCAACATATAATGAAAAGCTTTGTTTTGCAAGCTATCCAATTAAATCAGATAATACTATACATAAATAAAATTAAGCCAAGCTCATGTGCAATAGGTGGTGAAGGGAACGATATAGTGCAGAATATTGTTCTCACCAATTCCAGAGAAATAGTCCAACTTTCTCAATGAGGTGGGTTGGAGAATGGGACTGTCCCTTGGCTTATGGAAAAACAGCATATATCTTGCTTTTCTGACATTATGTAGACAGCATATACTGTATACTGCATCATTGAGATTATTAGTGATTTATTAGTTCATTGTTGTCACGCACCAATACCATACACAAACACAGTCTAGCCATACACCAGTGCAAAAGAAAATGCAACGAGAACAATGACCAGTGTGGAATATTGTGTTACAGCTTTAGAGAAAGTGCAATGAGGAAGATTGGGACTACAACCGTGACTTATGAGAGGTCTGTTGATAAAGTAATAGTCACAGAGCTGTATAGTACAGAATCGGGTCCTAAAGTCCACTGATCAAGTTGGCAAACTGGGCTAGTCCCATTTGCCCCATAACCCTCTAAACCCATCCTATCCATATATCTGCCCAAATGTCTTCTAAAAGTTGTAATTATATCCGCTTTATGCTTTATTTTGGCAGATCCGGTGCAGACTACCCTCTGAGTGAAAACATTGCCCCTGAGGTCCTCTTAAATCTCTCCCCTCGCTTAAACCTATGCCCTCTAGTTTTAGAATCCTCTAGCTTAGAGAAAAAGACTGTGAATATTCACCTTATCCATTTCCCTCAAGATCTTGTATAGCCCAATAAGGTCATCCCTCAGCCTTCTATGCTCCTAAAAGTGCCAGCGTAATCAACCTCTCCATATAATTCTAGACCATGGGCCTAGGTAACAACCCGATGAATGCCTTGTGCATCCTTTCCAGCTTAGTCTGATAATGGTGGGAAAGAAGCTGTTCCTGAATCTGGGGGAACATGCTTTCAAGCTTTTGTTTGGGGGAAGGGGAGAAGAAAGAATGATTCGGGTGAGAAAGCTCCTTGTTTTTGTTGACTACTTTCCTGAGGCAGCATGAACTATAGATTGGGTAATGTTGGTTTGTGCGATGGACTGGGCTGCATCGACAATCTTCTGCAATTTCTTACGATCTTAGGCAGAGCAATTGCCAAACCAAGCTGTGATGCATCTTAATAGGTTGCTTTCTGCAGTGCATGTGAAATTGGTAAACGTTTTTGGAGACATGCCAAACCTCAGGCTTCTGAGGAAGTAGAGGCATTGGTACTTTCATGGGATTGAACTAGGACAAATTGTTGGTGATATTTACGCTCAGGAACTTGAAGCTCTCAACCATGTCCACTTCAGCACTATTGATGTGTAGGAAGGAACCAGATGCTGGTTTAAACCGAAGATAGACACAAAATGCTGGAGTAATTCAGCGGGTCAGGCAGCATCTCTGGAGAGAAGGAATGAGTGACTATTGATGTTGGCTTGAGAGTGTACACCTCCCTATTTCCCGAAGTCAGTTGCTAATTCTTTCGTCATTGAGCGAGAGGTTGTTGTCTTGAAATTTTGTTACTGGGTTATCAATCTTCTTCCTGCACCGCTGTCTTGTCATTGTTCGAGGTCTGGACCATTAAAGTGGTGCCATCTGCAAACTTCTAAATGGTTGAACAGTCATGAGTGTATACGGAGTAAAGTAAGGGACTAAGTAGACATTCTTGTTGGGCACTAATATTGAGAATAATTGTGAAGGACCTAAGCTTACTGATTATAGTTAATGGGTCAGGAAGTCGAGGATCCCGTTGCACTGGATATCTGACTCCTAGGTCCAGGAGTTTTGCGATTCCCAGGTTCTGGTATTTGGAGATGAGATGGTTAGTATTTTGTGGTTGAAGACAGAGCTATAGTCAGTAAATATACGAGTCTGATGTAGGTATCATTGCTATCCAGATATTTCAGGAATGAATGACGGATGAGGGAGATGGAATCTGCAGAGATAACGACAGTAGGAGAAATGCAATTTATGAAGGCTGTCTGGAAGGCTGGAGTTAATGTACACCATGTGCAGTCTCTTGAAGCACTTAATGGCTATAAATGTCAGAGCAACTGCATGGTAGTCATTAAGGGTCGCTACCCTGCTCTTCTTTAGCACTGGGATAATACCGGTCTTCTAATGTGTAAAACTCAGAATAGAGCAGGGAGAGGTTAAATATGTCCAGGAATACAACCTGCCAGCTGGTCCGCACTAGTTCTGAGGACACGGCCGTGGACTCCATCGGGCCAGTCGTTTTCTGCCTAGTCACTTTCAGAAAGGCCAATCTGACATCTGCCACTGTGACATGGGTACAGGTGCACCCAAGGCTGACAGGATGGGTGACGTCATTCCACCGACCTTCTAATCAAAGCAAGCATAGAATGCATTAAGCTCATGGTGAAGGGCCGTGTTGTTGCTTGCCATATTTCCAAAGTTCACTTTGTAGCCCAATACACATTCGATAATGTGGGCATGATTATCCTAGGACTCCAGCTTGGTCCAGAATTTCCTCTTGTCATTCTTTGATAGCTTTGTGAAGATTGTACATAGACTTTTTTAATATACCACTTGGGAACATTCCATTTGATCGCTGAAGACTTGGACTTCACCCGCATGGCTGATTCATGGTTTACATTTGGGGAACCCTCATATTGTCTCTTTGGCACGCAGTCCTCTACACAATGTACTGATGTAATGTGATGGCAGTGTATGGATTGGTAACTAAATATTATAGTTTTAATACCATTGAAAAAATAATCAGGAAGTGAGGAGAAATGTATTCATACAATTGATTTTTATGATCTAGAACGCACTACTTGGAAGAGAGTTGGGGCCAGATTCCATCGCAACCTTTTGAAGACATTTGGCCATGCACTTGAAGAAGTGACAAAGTAAAGGGGAAATGTTGCAATGTGAAAATAAATTGAATAAAAACATCAGCAAAGGCTAAGTTAAATGATCTTTGCAGTGCTGTCAAATCCTATTGCCTAGAAACTCTAATAGACTCTAATGGCAAAGTTGATGGTGCAAAAGTGGCCATTGGCAACGATTTCACCAAAGGTCTGCGGCCCAGCTGAATGGGCATTGGCATTGAAAGTGAGCCAATTGGTCTTGCTTCTAGAGACTGGATTTCAAAAGGCTGGCTGGTCCAGGTGAGCCCGTGCTCTTTAGGGTTGTGGGTGTATGAATGGTTATGTGGTACATGGAGACCTGGAGACTCACACTGTTGAAGTAGTGGAGGAGAGAGTCATTGGGTATGAAATTCGGTCGTTAGAGTTAGGGACTCTATAGACCTAATTATATATCATAGATTAGTAGGTTACATTGAGTGGCGGTGCTGGCTCAAAGGGCCGAATGGCCTACTCCTGCACCAATTATCTATGTTGGATTATAGATCTGAGAAATGGTACTAGGGAGATGGGACTAAGACAAAGTAATAATTACGGGCTGTGAATCCTTTTATGATTCTGCTGCTGTTTCAGTTCATTATTCACATCATGAGATAAAACCCAACCTTTGATTCCATTTGACACAAACTGGGCGATCATTTCGCTGAACATCTATGCTCAGTCCGCATTGGCCTACGCAATCTCCCAGTTGCCAAACATTTTAACTCCCCTGCCTGACCCGCTGAATTACTCCATCATTTTACATATATCTTGGATTCAATATTCCCATGCTCCAAGGCCCCCCCATCCCAGAGCCACATTACTGTGTATGTGGTTCCCTGGAAGATTATGGGGCTCTCAATGTTGCATTTAACCTGTACATGTGTAAGAACAATCACTGGCCAACAGCTGTAGATTTACAATTCCATTAACTTCTGCCTAATTTGGGACACGTTTACAAGCTGATGTCTGGGAAAATATAAGAAGCACTCTGACCTTTTATAGATGGCAATATTTTCATAAGTATATCATATTTCCTTGAAACTGTGACAGTTAGCCTACTCAACCCTCACTAACAGACATTGGGTCTCCTTGATGACTTTTACATGGTAATGTCAGGCGGTTGTTATTTGAATCTGGGTTTTCCAATGGAGCTCAATTGGGAATAATCCTGAACTGAGTTCCTTGATATGGGAAGTGGCTGCTGCTCCCATTCCAAAGCGGTTAGTTGATCTTAGCTGGACCAGCAGGAAAGTATGAGGGCGGGAGGGACATGGAGACTTGTTTGGGGCTGGAGGTTACTCAGATATATACAAGGTAGGGATCTTGCAACTTAGCATTATGGAGAACTGCATTGGAGGGGAAAGACGTTTGATTGCGAGAAACGCATCAGTTGCCCACTCCTCACATGCCCACATACTCCAGGTTGATATCAATATCTTGCCTGAGTTTTTAGGAATTTTAGAGGGCAGTATAGTACTTTGTGAAAATAAGACCCGAACTGGCACATCCTTAATTTTGATATGAAAATTCATAATATGCCATTATAGTGAGAGTGTTTTGTTTTTCTTCAAATGAGCGTGCCAGTGCAGTCAGCTTGCATTAAGATATGCATTGCTGCCCTGGAATTCTTCGAACAGGACAGCCCATGCCAGTGAGAGCTTAACTGGGATTAGAGTGCAATCAGGTGATGTCAGCCTTAGAAATGTGAGAGAGGTCAGTAGTTCCTCTGGGGGCATGTGATGGAGAATAGACAAGTAAAGCACAGTTTAAAAAACCCCCTCAAACAAACCCAAGCCAAAACAAAAATCAAAATTTAGATAAATCAAGATTTAGATTTCTGAGAAAACCTTGTAAATTTCTCCGAGCCTTATATAGGCATACCAAGACTAAGCTGTTCACCTTGCAGGAGACTGTCTTTTGGCTAAATGTAACCAAGGTTTGCAGATTTGAATTTGGGCCCTACACTGCCAAGCTGGACCAATTCACTACATTCCTTCTCATCTCAATCTTGAATGGCTGAGTCCTTGTTTTGGCAATGTCTCCCGTTTCAGAAACATCAGTCCCACATCTACCTTGTCAAGTCCAGAAATAAATGTCTACATTTTAGTGAGGATTATCTCTCATTCTTCTAAAGGTTTAGGTTCTGTCTCCTTATCCTCTCCTCAGAGAACAACCACCACTCCCTCCCCCCCCCCAACCCCCTCACCCCACCGTCCCAAGAATCCATGTGTTGAACTGGCCAATAGGTAGCCCAGATGTGAACAGATGTACCTTTGCGCCATGTGTACCTGGTGCCTGTGATAAATAAGCGCGAATGAGGTGTCGGGGAAGGACAAAGATAAAACCTGCTTCTGCCCTCATTTCTTTTCATGTGAATTTCTGGCATTAGGTGTGGCTGTGAGCGTTCGTCAGGAAGTCCCATTACATGTTGGAATTGAGAGCAGAAAGCAGTTGTGCCTGGGGATCCCACCCAACGCTGAGATGGTTCCCCTGAGTTATACGATATGTGTGAGTGACAGTCTGAGATCAGCCTACCAACAACGCAGCAGTGTGATCCCTGTGGCCCAGCCTGACACCAGCATCCTGTGGTAAGAAAATATTCCTGCCACGTTTCTGTTCGCTAGTGGAAGAGTTTAAACACACTCTCCTTTACCTCTGTTCAGCCACTTTAAAAATATTTCTTGCAGCTCTGGAATGGTCTCAATCAATTGTACTTTAAAATAACAGCAAGAAAAATATAGCAGAGGCAATGTATGGGAGCCGGGGGGGCTATGTTAAAATGAGGGAGAACTCCACATTGGGTATTAAACAGAATAAGGCAGGTCAGGAATACTGAACATACAAATTACAGAATTGATCTGAAAAATTGAACAAGTAATATGGAGAGAGTATGGGAATATAACAGAGGCAAATACAATACGAATCCAAATATTTAAATAAATATAAATTGTAAAAGATTGATTAAAGGGAGTTCAGTGCCAATTAAGAAACGGAATAGGACTTTGTGGAGTCGGAGGCCTTTGCTAAGATAGGAAATTATATTCATTGTCTGCCCTCAGTTGTCTGTACAGTATTAAGGAGAAAGCAGTAGCAGTGCTGGATGTGACAAACTGGAAGTGGTTTAAAGTTTAGCAGTCCTCAAAGTGGAAAGGTCATCTGGACTGGATGGAATCTTCCAAGCCTACTGAGGGTTGAAATTGCAGAGGCTTTAATCACAGTCTTACCTTGGATATGGGGTAGTGCCAGGAGACCGGGTTGCAAATGTAACACTACTCTGTTTTAAATAAGGCTGAATATAGTGACAACACTATAGCCAGTGGTAGTGATTGGGTAATTCCCATGTCATTCATTTTTTGCAATCACAGTGATATATTTGTGTCTGATTTGTGGAGAAAGATAAACCATGTAGCTATAAATCTAACATAAATGGTGCAGAAATGTGCAACCAGCATAATCACGAACAAAATGAATTGGCATTTTGGAATTTAACAAAAATTAATAACAAATTGTTAATCACTAATTTGAACAAGTTGTTTTTTTGTGTAATGAAGAAGTTGAAAAGAGCGGTGCAGTTTGTATGAAGTTATAAAACTAGCACATAATGTTAGAGGAATATTATACGATTAAAGAATCGGAGCTATGTCAAACACTTTTGAGTATGGTAAGCTCTTGCAAGAGGGAGGTATACAATAATAGAAAAAATCGTGTCTAGCTGATGTAGGAGGATAGATTAGAGGATATTCGCATGAAAATATAAAGACTACACTTGCTTTGTGCAAAGACGGGCTTGCTGAAATGTTCATTTTTAAACATTGTTTTTTCATCTTATGGCAGTGAAACATTGTGTAAATGGATCAGAATAATCAGAGTATAAAACTTGCTTTGCAAAAGAAAGCACTGGATGGGGGTGAAGGGTTGTTTTTCATATTGTTACCAGAAACAGGCATAGGGTCTCAACATATTTCAATATATAAACAGTTTTAATTAATTGTATGAGTGTATTTGGCATATTTTTAAAGACTAGACTAGATTTCAGGAAACTCAAAAGTGTAGTAAACAAGGAGGTTAGAAATATTTGGACGGAAAGAATTTGGCTAATGGTGACAGGTAAAATTTAACATGGAAAAGTGTGACGTGATGCCTTCCAGCAGGATGAATGAGGAGAGATAGCATAATCTAGTCTATACAGTTTTAAAGAGAGTGCAAGAATTGAGAGATCTGCAAACATATTTCTGTGAAGTTTGAGATGACTTCATATTCAAGGATATTTTGCTTTATTAATAGAGTACAAAAGTAAACAAATAACGCTAAACATGAGGTACAGACTTCCTAGCTTGTCTCAATCCCATCAAGCAGTGGTCTGTTTGGATAAAGCCAGAGCACCCAGAAGCATGAGTGATTTCTGGATGTCTTTGACAATAGGAGCATTCGGTCCTTCGAGCCAGCACCGCCATTCAATGTGATCATGGCTGATCATCCCCAATCAGTACCCCGTTCCTGCCTTCTCCCCATATCCCCTGACTCCGCTATTTTTAAGAGCCCTATCTAGCTCTCTGTTGAGAGCATCCAGAGAACCTGCCTCCACCGCCCTCTGAGGCAGAGAATTCCACAGACTCGCCACTCTCTGTGTGAAAAATGATCTTCTCATCTCGGTCCTAAAAGACTTCAGCCTTATCCTTAAACTGTGACCCCTTGTTCTGGAGTTCCCCAACATCGGGAACAATCTTCCTGCAATTAGCAGGAAGTATGCCACTTAGCACTGTGGCATACTCCAGTGAACTTTCATCAGATCAATTACTGGAACGGCACATTTCTCAGACGAGAAGAGAATAGGCCAACGAGATCTATGGTAATTTTAGAAAAATAAGAGACATTGAAGCATACAAATATATTTAACAGTGCTTGACATGGTAGACACAGATATGATGTTTCACTGTCTACAAGTCAATAAACAAGTGGGTCACAGTCTTAAAACCACTCTGACCATTCCGGATAGTGCTAAAAATAATACCGTCATTAGATAAAGGTTGTAATGCTCTTCCCTAGACCATAAATGCATATTAATTTGGCATGTTTAAGATAGAGACTGATATATTTTTAGATGTCAAGGGTTATGGGATCAGTGCAAAAAAAACACCTACATAAAAAAACAATGATCTCTCTGAATGGCAGTATTTACAGAGAATTCCAGAGATTCACCACTCTCTGTGTGAAAAATGATTTTCTCATCTTGGTCCTAAAAGACTTCCCCCTTATCCTTAAACTGTGACCCCTTGTTCTGGAGTTCCCCAACATCGGGAACAATCTTCCTGCATCTAGCCTGTCCAACCCCTTAAGAATTTTGTAAGTCTCTATAAGATCCGCCCTCAATCTCCTAAATTCCAGCGAGTACAAGCCGAGTCTATCCAATCTTTCTTCATATGGAAGTCCTGCCATCCCAGGAATCAGTCTGGTGAACCTTCTCTGTACTCCCTCTATGGCAAGAATGTCTTTCCTCAGATTAGGAGACCAAAACTGTACGCAATACTCCAGGTGTGGCCTCACCAAGACCCTGTACAACTGCATTAGAACCTCCCTGCTCCTATACTCAAATCCTTTTGCTATGAATGCCAACATACCATTTGCTTTCTTCACAGCCTGCTGCACCTGCATGCCTACTTTCAATGACTGGTGTACCATGACACCCAGGTCTCGTTGCATCTCCCCTTTTCCTAATCAGCCACCATTCAGATAATAGTCTACCCTCCTGTTTTTATCGCCAAAGTGGATAACCTCACATTTATCCACATTATACTGCATCTGCCATGCGTTTGCCCACTCACTCAGCCTATCCAAGTCACCTTACAGGCTCCTAGCATCCTCCTCACAGCTAACACTGCCCCCCAGCTTCGTGTCTTCCGCAAACTTGGAGATGCTGCATTCAATTCCCTCATCCAGATCATTAATGTATATTGTAAATAGCTGGGGTCCCAGCACTGAGCCTTGCGGCACCCCCCTAGTCACTGCCTGCTATTCTGAAAAGGACCCGTTTACTCCTACTCTTTGCTTCCTGTCTGCCAGCCAGTTCTCTATCCACATCAATACTGAACCCCCAATACCGTGTGCTTTAAGTTTGTATACTAATCTCTTTGTGGGACCTTGTCGAAAGCCTTCTGAAAGTCCAGATGTAACACATCCACAGGTTCTCCCTTATCCACTCTACTAGTTACATCCTCGAAAAATTCTATAATATTCGTCAGACATGATTTACCTTTCATAAATCCATGCTGACTTTGTCCAATGAATTTCACCACTTTCCAAAAGTGTTGCTATCCCATCTTTAATAACTGACTAGCATTTTCCCCACTACCGATGTTAGACTAACTGGTCTGTAATTCCCCTTTTTCTCTCTCCCTCCCTTTTTAAAAAGTGGGGTTACGTTTGCTACCCTCCAATCCTCAGGAACTACTCCAGAATTTAAAGAGTTTTGAAAAATTATTACTAATGCATCCACTATTTCTGGGGCTACTTCCTTAAGTACTCTGGGATGCAGCCTATCTGGCCCTGGGGATTTATCGACCTTTAATCCATTCAATTTACCTAACACCACTTCCCGGCTAACCTGGATTTCACTCAGTTCCTCCATCTCATTTGACCCCCGGTCCCCTACTATTTCCGACAGATTATTTATGTCTTCCTTAGTGAAGACAGAACCATAGTAGTTATTCAATTGGTCTGCCATGTCCTTGTTCCCCATGATCAATTCACCAGTTTCTGACTGCAAGTGACCTACATTTATTTTAACTCGCCTTTTTCTCTTCACATATCTATAAAAACTTTTGCAGTCCGTTTTTATGTTCCCTGCCAGTTTTCTTTCATAATCTATTTTCCCTTTCCTAATGAAGCACTTTGTCATCCTCTGCTGGACTCTGAATTTCTCCCAGTCCTCTGGTAGGCTGCTTTTTCTGGCTAATTTGTATGCTTTATCTTTAGTTTTGATACTATCCCTGATTTACCTTGTTATCCACGGATGCACTACCTTCCCTGATTTATTCTTTTGCCAAACTTTGTGTCATCCGCAAACTTGGAGATGTTGCATTCAATTCCCTCATCCAGATCATTAATATATATTGTAAATAGCTGGGGTCCCAGCATTGAGCCTTGCGGTACCTCACTAGTCACTGCCTGCCATTCTGAAAATGACTCGTTTACTCCTACTCTTTGCTTCCTGTCTGTCAGCCAGTTCTCTATCCACATCAATACTGAACCCCCAATACCATGTGCTTTAAGCTAATTATAGAGATTATACTAATCTCTTATGTGGGACCTTGTCGAAAGCCTTCTGAAAGTCCAGATATAACACATGTACATATATTCCTCGTTGATAATGCCACATTGCCATTCACATTCTCATGATTCCGAGATAGAGACTATCTACAGTAGGCAACACAAAGCAAGGAAATATACTACCAACATTGTCTCCACAAAATCCTCCAGTTTTAATACATTCTCCTTTTTAATGGTAACCTGTTCAAGAATTTCATCGTACTTCTGCCTGACTTCTCGAACTATAATTCTCTTCTCCTTAGTGAATACAGGTGAAAAGTATTCATTCAAAATATCACCTCTGTCCACTGCAGATTGCCTTTTTGGTTCCTAATGACTCTTCTTACTCTGTTCACCATTAATGTACTTAGAAAATGCTTTAGGTTTTTGCTTAATTTAATCCACCAGTGATATTTGCCACATCTTGGCTCTCCTAATTTGCTTTTTTAAGTACACACAGCTGAATTGTCAGTTTTCTATTTTAGCACCCCACAGGCAAAGAAAGACTGCCAGTCTGTAACTGATCCATTTAATTCTATTCTGTTATTTCTATCTGTTAACCAATCTCCATGTCACCAATATAATTTGCTCTAACTTTGCTTCATAGTCTCTGGTGAGACTTTATCAGGTTCCTTCAGACAGTCTATCAGAAACCTTATGCGCTTGCACTGCAAAAACATGGCTTCCATTTTTCCTACATTGCAAAGTAAAATATTTCATTGGCTATAAAGCTCTTTGGGGCAAATGAAAATGGCAGCCTTTCTTCTACTTTAATATTCAATTCCTACTCTTCCACTTTAACCAAATGTCAATTACAGCTGATATTTGCATTCCTCTTTTGAAATTCTCTCATTGAAATCAATGGATCTGGAAATTCATAACCACAGCCACTACCTATGCGTTTGGTAAATAATTTTCTTGGCACTTTATATCATACTGAAGAAAACTTTTGACTATATCAGTCTGAAGAAGCATCCTGACCCAAAACGCACCCATCCTTTTTCTCCAGAGATGCTTCCTAACGTGCTGACTCCAGCAATTTGTGTCTATCAAATTTTCTCCCATTGTCAACTTGAGGACTGTGGTGGTGACCGCTCCTGCTCGTAACATCATGTACTTGACCTGATGTCTTGAGACGTTGTGCAGCCTAAAGTTAACCTTACAGATTTCCAGTACATTCCATTAATCCCCTTTCCCCAGATACCACTCTGAAACTACTTCTCTTGGATCTATGCTGCTTTTATGCTTGAGTCCAAGATCATGGATAAAACTTGTAATTCTGAGTGTGAATATATCAGAATCGTAATGAGGTCAGTGGGCCATCCCTCCACCTTGGGACTAGTCCTCTGATGTTCATGAAAATGTCTTTACAAAGTGGGTGGTCTGTGTGCCTTTGACTTTTCCAGACCTGGTGCTTAGAATGATATAGTAACGTCTGTCCCGTTTTATTCTTATGTTTTGTTAAGGTGGCTTGGTACAGTGGAGTACCTTGCTGGCCCTTTTCAGAAAGCAGTTATGATTTGGATCCAATCACAAATAGACTTAATTACAAAGTCAGTGGGTTCCATTCCCTAAAAATCATTGGTGAGCCAGATCAAGTTTAATAACAGTCTGGTAGTTAAAATGTCACACTTAATGAGACCGGCCTTTTTTTGTTTTTACAGATTATTTATTTAACTGAATTTAACTTCTGGATTATGATGCAGAGGAAACACTCCAAGTCCCAATGGTAAGATTTGAGGTTTTTCCTCTGCATCATAATCCAGACCTCTTCCAATAACCATAGTAACCTTCACAACAGTAACACCCATCCACTCCTCCTCCTCATCCATCCCTCACTCACATTCTGCCCCGCTTCATTTCTCACTTTCCCCTCTTGTCCCCATAACCTGTGATTCTGTCTGCCTGATTTTAATACCCAATTATTGCCTATTCCTAAAATCAATGGCTCCATTTATAATTCTATTCTCTCTTTTGCCTCCTTTTCTTTCTTATCCCCACTCCTCTCTGCTCCCCTCCCACCACCCAGATTTCACTCTCTTTAACACTGTTTCCCTTTTCCCTGACTGCTTTGTCCTTTTAAAATGTATTGATTCTGCTTATTAGTGTTGCATTTAATATGTAGTTTGTTTCTCTGCTCCTTTGGAGCATAGGCTGCCACTGTGGACGTCGCATAGGGTGGCTGACACGGCACTGAGGCTGGAGCACAATCTGAAGATGTTGTCCAGAAAACTAAAGCATTACAGGCTAGGAGAGGGAGTGATGGACCTCTGTGAACAATCCACGCTGCTGCTGTCTGCTGAGGTACAAGTGCCATCTGTCACATCCCTTTCAGTCAACACCCAAACGCATTGAGCCCAAATGTTCACTGCAACAACAGCTCAAAACGGGTGATGAAAAGGCAGCAGTGTGTTTAATATCCCACCTGTGACAATGTACCACTGTTTGCTTTGTACCAGTGTCTTCCATGGGAGCAGACATTCGTCGAATACTACAGAATACTGGCTGACGAAAAAGACTCAAAGTGCTGATGCAACTCAGTGAGCCAGACAGCATCTCTAGAGAAAACGTCTTGGTGACATTTTTGGTGGGGTTCCTTCTTTAGAAGAAGGACCCCGACCCAAAACGGGCACCGATCCATGTTCTCCAGAGATGCTGCCTGACCTGCTGAGTTATAGCATTCTGTGTTTCATCCACTTGTCCCAATAACCTTCTTTGCAATCAGTTTTGCAGTATCTTTAATTGTGAGGTACTTGACATCGATGTCCTCTCCTGACTTTGCCTGGTATCCGCTCTTTTATTGGGGATCACTGAATAATGATCTGTCAGCCTAGCAAAAAGCAGCAATGTTATGTAGCAGGAGGGCGCGTGCAGTCCTTAATTAATCAATGTGCACGTCAAACATATTGTACAACTCTTACACAATCCTTCAGCAAGTTTAAAAATATAAATTTTTATTAGGTCATGTACAGTGGTATAAACCAAGAATAACATAATACATTTCATGTGCAACTTGTTTTAAAATTTAATAATAGAAAAATAGCAGCTGCAAGAAAAAGAGAGAAAGAGAAAGTTAGGCAAGGTAGTGGTATTGATAGTTGGAGAAAAAGAGCCCATAAAGATGCAAAGCACAAGAAAGAGAAATTAAAAATAATAAAAATAAGAAGATGTAAAAAATAAGGGATACCTGCTTCATATCTTTACACACCACTCACCCAGTTCTGAAACAGTTTATTTCCAGGTTTATGTTGCACCATATGCTTGTAATAAGTTGATAAAGGGAGACCAGATCTTTAAGAATTGGCCTGATTTGCCTGCTCGGACGAATCTCATATCTTTGAGGTGTAACATTTCAGACAGATTTGAAATCCACATTTTAAGCGTTTGGTGCGGTTGCATTTTTCCAGAATTTTAGTATAAGTTTTTTTTGCCGTTATTAAGCCATAGTTAAGGAAACACTTTTGGAACGAAGTCAGCTCAAAGCCGACTTCCATTGTTCCAAAGATAATCAGTTCTGCGTTGGGGTTCAATTTTATTTTAAATAATTTTGTGAACATTTCAAATTCTTTCAGCAACTTTGATCAGGCTAATGTTCCATGTGTCATCCAACCAACCAACACTTTACCTCAGTAGATGCTGTTTGACCTGTTGAGCTCTTGCACTATTTAGTTTATTTGTTCCAGAAACTGCAATCATTTCCCCCAGAAACCTCTTGTGTGCTGTACTTATGATGAGCCTCCATTTGCTTGCCAGAATCCTGGGGGGGGGGGGGGGGGGGCATGGTGCAGTGGTGCTTGATTAAACCCACTGATTCATGGGTTCTCGGTGAGCATTTGGCCTACCAATTAGACAGGATCCACCAGCAGTCTGTCCTGAACCAACCCATCAAGAGAATGCAAATTTAGACACTGGTGAGCAAAGACCCAGCCAGTAGTTCACAAGTAGTTCATAGGTATATCAATGAGAACCATGGTGTGTTCTATTTAAAGCACTGGGACAGAGCCAGGACTGGAAGGAGTGCATGGTGGAGCAGTGAGCAGCTTTGATTCCACACCCTGCCTCGGCATCTTTGGCAGACTGCTGTTCTTGGACTTTCCCATCCATAAGCTGTGAGTAGCGATAACTGGGGGGGGGGGGATGTTATGGGGAGAGAGAGAGATAAATTAGTTCAGGATGGACAGACAAGAACTGTGTTCAGTGTCGGACCTGTTATCTCATGTAACATTAGTGACTGCCAGGGAGCAGCTCACAGTATCTGGGCAACCTGGGCCTAATCTCAACTGCTGGTTAAAGGAGTTCTTTAAATTAATTACGGGCTTCTCTGGCTGGCAGCAAGCTGTGGCTGATAATCTTTCGACACGGATTGGTCTCTCCACGTTGATCTTTGGAACAGATGGCCTCGAGTCACTCACCAGCATGTACAATAACCAGGACAGCCGAGTTTACAAGTGTCGCTTCTGAGCCCTGGGCAGCTGCCTGCTGACGCCTCAGCCTGGCCATTCACAAAGTTGGCTCTTTGCCCAAGTCCATTCCTGGTAACATTTCGAGCAGCTTGAGAATGTTTAGCATGCGGACTGCTGACTTAGCTGTGTGGTGGATTCCCTGACTGTTTCTGACACTGCCTGAATCGCCCTTCCCCCAGCTTTCAGGGCACTCCCACCTTCATCCCTCGGAGCCTATGGGTGAAAAGTAGGATATGATTGTGTTTATGTGTTTGTGTTTATGTATAAATGAAGGTACCCAGCTTCCCAGGAGATCTAATTTGGAAGGAGGCCTGGTGCTTTATGTTCAAAAGTCAACAGTGGTAAGAGAAGGAAACATTTTCAGATGAGGGGAGCCCCACTAATTTAGTTATTCTTATTTAGTCGGGAGTCTCCAGGGCTTATTCCAGCCAGTAAAGACCATCCTTCACAACATTCGGAGAGTGTTTTTATTTCTGAACTTTGTTCCAGTCCAAAAATTTGAGACCAATCCCTTGTGAAATCCCCTGTCGGAGCTGCACATGATTATTTGAAGGGATGGAAGGGGAATGGAATGGGGAGAAATGTAGACACTAAATTAGTAGGAGTATTTCTCTGTCTGTAAGACTGTCAGACAAAATATTTTCTGATATCTAAGACCCATCACAAATATTGACAGACAATGCAATCACTTTCACTACTTTTGTTGTGTAAGCATAATAAGAGTTGGGGAACTGGAATGTGAGGTCAGAAATTAACCGTGATCCCAATGGACGAAGATGCAGAGCGGAGGGTTGTACTCACTGTTCCTTACATGTGATGCCAATTTACAATCGGCCCGTGTCTGTAGGAGTGGGTTGGGAGGGGGATGTAGTGTTGTTGGCTACGGTTGTAAATTGGAAACGGATAATCATCTTCAGAATTTATTCAGATCACAGGAAATATCAGAGACTGTTTCTTTCCTCTCTCCACCCCTGATTCTTCCCATACCAAGAGATGTTACTGGCTGTAACTAGAGTAGAGCTCCACAAATGCTGGGCCTATTACCATCCTCACAAAACATTAAATCCACAAAGTCAGGGCATGAGATAACCACCCAAGCTGACACTACAAAAGCAGGACTGAAGCACTGCATTGATGGAGGGGTAGCATAAAAGGGACACTGCATTAAAATGGAAGCACAAGAAACAGAAATAGGCCTTTCAAATCCAACTCTGCACTTGCCTTTTATTTCTCATTAGAATGTTATTCTAGCACCATCCCACACTTACACTACCCTATACACAAGCTACAATTTACAATTTTTCCCTGAGCCAATGAACCTACAAACCTGTACGCCTTTGGAGTGTGTGAGGAAACCGGATCATCCGGGGGAAAAAAGGGAGAATGTATGTGCAGACAGCACCCGATCAGGATTGAACCATATGACAATAAAAATTATTATTATTAACCTGGGTCTCTGGTGCTGTCAGGCAGCTACTGCTCTGCCAGCCTGACGCCCGTTCTCAAGCTTAGAAGTGGGCCTTCAACAGTTTGAGCATTCCTTCATCACAGCACCTCCAAACGTTTATACTTTTCAAATAAATCACTTCTTATTCTTTTAATCTCAGAGTGACAAATGGGCATTGAACAGTTGGACTGACGGCTAAGGGATACTTGAGGGTGTAATGTACAGCTGAAGACAGTACTGAGGAAATATAACACTTTCAAAATGACTGTGCTAAGTGAGTGATGGACTGTCAGTCCTGAGACAAAGTGACGAAATGTCAACACCGTTGAAGGAACTGTGGTGGGGGAATGTTGGACTATTGGAAGTCAGAGTTAAGGAAGTGCTAGTCTATCAAAATGGCTGTACTGGGAGAGACCAGGATTGTTGGGAGTATGTAACTGAAGTAGCATTGTACTGTTGAGGAGACCGTATTGAAAGAGTGCTGAACTGTTGGAAGGACAATGCTGGGGTAGTCCTGATCTGCTGAATGGGCCGTGCTGAAGGAGCATTGGAGAGTCAGGCGGACATTACCGAAGGATTACAGGACTGTACAGCAGCATCCGGAATGGTTGGATTGCTGCAGGAACATTGGTGTGAGAGCACTGAATTCGTGGTGGGTTAATGCCGAGAGAGTGCTGATAGGTGGAAAGGCTGAACTGTTAGGGGTACAAGATTGAGGAGTGCTGGACAATTGAATAAATAGTGCTGTAAGTATATCTTAGTACCAGAAGAGTATTGCTGAGGGTTATTCTGGAGGTGATGCAAAACATTTGGAGGTGCTGTGATGAAGGAATACTGAAACTGTTGAAGATGCATTTCTAATCGTGAAAAATAATGGAAACCTGAACTGCATCGAGGCTGCCACCTGCCTTTGTGCAGATCTCTTTAATTTCATTAACTTTATCACTTTCACCCTGCCCTCAAATTCACTTGACTATCTCTGACGCCTCTCTCCCCCTTTCTTGATCTCTCTTTCTCCATCACCTGTGTCCTGTAGTTCTGCTCTCACTCTCCCTCCACACAGAAGCAACAAGGATAGAGTTCCCCGCCTCGGCTTTCACTGCACCAGCCTCTGCATCCAACACTTCATTGTTTCATGGTTCCACCACTAGTCACATCTTCCCATCTCCACCTGTTTCCGCCTTCTGCAGGCAGCGCTCCTTCTGCAACTCCTTGGTTCACACACCTCCCAACGAATGACCCCCCCCCCCCCCCCCCCCACACGTACTTTCCCGAGCAACTACAAGGGACGTAACACCTGTCCCTGCACCTCCTCCCTCACATCCATCCAAGGACTCCTCCAGGTGAGGCAGAGGTTCATGTGCTCCTCCTCTCACCTCATCCACTGCATTCCGTGTTTCAGATGTGGCCTCCTTTACATGAGCGAGACAGTTTTGCTGAACAATTGTGTTCGATCAACCAAGGCCTGCTGGATCTCCCAGTTGCTGACCATTTTAACTCTCCTCCCATACTGATCGTTCTGTACTGGGCTTCCTCCGTTGCAAATTGAAGACTGGAGGAGCAGCACCTCATATTCCGCTTGGGAAACTTACAACCTAACGATATGAATATTGAATTCTGTGATTTTGTGCATCACTTGTACATCAGGCTGTTATTTATTGACTAGAACCTGGCATTCAACACAATCTGCCCCTCAAAGCTTATCATCAAACTCAGAGAACTGGATCTCCACTTGTCCCTTTGCATTTGGATCCTTGACTTCCAACTCGGGAACCATCAACACTCAAGACTGTGCTCAGTCCCCTCTATACTCTCTTTATACCCATGATGACTGTGTAACCAGGCACAAGCTCCAATGCCATTGTTAAATTAGCCAACATTACCACTGTTGTGGGATAAATAACGGGTAACAATGAATCGGGGCACAGGAGGAAGATGAATAATCGGATTGAGTGGCACCAGAACAATCTTGCTCTCAATGTTAGCAAGACCAAGGAGCTGATTGTTGGCTTAAGAAGGGGAATGCCAGGGATCATGAACCCGCCTACATCGACGGGACGGTGGTGGAAAGAGTCAACAGCTTCAAGTCCCTGGGCGTGCATATCACTAAAGATCTGTCCTGGCCTCAGCACATTGATGCAACTCACAAAGAAACCTCATCAAAACCTCTACTTGCTTTGAAGTTTGAGGAGATTCGGTATGACGTTGAATACTCTATCATAATCCTACAGGTGCATGGTAGAATGCACACTGACTGGTCACATCATGGTCTGGTTCGTAATTCAAACACAACACTAACCACTCCCTCAGTAATTATGATCACTATTGACTTTATTTTGGTCACCCTGCGGACCCTGTTATTTGCATTATTGTGGTCTGCTAACTAGTATTACTGATTATTAACTGAATGTAGACAAAAGTGCTGGAGAAACTCAGTGGGTGCACCCGCTGAGTTTCTCCAACACTTTTGTCTACCTTCGATTTTTCAGCATCTGCAGTTCCTTCTTGAACATTAATTGAATGTATTATTTATTTGTGTGTAAAGCTGCAGTAAGTATTGCATTGGTCGGTTGCTGGTACATACGGCAATTAAACACTCTTGGCAGGGGCACTGCTCAGGAAGTGCGGATTGAAAGCTGGACTGTGCTGGGACAGTGCTGTGGTAGTTCTGGCAACTAGACTCCGACATCTTCATTATGTTCCCAAAATGTGAAAAATCTGACGCGACACTGAAAATCTATTTATGTGATTTCAAAGGGGAAGAGGCATCAACTTGTTTGTACCAGTCTATGTGGAAGTGGCAAACTCTGCTTTCAGTCTTGAATTGGCTTGCTTTTCTGTTTGCAGGGACAGGGGACACTTCAACTACAGAACGCGTACCGTGGCCTACGTCAGCTAAGGTTGTCCATCACGCTCTCTCCTTTCACCACCATTGACTCCCGCCACTTCCAGACCACGTTGCAAGAAGGACGAGAACATTTGTGGCTCAGGCTTCCATCAACAGCAAATGGATCTCAAGTACATCTTGGTTTTATTCCTGCACCACCTTTACACCGTGAAATGTTTTGTGCTGCTTGATCAGTCTTATTATGCAGGTCATCTTTCTGCCATCTGGCTTCAGGCCATCTTAGAACATTAAAGTTGCATCTCTTTGTCAGCTGATGCTTTGAATACCTTCAAACCAAGCTGGGCCCACCATCATCGCTAATCAAGCCCCTTTTAACGTTAGCATCTCAGACGGTAGGAACTCTGGTAGAAAATAGAGAGATCATATTGATACAGTGGGGAGCACTGAGGCTCCCCATTCCAGTTATACAAAGCAAACTATACCCTGTAGCTAATCCATTTTCTCAAGTCCCTTTTTGTATTTATTTTGGTTTTGTTTTAGATTAAATGATATTAAACCCACAATTATCCTTTTTGCAGAAGATATGATCGCTCTGGAGATTCTACAACCTGGGAGGCTAATGTTAAAAGGGTCTCGAATAAAGATTGCAGAAGGCCTCCATTAAATAGTAACCTCAGGCAGGAGAAAGGCAGTCAGCATGAACAGATCCTTTGACACCCCGCTGAATGGACCTGTGAATGCCCATCTTAGCCAGGCCAAGGAGTCCTCCTGCCCATCATTCTCTGCAGCAAAGGACGTGGAATTGGAGTGCAACTATATGCTGATGGGCAATGCTTTCAAATAGTTAAAATGAAACCTGTACCCCTTACATATTACAGATATGGCCAGGCTGCAGGAATTACAGGCAGCCTGAGAATCCGTGACCCCGTTTAAAATTATTTTGCACAGGGCTGCTCCCTGCCTTAAGTTCTCAATGTAAGATGGGGAGACTCCCACATAGAGAGCCCTGTACTGGGGTCCTCTTTCACTGTAGCATGTCTGGACATCAGACAAGGGCAAGGTGCTGCCACATTGGAATGCAAGCTAGAGGAAGTAGCCTTGGAATTCCTCAGCATTGACTCCAGATCCAAGGAACTCTTGTGGCAACAGGCCAAACATGGTGTAAGAATACTCCCCCTGATTACCAGTTGTCATCCTCTTAAAACTGACAAATCAGTGCTTCACCATGTTGAACAACACTGAGAAGAAGCACTGAATGTTGCAAGGTTCAAGATGTACGCTGGTTGAGGGACTTCAATGTGCTGAAATGGCAAAATGCTGAACGATACAATGAGAGATTGGCAGACAGTGAACAAAAAAAACCCCAGATAATTTGAACTGACTTTGTCCTCCTTGCTAAATGGGATAAATTATATATCCAAGAACAGATGTGACACCTCAAAGCTGGACATCCTTGAGGTATGATTGGATGCAGCAAATGCTTTAGGCCCAGACATAAATCATTGGCTGTGGTACTGAACACCTGCACTCCACAACTAGTCCCACCATTTCCTAAGCTGTTCCAGGCAATTAAAACACTAAAAATATGGAAGGTTGCCTAGGTGAGTGCTATTTACAAACAGCATCACAATTGTAATGTGGGTTAATTACTGTTCAAATCAATGTAGTCTCAATGAACACCAAATTAATGGAAGATGTCATCATCAATGCTATCAGACTTAAAACTTTAAAAATACGCACGGAAACAGGCCCTTTGGCCAACTGAGTCCACGCTGATCAACGATCACCCCGCACAACAACACTATCCTACACACGAAGGTCAATTTACAATTTTACCAAAGCCAAGTAACCTACAGACCTGTACGTCTTTGGATTGTGGGAGGAAACCGGAGAAACCTCACACGGCCACAGGGAGAACGTGCAAACTCCATACAGACAGCACCCGCAGTCAGGATGGAACCCAGGTCTATGGCGGTGTTAGACAGCAGCTTCACCACTGTGCCACTGTGCCGCTCTATCAAATTGTTTACTGGTGCCCACTTTGGATTTATTATCTCCGGATCTCGATAAAGTATTTTCCAAACGTGGACCAAATAGCAGAAATCCAGAGGTGAGGTGAGAGCAATTGTTCTCATGGTTAAGGCAACATTTGACTGCGTTGGACATTGAGGGGAAAAGGCAATACATTTCCAGATGTTGAAAACCTGAAATTAAAACAGGAGATTACGGGAAACAGTTTGAAAATCAGAGAGCATTTGTGAAGACAGGAACGGAACGAATGATTCAGGGCTCCTTAAGGTGATCTCAAAGTTTATTGATAAAAATTAAACTAGGTTCATTGCTAAAAATGTGTACATATCTAGCAAAGAACAGATTGCAGACGCTTGAGCAAAAAACGCAAATTGCTGGAGTAACTCGTCCGATCCAGCAACATCTGAGGAGAGCATGAAAAAGTGATAGTTCGGGTCGAGACCAGGAATATCATCAATGATTCAGCAATGATGATCAATGATCCATCAGCGATTTTCTCTCCATTATGAAGGCCGATTTTGGTGATTTTAGTTTCACAATGTTCAATTCCATTTGCAACTTTTCAACCAAGGAAATAGTGCATGCTTTCATGCAGCAAGACACAGATAATGTTCAGCTTTAGTCTGAAAAGTGACGAGCAACATTCCTGCAACATAAATGTTAAGAATTGGCCATCTTCAACGAGAATCAAACCGCCTAGTTTTGATACTCAGTGGCATCACCGTAAGTACGTACCATCAACATTTTGTGGGTCACTATTGACTAGGTCTCAACTGAATGAAGTGAAGAGAACTGAATTTACTACATAAAGGAACAGGTCACAGGTTGTTGGAATTCGCTCCATTTGGCAGGATGAGTGCAGTTCCAATGGTACTCAAGATTCTTGATGTCAGCCAGGGCAAAGCTACCCACTTGATTGGTCCCCCATTTACTGCTCTAAATACCAATTCCCTCCATGACTGGGGCAAGTTGCTGAAATATATAATATCTGCAAAATGAAGTTGCACATCCAGGCCATTCCAACAGCATTTCCCAAATCTGCGGTCACCATCGCCCAAAAGGACAAAAGCGTCAGGCAGATGGGAAAACCAACAGTTACATGTTTTGCTTCAAGATACACACCACACTGACTTTGACGTATATCAATGTTCCTTCTGGATCTCCCTGTGAACTCTTAGGCTCACAACACGACATGAATACCTTCACCGAGATGCAGGAGATTTTAGACTGAGGAATTTGGAGATGATTATTTCAAGACCCTCCTCCTCTAGATTTCAAGGTGACGTCAAGAAGGCCAACCAGTTCCATCAACCTGTTCACTCACACTCAGCAGTGTTGAAGGCTGGAATAATTCCTTACCTTGATACCAACAAGGAGCTTCTTGATTAAAGCACACTTCCAATGTAGAAGACCCAAGTACATACATGATTATAAAGTGCAATGACAAGGGGTGAGGCAAAGCAAGTAACGGCACAGTTCTCTGACCCCTAAAAATCCCTGGCTGAAAAGTCAAGTTCAACATGATAGCCACCCTTCTGGAAAGAGAAGTGGCTAATCGCTATTTTGCAAGTAGTTCCATCTCACAGAACATCACAAGTTTCTGCATAAAGAACACTACATATTTCTGAAGAAGGGTTTTGGCCCGAAACGTTGCCTATTTCCTTCGCTCCATAGATGCTGCCTCACCCGTTGAGTTTCTCTAGCATTTTTGTCTACCTTTGATTTCACAGCATCTGCAGTTCCTTCTTAAACTATATATCTCTCTCTTTGCTGAGGACCAAAATATTGTTAAATATGTGGATAGAATCCCGACTGCCATTGAAGTTGAGATTGACCATGGTTACCATCATGTCAAAACAACTTCAGTGCCATTACCAACATCGTGTAGCAGCTGCTTAGACCAGTATGCAGACCCCAACCAAGAAACATCTGCCCAAACCAGGTTTGAATATGGCACTGATCATATGAAGGGTACTGAGGTAGTTAATTTGGAACCCTCTTCCTTCAGACCTCCAGGTCAAGTTGCTGGATTTTGATACTCCCTCAGAAGCTTGGTGAGAAATGTCATGAATGAGCATTGCACATTTGAGGCCATGTCCCTTCCCTTCCCATCTTGTTGATGGTTGCATGGACAGAGCATACAACCACATCCAAACAGTAAAGGTTTCAAAGGACTTTTATTGTCACATGTACCAATTAAGGTACAGTGATATGCGAATTACCCTGCAACCATACTAAAAAAGCAACGAGACACACAACTACATAAAAGTAAACACTGGTCAGCTGGACTTTACTGTAGTCCTCTTGCTTTTAACAAGGAAAATTCAGAGTGCCCAGTGGCAATGAGAGGAGACTCAGGCAGAGTCTCAAGGATATCCACCACGCTACTAATGATGGACTTAAAACCCTTCCCTTGCCACGGACCACACCTCTACACTCTCCTAGCTCACTCAGGACCATCTTCTAGCTTTTTCCTCTGTTTTAAGAGGCAAAATTGTCTTTGCACTACCTCGCTCTCATTTCCTGCTGAAGTAGTGACTGCCACTGACACTTGAACTGCCTGCTTTTGGTGCAGGGGTGGTAAAATGAGCAATGCTGGTGCCACCCGAAGCCATCACGATGGAACTAGATAAGAGGTTAGGACAGCTCTTCTAAATATTCACTTTTTTCTTCTCTATTTTGGATAGTCCTGGTTCCTAAATAAAAGAGAAGCCAAAGAGCCATACTAACCCCCAATTAAACTAATTATAACAAAAATAAGATTAGGGATAGATAAATAGGCATGGGGAAAGGAAAGGAAGGCCAAGGACTACGGTCTCACTCACATATTAACATAAGCAGCTCTTTAGGCAGTTAATCTTTAACGGGGGAGACCGTATGCACCTTCTCGTAGGTGTACTGAACTGCCCAAATCTCTCCACAGTTCACGATACAATGTTGTCTTCACCCAGGCAGCTCCAGTAGACCTCAGCAATTGAAGTGGAAAGGGAGTTCCCTTGTATCATGGATGAAAAAGCACAATACATGAATCTCTGCAGTGCTCCACCTCTGCAATGTTTTACATCCAGTCACAAATCTTAAAATATATGTGTCGGTCTTCAGTGTTCATAATAGTGTTTCTCCAGCTGCAGTCTCCCACAATCTGTAATGCTGCAGTTCTAGAGTGGTGGGTCTCTGGAACTCTATGCCACAGAGGGTTGTTGAGGCCAGTTCATTGGCTATATTTAAGAGGGAGTTAGATGTGGCCCTTGTGGCTAAGGGGATCAGAGGGTATGGAGAGAAGGCAGGTACGGGATACTGAGTTGGATGATCGGCCATGATCATATTGAATGGTGGTGCAGGCTCGAAGGGCCGAATGGCCTACTCCTGCACCTAATTTCTATGTTTCTATGTTACATTAGTTGGAGTAAGCTGTCTCCAATCAATATGTCCTGCCCTTCTGCTGTAGGAGTGTTTCATGGGATGGTGTAAAAGTCTACTTGATTCTGTTAGCTGTGCTCCTTTCAAACTTACCTGACTCTGTTTCCTATGCTCCCTTGGGGTTCACTTTATAAATTAATAATTTTACTGTGTAACTTTTAAGAAAAGTGAATTAATTATGTGGTCCCAAAAATGATGCCCCACCAACGTCACAAGTGTGCCAGATGAAAGGAGCTTTACTGTATGTTGTTTACTCTGTATCTCACCCATGCAGTACCTGCCCTGGGGATGTTCTGTTCTGGCTATGGGAGGTGTGAGGTCAGAAATAGTAATCCTGTGCTATTCTGGCATCTATTAGAACTAGGCTTGATGTAAGCTACCTGCCCTCTGCTGGACTGAAATGATTAAGACACATGAGTTGATTAGCGAGGTAAGGATGTGCATATATTTAAACCAATCCCTGAATGCCCACATCATCTTCATTTTTTCACTGGAATATCAAACAAACCCTAATCACTAAAGCAGAATATTGACAAGAGTGAAATATGAAATTATGAGGGAAAATGTGTATACTTTCAAGCATCTCAAGCAGGCTTACTGATGAGAGAAACATTTAAGGCCAATGCTTTTTATCAGATACAGTATTTTCTGATGAAAGATTATTAATCTAGAAATCTGTTATTATCTCTACAAATGCTGTCTGGCCTGCTGAATATTTCTGGTGTTTTCTGTCTCTTTCACTGAACAATTTTTTTTTTCCTGTCGTATGTCACTTGACTGCCCCCAAATCTGCGCAGTTCCATAACTCCTCTGTGTCCTTCCCTTGCCCAGGGACCCCTCCTGATGAAGTGGAGGGGGAGGTTTGCGGTGAAGTTGAACATCAGCGATGAGGAGGCACAGGGCTGGTTCATCGAGCAGGTCCGTAGCCTTCAGAGGAGGGTCGACGTCAACTATATCACTCTGGAAGTGGGAGTGGGAAGCCCCTATTTGTGGCAGGCGCAGCATCATTCCTGCCGACTGTGTGGAGATGAATACATCAACCAGTTTGCACTGCTGGCTCAGAAGCTGGGAAATGCAACAATTATATCAGCTGCCACCAGGTATGTATGCTTGAAACCAGCACTGCTGATCAACAGTTACCTAGACTGCAGACTGAGAATGAACGGGGATGGGGCAAAGAGTACCCGAGATTACAGATATAACATGGCTGATAACTTGGACTGTGGGCTGAGAATAAACAGCACTGAGAAGGACAGCAACCTACACTGGGAGAAACTAGGTGAAACGGGGTAACTGGGTCTGTGGCCAAAAATAAATAAGACTATGCCAATGAGTTTGAGGATTGGGAGTGGCCAGGAATGAGGATTGAGAATAAACGACCGGTACTAAGAGTCACCGTGTCAGAGAGTAAACCAGACAGAAACTGAGAATAAAATGAACTGAGACAATCATTAACCAGGATTGCAACTTTATGACTGAAACAATGCACTGGAGACGGAAAGTAATTGTGTGTGTTCCTCAGGAAATAGTAAATGGGACTGAGAGTGACTGATATGGAAGCTTACCTGTGCTGGAGTAATTGTGATGGTAGGCTGTCAGAACTGGAGATCAAAGAATAAGCAGACTGTAGGTGGATAGGAACCTGAGCGGCAATGAGTGCAACCTGGTGCGGGGCTGTGGTAGACAATCCCCACTGTGAAGATAACTGGGAGCTCGGGACCACTATGACTGAGAATAACCCGAAGCGAGGAATGAAGATAGACACCAAAAGTTGGAGGAACTCAACCGGAAAGGCAGCATCTCTGGAGATAAGGAATGGGTGACTTGATGTTGGCCTTCTTCAGGGTCTCAACCTGAAATGTCACTCATTCATTCTCTCCAGAGATGCTGCCTTTCCGGTTGAGTTCCTCCAACTTTTTGTGTCTATCTTCGGTTTAAACCAGCATCTGCAGTTCCTTCCTACACATTTTGTCTGAAGGGAGGAATGGTGATGGGAGAGAATTGGGAATGGAAAGGGAATGGAAGTTATCTGGGCAGAAGATGGAGCATTTCACAGTGAGACTATCACACTGGACGATTCCAATTCTTGGCTCCAAATCCCTGCCATTGAGAACCAAACACGGGTATTTTGCCCAGTATAAAGAAAGGAAGTGCGTTTCTACCGTGCCTTGCTGCTCCAGGTAAATTTGTGTGGCGTTTACTGGTGAAAGATTGGAAATGCAACAACCAATTGGAACGCACTAGCAGCATTGAAAACATTTGTTTTAACATTTTATTGTAAAAATTGTTCTTAAAAAAAATTGTCTTCAAAATAAAATGATTTGCATGGCAATTGGGAGAGGGTAGGGGTGTGGATTATTGTTACATGGAGTCTGGATATACGTGATCGCCTGAATTGCCTCCCTCCATGTTGTAACCATTCTGTAACACTGTGCATCATTCTCTGTTTCTCATTCATCATCTCCCTGTGTACAGCAGTCTCACCCACCCCCCCCCTTCTCTCTCTCTCTCTCTCTCTCTCTTTCCCTCTCTCTCTCTCTCTCTCTCTCTCTCTCTCTCTCTCTCTCCTCTCTCCTGCTCTTTCTCCCCCTTTGCTTTATCTTGCTGCTATCTAAGAATCTCCACATCTCCTGATGGAGCTTTCTTTATCTCCGGCTCTTGGCCGTACCCAAATCTGTCAGCCAATGCTGCAACCTCTCTTATCGCTGTGACTTGTGTGCTGTAGACTTTAGCTCTCTCTGCCCTCTGCCCGCTCCATTTCCCATCATGAAGAAGTCTCTCTCTCTCTGTCTCTCCCTCACTACCTTTCTCAGTATCTTGCTTCATTTCCTTTATCATGGTGTTTGACATAATTTGATAATGGGCTGCTTTAATTAATGAGTGCGGATGTGACAAAGTTGCTCATATTTGTCTTGTGTACTGTAGGGCCGCTCACTTGCCAATGTTTGTTCGAATGGTACCCCGACAGTCTGACTGGAGTTATGCCGGATTAAAGGGTCTCATTCCCTCTGTCCTTCACTACAGCTTGCTGGGATACAGCTTCTTCATTCCAGATGCAATAGGTAATAGGAAAATAATGATGTGTGTTTTTGTATTGTTGGAGAGATGCTAGTCTTGTGTCAGCCAACGTTACTCATTCTCTATCTTGAATCAATCTACGCATGGCCCTACTAGAGAGGGCACAACTCCTCTTGGGGATCGAGGTAGTCGTATCCTAAGTTAATTATGGAATATCTGTGATGGGCATTGATCAAACTATTCCACATGAGAGATTGTGGGTTAAGTTTCAACATGTGAGGTTTTCAAGATATACAGTGTAGAACATATACAACACAAAAGTAGCCATTCAGCCCTCATAACAGCAAGCAGCGAGGAAACCAACCCTGTTAGTCCATCTCATTCAGGCCATACGTAAAGGTATATCTAGCTTTATAAATCTCAGCTTCAGGGCTTCATGCATTTGGTTGTGGACTGCTTCAATATCGGAGGAGTCGTGCATGGTGCAGCACATTGTACAATCATCAGTCAGCACCTCTTCTGATCTTGCAAAATAAGGAAGGTCATTAAATGGTTATGGATAGAGTGCCTAGGAAGCAGGCTTCTATGTCCTGTAAAATGTCACACTTCTTCAATGTTGTTAAATAAAGGCCATTCAGGCAAGCAGAGAGAATTTCATCATGCTTCTGACATGAGCCTTGTAGATGATGGACAGGCTATGGGGAATACGAGGTGAGTTACTCACCTCAGGATTCCTAGTCTCTAACCTGTTCTTGTAGCCACATTGTGCATATGGCTCCTCCTGTTCAATGGTAAACTCAAGGATAAACTGGAGTAACTCAGCGGGATAGGCAGTTTCTCTGGCAAGAAGGAATGGGTGACGTTTCGGGTTGAGACCCATCTTCACATTTACTTCTTGCACATTTCATAGACTCAAGGATGTTGATAGAGGGGTGATCAGTTTTGTAATCCTGAGCTGCTTTCCCACACCTCAGTGACCAGATTGAGTAGGATGATGGGTTGTAGTCCCGAGAGTGTCGAAAAATGACAGATATCTTTGAGATGTACAAAAAGGACAAGGCACGAAGACTGAGGAGTCTATAACAAAGGGCACTGTTTAACTCGAGGAGTTCCATCTTTGGAAGTATTCAAATAAAGATGAGGAAAATGTTTTTCACTCAGAGGGTGGTGAATTTTTTTACTTTTCTAACCAGGACGCTTATTCATTGTGTTCATTCAAAACAAACACGAGTGGCTTTCCGGACATTAATGGAATTGAGGGATACAGTGAGTGTGGAGTAAAATAGTATTCACCTAACCTAACCCACACATTCGTAAACTGTATAAAAATTAATAATTTTTGGATGGAAATTTTTAAGATAATCTCGGAAGTCGTCAATACCAAACTGGTCCCTGATTCAAAATTAATAATATTAGGAATAATAGAACAAAATCAATTCATTACTTCAAATCAAAGAACCTTTATTGATTATAGTTTAATAATTGGGAAAAAATTAATATTAAAATTTTGGAAAGGTCCTATAACCCCCACAATTAAAATGTGGACTACGGAAATGTCGGAGACCCTATATTTGGAAAGATTAAGATTCGTCTTAATGGACAAACAAGAACTATTTAAAATAATATGGTCCCCATTTATTGAATATTTGAAGGGGCAAACTGGTTCGGCACGAGAACCCGACTGAAACCTGAATCAAGGAATAGATGAAGAATTACATTTCATAAAACGCGGATATATCTCCAACGATGCATCATCTATAGAACATTCCATTCTTTCTCAACGTTTCCTCTTTCCTCCTCTTTTTTGTTTACTCTTTCTCTATTAATTTCTATCTTTATAAAAACTGGAAAAAATATATAGAAGTACAATTACTATGCAATTGTTGATATAAATAATATTGATAATGTATGTCGACAATGAACAAATTGCTTTTTATTATGTAGTTACTTCTAATTAATAAAAAAATTAAAAAAATTAAAAATAAAATGGTATTGAGGAGGAGATTAGCCATACCTGACGATTGGGAGGAAGGATGACCCACATGCTCTTGCTTCTTATGTTATCCTGAACTCCTTCCCTCCACCCGAGTAATCCCTATTTCTTTCCCTCTACTCCAATGACCAGTTTTGTGGACCTCTATTCCCCCCTTCTCTCCATAATTGATTGTTCTTTGCACATTGAAGATGTGGTTAGTTTAGGATGCAAATGTAGGCGGTAGCAAGGCCTGACAGCTGATATCCCAACATTCACTAGTGACCTGTGCTGGTGAACTGATACCCAGGTCCTGAACATTGAGGGCTTATGGCCCAGCTAGTGTCAGGTTGTCCAAGGCTCAATTATGAAAAAGAGATGCCTAGGTGTGTACAGTGTATTCAGACCCCTTCACGTTTTCCACATTTTGTTACGTTACAGCCTTATTTTAAAATGGATGAAGTTCTTTTTTTAAAATCATCAATCTACACACATTACCCCAGAATCAAGAAGCGAAAACAGGTGTTTAGAAATTTTTGCAAAGTAATTAAAAATAAATAAGTGAAATATAACATTTACACAGGTATTCAGACCCTTTGCTATGACACTCAAAGCTGAGCTTAAGTTCATCATGTTTCCATTGATTATCCTTGAGATGTTTCTGCACCTTGATTGGAGTCCACCAGTGGTAAATTAAATTGATTGGACATGATTTGGGCCTTACATACACACCTGTCTATATAAGGCCCCACAGTTGACAGTGCATGTCAGATCAAAAACCAAGCCATGAAGATGAAGGAATTGTCCGTAGACGTCCGAGGCAGGATTGTGTCGAGACACTGATTTGGGGAAGGGTATAAAACAATTTCTGCAGCATTGCAGATCCCGAAGAGCACAGTGGCCTCCGTCATTCTTAAATGGAGGAACTTTGGAACCACCAGGACTCTTCATAGAGCTTGCCGCCCGGCCAAACTGAGCACAGACGGAAGCCGCTCACTAAATGGTACATGACAGCACGCTTGAAGTTTGCCAAAAGTCAAGACAAACTAGATAATCTGGTCAGATGAAAGCAAGATTGAACTCTTTGGCCTGAATGGCAAGCGTCACGTCTGGAGGAAACCAGGCACTGCTCATCACCTGGCCAATACCAAACCTACAGTGAAGCATGGTGGTGGCAGCATCATGCTGTGGGGATGTTTTTCAGCGACAGGAACTGGGAGACTAGTCAGGATTGTGGGAAAGATGAACAAAGCAAAGTACAGAGAAATCCTTGATGAAAACCTGCTCCAGAGCGTTCTGGACCTCAGGCTGGGGCGGAGGTTCACCTTCCAACAGGACAATGACCCAAAGCACACAGCCAAGACAAAGCAGGAGTGGCTTTGTGACAAGTCTGTGAATGTCCTTGAGTGGCCCGGACTTGAACCCGATCGAACATCTCTGGAGGGACCTGAAAATAGCTGTGCATCGACGCTCCCCATCCAACCTGACAGAGCTTGAGAGGATCAGCAGAGAAGAATGGGAGAAATTACCCAAATACAGGTGTGCCAAGCTTGTAGCGTCATACCCAAGAAGTCTTGAGGCTGTAATCGCTGCCAAAGGTGCCTCAACAAAGTACTAAGTAAAGGGTCTGAATGCTGATATGATAATTCAGTTATTTCCTTTTAATTACTTTGCAAACATTTCTAAACACCTGTTTCCACTTTTATTATGGGGTATTGTGGGTAGATTATTTTTATTATTTATTTTTATTCAATTCTTTGTTTCGAACAGAATAAATCAATAAAAATCAAGTGTGAAACACCGTACAAAACCAACAAGAATATTTGATAAAGTGTCATAAACACTATAAATAAATGAAATTGTATGTGTCCGAAAAGGAGCAGGAAGAATCCAAAGCTTATTAATTCCCACCCTTTATTCAACTGCTTATAATTATCTTATACAAATTTAGCAGCTATATGTACACCGTATGTACACCAGCAGCTATATGGACACCAAATTATTAACATTTATACACTAATCAAATATTTACAAAGCCGGACAAAAAAAGAGAGGAAAAAAAGGGGAAAAAAAAAGGTTAATGATTTAAAAAAAAAGAATTTAAACCTTTTTTGAATTAGGCTGTAACGTAACAAAATGTGGAAATAGTGAAGGGGTCTGAGTACTTTCTGCATGTGTCATGACAAAGAAAACATTCACTTTCTCAATATTTTAGTCTTGAGCTGAAACCTTTGCTCTGTGTCCTTTGATCTTCCAGGAGGTTCGCTGACAAATGGTTTTCTGGCAGACGAGGAGCTCTTTATCCGGTGGCTGCAGGTTGTGACTTTTCTACCTGTGATGTCTTTCAGCACTCCGCCATGGGTCTTTGGGGAGACCTGGGTACGTGAAGGAGAGCTGGGAATGTTGGGGAGAGAGAGCCGGGAATATGGAGTAGAGAGATGAGAAGGTGAGGGAGACAGCTGGAAATATGAGGGAGACAGCTGGGACTGTGGGAGGGTGAGATGGGGATGTGGGGGAAGAGAGAGCTTGGATGGGAATGTGTGGAAAATCAGCTCCATCTGTTAACTCAATGAAAACATTTTCACCAATCGGTTAAACACAATTTCCAATAACAAATCTGTCCTGGCTTGAATTCAATAATATTTTCTCGTCCAGCTAACGATTACTCCTGCCCCAGCCAATGTGCTGATGGAACGGACAATAGATAATGAACACACACACAATTACCTCCCAGCTATGCCTGTTGATTAAGTTAAACACTCCTTGTTCCAGACATACCCCAGCACCATTCCCCAATTCTTGCTCCTCCATATTGGCTACCTCCTGCACCCGTGTTGAACACGTTGATTTCATCAACCTTACTACCAAGTACCACCCTACCTTCAAATTCACTTAGACTATCTGTGACACCTCTCACCCATTTTTCCATCTCCATCACAAGGAACAAACTATTAGCTGACATCTACTACAAACCTACTGACACCCGCCTTGACCACACTCCACTCACCCCGTTTCTTGTAAGGACTGCATCCATCCCTTATTCTCAGTTTCATCCCCGCTGTCCCTCCTCCCAAGATGTCCTCTTTCTTCAGAAAGTATGGCTCCCCCCCCCCCCCCCCCCCCTCCGTGCTGTTGTGGATGGGTCCCTCACATGCGTCTCCTCTGCATCCCACAGTTCTTCTTTCACTCCCACTCTCCCAAGAAGGAACAAGAATAGATTTCCCCTGGATGCCTCCGCATCCAACACATTATTCTCCAACATTTCGTTCACTTTAAATGTGATCCCACCCACCATCGGTCACATTTTTTTTTTTCCCCGCTCCGCCACTTTGTTTAGAGACAACTCACTTTGCAGCTCCTTGGTTCACTCATCCTTCCCCACTGAACCAGTCCCCTTCCCTACTGGAGTAGAGTCTCGACCCGAAACGTCGCCTATCTCCTTCGCTCCTTAGATACTGCTGCACCCGCTGAGTTTCTCCAGCTTTTTGTGTAACCCCCCTTCCCTACTGGCATGGGGATGTAATCCCAGTCCTTGCATCTCCTCTCTCGCTTACATCCAGAGAACTCAACACCCCTTCCAGGTGAGACAGGGTTTCACGTCTACCTCTTCCAACTTTGACTACTACAAACGGGTACTCCTGATGTGGCCTCCTTTACATTGGCGAGACCGAACATAGACTAGGCAACCGTTTTGCTGAATACTTGCACTCTGTCCACCTTGGTCTACTGAAACTCGCGATTGCTAACCGTTATACTCCTGTTCCCATACCCATACTGATCTTTCTCGGTCAGAGTGAGGCCACCGCTAACTGAACGAGTCTGGGTAGCTGACAAACCAACGTTATGAACATTAAATTCTTCAATTTCATTTAATACATGCCCCTATCTTTCCTCTGTCACCCCCACCTTCATACATTTCACCCACCTCTCCAATCATTCTGCACTTTTCCCTTCCTTCCTACACTCATGTCCCATCTCCGTCCCAACCCCTCCCCACTATTTCTCCAACTGGCTTCACATTTAACTTCTCCTCTTCCCTTATCTGATATTTGTTTGCCTCCTTTTCACTTCCAGCCTTTACCACTTACTCCATCCATCTGGCAATCAAGCCCCATCCTCCCCCCTCATCTGCATCCATATATCACTTGCTGGACATTGCCCCACTCTCACCTCTTTTCCAACTTTCTCCCCCAAACTCCAGTCACTCTGAAGAAGCGTCCCGTGCTAAAACATCATCTGTCCATTCCCTCCACAGATGCTGCCTGACCCATAGGTTCCTCCAGCACTTTGTTGTTTTGTGCTCAAGGTTCCAGCACCTGCAGTTTCTTGTATCTCCAACGCCTGCCTCTTGTTGGACCAGAAACTTGCTGCTCGGGGAATTTATTCTGTTTACAAGGATTTTGCCAGGACTTGTGGTCCTGAGATATATGAGGACGTTGGGCAGGATAGGACTTTATTCCTTGGAGTGCAGGAGGCTGAGGGGGTGATCTTTTAGATGCGTATAAAATCTCAAGTGGAATAGATAGGGTGAATGCACAATCTTTTACCAGAGTTGGGGAATCAATAATCAGAAAACATAGGTTTAAAGTGAGAGGGGAAAGATTTAATAGGAACCTGAGGGGCAACTTTGTCACACAGAGGGTGGTGGGTTTATGGAACGAGCTGCTAGAGGCAGGTAATTTAACAACATGTAAAAGACATTTGGACAGGTACATGGATAGAAAAGGTTGGGGGGGGTGTGGGCCGAATGCGGGCAGGTGAGGCTAGTGTAGATGGGGCATCTTGGTCTGCACGGGCAAGTTGGGCCGGAGGAATTGCTTCCGTGCTGTATAACTCCATGTTTCAGAAATTCTTCAACCTCTCTGCCATTAACATATTGCCATCCCAGTGTACATTGGGACAATTAAAGCCCCCCAATTATTAGCACTGTATAGTTTTTGGTTCTTCCCTAATTTGCCTGCATAGTCACTCCTTTATATCTTTCTTAGTTGTTGGTAACATAGAGAAGAACTTCCAATTCTACAGTTTCTTACCTCAAAAAAAAGAATTCTGCCTTTGACAACTCTGCACCATCCTCTCCAGCACTAATATTTTCTTTAATCGACGCTGCTTTTTTTTCTTCCCCATCTTGCCTGAACGCTCTGTATCCAGGAACCTCTAAGGCCTGGACGTGCTCCTTTTTGGAGCCAAGATTCTGTTATCACCAGCACATGCAGCTGTTTGTGTCTGTAGTTCACTAACTTTATTTACCACACTCACTTACATGCACCGTAAACCTTAAAAGCCACAAAACCTGTGGAAATTAATCAGTTGAATTTATTAGCTGAATACAAATGCATTTATTATTTAAGTTCCCTTTGCACTCCACTTTGCACCTGTTCTTATTCACTCTAGTTGTCATTACCCACGTAGATTATTTTTTCTTCCTTAAATGCCTCCTCACCTGAACCCCTAGTTCTATTTTCAGCTGAGCTTTGATTCTACCTGCAGATTCCCACCCACACTAGATTAACCCCTCCACAACGGTCCTGGCAAACTGCCCCTCAAGGGCATTGGTCATGTTCCTGTCGAGGTGCAATCTGTCTGGTGCGCTGCGGTCCCATTTCTCCCAGCAACTGTCCCAGTTCCTCAGGAATCTGAAACCCACTTTCCTGCACCATTGAGAAACTATTGGATTGTCGTTAAAAACTCATTGGTTCACAAATGTCATGCAGGAAGGAAATCTTCCATGGCTTCAGACCCACCTGTGTTGTTAACTCCTGTCTGTCCCTCAGGGTGATTGGGATGGGGAAATAATGTGGGCATTTTCAGTGATGTCGGCATCCCATGACCAATGCATGAAACAAGTTGTGTGATTTATATACAAACTACCAAAAGGTTGTCATCTAATTCCACCTACAACCCGACCTTCCCGAACACTTGTAATTCTATAAAAGCATCACCCCCTGCACCCCCACCCCCTGCACCCCCGCCCTGTATATTCCAACTCAACGCACTCCCATGTGTCTGTCATCTTACATTTAAAATATTGAAACCCCTTGATCACATTCCAGCATGTAAATCATTCTGATAATCTATATATAAACCACTTGATGAGATTCAGTCCATAAATTACTTCTAAATATAAACCACCCTTGCGAGGTAGCAGGCACTGTTTGTTATTCTCCATTTGGGCAATCAGTAGCTGATGGCGATCTCTGTTCCAGATTGTGAATGTGACCCGGTCGTATATACACAGACACCAGGCTTTTGTCGTGCCACTTCTCCTGAAATACGCTGCAGAGTGGTCATCCCTCGGGCATCCTGTGTTTCGGCCGCTGTGGTGGATCAGCCCGAGTGACCCAAGTACCTTCATTATCAACGATGAGTTTCTGATTGGTGACGAGGTACGAGCAGATTGTTCCAACAACTTCATTATATTACAATAGCAGTCACAAGCAAGCAGGTGCTTGGGGACAATTTGTGCTGTTGCCGTTGACTTGTCTCTCCTCGTTAGTTCCTGTTTGCCTAGCCTGCACAAGCGGAACAAAGGAGAAAATAATGGTTGCATCGTGTGGTAATAATTTGGCTTGATAATGGAATATCAGCAGCGACAGAGTCGTAGCAACAGGTTTTTCAGCACTTTGTGTACACAATAATCATCAAGTCTCCATTTGCACAAATCCCACTTACCAGCACTTGGTTCAAAGCCTATTAATGCCAGGGAAATTCAATACTTATCAAGTACCTTTCCCTTAGGCAGTGCGTTTCAAATTCCAAACCCTTACTGGATTTATTCCTCACATCCCATCTATTTCCTTACCTGAAACGTATGTTGTCCAACTTGAGATATCCTTGCTTTTTACAATCAGCTTGCTTTTCTGATCATTACAAATACAGTCAAAGTGAATGGATGTACCATCAAGCATAAAACAGCACAACACAAGATCAGACCCTTCGATTCACAATGTCTGTGCCGAACATAATTCTTATCTCCCTGTGTATTCGTCCATTCCTTGTATATCCATATATGTATCCAAAAGTCTCTGAAATGCCACTAGCATACCTGCCTCAACCACCACCCCAAGCAGCACATTCCAGGCACTCACCAACCTCTGTGTAAAAAATTTGCTTTGCGCATCTCCTTTAAACTTAGCCCCTCTCACCTTAATGCTACGCCCTCTAATATTTGTTTTTTCATCCTGGGAAGAAGGTTCTGACTCTATATTATCTATGCCTCTCATAATTTTCTATATTTCTAATGGTCTCCATGCAACCTCCGGCGTTCCATAAAAACAATCCAAGTCAGTCCAACCGCTCCCTGTAGCTAATACCATCTAATCCCGGCATCATTCTGGCAAACCTTGTCTACGCCCTTTCCAAATCATCCACATTCTTCCTGTAATGGGGCAAGCAGAACTGCAGGCAAGTCCTTCAGATGCGGCCTAACCAAAGTCCTTTAACACTAAGTCATGACTTCCAGACTCTTATTCTCAATGTGTAAGAAGGAACTGCTGGTTTATTCCGAAGATGGAGACTGAAGAAGGGTCTCGACCTGAAACGTCACCCATTCCTTCTCTCCAGAGATGCTGCCTGTCCCGCTGAGTTACTCCAGCTTTTTGTGTCTATCTTATTCTCAATGTCCTGACCTATGAAAGCAAACGGATCATATGCCTTCTTTACCATTCTATCTATTTCTTTTGCCACTTTCAGTGAGTTACGGTCTTGGAGCCCAGGATCCCACCGTACATCAATGCTATTAAGGGCCATGCCCTGAATTGTATATTTCCCCTTTAAATTTGACCTCCCAAAGTGCAACACCACACACTAGCTTGGACTAAATTCCATCTGCTATTTCTCCACCTATTTCTATAGGTATTACATATCCCACTGATAACTTTGACAACCTTCCTCACACTTTGCGAGAGCAGGAATCTTGGTGTCATCTGTGAACATTAACCAACACATCTATCTTTATGTCTAAGTCATCACAATATCACAAACAGCCACGGATCCCTACAGGTCAAAGACGTCCAGCCTGAATGTTATCCTTCCACCACAACCCTGCTATCAGTAAGCTAAAGGGCCTGTCCCACCAGCATGCAACTCTATGCGATGAGCGCGACCTAACATGGTCGCTTGAGCCGTCCGGCGTCGCGGGGCTGGTCCCACTTTGATCGCCGGAGCCGTGCGGAATTGTGCGGAGTTCGTCCTGACACCGCGCGGGGCTCCGAAAAACTGACAATGTCCAAAAATTCCGCGCGGCAACGGCTTGTCGGCTCGCAGTCGCCTCGACGTTTACACACCGCCCCGACATCGTGCCTCCGTGACCCTCTCTGTAGGTGCCTCCGTGACCCTCTATGTGTGTGGCTCCATGGCCCTGTGTGTGTGTGTGTGCCTCTGTGCCCCTCTCTGTGCCCCTCTCTGTCCTGGCGAACTTACCTTAGACTTCGCTCCAAGTTCGCCTCACTTTGCGCCACGTTGTGCCACTCACCCGACCTCCGCGCGGCCCCCGCTTCTAGTTTGATCGCGTTCATCGCATGGAGTTGCATGCTTGTAGGACAGGCCCTTTAAGTCTGAATACATACAACCGTCACTGTTCCCCTGTGCATTTTAATCTAATGGTTCAGCCTACCATGGAGAACTTTGTAAAATGCTTTACTAAAATCCTTATATCTTTTCCTTAACAAGCTTTTATTACAAATTCACAGTTTAGAAAATACTGTGTTAAGCAAACCTGTTATTCATGCAGTTTGCAAACATCGACCATCAGATGACAACATTGTCAGCTGTACCCGTGCCACACTCGAGCCTCCGCCACGGCCAATGTTCAAAGAAAACCTCAAGTTCCCACAAAAATCCATGTAGACAACATCCACTGCCTTACTCTCATCGATCACCTTTGTCACCTCCTCAAAAAAACAATTATCTTGCTTGAAGCTCTAGTATGGCCGCATTTTGCAAAGCTAGTGAGAAGCTGTGTGCTGTTTGGGGATGTGTGTGGCTCCTGTAGAGTTGGTAGCCCATTCTGTAACCAGTCTGCTTCCCGCACCTAGGTACTGGTGGCACCAGTGACAGAGCCGGGCAAAGTCCACAGGGACATCTATCTACCAGGAAACGGCTACCAGTGGAAAGATGTGAACACAGCCCAGGTGTTTGATGGCGGGACTCTGCTCGAGGAATACCCAGTGGCCCTGGCTGACGTGGCAGTTTTCATCAGGCAGAAATCCCAGGATCTGCCCTTTACAGAGAGCCAGCAAGCAACTCCCCACGCCTGAGGGACCAAAACTCTTCACAATTCTTCAACAGTCAACTGGACTTTTGTTTTACTGACCACAGCTTGGCTGCCTGCACTGTCTTAAATGTCAGCGGGTGCCGTTTACAGAGAGCGATACGGAAACAGCCCAGTTTGCGATCGCAACTCCCAAAGGGAGTGTTGCAAGAACTGTCATTTCCAGCACCTGCTGCAATCTGTGCAGAAGCTGTGGCCCGAACCTTCCATAACCATGCCTCAACGTGGCCTGTGAAGCTGAACAGTTTTCTAGTGATAGCTGAATTAAGTATTCATCAGGTGCAAGCAGCCAATGTCCAAAGCAAGGTCCAAGGCAGACAAAAGCTCAAACCTGGGCCCAGGCTCAGACCTTGGATTAGGGCTCAGATCCAGGTTTAGGCCCATGGCTTGAACAGATCCAGGCTCCGGTTCAGGACCAGGCCCATATTCAGGGCCCGCATAATCTCAGATCACCAGAGTCTTTAATTATTTCCACAGGCATTTAAACAGAAAAACTGCAGATTTTGTTTACTATGTTAAGAGAAGTGTTGTTAAGAAATGCAACACTTCCAGTTTGATCACTCATCAAATGCTCCCAGGACAAGAACACTGCAGCTCTCTCCATACTGTACCATAAATACTCCCCAGGGCAGGGACAGCCCTGTGCCAAATTCCTTCTTCCCATTAAATACCCCCAGGGACGGTGCCAGTCATACACACTATAAAACTCCCTCTGCACTGTCCTGTCACATAGTCTGAGAAGGATCAGCGTGATTTAAATACAAACCACTCATTACACAGTAAAATGCATTGGGTTACGTGTATCAATATAAATATTTATGTGAGCATTTGACTCTGGAATGCTTTAGATACATCACCTATCCCAGCAAACAATATTGAGGTTCAGGAAGCCAATGTGCTGATAGAACTGACAGTAGTTGATGGGCAGAGTCCCTGGAATAGAGACTGAGGTGTGAGAGAGTGTTGTATTTGGCGAAAAATACCCCATTGTCTGCTGCGTTGGTTTATCTTGTGTTGTGTGTGACCTGGTGTGAGCCTGCTCTCCATTCTTGCCTTATGCCACCACAATACCTCGCTGCCTTTATCCATCAGTGCCAGTGTGCAGCACACAGCCTTGCAACACGTGGCTGTCTACACCAAGGAGCAACCACCAGACCCACATATCTGAGAGGTTACGCTCCTACTGTCCCCATTATATATAGCTATAGGCAGCAGGTGCATGGGGATATCACCATCTTTGTGTTTCCCTCCGATTTATTCAACATATTGACATGGTACTATGTCACTGCTACACCGCTGTTGGGTCAAGATCCTGTGAACTCCCTACCCAAGAAGACTGTGGGGGCACCTTCGCTAGAAGGACCACAGTGGTTCACCACTACCTCAAGGGTGATTAGGGATCAGCATTAAATGCTAGCCTTCCAGTGATGCAGGCATAATGACAAAGGGGAGCTGCAGTGCATTTTGCAATAGGAATGGGCATCTGGAAATAAAGCTCCTTGTTAGGTCAGGATAATGAAGCTGGATTCCCCACTGGAACGGTGCCCAATTTGCTGCTTCACCAGGGTGTTGCGGGAATTGTGGAATTCCTGAGCTCGCATCAGAAGTTTAATCCTGTGACTTTGGCCAAGTGGTGCCTAAACCTAGACACTGCACCATAATGTTCTGAAAAAAGTCTGGAAAATATCATACTAAACATTGATCAGATTAATGTTAACCCCCCCCCCCCCCCAAAAGAAAAATTCTTAGCTATTGCGCACAGTCGAATGATTCCAAGAACTAGCGAAAATTCAAAGTTTGACAACTTGCCTGGGTAGGACCAGTGTACTGAACTGATGTCATTGAACTACTCCCAGATTGCATACACATATTTGCACTTCTGCAAACAAGGAAATATTAATCATAGTTCCATTAAAAATATATATTTTGCTGCTGGTACATAGTGTGCATTCTCGATTTTTGCAACAATGAGAAACCTGGGACTGGAAATTTTAATTAAAGTTCCTTGTTTTTTGTCATTCTTCCATCCTCATGACTCAGAACTGCTCATTACTTCCTCATCTAATATCTCCGACTGTCTCTGGAAGCTCTTAAAAGCACCTCAACTTTCTGCTTCAAGTGAGATAGCAGTAACTTTGCTTCCTTCACCGATGAGGCATTCGTCTCAGCTGGAGCTCCAGACGAGAGAAGATTGGTGTCCTTAAGTGAAAAGTTAAGCTGCGTTGTTAGCCATATTGGTGGATCTGATGAGTATTAAAGTTCCTGTGTACCATGTGAGCAAGAGTGTATTCTCTTTGATGTCCTGGCTATTGTTACTTCCTCTACTAAAAATGCATCAATTAGCATTCAATGTATTAATGGGACTTAGCAAAATGAACAGGAATCCGGCTAACAACACTTAAGGTCAAGCAGTGCAGGTAAACCTTTTGCAAATATTGTTGACAGATGTGTGAGAAATGTGGCCAGGTTCTTGGGAGAGCTTCATTATCTTTCTGATTGCTTCAAGAACCTTTTCATGTTCATTTGAAGAAGCAGTGAGGCCCTGGGTTGAAAACTAGGTACAACTCTCATTTGACACGCACTGAAATTTCACAATGGTCAAAATCATCATGTTCTAGAGAAGGCTTTGACTTGAAACGATAACATCTGGTCTCTGCCACAATCACCAATAATACTTCGATCACCATTAGAGCCACACCCCAAAACATGTTCACTTAAATAAAAGCAGGAAATATTGGAGATGCTCAGCAAATCTCCATCTGTGGACAGACAAACGTAGTCAAATGCGATTACCTTTTCTTCAGAAACTTGCTCTAATTCTTTTGAATATTCTGTCTGCTTTCTTATATTGAACATGAGTGGTTCTATTCCATCTCTGTCACCCAAGACTTGACCTTTCTATGCTTACCACAATACTTCAATTCTTCATTAATTGTTTACATTACTTATAGAGACAGGTGCAAACCATTTAGTCCCACAAATCTGTCATTGAGTGAGATCATGGGTGACCTGTGTCCTTATATCTGCTTTTGCCTTGTCCCTTCTTTGGTTATCAATTATCCATTATTCTCAGATTTAGCATTTAAAACATGTTTGCAGAAAAAAGCTCTAAATTTATACCTCCCTTTTCAGATAGATGTGTTTGTAATTTCACTCTCGAAAGGCCTCGCTCAACGTTTTGATATATTTCCTGGATTTCTTAAGGAATGTAACTCGTTTCTCTCTCTGAAGAAGGGTCTCAACCCAAAACGTGGCCCATTCCTTCTATCCAGAGATGCTGCCTGTCAAGCTGAGTAAAACGCCAGCATTTTGTGCCTATCCACGCTGTTAGTTCCCCATAATATCTTGAGAACTTTAGGATTGCAAAAATGCAGTCAGGTGGTTTATGACTTGACCCATAAATCCATTGAATAAGCCCCTTGTTGTGTAATCTCTTTATAATTTAACCATTGGAATCCAGGAATGGCCCCAGCATATCTACAGTGTATATAACCAAGGCAAAAATCAATTTCCTTCTGTGTGGTTTCCAGACATGTCTGTGGGTTAAAACAGGATATTGAACAGCTGAAAGTAAATGCTGCCTCCTTATATTCTGTCCCCATGGACATAGAGGTTTATATCCAGAGTCAAATTACTTTGTTGTACCCAATACATTTTGGTGATCAATGCATACAGACGGATGCCAACGTTTTGTTGAACATTGTTCCAGATTTTTCGAAAGTATGCTGCTCATTCCTTTTGGACTATAGATACACTCTTTCAGGTCTTGCTTTTGCCTATACTAAAATAACTTGTAACAGTCTTCCCCATCACAGACTCTCAAAATAGTTTTCTTAATCTTCTTAATACATTTACTGATCTACCGTTTGGGCTAAATGCTTATCAACCTGTTACTTATTGGAGAAAAAAACACAGGGCTCGACTACTTCCCATGATCATAACAGATAAAGGCCCATTCCCTTAAACTTGCCCCTGTACAGAATCGTAATAAAACCAAACCCATTCCCACCTACAGCACAGCATCTTACTAAGAGAACAGTGCAGCACAAAAGGAAGCCTTGTGGCTATTCAAGTTGAAGTGACTCATTCAAAGAGTAACCCAGTTAGTCACACATTGTACAATACTTTCTCTTCAAGTGTCTTGTTCAATTACCTTTTGAACCTATAACAACCACTTGCCAGACAGAGCATTCCAAATATTGCCTAATGTGCTGTTTATTTAAAAAAAAAGAATGTATTTCCTTATGTTCTCATTTGTTCTTTTATAAATTATCTTAAATCTGTGCCATCTCTTTATTTATCAAATCTAGGGTTTGAATTTTTTGGTTTTTATTTTTGGTGCTGTACAATTTGTTCAGTTATCTTGCAAAATTAAGTATTTTCAATTATTTAATAAAAAGGAAAATGCATCAACTTTCAGTTTCTAAATTATTGCAACAAAGCTGATGATCGCAGATAAAAATCATGCACGTTCAACATCACCCATTACCTCATGCATTTTACTGTGCTTTTCAATCCTTGGTCAGTTGTGATGTAACTCCATGTGGTCCTCCCTACACGGATGGTGCCTGTCCAGCTGTTCTTTCCTCACATTCTTCGTTACATTCTCGTCAGTCTTCCAGGGGCTGCACTATTCACGCAGTTGGAACATGATATCATTCGGTTTCCTTGTTTCTCCTCTGTTCCCCCACCTCCTGCCCTCAGTGGATACATATAGAAACATAGAAACATAGAAAATAGGTGCAGGAGTAGGCCATTCGGCCCTTCGAGCCTGCACCGCCATTCAATGTGATCATGGCTGATCATCCAACTCAGTATCCCGTACCTGCCTTCTCTCCATACCCCCTGATCCCTTTAGCCACAAGTGCCACATCTAACGCCCTCTTAAATATAGCCAATGAACTGGCCTCAACTACCTTCTGTGGCAGAGAATTCCAGAGACTCACCACTCTCTGTGTAAAGAATGTTTTCCTCATTTCGGTCCTAAAGGAATTCCCCCTTATCCTTAGACTGTGACCCCTTGTTCTGGACTCCCCCAACATCGGGAACAATCTTCCAGCATCTAGCTTGTCCAACCCCTTAAGAATTTTGTAAGTTTCTATAAGATCCCCCCTCAATCTTCTAAATTCCAGCGAGTACAAGCCGAGTCTATCCAATCTTTCCTCATATGAAAGTCCTGACATCCCAGGAATCAGTCTGGTGAATCTTCTCTGTACCCCCTCTATGGCAAGGATGTCTTTCCTCACATTTGGAGACCAAAACTGTACGCAATATTCCAGGTGTGGCCTCACCAAAACCCTGTACAACTGCAGTAGAACCTCCCTGCTCCTATACTCAAATCCTTTCGCTGTGAATGCTAACATACCATTTGCTTTCTTCACTGCCTGCTGCACCTGCATGCCTACTTTCAATGACTGGTGTACCATGACACCCAGGTCTCGTTGCATCTCCCCCTTTCCTAATCTGCCACCATTCAGATAATAGTCTACCCTCATGTTTTTGCCACCAAAGTGGATAACCTCACATTTATCCACATTATACTGCATCTGCCATGCATCTGCCCATTCACTCAGCCTATCCAAATCACCCTGCAGCCTCCAAGCATCCTCCTCACACCTAACTATACCCCCCAGCTTGGTATCATCTGCAAATTTGGAGATGTTGCATTGAATTCCCTCGTCCAAATCATTAATATATATTGTAAATAGCTGGGGTCCCAGCACTGAGCCTTGCGGCACCCCACTAGTCACTGCCTGCCATTCTGAAAAGGACCCGTTTACTCCTACCCTTTGCCTCCTGTCTGCTAGCCAGTTCTCTATCCATATCTGTGCCATCCATTTCCTCTGCGCCCAACCTTTCACAAACATGTGCTTTGTCCATTTCATTCCTCCCTCTGCTCTGCAATTTAAAATATGTATAATTTTAATTGTATCCAGTTCTGATGAAAAGGCATTAACAAAGTTAACCCCATTCTCTCCCCACAGGTAATGACTAACCTGCTGAGTGTTTCCAGTCTGTTTTTATTTCAGATTTTCAGCAAATTTTCACGAAATCTATACAGTGTTAAATTTAGGCAAAATTGTAATGTTAAGATAGACACAGATTTGTCCTGTCTTATAGGAGGTTATTTCGTCAGCTGACTGGTAAGCATGTATGTTCACATCGCATCAAATACCAATGTTTGATTCACCAATCTACTGTTAAATTATCAACATGTTATGATGTATCCATTTATTAAATTTGCAATCCACATAAATCAGTTTGAGGTGGTGAGTGACAGATTAATCAACATTAGGTTTACCCACTGGATTTAGTTTAGAAATACAGCATGGAAACAGACCTTCAGCCCACCAAGTACACGCCAACCATCAATCATCCGCTCACACTCTAGTTCTATCCGAACACGCTTTCTCATCCACTCCCTACACACTAGGGCTATTTTACAGCAGCCAGTTAATCTTCAAACCCGCATGTTTTTGAGATGTGGAAGGAATCCAATCCGGAGCACCAGGAGGAAATCCATGCTGTGACAGGGAGAACATGCAGACTCCACACAGGCAGCATCTGAGGTTTGAACCTGGGTCTCTGGTACTGTGAGGCAGCAGTTCTATCAGCTGCATCACTGCTACACAGTCACTGAGTTAAAGAGTCATGCAGCCAACGCCAGGCCCCTTGGCCCACTTTGTCCATGCTGGCTATCAAATACCTAACAATACCACAAACCACGCCTGGCAAATTTCCTAGTGTTCTTGAAAAATGTGACAAACAAAAGGGGTAAATGAGAATCATTATACGTTAAGTATTTGGATTTCCAGAGAATTTGGATAAGGTGCCATGTAAAATGTTACTGCATAAGATCAAAGTGAGATTGTGGGCAATATACCAACATGGATAGGGGAGTGGATAACTTGTCAACCAGCCTTTGCCTCCACAGGTGCTGCTTGATATGCTGAGTTCCTCCAGCATTTTCTATTTTGCTTCACACTCCAACATCTGCAGTCACTTATGTCTCTGACGTCACCTACTTATGCTAATCCCAGTTTCCAACATTCAGTCTGTAACTTTTATATACCATGGCATTCCGTGACTGTAGCATATTATTTCAGGTCCACAGCTAAATACATATTAACTGTTTTAAGAGTCTCTGGTTCCACCACCCTCTCAGGCTGCGCGTTCCAGATTCCAATCAACCCCTCGGTGAAAGAATTCTTCCACCAATTCTTTCACCCTAACTCGGTGTCCTCTGGTCACTAACACCTCAATTTCTTACTGCTTAATGTATGACACTCGTACTTTTGTTCACCTCTATCAAGCAACTCCTTGGCTTCCCCTGCTCCACGGAAAACAAATTCAGCCTATCCAGTCTCCCCTCATAATCGCTCCATCTCGGGCAACCTTGTGAATCACCTATAGCCTCTCTTTTTCAAATGTCACCTGTTCTAGAATTCCATTGTCCCTTGGTAGCTGTGTATTCCCTACCCTTTCTGTATTCCCTACCCTCTCTGTATTCCTGTGTGACCTGTTCTCTGTAACGCTGTTTGACTTCACTGTTTCGCCTGCAATAAGCTAGCATTTTTCTTCATCGACCCATTGATACATTTGGTTTTGGGTTGATTCTTAAAGGTAAGAAACTAATGGGACTAAAAGCCAGCACGTCCCCTGCACCTAATGGTCTGCACCCTAAGATCTTAAAGGCAGTGGCAGTTGAGATGATGGTGCCACTGGTTGAAATGTAAGAACATTCCCAATGCCACTATTCAAGAAAGGTAAGCAGGAAACCGAAGGCCAAATAATCTAATACCCGTCATTAGGGAAATGGTGGAATGCATTATTGGGAAGTAGTAACAAGACAAATCATATGACAATAAGGCATCAGCATGGACTTGCAGAAGGAAAATCATGTCTGAGAAATGTCCTTGTGTTCCTGAAGTATGTAACAATCGGAAGCTAAAGGGAAACCAGTAGATGTGGTGGATTTGGATTTCCAGAATGATTTTGATAAGGTGCCACATAAAACGTCACTGCATAAGATTAAAGTGAGGTGAGGGTTAATATATTGGCAAGGATAGAGGAGTGGCTAATTGACAAATCCAAAAGGCAGGGTAAATGGGTAATTTTTAGATTACCTGTCGGGGAGCCATGGTGTTCCGTGCTGAGGTGCAGCCATTTATAATCTACATTAATGACTTGGTTAAACGATCTGGGTGTACTCTCGACAAACTTTCAGCTTATCCAAAGATTGCTGGGTTAGCTAATCGTGAGGATAGTAAGAGTTTGCAATGGGATATATGTGTCTGAAGGAACAGCAGATGCTGGATTAAACCGAAGATAGACACAAAAAGCTGGAGTAACTCAGCGGGACAGGCAGCATCTCTGGAGAGAAGGAATAAGTGACGTTTTGGGTCGAGACTTCTTCAGACTATCTTGTGTCTATCTTCTGCAATGGGATATAGATAGGTTTAGAGAGTGGGAATGAGGCTGGCGGATAATAATGTGGGAAAATTAAAGACTCTCAACTGGAAGGATGAATTAAAAACCAAGTTATTATTTAAATAGAATGGTACGGCGTAATGTGATACAAATAAATCTGGGATCCCAGTAAATGAAACATAAAATGTTAGCATGATGGTACAGGATGATTAATGGAATATTGGCCTCTATTGCTAGGAGTATGAAGATAAAAGTGAGCATGTTTTGATTCAAATTTACAGAACTTTGTTGAGACCACATTGTGAGTGCTACGGACGGTTTTAGCCTTAATATTTAAGGAATGATGTACAAACAATAGGGGCAACACAAGGAAGATTTGTTAGGTTTGTTCCTAGGATAAAGGGGTTGACCTTTGAAGCGAAATCATGGATGAAGACAAGTCTGTGGACCCTTGGTCTTCCTCCTCGAAAGTCAACAATCAATTCCTTGTGTGTTTTTTTGACGTTGAGAGCAAGGTGGTTGTTCTGGCACTATTTAGTGAGTTGATTGATCTCCTGCCTATTCTGGACTGCAGTGATACAGTCTAACCTATTATTGTCCATAATTCATACAATGGTGTCATCAATGAATTTCAAGATGGAGTTGGAATTATGTCAGGCCACACTGTCATGGGTAAAGAGTGAGTAGACCAAGGTGTTTAGCACCTTCCCTTGAGGTGCTCCTGTGTTGATGGTTACCAAGAAGGAAGTGTTCTTGTCAAATCATGTGGATTGTGTTCTGTTGATGAGGAAGTAGAGAATCCAGTTGCAAAAGGATGCTCAGAGACCCAGCTCTCTTATCTTGCTAACAAGTTTGGAGGGGATGAGGGTGTTGAACCCTGTAATCAATGAGAACAACCTGATGTATGTATTTTGTAATGTCCAAGTGGTCCAGTGCAGAGCCAGTGAGATTGCATCTCTCGTTGATCTACTGTGGCAATGGGCAAATTGTATTGGCTCTTGGTCCTTGCTGAGGAAGGAGGTGATATGTGCCATAACCAATCTCTCAAAACACTTAATCAGGTCACCTTGTGGACGTTGGTGCCATCGGTTTGTAATCACTGAGGCATGCTGCCTTACTCTCTTAGGGCACGGCTGTTATTGATGCTCTTTTATAAACCGGGTGGGAATCTCAGACCTCGGCATTGAGAGGTTAAAAATGTCTACGAAAAACTCCAACTGGTTGCTCCATGCAGATTATTAGAAAATGACCAAGTGCACCATCAGATGCTTTCCGACGGTTCACCCCTTGAAGGATCTTCTGGCGTCTGTGTTGGTGAATGCGATTGCAATACCATAAGGGGCTATGAAACCTGGTCCAGGTGTGGTGGTGCAACGGTAGTCTTGCCGCCAGAGACCTGGGTTAGATCCTGATTACGGGTGCTATCTGTACGGAATTTGAATATTCTCCCTGTGACTGAGTGCGTTTTCTCCGGCGGCTCCGGATTCCTCCCACACTCCAAAGACGTACAGGTTTTTATGTTGAAGGTAGACACAAAATGCTGGAGTAACTCATCGGGACAGCAGCAAGTATAGAGTGAAGGAATGGGTGACGTTTCTGGTCGAGACCCTTCTTCAGGCAGAGATGCAGACTGTCCTGCTGAGTTACTCCAGCATTTTGTGTCTACCTTTCATTTAAACCAGCATCTGCAGTTCTTTCCTACACAGGTTTTTAGGTTAATTGACTGAATTTTCCCCTGGTGTAGGATAGTGCTAGTATACAGGGTGATTGCTGGTCGCCGTGGGCTGAGGGGCCTTTATCCATGCTGTATCTGTGCAGTCTAGAAGATTGTAGATCCCCAGGTTCAAACAAGGTTTCCGGTCGGGGAAGATAGACACAAAAAGCTGGAATAACTCAGCAGGTCAGACAGCATCACTGGAGAAAAGGAATAGGCGACATTTTGGGTCGAGACCCTTCTTCAGACTGAGTGTCAGGGGAAAGGGAAATAGACAATAGGTGCAGGAGTAGGCCATTCGGCCCTTCAAGCCAGCACCACCATTCAATGTGATCATGGCTGATCATCCTCAATCAGTTCCCCATTCCTGCCTTCTCCTCATATCCCCTGAATCCGCTATCTTTAACAGCCCTATCTAGCTCTCTCTTGAAAGCATCCAGAGAACCTGCCTCCACCGCCCTCTGAGGCAGAGAATTCCACAGACTCACCACTCTCTGTGTGAAAAAGAGATAGGGACCATGATATAGAACAAATGAATGAAAGATATGCAAGAGGGTCAGATATAGCTGTTAGGGCTAACGGAATGAATGGATTATGGGGAGAAAGCAGGAACAGGGTACTGATTCTGGCTGATCAGCCATGATCATATTGAATGGTGGTGCTAGCTCGAAGGGCTGAATGGCCTACTGCACCTATTGTCTATGTCTCTACGTTTCTATGAAATTAGACAAGTGCAATGCTAAACTCGGATACTGTCAGTACATTCTCCCTGTGACCTGTGGATTACCCTGAGTGCTCTGGTTTCCATGCATTTCCCAAAGACGTTCTGGTAGATTGCTAGGTTGGTGTAAATTCCCCAAGGGCAAGTAAAAAGAATCAAAGGAGAAGAATGTTTGGAAGGGTACAGAGAAATAAGGAGAGAGGCTTTAGGATAAATTAGATTGCCCCCTAGAGAGCTAGCATGCACCTGATGGGCCAAATAGCCTCCCTCTGTGCTATTATAAAATCAGATAGGTTATGCCTATACATATTGGAGAATAGTGATATGACCTGAGGTGACAAACAGGGTGGATGTTGAGAGGATGTTTGGCTGGGTGGGGTATCTGGAGCTAGGGAACATGATTTCAGAATGAAGAGTAATCTGTTTAAGATGGAGAAAAGGAAGAACTTTTTTCTAAGAGGGATGTGAATCTTTGGAATTCTCCACTACAGGGCGCTGTAGAGGGGAGCCTTTTAATATATTCAACGTTTACCAAAATAAGGTGAATGGCAAGAGTAGGGAAGTTATGTTCAGGTCAATGTTGGATCAGCCATGACCTTGTTGAATGGGAGAACTAGGTTGAGGGGGCTGATTGGGTAATACTGTTCTGGCCAGGAACCATGGCTGCCCCTTGGCTGGAAGGGATGAAACACCTTATGCTGATACCGACCTACATTTGATCCAGTTTCAGTCAAGGATTAGTAAGCAAGCAAAAGATTTCAACAGAGGCTTCTTCAAGCTGAGAATGAGAACCAGCTCCCGGTTAAACAAACTGTCCCTTCTCATTCACTGGCTCTGTCTGGGCACTAGCCTTAGAGCAGCCAGGCCAGTGAGCAAATAAGTGAACACAGGCTGAGGTAAAGGAAGGCACAAGATGTGGAAGGAGGGAAACAAGGCTGGTGGAGGTCGAGGCTTGGATGTGCCACTTTTAGTTACTGCGTGCTCGGACCACGTGAAGGTTGCAATCTCCCATCCCAGCACTGTTCTCAATGGGACAGTTCTTAGCTCAGAAGCAATCAGGCAAATCCCAGTTGAATGAAGGCACTAGGGTTTGCTTGGGTGCTCCAATGGCATATTCCACAGCCCGTCTATGTGTGCGTGTATGCGCATGCGTGGGGGGTGGGGGGGGGGGGGGGGGGGTAATAGTCGCGAAAAAGAGTTGTATTTGCCAATCACCTTCTGCTAACCAATAGACAGAAGTCACTTTAAATCAACAACACTGGGCAAAGCCTCAATCCCCAGCTCACATTGACCTCACAGTTCAACATAGCACAGTGACCATCCTGCTCCCTCAATGTATGTATGTGTATGTGACGTCAATCTTGTTCTCCTTGGCCAAACATTAGATTAAGTACCAGTGGCTGTTTGAGTGAGGTTCCATCATGAAATCCATTCATTTATTATAAGTTTGCTTATTGAGTAATTTCAAACCATCCATCTGTTTCTTAATCAATGCTTGAATTTCCAAAATCGACTAGAAATTACGTCTTCTCGTATCTGGAGTCAATTTCAGAACAGGTTTTCGTTCTGTACGAATCGAGGGCAAACCTCCCAACATCACAGAAACAGGACGAATCAACGCAGAATCAGGAGTCAATCAGTCAGTGGGTGGCCCAGTGTTATGGTGCCCACTCACTCACCACTGGGACTCTGCACGAAACACAAGCTCGCCAACATAGCACTTATCCAAAATATAGGTTCAATTCCCAGTAATTTGACACAATCCTTGTATTTGGCAAATGATCGAATACATCAGATTATTGAATGATTCCAGATTCCAAATAGGCACAGGAAAGTTGCATTAACTTTGAACAGATCTGATGCATTTTTAGTTTGTAGTGGATGTGGAAAACACTTCCAATGCAAAACACTTGAATAATCATTGACAACCATGGATAAAAAGGGAAATTAAAACTGAAGTGATCGATAAGAGGGTAAAATGGGACTGAAGCTCCCCGGCAGACATTCCCCAGTAACGGACGACACATATTAGGTTTAGATCTATTATTGTCACGTGTACTGAGGTACAGTGAAAAGCTTTGCTTTGCCTATCTGATCCAAACAGAACAGATATACCACCCATAAATAAATCGTCCAACTCAAGTACAATAGAGCAAAGGGGAAGATACAGAGTGTAGAATATAGTTCTCAGCATGGTAACGGGTCAGTTCATTAGACAAAGTCCTATATCCTCAGTGGGGTGGAATCGGACAGTACCCTAGCTTATGGAGGACCGTTCACAAGCCTGATATCCGCGGGGAAGAGCTGTTCCTCAGTCTGTGGTGTTCTCTTTCTTGTTTCTGTACCTTCTGCTGAACAGGAGTAGGGAGAAGGAATAACTGGTTGGGCATGTCTTTGATTATGTTGGCTGTTTTTCAGTGGCAGCGTGAATAGTGGAAAGTCTGGTCTGTGTGATGGACTGGCTACATCTACAACTCTCTGCAAACTATTGTGTCTTGGGGAGAGCTGTTCTCAAACCAAGCCGTGATGCAACTGCACAGTGTGCTTTCGACGGGGCTTCTGTATTTGCTGGGAGAGTGGAAAGAACTAGCTGCAGAGATGTTGGAGCTTAAATTGCCACTTTCCTAAATGTCATCGACTCTAGAAAGGTTTGGAAATTGTAGAGGAAAATACTGGATCTACAGATATGAGGGAAAAATCTGAAACCTCAGGCAAGGCAGCCTAGAGAACTCCATCGGGGAATTGGAAGTTCCACACAGCAGGATATTAAAAAAATAAAGGCACAGTAGAAATGGGTAATTTGAATATATTGCCAAATTCTAATTTGTACAGGGAGAACCGGAAATGATGACTAAAATAGCAAACCAGGGAGATGAGAGCACTCACAGTCATGTGCAGTAATCAGACAGCACGGGCTTCAGAATGTATATAAACAGGAAGCAGTGGCATTTTTACCTTGGAGAATTACACTGCAGGGTTCAGAATACGCAATTGGGAATTCACACTGACTTTGAAGAAATACATTGCAGTTATGTTTACTGTGCAATGAACTAAACACTTCAATAATCGAGGACAATCTGTGATAGAAAGTGAAATGAAAACTAAAGAGATTGCTGTAGTTTATTAAACATGTTATTTGATTGGCTGGGCTGAAGGACGAGCTGGAGGCTGTGAGCTGAAATGTTTTTTTGCATATATTTCAGTTAATAGACTGAAATATATCATTAAATTAACAATTGCTTGTGAACAAAACCCTGTCAGTGTGGAATATGAATGGTTGGATGAAAGCTTTACGCTGTATTAAAGATCCATTACACACAAATCAATGTTCAATAGCGAATATTCTGTAAAAACCAGTGTCAGATTAATGGCAATTATCTTCCCACAAAGGTATTCACCAGCATAATGTTTGGTTAAAAGTGTACAAACTGTCCTCTACCAGTCACTGAGAAGTGGACCCATTGAAGTGAAAATACATTTCTACCATTTAGGGGGAAGGGTGAAAGTACCATTAAATTTCAAATATTCCATTGCAATCCTTATTAGTCTCACCAGGTTCCCTGTCGGCCCAATGACACGCTTACTCCAGCAGCATTTACTGAATAATTCCTGTGTTCAGATAGTGTGCAGCTGCTGGCATTTAATCATGGGAGCCAGCCTCCTGAAGCAGCATGCTCCCTTTGAGAGATCTTCACAGTCCAGTGGAGAACATTGGCCACAGGAGGCATGTTCTCCCCCACAAAGACCCTTCGGGGCTGGGGTCAGATGATCCAGGCAAGAGGATGGCAGGGACCATGTGTAAGGAGCTGCACTGAGTGGATGTGGTCTGAATGTCTGAAGTGGAAGCAGTGCCCTGCGCCCATTCTGCCTCCTCCCGTGGGCCAGAAGCATCCTTCAGCCTCTGTCTGTCCTGATAATGTTCCCGATGCTGGGGAGTCCAGAACCAGGGGTCACAGTGTAAGAATAAGGGGTAGCCCATTTAGGACTGAGATGAGGAAAAACTTCTTCACCCAGAGAGTTGTGTATCTGTGGAATTCTCTGCCGCAGAAGGCAGTGGAGGCCAATTCACTGGATGTTTTCAAGGGAGAGTTAAATTTCAGCTCTGAGGGCTAACAGAATCAAGGGATGTGGAGAAAAAGCAAGAACGGGGTACTGATTTTGGATGATCAGCCATGGTCATATTGAATGGTGGTGCTGGCTCAAAGGGCCGATGGGCCTACTCCTGCACCTATTTTCTATGTTTTTTATTCTTCTTGCCTATGGCGTGCACAGCCTAAAGTTGAAGACACCAAAACACTACATCTATTTGTTTGTGCACGTCGGGTTGATTGCATTAGTCAAAACAGGGTGGACCACGTGAAGGTTGTATCCCAGACAGAAGTGGCTAAGATCAGCAGAAATTGGAATGGTCCTGGAGGCCGGGAAGGTCCTGGAGTGACTGGGACTGACCTCCACAAAGCTAGTGGGCCTCTACAGGAGGTCACAGACGGCCATAGGTCTGCAAAGTCGGTGTTGCTGAAGCATAGCATGAATAAATATTGTAGCTCAGAGATTCTAATTACCAGCACGGGTCTCTATAAACTCTGTATAATGGGTGAACTCTTCAATGCCTCCTGACAAATGGTCTTTGTGGCTTCCTCGTTAGCCTCCATTTTCATGCAGTGAAGGAGCTGTTAGGCATAAGCAACTTTTCACTGGAGATAAGTGCATTGGAGATGCAAGGAAGGATCAGTGTTAAATGTGAGCAGTTGTGGAATAGACAGTGAGGCTGCAGGGTGTGGAAAAGCCTTGTCAAATGTATCCCAGCACTTATCCCTTCAAAAAGCATGAATTAATAAAAGATGCACTCCAGTGGCAACTGTCCGGTTCCACACCTATGAGAATAAAAGTCACAGAGGAAGATTAAGAGTGTTCATTGGTCCATTGCTGGCATCAGGGCAAGTCCTACACTGAAACCGTGTTTTCCAGAACTCATGGAAAGCCTCCAGAAAAATTAGGGTCAAATTCGCCATGTGGTACTTATAGGCCTGGGAATGGAGCAAGTTTGCTCTGGGTGAAAACCTCCAGTTCTGATGAAGGGGCAAGAACCCAAATCATTAACTCTGGTTGTCTCTCCCCCCCCCCCACCCCCCCACGTGCTCCAGTTTCCTCTCACATCTCAAAGACGTGTAGATCAGTCAATTAATCAGTCACCGTCAACTGCCCCGATTGAGTAAGTGAGTGGTAAAATCTGGGGAGAGTGCAGAAAGTAAAGTAGGTTTGCGGAGGATTCATGTAAATGGGAGCTTGAAGGTCAGGACAGGCTTGGTCGCCCGAAGGGCCCGTTTCCGTGCGCCATAATTCTATCTGTGTTTCAAACAATTTATATTTTAATTTCAGGTTCCCTGCAACTGCAGATTAGTTTGGTTGAGGTACTGTGAAAATCTTTTGTTGCGTGCTAACCAGTTTTTGCACTTCTTAATGAAGGAATTTCAAGGTCTGTGTTCTTAGGAGGCTTGACTGGGCAGATTCAATCTGACACGAGAAAACAACCTGTTCATCAGGTTAAGCAGTATCTATGGAGGCAAATGGACAGATGACATTTCAGCTCAGGAAGACCTTACCAACTCTTGCTTCACCTTTCCCTACTCTGGGTCCCCCATTTTTCTTGCCACCTCTGCCCCCTGTACTATTCTTCCCAATATCCCTCCCACTGGCTTTATATTTCATCACCCACCTTCCTTAACTGACTTCACTATTTGCACCATTTTGGCTTCTCCACTTCTCACCCTCAACATTGGCTTCTATCTCCATCCTTCTCTCTCCCACCTGACTCATTCACAATCAAACCCTCGTCACCCATCAGTTGGCAGCTCTTGTCCCACCCCGCCCCCTCACCTCTTTCTACCAACTATCTCCAACTACTCCATCAGCCTGAAGGCCCCTGGCCTCAATCACTATCTGTCCATTCAATCCACAGATGCTGTGTTCCTCCAAAAACATCTGCGGTCTCTTGTGTCTATTGATTCGATCCGATGGTGACCTAGAACTAGAGACCACATTACTCGACCAAGGAGTTAGCTTCAGATGAGAATACACCTCAAAATTAATTAACATGCTGGGTTATGTATTCTCAGTCACAAGGTTTGTACCAGGCAGAAGTTGTCAGGATTTTGAACATGACAATATTCAAGGGGTGTGAGGGCTATGCAGAAGTTGAGTTGAGTAGAAGATTGAATAACACTCTTTCTCCAATGTTCAAGCTCTAATGAAAGTGCCTGCTCTTCATTCAGCTCCTCAATGGCTAGGGCAGGTTCTGGAGATGTGCTTTGATTCACCTTTTGCTGGAGTTTGCGGGCCGAGATGCACAATGCCTCAATGCAAAGGGGGACTGAACACACGCACAGAGCAGGCAGTTGGTAATGGCCCCCAGCTCTTTATTCGGTATATACAGTATATATAGCATTCACTTAACCATTGAGATCGCCTGCAACACATTCATTGGCTCTTTACATAATAGCCACACTAAATCAATAAACCTCCACATGGAGTCTTGAGAGGGAGGTGAATCCCTTGCCCCCAAGTCAGACAATTTTCTATAGAGAAGCCGTGATTCAGTGCCTCCCTGTGCCATTTGTGAACTGCAATGACATTCTGTATATGTGAACAATCCTGAGAATTATGATCAAGCACTGTTCAGAGATGGACAATTAAAGTAAAAGCTCTGCATTATAATCATGATGGTACAGAGAAGGGAAGTGAGTATCTACCTGATCTCATGCAATAATGCTAGATCAACGTTTGTGATGCAGTTTGCAATGGTATCAGCAGTTCCTGCCAGGACCCGACCACTGCTGTCAGACTGGAGGCTCTGGCCCAGCCCCAGACGTGTCAAGGGACAAGCTGGCACCCCACACCGCAGCACAGGACTCCCAGGGAGCAGTGCATTTGTCAATGTTCAAAATGACTCTCGTGGTCCCACATCAAGTGCCACCAGCACGAAACACTGTCCCAGGGTCGGGGTCTGGTCCTCTCAACTCCATCCCTGGGCCTGGTGCTACTTGCTGGTCCTGTTGTCCAGGTTGAATAGGTCAAGGATATCGAGCATGGCTTGTTGGAAATAATTGCCGAACCGATGAGAATCCTGCACAAGAAAAATCATGAGCACACATCATGAGCACCCCGGTAGGTAGCAGTGTGATTACCAGCTGGTGAATATACAGAGGGCAGGAGACACTCTGAAACAACCATGGGGAGATGGTGGAGAGTGGGGTAGATGTGCAGCAAAGCAGAGGGGGTGCACAGGCGGTGGGGGCAGGAAGGGTGAGCCATAAAGTCATATCGCGAGGAATAGTCATATCGTGGTCTTTCACCCCACTGAGTCCATGCTGATCCATGCAACCACACAATAACACTCATTCTATCCCAACCTATCTTATTCTCCCCACATTCCCATTATCTCCTCCCTGGTGCTTCCATCCAATCACCCACCAGGGGTAATTCAGTGAACCATTAACCCCCCAATCTACACATTGTGTTGGGGATGTGGAAGGAAACCTACAGAGCGAGAATCCAAGGCCTATTCAAACTTGGCTTGGAAGAAACGGTCAAAGGGCAGTTGTGGAGCATTGTTTTTCTGATTGGAGACCTGTGACTAGTGGGGAGGGGGCTGCAAGGGCTGGTGTTGAGTCCTCTCCTGTCTTTTATATACATGAATGATTTGGATGTCCATGTAGTTAATATTGTTAGAACATTTGTGGACGACACCAAAAACTGGTGGCATAATGAGTGGACAGTGAGGAAGAAAGTTTACAATAAGATTGAGATCAGTTGATACAGTGAGTCAAGGGATGACAAGTGGAGTTTCTCTCACTAGAGGAAGATATTGCACTTTGGTATGTCAGCCCAGGGCAGGACTTACACGGTAAATGTCAGAGCTCTGGAGAATGTTGCAAAACAAAAAGGTCTGTGAGTACAGGTGCATAGTTCCTGAAGAGTGGCGAACAGGTTGACAGGTGAGTCACTCAGGAGTCCTGGGCCTCCTCCACGGTCAGCATCGCTGGAGAGAAGGAATGGATGACGTTTCGGGTTGAGACACTCATCAGACTGAGTGAGTAGGAGGCAAGAAGATATGGAAGGGCAAGGTGTGAAAATGAGACATCAAAGGGGGCGAAAATCAAGGAGAATGTAGAATAGATCATTGTTAGCTCGCAGAAGGTGACAATGAGGCGTACAAAGATAAAATGAAATTAGGAAGACAATCAGACTGGTTGGGAGGGATGGAGAGAGAGAGGGAAAGCAAGAGTTAGAGAAGTCAATGTTCATAGCGCTGGGGTGCAAGGTGCCCAAGTGAAATACGAGGTGCTGTTCCTCCATTTTGTGTTGGGCCTCACTTTGACAATGGAGGAGGCCCAGGGCTCCCGAGTGACTCACCTCCTGACAACCCAAACCCAACCTACAAGACACAAGGCCAGGACTGTGATGGAATTTGCCAGGATGACTGCACCTCCAATACCTGTATCAATCCTTACCCCGGTCACTTGCATCCCATTGCCACAGACCCTCCCCTCACTTTTACATTCCTGGGTTTGTCCTCGCTCACATCTCCCCACCCTCTCCCCCCACACCAGCATTCACGTTCACGGCTCACAGCATCCCCACCCCCCCCCCCCCCCCCCCCCCAGCACATGGGCAGTCCCACATGAAGATCAGAGTCAAGTGGGCAGGAGATTACCCCCAGACACACAGCCCGCCAACAAACTCCCCTCCCTCTCTCCTCGTGCATCCTCCCGTCCCACAAGAGCAAACTTACTGTCTCGGGGCTGGAGAATTTACTTGAAATGTGCATGTTGATTAGATTTTCTCCGACCATAATATAAGACACACCATAGCCATCATCAGCAACCTAAGAAAAGGCAGATTGGCAGCACATCACAGGATGGAGTGTCTCAGTCACGAGAGGCCCCAGCTCCCACCAACCCAAAAGCCCCAGCTGCTCGACAGGGCCATCACCTCTTCCCTCCTAGATCTTGACCCCACTCTCTCCACTACTCTCCCTAGTTCCACGATCCTTCTCTCCTGCCACAGTCCCCCCTCACTGTCGCTTCTTCTCCAAACCTTCTTCTCTAAACCAAAGCAACCCCTTCACCTTGGACCATCGACACCACCCACCCATACCCTCCTCTCCCTGCGCCACGACCCTGGCTCCCCTGACCCGTGCTCCCGTGCTCCGCACATTCCGGTCGCCACCACCATCTCCCTGCACCCTCCGACACCCAGGACCCCTCTGTTGTAGCTGCCAGCGCTTCATCCAGTGCAGCCTCCTCCCTACGGCCAGGAACAGATAACCTAATACACCCCTTCTCACCGCCAACCCCCTCACTATTCAATGGCTCCCCCTTCCGCCTCCCCAAATTGGTGAGGAGTGGGCTGGTTCTGTTCCCCGGGCCCTGCTGCTGGATCCAGGTCCTACAAGCCTCTTCTAAGACAGGATACAGTGTAGACAGGGAGACAGAACGGCTTCAGACTAATACTCACCGGCCCAAAGCCTCCGCCACTTGACACATACTTAGGGTCGTGGAGGTCCATCTGCTGGACTGGAGTCTGGCTGGTGGAGAGTTTCCAGGGCTCAGACAAGACCTGCGGAGCAAAGAGGTCACACAATAAATGGGGGAGGTGGTTTGGGGATTAAATTGTGCCTGGTACTGGGCTCAGTGATTACGAGTGGCGGTGCGGTGGGGGGGCGGAGATAGCGGCTGAGGGAGACTGGCGTTTTGGGGAAAACTCAGAACCCAGGTCTTGAATTAAGGGCAGAGATTGTGCTGCAGTGTGTGAAAGGACGGATTCAGAGACAGAGCAAGTGGAATGAGAAGTGTGTCGGACAGGCATCAATGTACCTGTGGGGCGAGGAAGGGTTGGGAGGGAGGGAGGCTGGTGTCTGCAGAAATCGGAAGGTGGGACAGATGAATGCATGTCTACAGAGCTGCCACAGGTGAAAGGGCCTCAGGTATTTATATCATTGGGATCTCTCCCGGGGCAGGGGGAACTGGATAAGATGGACATATTGCACCTGCACAGGAGGGTTCAACATCCAATAACATCCTGGGGAGATAAGAGACAAAATGCTGGAGTATCTCAGCGGGACAGGCAGCATCACTGGATAGAAGGAATGACTAACGCTTTGGGTCCCCCCTTTAGACATTCTATCCAGAGATGCTGCCTGTCCCGCTGAGTTACTCCAGCATTTTTGTGTCTATCCTCAGTTTAAACCAGCATCTGCAGTCCCTGCCTACAACAATCCTTCTGGGGAGGCTTGTTAGTGCTATTTGGGAGGTTTTAAACTCATGAGGAGAGGCAGGTCCAGTGGGAAGAGAAGGCAGCGTCAGGTGGGGAAGCACGAGATGGTCGGTAGGTTTAGCTGCATTTTTATTAATGCAAAGAGCCGCGCAGATAAAACGGATGAGCTGAGCGCAAAGGTCGTCACATAGGATTACAACACAGGAACTTTACATGGGATTATGATATTGTTAGAATCACAGAAACATGGTTGATAGAGGGGCAGGACTGGCAGCTCAATGTCCTGCTGCCAATGTTCCAGGCATGAGGGGTTGCCATAGGGGTGGGGTGTCCCACTGCTGATTAGGGAAAGCATTGTGGCCTTACGCAGGGAGGAGGTCCTGGAGGGATTGAAAAATGAGGCTATTTCCGTAGAAGTTGGGAATAAAAAGGGATAATCACTTTGCTAGGGTTATAGGATTTGACTCCCTGATGAAACCAAGGAGATAATGGAAGGCAGGCCAGTGGATGTTGTCTAGATGGTCTAATACGGTTTTTGAAAAGGTCCCACCTGGCAGGCTGGTCCAGAAGGTTAATGCTCAAGAAATCCAAGGCATATTGCAGTGGATCTGAAATTCACTCCTGTTCAGTCTGAAATGGTGGAGTTATAGATATCAAAGAAGGTTGTCTAAGTACTGACATAGATCAGTGGGAGGTGGAATTTAACCCATACAAGTGTGCAGTAATGCACTTTGGAAAGTCAAATTATTGTACAACATAACCGGCAAGGATATCAATATACCAATGCACAGAGATAGCTTAGTGTTTCAGATGTGCCACTGATGTAACGCTCAAGATGCAACAGTACAAGATGAAGCTAGTTCGACTGCATTTTTGGTACAGTTCTGGTCATCGCACGATAGGATGGCGTGCAAGCAATAAAGAGGGTGCAGAGAAAAAAGAATCACCAGGATATTGGCTGCAATGGAAGATTGCAGTTTAAGGAGAGATTAGGTTTATTCTCACTGGAATATAGGAGGCACAGGGGTGACCTTGTTGAGGTGTATAGAATTCTGACAGGCAACGATAGGATAGATAGTCAGAATCCCTATTTCAAAGGCAGAGGGAGGCTGGAACTAGAAGAGTTTTAGGTTGAGTGGGGAGATCTGAAGTGCAAGCTGATCACGCAGAGGGTGCTGCCTATCTGGGCCAGGAGCTGGTAGAAGCAAATACTATCACAAAGTTTAAAAAGCATTTGTACGTTCTTGGATAAGTAAGGAGTAACGGGATAAGTAGGATAAGCATAGATAGGCATAGATAGGCAAGGTGGGTCGAAGGGCCTGCTTCTGTGCTGTAAGAGTTACACAAGGAAGCCAATATGAAGAATGGATGAGAGCTTTTAAAAACGGCATTGGCGAGGTTGTAGTTAATGCCATGGTAACATCCAACAGACGGCACTGCTGCCTTCCTGGGCCTGGGTTTCAGGGTTAGACACTGACCGAGAGCCGCTTCTACATCTGGAGGAAACACGAATCTTCTTGCTCTCATGGACACACAACACCTGCCTCTTTCAGGAAGGGCGAGTCCACCCCCAGGTACTTGGACACCACATAGAGGCAGAAGAGGTGACGGTCGATGCCCTGTCCCGTCATGGCATGGCGATACATACTCTGGTGCTTATCGGCTGCCAACCTAAACAACTTCAGTTTCTCTTCATTCTGCGATTTGGACACACAGAGAATAAAAAGAGACAATGGATTGAATTATCTCCTTGACATCACTGCTGCCCATCCCCAGGGTAATGCACCGCACGATCACCACTGACCTACAGATAATAACAGCAGGACAACATTGTCTTGGCGGCTTCATACTTTAAACCCCAACCCTCCCCCCCCCCCCCCCACCCACAACACTCCCCGACTGACCAGACCCAAAGCAGCCTCCTCAATGCCACTTGTAACTCCCAACATCCCAATCTCCGCAACCACTTTCTGATCCCAAGGGATTTACCCAATGCTTCAACATCCAATCTGGGTCCCAGGGATAGCATGTTCCCGAAGGGACCGTGTGATCAATGTGGGCATCATAAGGTACTTACCGTCTGAGATGGGTTTACCATGGCCAGGACGAACTGGGTGGACTGACTGGTGCAGGACCGGACTGTCTCAGTGCGACCCTCTCTGAACAGGCGGGTCATCGAGGCCTCGTAGGTGAGGCAGAATTTTCCCTTGTCCTAAAATCAGAACACAAACGGTAGATCACCATTAAACCCCCTGATCCACAAATCTCTGGCACCTTTATAAGGTCCGAGAGTTCACAGCCTGAGTGAATCCCATAAGCTTCCAAAGGTCACTCGAAGGATATGTCCCTTCTTACTATATTGCAAAACAAAAATCAATCACCCTCTGATAATCCTTTCTATTTTCCACAACCTGAACTGCACAGGAGTTAATTATTTCTCACAAGCTGCTCTTTGATCCGTAATCTCTGGCATTGGCCCAGCATGTTATCCTTCTCATCAGCCTGCCCAGCATTAGTGTGCCAGAAGTACAGAACCACACTCAAAACCCTGGTGACTCAACAATTACATTAAAAACCTTTACGGCTCCTCATTACTCCAGTCCAGGGTTCTGATCCCATCACGGTGACGTCCCTCAGTGACCGGGAGGCCCTGGCTCACCCATCTAGAGTGGAAGGAGTCGGCAGGCAGACCGGCTGTGGGAGGGAGCGCACGGCCTCGACAAGGGAGTGGGCCGCTGGAGGCCATGCAACTGGCTGGGGCTCGGCTTGACCAGGCGCCAAGCACGTGGACCACACGCGGCCTACAGCGGTGGGGGAGCCGGGGGGGGGGGGTCACCATGACTATGCTTGGCCAGGCCGATCCTGCAACGCCACCAGGACAACAGACCTTCATGGTCGGATCAAGAACCCTGCACTTACAACAACTGGGACTTTAAAATGGTGTCAAACTAGCGCCTCTGTATACTGTCTCAGTGTACCACTGCTATAGACTTGTACTGTATCTGAGATGCTTATCTCATGTATCTAAGTGCTATGTATAGCGATATTTGTGCTGAACTGTATACTAAATGAACGTCACTATGCCTCGGTACACGCAACCAATAAAGTACCATACCCGGTAATGTGCCAACTGTAGAGCCATTTGGACAAAGGCATCGGGGCTGATCTTGCACTTCTTGATCAGACCTTTCCCAAATTGGTCAAACGGGAAAGAGTGGAAGTCCACATCATCGGCAAGCTGCTGGGCCACGCTCAGAGACTGACGGATGACCTCTTGGCACTGGAGAGAGCAGGAGAACAAGAGGAACAAGTCAGCAAGAAGCCAGTTTAACTGGGGCACGGTGCAGCAAGACAGAAATGCATCAATCACCAGCGCAGTAGAAGGGCTTACGCCAACACTCTTGCTTATTTGGATAATGTAATGAATGATAAACTAGTTTGGAGAGATCAGAAATGTGGAAGGGTGCAGCCCAAACCACTGGCTGCTCTCAGAAGCTGCAGCTCCAGCCCGAGTGAGCAACAGTGGGAAAATCAGCAGAGCAGGGCCTGTGCTTGGCATTCACTGCTTGGAGGGCTGTGGACACTTGGGATAAGCTCGCCTTCAACCAGCCAACTGGAAGGGGGACAATAAGAAGATGCCTTGGGTATCTCAGCAGGACCTCAATGAAGTGGGCAGTTAACCCAATGTGGAACATTCTGGAAACGGTGATACAGTATCAGAATCCAAAGAAAAACAATTACTGGGCACTCGGCAGGCAGGTTGAGCAGCATGTGTTGGGGGGGGGGGGGGGGGGGGGAAGAAGGATCTCCACACAGCATCAGAGGGTTTGGATTTGTAATGAAAACGGGCAAGGGACAAACCGGAACGGATCATTTTACCGTAGAAGGACAGCCATGCAAAAAGTGTGTGATTGTTGTGGTTACGTGAACCAAAATAGAGCAATAGAAAATGAATTACAATTACAACATTTAAAAGACATTTGTACAGGTGCATGGATGTAGATGGGGTTGGAGGGATGTGGGTCAAACGCAGGCCAGTGGGCCTGGCTCAGGTGGATAACTTGGTCGGCAGAGACGAGTTGGGCTGAAGGGCATGATTCATTACTGTACAACTCTATGTTTGCATTGAGCTGATCACTAGGGAGCTGTCTGGGCACATTGTGGAAGGCGGGCTGGGGAGAGGAATGTGGCAATAATGTCTGACCCTCTCTAGCTGGCCAACAAAGTAAAAAAAACACAAGAAGAGGCAGAAAAAGTGTTGATAATACTAGGGACAAGCAGGTTGAATGGTTATCGTTAGCAGAGGAAGTACGAAAAATAACAAAAAATAGAACACGCAAGAAACAGTTAAAGTAATGGGAATTTAAAAGATCTTTGATAAGAATGCAGATATTGAACAGGGTGATGACAAGACCTCTAAGGGACAGAGAATGTGATCTACACATAGAGGCAGAAGGCACTGCTGGAATACTGATGAGCACTTTATACTAGACATCACCAAGGAAGCAGATACTGTTAAAGCCTCATTAAAAGAGATGGTAAAAAAAATAAAACATAGGCTGGTGTTAGAATGATGGTCTGTGATCAAAATGGAAACCACATGGCCCAGGTTGGGTGTATCCTCCAGTGCTGAGACAGAAGGGGTAGAGATGGAAGGAACCTGCAGTAATGTTCTAGATCTCCCTGGATATAGGAGCCAGAGAACTGGAATATTGCAAATGGTTATAGATCACTGATCCCTTTCTTGCTTCACAGATGCTACCTGACTTCTCGAGTATCTCCAGCATTTTCTGCTTTTATTCTAGATGTTTAGCAAATGCAGTTTTTTTAGTTTTCAGCAAATACATGATCTTTTCGACAACCTTGAAAAGATCATCCACGCATTTATCTCCTCCCGCCTTGATTACTGCAACTCCCTATACACTGGCATCAGCCAAACATCCCTGTCCCGCCTGCAATTGGTCCAAAACGCCGCAGTGAGACTTCTGACGGGTACCCGTAAAAGGGACCACATCACCCCGATCCTGGCCTCTCTCCACTGGCTCCCAGTGCGGTTCAGAATCAATTTCAAGCTCCTCCTTTATGTATACAAAGCCCTTAACGGGCTTGCCCCCACTTATATCAAAAATCTGCTAACCCACCATTCTACCTCCAGGTCCCTCAGGCTGGCTGACTTGGGGCTACTGACCATCCCGCGGTCCAGGCTTAAGCTCAGGGGCGACCGCGCTTTCGCGGTTGCAGCACCTAGACTGCGGAACAGCATCCCTCTTCTCAACAGAACTGCCCCCTCCATCGACTCCTTTAAGTCTAGACTTAAAACCTACCTCTATTTCTTGAGGTCCTCTGAGGGAGCGCTGTATGTATGTATTTATGTATGTATTGTTAGATCTATGTACCACTGTATGTAGCACGTTAGTACCTGCACTGATGTAAAGCACTTTGGTCAACGAGAGTTGTTTTTAAATGTGCTAGAGAAATATAATTGACTTGACATAGATACATAGACAATAGGCCATTCGGCCCCTCGAGCCAGCACCGCCATTCAATGTGATGATGGCTAATCATCCACAATCAGTACCCCGTTCCTGCCTTCTCCCCATACCCCTTGATTCCGCTAGCCCTAAGAGCTCGATCTAACTCTCTTTTGATTGCTTCCAGTGAATCGGCCTCCATTGCCTTCTGAGGCAGAGAATTCCACAAATTCACAATTCTCTGTGTGAAAAGTTTTATTCTCAGTTCTAAATGGCCTGCCCCTTATTCTTAAACTGTGGCCCCTGGTTCAGGACTCCGACATCGGGAACATGCATTCCTGCATCTAGCGTGTCCAATCCCATAATACTTTAAAATGTAAGACCCTTGTTCAAAACAAAAGATTGTAAGGGTGAACTGTAAGGGTTTGCAGAAGGGCAAACTCTGAAACTTCAGTTCAACCCCAGTTATGGAGAGAGCTTTTAAGAATGATAATTAGGGGGAAAAATAAAAGTTAACCGAGTCAGTAAGTTATGAAGTTTTTGATTGTGACAGAGCTGGCTAGTGAAGGGATTGTGCTGGTGGTGAGGTATTGTGTGCAGTTCAGGTCACCACTCAATGGGAAAGGTGTGATTGAGCTGGGTAGAGTCCGTAGACTGGAGGACTTCAGTCATCAGGAGAGATTAGATGGGGTGGGCTTGAATTCTCTGGAGAGAGGAAGGCTAGAGGGTAACATGATAGATCTACACAGGATTACTAGAGGTAATAGATAGGGTTGAAAGAAGAAAAACCTTTGCCAATGGCAGAGATATCAAAAAGAGGAGGGGATGGTTTAAAGTTCGACGCAGGAGTTTGAAAGAAAATTTGTGTGGGATATTTATTTTAAACACAGAAAATGGTTCTCACTCTGCTGGAAAAGTAGATGGAATTTACATTTAAAAGACATTTAGACAAACACTTAAATAGGCCCGACATAAAGGGATGCGGTGGTAATGTGAGCAAATGGGTTTAGTGTAGATGGGCAAGGACAGCATTGACTTGGTGGGCTGAAGGGTCAGTTTCTGTGCTGCAAGACTGTAACTATGCATATACAGATTTTCAGAAGGCATTTGATAAAAGTCATACATAAAAGGCAGGTGAGCCTAACTGAGGCTCATGGAATAAAATAGTCCAAGGCAGTATAAATAAATACGTGTGTTAAGGACAGGCTACACAGAGGAATTAGGCTGGGACAACTGCTTTTTACATAAATATTAATGACTTTGTAATGGAGGAGCAAGGTAAAACTTCCACAATTTGTGTCACCTGCAGATTTTGAATTTGTAAACAGTTTAGAGGATAGTATAGATTTCAACAGGTAAGATGGTGGAAGGCAAGGGGAATGGGAATGCTCTGCAAAGGGCTAGTGGAAACTGTGGGCCAAATGGCCTTCTCTAGCAATAACGATTGCACGACTCCAGGATATCAATCAGCTGGGGTTTACTCAGACTGCTGACAGAACTCACCGGCTCTTCGATGTCCCACTGCAGCCGCTGGGGTGGCAAGATCTGGGGATTAGGCTCTCCCTTGCAATTACCCTCGTCTGTGTATCCTAGATGGAACTGGTCGGTGGCCAACACGTACTGCAGGAGACACGAAGACGTTAGGAATGCGTGCGCTCACTGGCTGAGCACCAACCACACATGCGAGATCTGCAAGGAACCTTCCACGCAGCAGAAACACAAGCAAGAACAGAGTCAGCTAATCGCACGGTCCCAGCTATTTTTAGGCTTGTGGAAAAGAGAAGCCGGAGTGTGAAGGAGACCCGATTAAAATTACTGGTTTCAACAGCCAAGGTCAACTACAGACCCACCATCTGCCTCACGGTTCCAGCCCTCAATGACAAGAGTAGTACAGCATTAAAAAACAGAATCCCGCAATCAATCTGTTTTAAACAGAGAAAGAGAGGAATGCTCAAATCCAGGTGCTATGCACTTGAATAATGCAATCTTTTCACTGGTGGCAGTGATTTATTTAATCAGAGTCAATAAACATGGTCAGTCCAATATTTTTTCTGGGGCCCAGGACAAATCACTGGTTCCTCATGATGCTTTGGGAAAGCGCATGGCAACATGCTGACCCTGGGGCCCATGGCAACGCACCCACCCTGGGGCCCATAGCAACGCACCCACCCTGGGGCCCGTGGCAACATGCTGACCCTGGGGCCCATAGCAACGCACCAACCCTGGGCCCATAGCAACACACTGCCCTGGGGCCCATGGCAACATACTGACCCTGGGGCCCATGGCAACATACCGACCCTGGGGCCCATGGCAACATACTGACCCTGGGGCCCATGGCAACACACTGACCCTGGGGCCCATGGCAACATACCGACCCTGGGGCCCATGGCAACATACCGACCCTGGGGCCCATGGCAACATGCTGACCCTGGGGCCCATAGCAACGTACTGACCATGGGGCCCATGGCAACATGCTGACCCTGGGGCCCATAGCAACATACTGACCATGGGGCCCATGGCAACATGCTGACCCTGGGGCCCATGGCAACATACTGACCCTGGGGCCCATGGCAACATGCTGACCCTGGGGCCCATAGCAACGTACTGACCATGGGGCCCATGGCAACATACTGACCATGGGGCCCATGGCAACATGCTGACCATGGGGCCCATGGCAACATACTGACCCTGGGGCCCATGGCAACATACTGACCATGGGGCCCATAGCAACATACTGACCATGGGGCCCATAGCAACACACTGACCATGGGGCCCATAGCAACACACCGACCATGGGGCCCATAGCAACGCACCACCCTGGGCCCATAGCAATGCACCACCATGGGGCCCATAGCAACGCACCATCCTGGGCCCATAGCAATGCACCCACCCTGGGCCCATAGCAACACACCCACCCTGGACCTATAGCAACACACTGACCATGGGGCCCATAGCAACGCACCACCCTGGGCCCATAGCAACACACTGACCCTCGGGCCCTGGTAATGCACCCACCCCGGGGCCCATGGCAATGCACTCGATCCTTGGGTTTTTGGGAACGCACATGCACTTGGGACCCACAACAATGCACTGGAGCCCGATGACCGCAGCCATGCACTGGAGCCCGGTGACCATGGCAATGCACTGGAGCCCGGTGACCGCGGCCACATATTGGAGTTCCATGACGACAGCAATGCACTGGAGCCCGGTGACCAAGGCAATGCACTGGAGCCCGGTGACCAAGGCAATGCACTGGAGCCCGGTGACCATGGCAATGCACTGGAGCCCGGTGACCATGGCAATGCACTGGAGCCCGGTGACCATGGCAATGCACTGGAGCCCGGTGACCATGGCAATGCACTGGAGCCCGGTGACCATGGCAATGCACTGGAGCCTGGTGACCATGGCAATGCACTGGAGCCCGGTGACCATGGCAATGCACTGGAGCCCGGTGGCCATGGCAATGCACTGGAGCCTGGTGACCATGGCAATGCACTGGAGCCCAAGGCAACATGTCCAAATTCACTAAGTTACGCACCTGAACCAGTCCTGCAATTTGGTGCCATCTGCAGCAGGCTGTGAGTATTGCAGACACCATCATCAAGCACGGCCAATATCTAGAGATGGGGAGGACATTACTCTGCCCAGTCCTGGCTTCTTTCCAAACAAACCTAAAACCTTCTTCCTTGGCTTGCAATCTATCCTCATCTAAAATTGGCAGTGCCCTCTGATAGAACCTGCTTCACTCAGTTCCAAGACAAAGCCTTCAATCGCCCAGCAAGTCACCATGTGAAGAGTCCTCACATTTCTCTACAGTTCTTTGCAAAACCTTAAACCTACAATTGCAATGAGAATGGGTCTCAGAAAGGCAAAGAGAAACCCACCTCCCACAAGTGGCCAATGATGGGAGCGTCTGCCCAGGAATGTTCGGCATTCAGACCAATTTTACCATTCTTGAAGATGATAAAACTCAAGGACTTGTCAAACCACCTGCAAACAAAGAGATATGCTGTCAGAAATACGGTACAGAGTCCATCCAAATGCACCCTCTCACAATGCGCTGTGCTTCACTCTTCCCTAATCTTGTCTCCTCCTGCTTCTCATTCCCTTGAGATCGGGGATAACCTGCTTCCACTCCAGGTCTCTGGATTCTGGATTCTGAGGGGGCCAGTGTGGTATCAGCAGATGGGTTTGGAGGTTCTTGATGGCAGGGTGGGTGGGTAGTTGGGAAATGGAATATTTTTCTCTATTACCTGGTAATTTAGCCAATTCAGAGCTTGGTCTGTCCAGGATCTGGCGTTGAGCAACTTGGCACAGATGATGTTGCCAAGAGAGGGCATTATGGTATTCGGCATTGGGGATGTGGCCCTGGGAGAGGATACATCCAGCAATCTTGCAGGATTATGTAGGGAAGGTTTGGCCTTATCTTTCCAGTGCTTAAGGTGCTCTCTGTAAGTAGTCCATGGCTCAGATTGTCAGAGTCATACAGCATGGAAACAGACCCTTCTGCCCAACTTGCCCATGCTGACCAAGATGCCTCATCCATACTAGCATTTGCATTACATGTGCATGGATGTGGGAGCAAACCAGCACACGCAGAGGAAACCTATACAGCCATGGGAAGAACATACAAACTCCATGCAGAGAGCACCAGAGGTCAGGATTGAACTCGTGTCACTGAGCTTTGAGATGGCAGTGTGACCAGCCGATTCACTCCACATTCGCCCAGCAAGGAATGCACAACGTGAGTTTGCACCAGATTTGATGCACCCATCCTCACCCCACAATCTGCATGTCTCAGTCACAGCTCCACCATCCCAGTCCAGCCTGACCACCTCTCCCCACCCTACCATCCAATGCATGACACCTACCTGTCATAGCACTTGCCGTGAAGCAATGATTTAGCATAGTCATCTAGTGAAGATACGGGCGCCTCCTTCCTGAATCCCTGTTCAGTATCGTCCAGCGTCACAAAGAAAGCTGCCTTCTCGATCGCCTCCAATGACAACTTGTTTCTCCCCTGGCTGAAGTAGGATTGACGAGCTTTGGCCCAGGGTACCCTAGATCAGCATGAGATAAAGCACTGTAAACACTCAGTGAGCAGCACCCACTACATACAGAGGTAGTGTCTCTGTCTGTGCCTCTGTCTGTGCCTCTGTCTGTGCCTCTGTCTGTGCCTCTGTCTGTGCCTCTGTCTGTGCCTCTGTCTGTGTCTGTTAGAGGCAGATGATGGAGTCTATCTTCCTTCTACATTCTTAGTCCTGATGCAGGATCTTGACAAAACCATGGTCAAAATACTGACCATTCCACCCCCCACAGATGCTGCCTGACCAACTGTTCCTCCTACAGTTTGTTTTTTGCTCTCAGTTCCATCATCTGTAGAATCATGTGTCCTTATTTGTTAAACAGGTTTCCTGAAGATGTTTGATAAGGTACCGTACAAACAGCTTTCAAAATTCATGTCATTAAAATTAGATTTGGAGATTTCTCTCATAATAAACTCCCAACCTACCTCATTGCACCCTCGTACATTTTTAAACCTGTACTTGCTCTGTGACCGTAATGTTATAATGTTGTAACGCTATATTGTGCACTCTGGTTACTTTTCCCCTTGCTCAGCCTGTTCTATTTATATACGTCAATTGTATTCATGTACAGTAAGATTTGACTGGAGAGCACATAATGATTTTCACTGTATCTCAGTACACATGACCAATAAAGATACGATACCAAGGCTAGATATGTGATAAGTGACAGAGTTGAAGGAAATTGAAATAATTAACAGTGTCCCAGAAGAATCCGTGCTGGTGCTGCAACCACATTTATTAATAATTAATTAACTTATTGTGATGAGTTAATGGGTTGCCTTCAGCGGCCATTTGATGAACTGTGTCCAAGTCAGGTCAATGCACTACATTCCCCTGTTGCCCTGCAACTTATTGTCTGCTACAACCATCTGCACCTTTTTATTTATTGACACCAACACTAATTCACAGAGGCCAAGTATCTGGGATGCAAATTCCCACTGACAGCGCCTCAAGCTCAGGATCGAACCAGGATCCCTAAGGCACAGATTGCTGTGCCTCCATACCTACCCTTCAACAATTTAAAGAACGCAGGGGGCTATGGCCCCAAGGTTTCTGATGACACAGAGAGATTACAAAGAGACATTTGTGTACTCAAATGGTGCAAAATACAAAAGGTTAACCACAGTGCACTGAAAAAAGGGATGGATTTGAGAATTATTTAACCAGACAGCTTTTAGGAATAGGATAGGTACAAAGAGGACTGCAGTCAGCGTCAAAGAAATCCTTCCCACCTGAATATAAACAGAACCAGCAACAGATGGTCAGGTCGGGTCGGGTGGTGAAGAGGAGAGTAGCGGTGATAAGGACTCCGTATACTTGGGTGGACTAGGACTCTGCAGCTTTGAGTCCGACAGTTGGCTTGCTTCCCGGTCAGTTGGGTCAGCCATGATCCCATTGAATGGCGGTGCTGGCTCGAGGGGCCGAATGGCCTATTCCTGCACCTATTGTCTATTGCTCAGTGCCACAGTTAAAGTAGTCTCTTTGAGCCTACAAAATGTGTAGCGAGGATCTGCAGATGCTGGTTTAAATGGAAAATAGACACAAAAGGCTGGAGTAATTCAGCGGGTCAGGTGGCATCTCTGGGGAAAAGGAATTGGTGATGTTTTGGATTGAGACCCTTCTTCAGACTTCTTCTCCAGAGATGCTGCCTGACCCGCTGAGTTACTCTGGCTTTTTGTGCCTCCCTTTCAGCATATAGTTATTATTTGTCATGCAGGGACCAATAAGATAGATAGAACAGAAAAGCAGGTCTGAAATATTCTCTCACCGCAGACGCTGCCTGACCTTATGAACATTTCCAACATTTTCTGCAATGGACAGTTAATGCACACAGCCCACAACTATGTATTAAAATAGAGTTTGATGCTGATCTGGATAGCTTAATTAACTCGGTAATTGAAAATCTAAATACAAACTGCAGATACTAAAAATCTGAATCAAACACAGACAATGCTGGAAACACTCAGCTGGGTGGCTGATGTATGTAGGAAGAAACTCCAGATGCTAGTTTACACCCAAGATAGACAAAAATGCTGGAGGAACTCAGCGGGACAGGCAACATCTCTGGATAGAAGGAATGGGCGACGTTTCGGGTCGAGAGCCTTCTTCAGACTGAGCTCAGTCTGAAGAAACATTGAAAATAGGTGCACGAGTAGGCCATTCGGCCCCTCAAGCTAGCACCGCCATTCAATATGATCATGGTTGATCATCCAAAATCAGTACCCATTCCTGCTTTTACCTCGTATCCTTTGATTCTGTTAGCCCCAAGAGCCAAACCTAACACTTTCTTGAAAACATCCAGTGAATTGGCCTCCACTGCCATCTGTGGCAGAGAATTCAACCATGATTTCCCCTTCATAAATCCATGCTGACTTTGACCGATCCTGTCACTGCTATAACATCTTTAATAATCGACTCAAGCATCTTCCCCACTACCGATGTAAGGCTAACTGGTCTATAATTCCCTGTTTTCTCTCCTTTCTTAAAAAAGTGGGGTTACATTGTCCACAGGAACTGATCCAGAGTTGAGAGAACAGTGGAAAATGATCACCAATCCATCCACGATTTCTAGGGCCACCTCCTTGAGTACTTTGTGAAGGGTCTCGACCCGAAACTTCACCCATTCCTTCTTTCCAGAGATGCTGCCTGCACTGCTGGGTAGTTGATGGTGAGTGTGGATTTGATAGGCCAAAGAGCCTGTTTCTATATTGTACCTACATCTTGGGTCAGGCAGCAGCTGTCAGGAGAGTTAATGTTTCAGGTCTGTGACCCTCTGTCATAGGTGAAGACAAAGGATTTCTCATCTGAAATGAGAACTGTTTCTCTTTCCACAGGTGCTGCCTGACTTGCTGAGTGCTTCCAGCATTTTCTGTTATTTTTTCATCTTGTTAAGTTATTTGGGAGTCTGTCCACTCGGGTCCATTCAACTGATTGCGCCAGGGACCGTGGCCTTCAGGAGTACGAGTCCTCCACTGTCAACTGTGGACCAAGCCTGCAGTCAGCAGGTTTACAAGGAGCAGAGATTGTCCCTTGGCTTCTGGGGATGCTGAGTTTTTAACTTTGTTTAGTTAAGCTGAAACAGGCCCTTCTGCCCACTGAGTCCATACTGACCATCGATCCCCTCACATTAACACCATCCTACACACACTAGGGACAATTTTACATTTATACCAAGCCGATTAAGTTACATACTTGAACGTCTTTGGAGTGTGGGAGGAAACTGAAGATCTTGGAGAAAACCCACGCAGGTCACGGGGAGAACATACAAACTCCGTACAGACAGCACCCTTAGTTGGGATTGAACCCAGGTCTCTGGCGCTGTAAGGCAGCAACTCTACCGCTGTCCCACCGTGTCGCCTGTGGGAGGAAGAGCAGGTCACCCTCACCTGTCACCGGCAGTGAGAGCCGCAAGCTTCTCCTCCCCGGTCTGGGGCAGCGACTGATCATCCAGGATCTTCTGCATTTGCAGCTGGATCTCGCACGGCCTGAGCAGCCGGCCACTGTGGTAGAGCCAGACCTTGAAGTAGCGGCCCTTGTGGAACACCACGACGTGCTTGCTGTCCTTAAGGTGCTGCATCGTATCTAAGGGAAATGAGGGATGTGTCAGAGAGGAACATGAGAACCCTCGAACATTCTCACCCACCCACGCTACTACGGCAAACCGAGGGGGGAGGGAGGGGGGAGGGAGGGGGGAGGGAGGGGGGAGGGAGGGGGGAGGGAGGGGGGAGGGAGGGGGGAGGGAGGGGGGAGGGAGGGGGGAGGGAGGGGGGAGGGAGGGGGGAGGGAGGGGGGAGGGAGGGGGGAGGGAGGGGGGAGGGAGGGGGGAGGACCCCAGAGGAAGACGCCCAGTGAGGAACCGCAATCTCTGAGCCCTTGTGTGCAAACAAACTGTTTCAAATGACAGACGAGGACAGACACAGAACTGCAGACAGGAGATGTCTCGTGCTTGTTCACAGCCACTAGTCCATCAGCAAATGCTGGCTTTCTGAGTGCCAAGCAGGTGGAGTGCTGAAGGGAGGGCAGGGGAGGGCAGCAGGCAGCCGGAGAGAGGAGGGTGTACGTGAGCTGTTGCAACCAGGGACAGTGGCTGAGGGCCGGCAGTCAGGCAGGTGGACGGAAGGTGGATGAGAGAGAGAAGCTAGTCAGATGTTGACATTGTGCGGAAGAGGGTTGGGAGACAGGGAGCAGGCACAGATAGGGTCAGTGAAGGTGGAGCACAGACACAGGAGAGGGTAGGAGAGCAGAGGACACACAGGGAGAGGGGTGGGTGAGGGCGAGCAGAGACGCAGACAGGGTGGGGGGGGAGGGGGGGAGGTGAGCAAAGGTCAGCAACCAGACAGATGGAGGCAGGTGAGGGATGAGAGCCAGAGAGATGGGGGAGCCTCTGGGATGGAGTGGGTTGCAGTGATTGGTGGGAGCTTGAACCTCTGCGGAGAGCTCGTCCTTCCAGAGGTCAGTCACGTTTGTGGAGGCTTCTTCTCACATACGTGGCAAGAACTTCATCTGACTTAAGCACACGTCACCCGATGCTGTCTGACGGCAAAGTCCAATCAAAGGATGCACCTTGCATTCTGGCTCCCAATCTGAAGGACTCTCCTTGCACAAGAAGAGGCAGGGATCTGGAGTATTGGGTACAGTTTTGGTCTCCTAATCCGAGGAAAGACATTCTTGCCATAGAGGGGGTACAGAGAAGGTTCACCAGACTGATTCCTGGGATGGCAGGACTTTCATATGAAGAAAGACTGGATAGACTCGGCTTGTACTCGCTGGAATTTAGAAGATTGAGGGGGGATCTTCTAGAAACGTACAAATTTCTTAAGGAGTTGAACAGGCTAGATGCAGGAAGATTGTTCCCGATGTTGGGGAAGTCCAGAACAAGGGGTCACAGTTTAAGGATAAGGGGGAACTCTTTTAGGACCGAGATGAGAAAAACATTTTTCACACAGAGAGTGGTGAATCTGGGGTATTCTCTGCCACAGAGGGTAGTTGAGGCCAGTTCATTGGCTATATTTAAGAGGGAGTTAGATGTGGCCCTTGTGGCTAATGGGATCAGGGGGTATGGAGAGAAGGCAGGTACAGGATACCGAGTTGGATGATCAGCCATGGTCATATTGAATGGCAGTGCAGGCTCGAAGGGCCGAATGGCCTACTCCTGCACCTATTTTCTATGTTTCTATGATCATGGACTGAACTAACTTCCCTCAGATGCTCTCCAATCAAGGACTGTCTACCAATCGGGGCCAGGGAGAGTTCGAGTCATCGTCTGATGTTAGAGTGCTTTCCAGAAGCATCCCGAGGAGTGGCAGCCGGTAATCCCCTCATCACCTGGGCAGAGGGGACATGTTCCGTGACCAGACACGGACAGATATCCCATCCCTGATCCAACAGGTTACAATGAGCGGCCACAGGGAAAATCCTGCAGGATGCCAAGGCAGGTCACCAGGTGGATAATGCCACTAAAACCATGGGAGAAGTGTCACACTCCACCCCAGCTCCTGAGACATTAATCCCACCCCCAGAAGCATTTAACTGCCTCTCTCATCAACATGTCTGCCAATTTGTCCACCAAACCACGATTCATTTCACCTAATCTGTACATTTCTAGCATGAAGCAAAAAGGCAGCAAGCGGTGAAAGGGCATGAACCACAGCTGGAGAGATGGGTCGGGATGCAACTGTACCTGTCTCTAAACCCGGAATGCGACTGGAATTGAACATACGCTCGTACTGGGATGAGCACATAGGGATTGAACTCATGACCTGAAAAGTAAGAGTCAAAAAACACAGAGTAAATCAAAATAACTTCTAACTCAGGCAGGTGAGAGGGGAATGGAATGGAGTGGACATGCCAACAGAGGTCACACTGTAACAGGAGGTTGTGGGGACACGGAGAGAAGCAACAGGAGGAGAGATTCTACAAGAGCCTTTTAGACGGACACATGGACAGCAAAACGGAACAAACAGCCCAGAGACACGACAGAAAGTTCCACGAGTCCCTTGCAGATGCAGGGTTTGCACAGTGATGTTGCACCCAAATCCATATAGGGGGTGCAGAATCATCAAATTGGAGCCACATCCACCCCCTTAACCTGGGCCTGCCTACTGAAATTAGCTGGGATGAGCTCGCGAGGTAGGGGGGGGGGGGGGGGGGGTGGGGGCTGTGGGGCTCTATCCCCTGCCCACGGGGATCACCTGGAGATAGTGCTGTAAGCCCCCTGCCCCAAGCCCCCTGCGACTGTCTTACCTGAATGCTGGCTGGGGATGCGCGTCGTGTTAAACATCCACTCAAACTGCATGGAGCAGAGGGGAATCGCGGTGCCCTGCAGGCTAATCTGTAGTACCTCACAGTCACACGAGGAAGGAGAGTGGGCGTTGGGTTGGGGTGGGGGTGAGGGGGGAGGGGGGGGGGAAAGAAAGGGGAGGTGGAAGACTCCAATTTAAGAAAGGAAAGGGTGGGGGAGAAAGAGGAGAAAGGAAGAAACACAGAACAAGGAGATAGCAAAATCAGACAGGATTAAGAAATGATTAAATTGTGGAAAGTTAAATACTTTAGTAATTACTCAAAACTGAGGTTGCATGAAGCTGGGAGCATGTGATGGGACAGTGTGAGGGAGTTTTCTTCTGTATGTATCCTGGGAGTATGTGGTACTCATGGTCAGTGTAGGGGAGTGAGCGAGAGTATGAGGTACTACCTTAATATCAGAAGAGATGAGTTCCTAGTTACCTGTGTATATGTGGGTGACCATAGCAATCTCCAAACTCAACAAGGACGACTGTCAGCCCGATGGTGCAGGGAGCACAAGAGGGGGACGAGAGAGGTGAGAGACAGAGGAGAGTCCAAGGGAGGGAAGTGAGGACCAAAGATCCTACAGCGAGCAAGATAGATCACTCGACGTAGTACGGTCATGGGCAGATTCATGGGTAATTTTCGGCCCCATTTCCGTAACCGTCTTCCGTCTCCGCACCAAAGATCCCATAGGATACTAGTGCGGAGACGGAAGCCGGTTACGGAAACATCCTCGTAAAAATAAAAGTTATTTGGTAAAAGTCTTCTCCTCATTTTCAGAATTATAATTTATTAACACAAACTGTCCCCCGCAACGTTGATTACACTGCGAGTCGGGTCGGGTTACTGGGATGCAAAAAAGGCCCAGGTTCCGTTCCGTTCAGCCCATTGCATTTAGAAGGAGTGGTCTATCTTGCTCCGCTATAGGATCTTTGGCGAGGACAGCAGACGGCTAAACAAAGCCTCTGGGGAGAAAATGGGTGGGAGGGGCCGAGGGAGGAGAGGCAGCTGGAGAAGTGAGGGACACAAAGAGAGGGAGGGGTGGCACTAACAGGAGAGAGGATGAGCTTCAGGATGAGGGGGGGAGAATGCATCAGTGACGACTCTGAGGATACGTACGGGAAGGATCTCCTCACGGTCCAGTTTACGTCTGTAGAGCAACATGGCGTGGATGGTGTTCCCTGCTCGAGCTGCCGGTATCGGCGTTGGAACAATGTACAGGTAATCCTGAAACAGAGACCCACATCCAGTGAACAGTTAGTTGGGGAAGGGCAAAGCTGCCTCTGTGCCCCGGAGCTCAGACCAACCGCACCCCTAACGCCAGTTCCCAAAGTAGTTGAACGCGTCGTATTCTCACCCTTCCTTCCTGATCGTCTCAGTCAATGAGATTTCTTCTTCTTGCCAGGACACTGGAAGTGTTTCCACAAACAGTGGTATTCTGTGTGATGGCAGCCACGGTGAACTGTCAATCACGACCTGCCTGCAGGCTTTGGTGGGCACTAGGCCTGGTCCACCCTGTCACAGGGACACCTCCAGTAGTGGGTTTCACTGCACCGTGAACTCGGCCGATCGACCCCTCCTCATCACCCTTCCCCCGTCTACGTGATCGCTCTCAGCTACAGCATCAGCTTCCACAGACGCCAATCCCACCCGGGTCTGCCTCACGACTGCCTCTCATCTCACCAGCAGACATTTCTCTCAACCACACAACGGGAAGACCAGTCATTGCATTCATCCCGCCTTCTTGCATCAATCAGACTTATCTCAGACATTGCAAACTCAGAATCCACGCTGAGCCTAAGAATAGGTCTGGGTCTAGGCTGCCTGCTCACACGATAAAAGTTCCCCCTTAAATCCCTCCACCTTCAAACCCCATCTTCTGGTCTTTTTTCTCAATGGTTTTGTGCAACCTGACCCAGATATAGTTTAACTCCACTGAGTTCACCCAGAGACGACCCTCACACGCAAATCCAAAACCATACACAATATTCACCTCCTCCCAGATCCCAGCCCCGTTGTAACTACCCTGCCCACCCCCACCACACGGCTCACTCACCATTGCGTAGTAATTGCTGTTCACCATGATGGGCCCACGTCCGCGCATGTAAATGTACTCCTCCCACCAGTCACTCACCTGTGTGTGAGATTACAGTCAAACCCTGAAGTCCACACTTGCACAACAACAGGCAACAGCATTGTCCAGCCCCTGCCCCGGGGAGACCCCCATCACAGTGATCACACATGCCCACCATCTACAGTGTTAACCAAGTGAGGTGTCACACAGTGGGAAGTGTGGATTGACAAATGTCGATCGTTGAGGTCTGAACAAAACGTATAATGATAGCTATCCAATTACAAGAGGACAATTTGAAACTTTCCACAAGTGGCCCCTGCCTGCACATTACCAGCAGGTAGCCGGCACCACGAGTCTCTAGCCCAAGATCGACACGGTGGAATCTAGTTTTAAAGTTGGTAATTCTTTGCGGAACTGAATCAGTGTGATGGAGGAGTTGGTCCACATGGGGATATGGATGCAGTGGGGTTGGGAGCAGTTAAAGGAAAGAAAACAATGAAAATCCCCTCTTGTTTCCCATAAACGTTAGGAATTTGGGTGAGGATGCATGGGGACATGATTAGTAAGTTTGTGGATGACATTAAAATTGTATTGAACAGTGAGGAAGGATGTCAGAGGTTACAACAGGGTCTAGATCGACTGGGAAAGTAGGCAAAGGAATGGCAGATGGAGTTTAACTCAGACAAGCAGAAGTAATGCATTTTAGGGCATAGTGGTGCATTTAAACTAGGGCAAGGCATACACAGTGAATGGCAGAGCCCAGGAAGAGAGCGACTCGGGGACCAATTGCATAGTTCCCTGAAAATGGCAACAATGGCAGACAAGGTGGTGGGGAACACATATAGCATGCATGCCTTCATGCGATGAGGCACTGAATACATGTTGGGACGTCATATTACAGTTGTACACAACACTGGTTAGGTCGCACGTTGCATTGTGCGCAGTTCGCAACTCTTTAGGAAGGATGTGATTAAGTTAGGAAGGGTGCAGAATAGATGCGCAAAGGTGTTGGAGGGCTTGAGTTATATGGACAGACCTGGGTACAGGGCCGGCCTTGGGAGGTGCGGGGCCCAATAGGGAACAATTTTTGTGAGCCCCAGGTTCCCAGCCAAGGTCTGTAGAATCATAGAAATATAAATACAGTCTATTATAGACTTTATATCACTAGAGTAGAATGGAAAGTAATCAAAATGTGCGCTTAAATAGTGCATGCGAGTTAATGGACCAAAGAGATCTAAGCTACATTTTAATATAACATTGCATACATGTAAGCCTACAAGTAACAAACAGAATGTGTAGATCACCTCTGAAAAAGACATAGTTACAATACCACTTGTTTTAGTGACTGTGAAATGAAAAAATATTTTTTAATTAACTAGATCCTGGAAAACCAATACATTTTGGGCTTCAGCCCCATCCTACCATTTGGGCTTCTACCCCATCCTAACTTAGTTATGTGTGTGTGTATGTGTATGTTAGTTGTCTGTGCGTTATGTGTGTGTGTGTGTGTGGGAGGGAAGGGGAGAAAGCAGTGAGGGAGAGAAGGGAGGAAGGAGAGAAGGGAGGGAGGGAAGTAGAGAAAGAAGGGAGGGAGGGAGGGAGGGAAGGAGAGAAGGGAAAAGAGAGAGAGGAAGGGAGGAAGGGAAGGGGAACAGGGAGGGAGGGAAGAAGGGAAGGGAGGGAGGGAAAGGGAACAGGGAGGGAGAGGGCCGGCGGTGGGAGCGGATGCCGGGGTCCGGGCGGAAGGGTGTGAGCTGAGCCCGAGGTTTGTAAACGTTGCTCCAACCCCCAGCCCGGCCCTCCCAGTGTTGTTCACCGTGTCTCCCCGGGGAGAGAGAGGAGTGGAGCCGGGGCTGTGTGCGTGAAGCACGGCGACAGGATGGGTGGTAGCGCTGCCCCGGGACCCACCTCCCCCCTCCCCCCCTTCTCCATTCCTCCTCACACCCCCCTCCCCGTCTACCCCTCTCTCCACCCGCCACCCGGGGTAGATCTACCCGAGCCGAGAGTAGATTACTCTAGCGCGGAGCCCCCTTAGGCACGGGGCCCAATTGGGAGCAATTGGTCCAATTGGCTTTAGGCCGGCCCTGCATGGACAGACTGGGGCTGATTTCCTTGGAACAAAGGAAGCTGAGGGGTGACCTCATAGAGGTATATAGAATCACGAGGATTGGTGGTCACAGTCTTTTTCCCAGGGAAGTGGAGTCTAAAACTAGAGGACATAGATTTAAGGTGAGAGGGGGGAAGATTTAAAGGGATGTGAGGGGCTGTTATTTCACAAAGAGTTGCCAGAGGAAGTGGTAGAGACGGGAAGGATATGGGTCAAACATAGGCTTATCAGATTGGTACAGATAAGCATCTTGGTTAGCATGGACGAGTTGGGCTGGAGGGCCCATTTCTGTGTTGTATAACTCTATAAATCATTGAATCTATGAGGAAAAAGTAAGGAAAGAGAACGAGCAAGATCAGTGAAAATCTCCCTAGCTCCCAGGACAAATACTGCTCAATGTCAGAGTCATTCAGCACAGAAACAGGCCCTTTGGCCCATCATGTCCACATCAACCATCAGGTCCCATTTACACCAATCTTACACTGATCTCATGTTATTGTCCCCACACTCCCATCAACTCTTTCCACAGTCTGGCACCCAACCACACACCACAAGCAATGCAAATTAATCACCAGGGACTGTGTATTAATCACCCTGTATCTGGACAGTAATCTCCCAATGAATTGTTATAGCATCTAGTGAGGACATGAAGTGTTGTCCCTTTCTGCTCTCAAACCAGAATCCAGTTACAATCAAAGACAGGCATCGCTCTCTGGAGCTTTTACTCACGTAGTTGGTGGCCCACCAGGATTTGAGCTTCAGATACCACTGAAGCCTTGGTCCCACCTTCAGTTCAAAGTCCTTCACCAGGGCCTGCATTCGCTGGAACTCTTTGTCATCCAGGAGAGGTCGGACAGACTCCAGGTACTGAAGAAACAAAAGCAAGTCACTGCCATCGCAAACTCCTGGGAACCCTGAAGCACACGTAACCCAGTGATGTCCCAGCAGTGGGATCCAACAGATGATCGTATTGTCACACAGCAGTCAAGGCCATTGTATACTGTTCTTGTCCCACACTAAGGGAAGGACATGATAGCACTGGAGTCATTTGGCCCATCAGGTCCATGCCAGATCCTAGTAGAACAATCTCAGCATCCCGCTCCCCACCTCCTTTTCTCCCCAATGGTCCTGCAATATATACTCTCTCCCATTTATAAGTTTGTGACACAACTCAAGAGTTTGATGGTGTTGTTAGTCCCACGCAGCCCAGAGACAGGCCCTACGGCCCACTACATTTATTCAGACTGTTACATACCTACCTACACTAATCCCATTTTCCAGCTCTTGCTCACTTGCCTTCCAAGCTTTGCTGATTCAAGTCTTTCTCAAAATGCATCTTAAATGTTGTGAGAGTATCTGCTCCAACCAGCCCCTCACTCTCTTGATGAAATATATCTTCCTCAGATTCCCCCTAAACCTCTCTCACCTTGAACCCATGCCCTCAGCAGGGGTCTTAGACATCTTTGTCAAAGGGGGATGTTTCAAACCACGCCTCTCATAATATTGTACATCTGGATCAGGTGCCACCTCCGCCTCCACAGACCCAGCCTATCTATCCTCTCCACATAGTGTCAACAAAATAGAGAGAGTACAGAGGAGATTTACTCGAATGTTGCCTGGGTTCCAGCAACTAAGTTACAGAGAAAGGTTGAGCAAGTTAGGTCTTTATTCTTTGGAGCGCAGAAGGTGAAGGGGGGACTTGATTGAGGTATTTAAAATGATGAAAGGGATAGACAGAGTTGACGTGGATAAGCTTTTCCCATTGAGGGTAGGGAAGATTCAAACAAGAGGGCATGACATGAGAATTAAGGGACAGAAGTTTAGGGGTAACATGAGGGGGAACTTCTTTACTCAGAGAGTGGTGGCTGTGTGGAATGAGCTTCCAGCAGAAGTGGTGGAGGCAGGATCGATTTTAACGTTTAAAAGTAAAGTGGATAGGTATATGGACGGGAAGGGAATGGAGGGGTATGGTCTGAGTGCAGGTAGATGGGACTAGGGGAAAATAAATGGTCGGCACGGACTGGAAGGGCCGAGAGGGCCTGTTTCCGTGCTGTAATTGTTATGTGGTTATATGGTTAACTGAAACACTCCATCACAGGCAACATCCGTGTGAATCTTCCCTGCCTCCTCTCCAGCACCATCACATCTTACTGTACTGTGGTTACCAGGAAGGCACTCAGTGCTTCAGCTGTGGCCTAACAGACATTTTATAAAGATTTGCCAAGACCTGCACGCCCCCATAATCAAAACCCAACGTAACAAACACAAGTATCCCATATGCCTTCCTCACCAACCTACCTCTTTGCAATCTGTGGATCATGTTCCTCAATACTCCCTGGGGTCTTACTATTCACAGTATATGCCCGACCCGCCATGGGACCTCCCGAAATGCATCACCCCTCATTTATCAGTTGCCATAGTTGGAATAGTGAGCAGGAAGGTTTTCAGCAAGAGAACAATGTTGATGAGTTGGTAGGATCGGCAGGGAACTGTGACATGAATGATGCATTTGGCCCATCACATCCATAGTTAACCCACCTCCCCAGACCAATGTCTGGCAGGTTCTGGTTCTGAAGTTGTTCATCCATTGTAAAGGTAATGAGAATTTCTGTCCCCACTGGTCCTTTGGGGCAGTGAACGCAGCCAACACCAACACCTTGCCCACTCCACCCCAAATTATTTATTTACCTACTAATTTCAACGTATGCCTCCTAATGACCAACTTCTCTTGCTGATTCATAAACCTTATGTGCCTCAATTTATTCATCCCACTGTCGCATTTGTTAAACAGGTTAATGTCTTGGTTAATCTCGCCTAGTAATAAAGCCCCTGATCCTGGCAACATCCTCGTAAATCTCCTTCACATCCTCACTCATGCTATCTCAACCCGTGTGTGGCCACAGCTCTTCACAGTATGGTCAACATGGCTGAAATCATGTTCCATAGCATCTGGATATTATGCAAGTGATGAATCAGGGAACATAATTTGCAGTTCACGGGCTGAAATGCAGTTTAAATTGGGAACTAGAGAACCAATTAAAAGTTACTTTGGAAATTGACAGAGAAAAGAACTGTCATGGATTTAAACAACAGATGGAGGAGGGAGAATCCGGTTTCCATGTAACCTCCCCACACTCTGTGTACACTATTCCACGCCACCTGCAGCAGGCTACACATGTTCCCGGTGAATGTAGCTTTAGAAAATTCAGACAATGAATAAGGCATTGGTCAAAAGTCATAGGATGGCTAATTCCCTGAACTATTCTGGGTCAATGAGAGCAGTAATGTCAGGACCACGTTTGTCAAATTACTCGGTGTGAGACAAGCTGAAGCAAATTCCTGAGACACCTAGTCTGTTATTCAGACTGAATGGCCTGGTTGACCAAATCTAGGAAATGGAATATCAAATACTTCATAACACATTGATTCCTAACAAGCGACAGCTCTCTCTTGCCCAGAATGCTCCATGTTTGAAAAGTCACAAATTTAAGATGCACCCACGCACCTTCCTCATGGTGTCCTTCACAGCCGGCACGGGAAGTCGAGGAAGGGACGTCTGGAAACTGTACGTCAGTGGCTTGCGGCCAGAGAAGATCTTCACTATCAACTGTGAGGAGGAGTGACAATAAATGGTAAGAAATAAATTGACTGCCTCGGAGCAAGGAGATCAGCACCAAACTCAACCCAACCCAACCCAACAAAGAGGGATCCCCAACCTGAAATAACTCAACAAGAAAACAGGCACCAAAGTGGGAGACTCAAATCCAGGCCCAAACCCATTCCATCCCATCCCAATCCAGACCCAATCACAATCCATCCCATCCTAATCCAGACCCAATCACAATCCATCCCATCCTAATCCAGACCCAATCACAATCCATCGCATCCAAATCCAGACCCAATCACAATCCATCACATCCAAATCCAGACCCAATCACAATCCATTACATCCAAATCCAGACCCAATCACAATCCATCACATCCCAATCTAGGCCCAATCACAATCCATCGCATCCTAATCTATGCCCAAACCCAAACCATATTATTCTGACACAAACCCACATCCAATCCATCCCATTGGAAAGAAGCCAGGAGAACCCGGCCCAAATACAAGATAACTGAATAGGAAACTCTACGCAGAAGACAATTGGGACACCGCATTAAATACTAACCCCCTCACTCCAGCCAGCACTTTGATCTAACTTAGTTGGAAACTTATACTGTCTGCTTTGGGGATTCCTTAATTAAAGAATCACAACAGTTAAATAGCCGACAATGACCATCGCTCTCCTAAGCGCATTCCCTTCACCTCTGCCGCTACCACCATCAGATTCCTTCATCCGTGCCACTGAAGGTTCTGCCCTTCAGCTCGAGAGCTTCCAGAGGGATCCCTCCCCTATCAGCTGCTTCCACCTCCCCCAGATTCCAGAAGCCTGCATCGGGGGCAGATGATGAACGACTGCACAGACTCTGGGGAAAACAATCTACTCTCCCTTCCTCACAACTACAGAGAAACATTGAGGGCTGATGACCAAGAGGGGGCAGACTCACCATCCAGAGCTTGACGCTGGTTGGGGTTTTGCCATGTGGGACAAACATCCATCCGTGATAGGAGAGGAGCAGCTTCAGGGTCTGGCGCATGGTGAAGACCAGGGCGATCCACAGGCCAGTGCTGAAGAGCAGGCCGCTCAGGATGCTCTCACTCTGGTTAGACAGGTAGCCACTGCCAGAGAAACGGAATTAATGTAACAGCAAAAACACAGGAACGTCCAGTGGAGAAGCGAGCTGGTGTAGCACCTACTTTGTAGGGAGATGGCACCTGATCTTCTCGATCATTCCCAGGGATGGGTCAACGCGGGCGTACATTGTTGCAATCACAGCCACCACCACGAACAGCCAGCTAGAGGGGCTGGCTGGATACACCCCCGTCAGGAATCCATTCTGTGGAGAAATATTGACACACAATTCAATGTAGGAAAACCACCCAGTAAACCAAAACCCCTCGCCACAGATCCTGGGTTTATTTCACTTCTTTCATGGCCTCCAAGCCCACTACACAGTCATAGTCATAGTGTGGAAACAGGCCCTTCAGCCCAACTTGCCCACACCGGCCAACAATGTCCCAGCTTCACTAGTCCCACCTGCCTGCGCTTGGTCCATATCCCTCCAAACGTGTCCTTTCCATGTACCTGTCTCTGTTTCTTAAATGTTGGGATAGTCCCAGCCTTAACAACCTCCTATGGCAGTTTGTTCCATGGACTCACCACCCTTTAGTCAAGTAATTACTTCATTTTACCAGCATTGCAACAACTTGACACAGTAAGTGTGATCATAGTTCTGTGTAGGATGGGGTGAGGATGAGCGATGGCCAGAATGTCAATTTCCTCTGTCATCCAGTGCATTCATGTCTTCCTATAGCATGACCAACAGAATTTTACTCAATACTCCAGCTGTAACCTAACCAAAGTATTGTGAAGTTGTGCCCAAATATCTAAGCCCTTAATTTCTATGCACCATACAGCCTCTGCATCACAGGTGGACCAGTCTGAGGTATAAGTAACCAGAGCAGTGTACGTAACCAGTGCCACAGAGCAGTGTACATAACCAGTGCCCCAGAGCAGTGTACATAACCAGTGCCCCAGAGCAGTGTACGTAACCAGTGCCCCAGAGCAGTGTACGTAACCAGTGCCCCAGAGCAGTGCATGTAACCAGTGCCCCAGAGCAGCGCACGTAACCAGTGCCCCAGAGCAGCGTACGTAACCAGTGCCCAGAGCAGCGTACATAACCAGTGCCCCAGAGCAGCGTACATAACCAGTGCCCCAGAGCAGCGTTCGTGACCAGTGCCCCAGGGCAGCGTACATAACCAGTGCCCCAGAGCAGCGTACATAACCAGTGCCCCAGAGCAGCGTACATAACCAGTGCCCCAGAGCAGCGTACATAACCAGTGCCCCAGAGCAGCGTACATAACCAGTGCCCCAGAGCAGCGTACATAACCAGTGCCCCAGAGCAGCGTACATAACCAGTGCCCCAGAGCAGCGTACATAACCAGTGCCCCAGAGCAGCGTACATAACCAGTGCCCCAGAGCAGCGTACATAACCAGTGCCCCAGAGCAGCGTACATAACCAGTGCCCCAGAGCAGCGTACATAACCAGTGCCCCAGAGCAGCGTACATAACCAGTGCCCCAGAGCAGCGTACATAACCAGTGCCCCAGAGCAGCGTACATAACCAGTGCCCCAGAGCAGCGTACATAACCAGTGCCCCAGAGCAGCGTACATAACCAGTGCCCCAGAGCAGCGTACATAACCAGTGCCCCAGAGCAGCGTACATAACCAGTGCCCCAGAGCAGCGTACATAACCAGTGCCCCAGAGCAGCGTACATAACCAGTGCCCCAGAGCCGTGTACATAACCAGTGCCCCAGAGCAGCGTACATAACCAGTGCCCCAGAGCAGCGTACATAACCAGTGCCCCAGAGCAGTGTACATAACCAGTGCCCCAGAGCAGCGTACATAACCAGTGCCCCAGAGCAGCGTACATAACCAGTGCCCCAGAGCAGTGTACATAACCAGTGCCCCAGAGCAGCGTACATAACCAGTGCCCCAGAGCAGCGTACATAACCAGTGCCCCAGAGCAGTGTACATACCCAGTGCCCCAGAGCCGTGTACATAACCAGTGCCCCAGAGTGGGTAAAAGTAGATGGGATTAGAGTCAGTGCGCAGACCAAAGGTGGACTCACTTTGTACCGTCGGAAGCGCTTCTTCCATGACCTCAGTCCTGACAAGTAGACTTGCTTCAGGGCTTCATGGCTCAGCTGCAGGTCGATGCCATCAGGGGTGACGGTGAACTGAAATGCCACTGCCTGGTGAGCCTCTGCCATCTCGCCTCGTCAGCCCTGAAAGAGACACCGATGTCTTGTTAACAGTTGTCATGCACATTTTGATCCCCTGGTTAGGCAGTTAAAAAGGCATTTCTTGGATTCCCTCCCCTCCCCTCCCAACCCCATGGTTTGGGGGCGGGATTGAAGGTTGCCCAAGAGACAACAGTAAATAGAATGCTCTCCCGCTCCTGTTACACTGGCAAGCACAGAAATGCATGGACAAGCAGCTGGAACCTCCGCAGCAGGGCACAAGGTACTGGTGTTGACAGGATCAGATACTCAGACGGTGTCCATTACACCATTAAACTGTGGAAACTAGGACAGCAAAGAAACAAAGTGGCTGCACGTCATCTGGAAGCACAATGAGCAGGGCAGGCAGGGTGTCCTACTTCAGTCACTCCAGAGTGATTCAGCAATCCTCGTCATGCCCTGCACTTCCCCATCTCTCCTCTCACTCCACAATCTACTTTACTCCATCCACCTCTCCGTTCCATCTCCCTCTCTCCGCATTCCAGCTCACGCAGCATTACACGCATTCTTGTTGGCACGTCTTTTTAAATGTATTAAAGCAAAACTAGTTCACTAAATCAATTCAAAGTCAAGTGCAACTTGCCTGGCAATGACAATCAGGGACTTAAACGCTCATTCCACGTGAATCAGATATTCACTTATATCTCTTGCAACATAGGAGCCATTTGGCCCATCAAAACTATGCCTACTATCAGAGCACTCTCACTCATGCTGCTAAACATCGAGCAAGTGATTGCTTTGTGGAACACCTCTGTTCGCTCAGTCAAGTAGCCTTGAGCTTCCAGTTGGCTGTCACATTAATTCTCCATCCCACTCTGACTTCTGCCTTCAGCCCATTATCCCAATGCATCAAAGCCAAACAAAAACACAAGAGGCTGCAGGTGCTGGAACCTTGAACAAAGAACAGCCTGATGGAGGAACCCGGCAGTCATGCAGGAAGTGGACAGACGCCATTTTGGGCCATGACCTTTCTTCGGACTAAAAAGTCCAAGTCAGTTTGAAGAAACAGCGCCTCGTCTTCCCTCTCGACAAATTCCCATCCCCGGGACTCCACAGTGAATTCACCAAATATCATCGCACCAGAACTGGCCGCTTCCAAAGTGACATCGTCACTCTGCAACAATAACTCGTTTTTTCTCCGTGGATGCTGCCTCTCCTGCTAGCTACTTCCAGTATTCCCCTTTACTTCAGATTCCCAGCACCAGCTGCGTTTTAAACCTCACAGTCCCAGAATCAATTGTTTTTCTCTCCCCTGTCCTCGTATTTAAACCTTCTCCTGAGCTGATCACTTGCGGTAACCTGCTTCTTCAACATTTCCCTCGTGGCCGGCAGCAATAACTTTGCATCACTAGTTCTCCCGGTTTCCACCCATTTACAGATATTACCTCAGCTGTCTCCACCTTCCCCATAACTTAAAATTTGCCTGCTTTCTCAATTTTCTATTTTACGATGAAACACTAACTTTACTTCTTCATCTGCAGACACTAACTACCTGGCCTGCTGATATCTCCGACATTTTCTGTTTTTTGTTCAGATTTGCACACCTGCAATATTTTTGTGTTTCAGTAAATGGCTCTATGGGGTTTATTTTGCTTTTTTAATGTAAGGGCACATTTGAGTAGTATTCCAGATTGTTGGATTGCTGCCTACGTTGTACTGCTCCCGTGTAGTTCATTGTGGGGGGGGGGGGGGGGGGGGGAAGTCTTCAATCTCAGAACCCATAGTTAATGGTGTGTCCATGGGCCAGAGATAGATCTGGATAAGTGTGCCAGTAAAGAGAGTGAGGCGAGTTGGTTAAAGGGTGGTCCAGTGAAGAATGGGATGGGAAAGGTACACTGCAACTGGTAAGGACCAGATTCAATAGCTTTCTCACTTGTTGGTCCTCCGCAGTGCACTCACTCTAGCAGCTACCCATGCTGACCGGTTGTGCCCATCTACATTAATCCCATTTACCCACAATAGGACCATATCCTCCCATGCCTTGCCTATTTGTGCTTGTCCAAATATCCCTTAAACACAGAGATTGTATCTGATTCCACCACCTCCTCTGGCAGCACATTCCAGATACTCTTTGTAACACTGGCCCCTCAGAGCATCTTTAAACCTCTTCCTCCCAAGTTAAACCTGTGCCCTCCTGTTTTTGATTCCCCCTTCCATGGGACAAAGATTTTGATCATATGCCCTATTTCTCTCATGGTCTTACGTAAATCCATCAGGTTATTTCCCTTGGCCCCCTTGGCCGGCCTATCCAATCTCTACCCATAACTAGTCCTCAAAATCCAGGCGACGCTCTGGTGAAAAACAAACTGGAAGAACTCAGCGGGTCAGGCAGCATCTGTGGAGGCAAAGGGAAGGTTGCCATTTTGAGCTGAGACTCTGCGTCAGGACTGAGAATGTAAAGGGGAGATTCTCCCGCCAGTGTAAAGAGTTGAGTGGTGAGGTGGAGGAGTTGGCTGGTTCCATTTGACCCTCATCCTTATCTGCTTCCAACGATCAGCTTCCTTACTTATCAGATTCCATCATCTGCAGCCTCTTGAACGGGACGAAGAGCATGCATCAGTAATGCAGAAGAACGATCTTCTATAACTCACGTAGATTACACAGATTGTTGAAAGTGGCACTGAAGCACTGAATGTTGTTCCTCTTGTTCTCCCAACTTCAGAGTGCTCACATCTCGTTATTTTAGTTCCTTTTCCCAAATGAATCTCTTTCCATGGCCTGTTAGACTTGCCAGAGATTAAACCCATGAATTATCCATATATTTACTGCCCACATTGACTGGCCACAGACCAATACCAATTTACCAATACCGTTACAGAATGTGGAAGACAGCCACCAAGGCTCAGGAGAGACTGAAGCAGGCTGCAGCTGTTGAAAGGGGGAACTGTTACAAAAGCAGTGTGTGAAGAAATAATTTCATGATAGTTGGGCGAATCCTAACTATAACACACAATCTACCGATCAAGAATAACACATGAACCGTTTTTCCTACATCCAACATCTAGAAGTCATTAACCTAGATGGATGAAAGATCTTGTGCAAATATTACATCTGTTGCTTAGCACGATGAACTAAGATTCTTCCATCACTTTAGTCACCCTGCTAGAGGAAGGAAGCCATGAAGCTGGAAAGAATTCAGAAACTATTTATGGGGATATTGCCAGGTCTCAAGGGAGACAGTTAAGGGAGAGGTGGGCTGGCAAGGTCTTTATTCCATGGAGTGTCAGGAGACTGAGGGATGATCTTATGTGGAGACATGGCTCCAGGGTGACCACGGCTGGGAGCTGAACATGCAAGGGTATTCGGGAAGGATAGACAGAAAGGAAGAGTGGGTGGCATTGCTGGTTAAAGAGGAGATTGATGCAATAGCAAGGAGAGACATCAACTTGGATGCTGTAGGATCGGTATGGGTAGAACTGCAAAATAGCCAAGGGCAGAAAACGCTTGTTGGAGTGGTATACAGACCAAACAGCATTAGGGAGGTTAGCATCAAGCAGGAAATTAGGGATGCGTGTAGCAAAGGTACAGCGGTTATCATGGGTGACTTTAATCTACATATAGATTGTGCCAATCAAATTGATAACAGTGCTGAGGAGGAGGATTTCCTAGAATGTATACGGAATGGGTTTATTATACCAATATGTAGAGGAACCGATTAGAGGGCGGCCCATCCTAGACTGGGTATTGTGTAATGAGGAAGGATTATTTAGTAATCTTGTTGTGCAAGGCCTCTTGGGCAACAGCGGCCATTATATGGTGGAATTCTGCATTAGGATGGAGAGTGACACGGTTAATTCAGAGACTATGGTCCTGAACTTAATAAAGGAGATTTTGAAGGTAGGAGACAGAAATTGGCTCGGATAGACTGGCAAATTATACTTACAGGGTTGACAGTGGAGATGCAATGGCGAAGATTTGAAGACCGCATGGATGAACTCCAGAAATTGTTCATCCCTGTCTGGTGAAAAAATAAAACGGGAAGGCGGCTCAACTGAGGCTGACGAGGGAAGTCAAGGATGGTGTTAAATCCACGGAAAAGGCAGATAAATTGGCCAGAGGAAGCAGCAAACCAGAGGACTGGGAGAAATTTAGAACTCAACAGAGGAGGACAAAGGGGTTAATTGAGAGGGAGGAAAAAGAGCATGAAAGAAAGCTTGCAGGGAAATATAAAAACTGACTGGAAAAGTTTCTTCAGGTATGTAAAAAGGAAAAGATTAGTGAAGACGAATTTAGGTCCCTTACAATCAGAGACAGGTGAATTTATATTGGGAAACAAGGAAATGGCAGAACAGTTAAACGAGTACTTTGGTTCTGTCTTCACTAAGGAAGACAAACACAAACTCCTGGAAATACAAGGGGATTGAGGATCTGGGGGAGGGAGGAACTGAAAGGAATTCACATTAGTCAGAAAATGATGTCAGGTAAATTGTTGGGACTGAAGGCAGATAAATCCCCAGGGCCTGATGTTCTGCACCCCAGAGTACTCAAGGAGGTGGCCCTAGTAATTGTGTATGCATTGGTGATCATTTTCCAATGTTCTCTCGACTCTGGATCAGTACCTGTGGACTGGAGGGTAGCCAATATAAATCCACTTTTTAAGAAAGGAGGGAGAGAAAACGGGGAATTATAGATCAATTAGCTTTACATCGGTAGTGGGGAAGATGCTGGAGTCGATTATTAACGATGTTATAGCAGCGCATATGGAAAGCAGTGACCGGTTCGGTCCAAGTCAGCATGGATTTATGAAGGGGAAATCATGCTTGGCTAATCTTTTGGAATTTTTTGAGGATATAACAAGTAGAAAAGATAAGGGAGAGCCAGTGGATGTGGTGTATCTGGACTTTCAAGAATATTAAGAGGATTGGACAGGGTAGATGCGGGAAGAATGTTCCCGATGTTAAGGGAGTCCAGAACCAGGGGTCACAGTTTAAGAATAAGGGGTAGACGATTTAGGATGGAGATGAGGAAAACCTTTTTCACCCAGAGAGTTGTGAATCTGTGGAATTCTCTGCTACAGAATGCAGTGGCGGCCAATTCACTGGATGTTTTCAAAAGAGAGTTAGATTTAGCTTTTAGGGCTAAGGGAATCAAGGGATATGGGGGAAAAAGCCGGAATGGGGTACTGATTTTGGATGATCAGCCCTGATCATGTTGGATGGAGGTGCTGGCTCGAAGGGCCGAATGGCCTACTCCTGCACCTATTTTCTACGTTTCTTTGTTTAAAATAATGAGTGGCATGCATACAGTCCTTTTCCCAGGGTTGAGGAATGAAGAATTACAGAGAAGGTCTGAAGAAGGGTCTCGACCTGACACGTCACCCATTCTTTCTCTCAAGAGATGCTGCCTGTCCTGCTGAGTTACTCCTGCATTTTGTGTCTCTCTTCGAAGAACTAGAGAGCAAAGGTTTAAGTTATTTTCGACCTGCAATATAGCAGGAAATGCTGCAAACAGCATCTATTGAAAGAGAAACAGTTAAATTCCAGGTGAGAGACCCTACACACACCGTAACACTGCTGCTCTTTCACAGACACTGCCCGACTCAATTAGCATTTCCAGCATTTTCTGTGTTTTGAGGATTTCCAGCATTTTCTGTGTGTTTTTTTAAATTTCTGATTTCCAGTATCTGCAGGGATTTTTAATAAAAATCTCAGCCTGATAATCTTAAATCACCTTGGACAGTATTGGTATTGCAAAGCTGCTCAGCATGAGGGGATGGCCATTTCACAGAAGACCACATGGCCATGTAGGATCAGTTATTGTCATATAACGCTCACAAGATACAAATGGAACTTCCTCTTTAACCAGCACCCTATCTGAGTTTGACCTGTCCTTGACATGCGGTTTTCACAAAGCAAACTCCACACACGGTTTGGAACTTGTTGCTGAGGTGCCTTCCTGCTGCTTATCAGTTCCAAAGTTCATTGTGTGTTGGACATTTGGAAGCAAACTGCCCGTACACTCACTTACCGCCCCGTATCATGTCACCATCCACCAACCAGGCACTCGAGCTTCTGGCAACACCTGCATTTGAGAGCCATAAACCGCGAGCAGCTCGGAGCTGCAGTCAATAACTCCCCTGCAGCCACCCTGCAACGTGAACTCTGCTCCCCCAGCAAAGGTAATCACAAAACAAATAAACAATTTTCACAGAGATTCAATCGGTGATACCGAGGGAGCAGGTAAGTGAAATAAATCAGAAAACATCCTTAACGTTATCAGTTGACACTGTGATCAGCTCGTCACTGGGGGCCATCGAGGTCGATTCCCTCGTCAGAAGGGAGTTGGTAAACAACTGACTTAACTCGGACACTAACAACTAAGGACGATCAGCTGGATGGGACCTCGGTGGGCTCTGTCCCTGATTTTTTGGGGGGGGGGGGGGGGGGGCGGGGGTTAGGTTGAGAGAGGAATTAATGAAGCAATTGTCATATTGATACCCATGATGTCACTCTCCGAGCCGTGCCCTCTTCTCACTGCTACTGTTGGGCAAGAGGTGCAGACACTCCCACACCACCAGGTTTAGGAACAACTAGAAAACACAACACACAACAGAACAGCACAGGAATAGGCCCTTCAGCCCGCAGTGTCCATGCCGAACATGATATCAAGTTAAACTAATCCCCTCAACCTGTACGTGATCCATATCGCTCCATTCCCTGCCGATCCATATCCACCACTTTCCTACAGCTGCCAGGTTTGTGAACTCACCCAACAACCCTAAATCTGCCTCAACAACAGAACGCTACAACGCTGCATTACCATGGACTTATTTTGATTTCTATTTATGTTTTTGCACATACGTTCTTTTTTGCACAGCCTTCTTTCTTTTAGAAATTTTACGTGGTGTTTATGTCTAATTAATGTATAATTTGTTTTTGTGTGTTTGTCTGAATTCGATGTGCCCGTGAAGCTGCCACGGGCAAGCTTTTCATTGCATCTGTACCTCACCATGCCAACAGAAAGGCCAATAGATTCAACTTGACCTGGCAAGAGGGTGCAAGGGCAACTTCAGGGGGCTGTCAGGGAGCACAGAGGTAGATCAATTTATGCAAAGAAGTGCCAGGGGGAGAGTTGAGTTCTGATTCAGGAGCAGCACTGGGAGGTAGGCGGAAAAGACAACCAAAGTGGACAAGATCCACTCGACTGAAAAACCCTTCCTCTGCACTAGGGAGTGGAAACACAGGCATTCCTATCTCCTGCCACAGACATGTGTCATAAACTGCAACGCCAAATACAGATCCTGAAAGTGAAACTCCCTCATGGAATCCCACACATCGTGCCGTGGAGTTTCAAAGCCCACCGTTTCACCATTGAGTTGCTCTCCTGTGGTTAAACCACCGGAAAACCAGCTCCGGACATTACAAGGACAATTGCCATTTCACCGAGGTTCTGGAAGTATTAAAAATTCACGACACAGAGGGATGCCATTCAGCCCATCCCATCTCTGCTGGTTGGAAAAAAAGAGTTACCCAGCCTTTTCCCAGCTGCCAGCCCAGGGTCAGTAGCCCTGCACCAAGGCTCTGCAAGTGCACATCCCAGAGTAAATGGGGGATTCTGTCTCTCCCACCCCTTCAGGCAGTGAGTTTCAGACCTCCACCACCTGCTGGATGGAAACATTTCACCTCGTCTCCACTTTAACCCAGTTATGCCCCTGGTTTTTTGACATCTCTGCTGGTGCTGTCCCAGTGACTTCATCCAACTCCATCAAGTTATCTTCCCCAGCCTCCAACACCCTTGAGGGTAAAACAAAGAACACAGAACAGTACAATATAGAAACAGCCCCTCCGGCCCCTGACATCTGTGACAAACATGATGATAATTTAAGCCTCACATCTGCCTGGCCATATCCCTCCACTCCCCACATAGACACATAAAGCTGGAGTAACTCAGCGGGACAATAGACATAGACAATAGGTGCAGTAGGCCATTCTGCCCTTCGAGCTAGCACCACCATTCAATATGATCATGGCTGATCAGCCAGAATCAGTACCCTGTTCCTGCTTTCTCCCCATAATCCATTCATTCTGTTAGCCCTAGAAGCTATATCTGACTCTCTTGCATATCTTTCATTCATTTGTTCTATATCATGGTCTCTATCGCTTTTTCACACAGAGAGTGGTGAGTCTGTGGAATTCTCTGCCTCAGAGGGCAGTGGAGGCCGGTTCTCTGAATGCTTTCAAGAGAGAGCTAGATAGGGCTCTTAAAAATAGCGGAGTCAGGGGATATGGGGGGGAAGGCAGGAGTGGGGAACTGATTGGGAATGATCAGTCATGATCACATTGAATGGCGGTGCTGGCTCGAAGGGCCAAATGGCCTACTGCACCTATTGTCTATTGGGTCAGGCAGCATCTCTGGAGAAAAGGAATAGGTGGCATTTTGTGTCAAGACCCTTCCTCAGACCCTTCTTCTCCTCCTCCCTCCATTCCCTGCCTTCATGTGTGTGTCGAAATGCCTCTTATTACAATTACAATTTTGCAACATTCCAGAAACATCTTTGTAAATCTCCCCTGCATCCTCTCCAGGGCACGATATCTTTTGTGTAATGGAGATACAGGTCTGTACCCAGTGCTCAACCTGTGAATTGGCCTGCCTATTCTCCCTGCCCTTTTGTTCCTCCTATTTATAGAATACATTTTTTTAAAGCTACTATTAGATTTCCTCCCACCACCCTTTATGGCTGGCATTCCAGATTTTTGCAATTCTCTAAATAAAGACATTTCTCTCATCTTTCCCCCTGGTTTTGAATGAAGCACACAGAGTTCTCGGCAGGGTGGAATGCGTCCCCTGTGGTTGGGTTGCCCAGATTGAGTTACAGTCTCAAAATAAAGGGTCATCCACGCAGGGTGGAGATGAGGAGAAGGTTCTTCACTCAGGATTCTCTGCCCAAGAGGTGTGTGGAGGCTCAGATTGCTCGCGACAGACACGGACAGGTTTTTTGGGTGTTAAGGGAATCGAGGGATAGGGTTATGAGAGGAAAATGCCGCTGAGGCACTGTGCAGTAACTGTAAGCGCTCAGTGTTCATCCACTACTGGTCAACCTGTGCATCCCTAATGCCCCCCCCCCCCCCCAAAGTTTCCCTTCCGCCCTCCTGTCCTGACTTCATAGGTATCAAACGTGATCACATCAAGTTTAGACAGTAGACAACAGGTGCAGGAGGAGGCCATTCAGCCCTTCGAGCCAGCACCGCCATTCAATGTGATCATGGCTGATCATCCCCAGTCAGTACCCCGTTCCTGTCTTCTCCCCATATCCCCTGACTCCGCTATTTTAAAGAGCCCTATCTAGCTCTCTCTTGAGAGTATCCAGAGAACCGGCCTCCACCGCCCTCCGAGGCAGAGAATTCCACATATTCACAACTCTGTGAGAAAAAGTGTTTCCTCGCCCCTCCTCCCTGCCAATTTACATCCATAAACTCTCTCTGAACCTATATTCACCCCTCCCCAACAACGACAGACCCCACAAAGATCCCGCCTATCTGTGCATAGTCATTAGCACACAAATTAAACCAGTTATTGGTCATTCCCTCCCGCTTTGCCACTTGGCCCTGAAGGTTGGAAGTGTGGAGTAGCAACAAGGGGCCGAATGGCCGTCTCCCTGTTTTAGTTTCGTTTTTGATCATTGTAAAGGAGTCGTCACAGGAGGGCCTGGAGAAGCAGGCTCCGGATCTTGTGCTGCTCGGTGTGATCTTACACAGAAAGTGGGAGATTGAGGAGTGCAGGCAAACTCAGCATCACTGCCATGTTTACTGCGGCATACAAGTTAGGCTCAGCACTGAACACAACAGCCTCGCCCCTCCTCCCTGCCAATGTCATCACCACGTCTCAGAAAGTGGGTTAAAAGTCACGCAGCAGAACACAGCTTTTGGCTGAGCCAGAGGGAGAATTAAAACACAGGCACTTACCGGAGGCTTTGGACTCACGCTCTGCGCAGTCTGTCTTTGCAAGCAAGGAAAATTGGGGCTTGTGACTGAGTTGACAAAGCCTCTCTCTCTCTCTCTCTCTCTCTCTCTCTCTCTCTTTGTATCTGGAACTAGTAGCTGTTTGTGCCTGCAATTCAACAACAGCGAAAATTCCTTTTATGTCTGCATTTCACAGCAGAACAAAGTGGACACACCAAAGGTTAATCTCCATCACTGGGCCACAAACAAAAGCATTGAAGGCTCACCAACACGGTACTCCTCAGCAGTTACAACAGGAAGCTTGAAACGCATTGCCTCTTTTAAACAGAAGTGGCTCGCTAAGGGAAAGAGCGCGTCATAACTATCGGTTGGCTTGGTTTCAGCACCAACCCTCACAGCCTCTAAATCAATGATACGTATAAAGATGCTGCTGCTGCACCCGCTGAGTTTCTCCAGCTTTTTGTGTAACCACAACACACAATGTAGGATCAGGGATAGAGATGTTGACAGAAGCGTGCTCACAACTACTCTGGCCAAGACAATGTCGGAAGCAGGGAGTGGGATAAAGGGGGAGACACACGCAATAGCTCTCTCACAGGCACGCGTGTACACGCACCTGCTGTCTGACAGACAGAGGGGGAGAAAGGAAGACAGGAGGTCAACACACACTCACTGACACATGTGAGGGAGGGGGAGAAAGAGAGAGGGGAGAGAGAGAGAGAGAGGGGAGGGGTGGAGAAAGAAAGAAAGGAAGAAAGACGGGGAGAGGGGTGGAAAGATGGGGGGAGGGGAAGAGGAGGGGTGAGAGGGGCAGGGAGAGAGGGGGGGGGAGGGGTGGGGAGACAGGGGAGGGTGATGGGGAGAAGAGGAAGGGAGGGGGAGAAAAGGGGAGAAGAGGGAGAAGGAGAGAGAGGAGAGAGGAAGGCACATAGGCCGGCTGACAAGGATCCATTGGGGAGGTTGGCATGAGGGAGAGGCTCATACAGAAACAGACCTTCACCTCCCCCATCCACTCCTTTCAGGGACCCAAGCAGTCCGACAGAGGTTCACCTGCACCTCCTCCAACCTCATCTACTGCATCCGTTGCTCCAGATGCCAGCTGATCTACATCGGTGAGACCAAGCGGAGGCTGGGCGATCGTTTCGCCGAACACCTCCGCTCGGTCCGCAACAACCAACCCGACCTCCCGGTGGCTCAGCACTTCAATCCCCCTCCCACTGCGTATCCGACCTCTCGGTCCTGGGCCTCCTCCAAGGCCAGAGTGAGCAACACCGCAAGTTGGAGGAACAGCACCTCATATTCCGCTTGGGGAGTCTGCATCCTCTGGGCTTAAACATTGAATTTTCTCAATTCTGTTAACCCAGACTGCCTCCCCCCCACCTCTCCCTCAGCCCTCTGGCCCTGACATTCCTTCTCCATCTCCCCCTTCCCCCCCCCCCCCAGTCGCACTAGCTTCTCATTTTCACACCACAAACAGCTTACAATGGCCTGCTTCCTTTATCACCAATACTTTTTTGCATATCTTTCACTCATTGTTCCTTATCTCTCCACATCACTGTTTATATCTCTCGTTTCCCTGATCCCTGACCAGTCTGAAGAAGGGTCTCGACCCGAAACGTCGCCCATCTCCTTCGCTCCTTAGATGCTGCTGCTGCACCCGCTGAGTTTCTCCAGCTTTTTGTGTAACCCCAGAAACAGACCTTATTGTTTCAGAAACCAGGCTGTTTGTCAGTTGAGAAGGGCGATGATTCCTGAGCCGCAGGCAGCTGACTTTTCATCACAACCGCTGTGACACAGCTTCAATTCAGCATCGAACAGAAACAGCCTGAGCGGCTCCACCTGACCACCAACCCGATCCTGTATTCACTGAAGCACAAGAGCGTCCTATCCCGTTCCAGCTCTCTCTCTCTCGCCTGCATTTTCACTCCGCCTCCTTTTCAGATCCACTGAAAGGATATTGTCCAATTTGAATAGTGGAAAAAAAGAACAGCGAGTTCATTGCAACGCAACTGACAATTCAGTCCAACTTAGTGCAGTTAATAGACACAACAATCTGGACTAACTCAGCAGGTCAGGCAGCATCTCTGGAGAAAAAGAAATGGTGATGTTTTGGGTGGAGACACTTCCTCGGGTCTGATGACCCGCTGTCGGAGATGCTGCCGAACCCGCTGAGCTACTCCAGTTTTTGTTGTGTAAACCAGCATCTGCAGTTGCTCCTGAACCCTACACGACCCGAAACGTCGCCTATCTCCTTCACTGCATAGATGCTGCTGCACCCGCTGAGTTTCTCCAGCATTTTGTGTAACCCTCGATTTTCCAGCATCTGCAGTTCCTTCTTTAACACATAAAGTGGAGTTCTTGGTTCTTGGTCCTCCGGAATATTCCAAATGGAATTTAAACTGGAGGTTTAAACTGAATCCTAGTGGAAGTTGATGTTGGTGGGAGGCGGGCAGGCAGCGAATGGTGGATAGAGGGGCTGGTGGGAAGAGGAGACAACAGGGTGGTAGACGGGGAGGAGCGGATTCTGATGAGGCAAGGATGCTGTTGTGAGGCCGGGTGAGGAAAAATATCGGCTGGTCAGGAGGGGGGCAAGGACATCTGGGCCAAGAGGGTGGGGACGCTCCTCGGAAAAGGTGGGACACTGGGAAAAGATTCCTGACAGAATTTGGGCAGTGTGGGGGATCTTGGCAAATTACAGTCATGGAGGGAAGGGGGCTGACCCTCTTGGTGTAAAGATGGTGAGGGGGGCGGTTGGTGGGAGAGGGGGGCGTTTGATGGTGTGCGTTTGGTGGGGGAGGGGGGGCGTTTGATGAAGGGGTGTGTTTGATGGGAGAGGGGGATGTTTGTTGGAGGTATGTGTTTGGTGGGGGAGGGGGGTGATTGTTGGGGGTGGGGGAGTGGGTGGGGTGTGTGTTTGATGGCGGGTGGGTGGTTGGTGTGGGGGGAAGGAGGTGGCTGGTGGGGGTAGGGGAGTGGGTGGGGTGTGTGTTTGATGGGGGGGTGGGTGGTTGGTGTGGGGGGAAGGGGGTGGTTGGTGGGGGTGGGGGAGAGTTTGGGGTGTGTGTTAGATGGGGGTGGGCGGTGTGGGGGGAAGGGATGGTTGGTGGAGGTGGGGGAGTGGGTGGGGTGTGTGTTAGATGGGGGGGTGGGTGGTTGGTGTGGGGGGAAGGGGGTGGTTGATGGGGGTGGGGTGAGGGAGTGGGTGGGGTGTGTGTTTGATGGGGGTGGGTGGGTGGGTGGTGTGGGGGGAAGGGGGTGGTTGGTGGGGGAGCAAGTGGAAGGGTGGGTGATGAGGGGGCGGAGGGGTGGTTGGTGAAGGGAGGGGTGGAGGTTGGGTGGCGGGGAAAGCCTTTCCCGTTGGTCTTGAACGGAAGGGGGAGGGGGTTCCAAGTCTTCTGCCCAGTCAGCCTTGGTGTCGTTGACCAGCACTCATCTGAACTATCCCCAGTGGCTTTGTCTGTAATCTCACAGCACAACACACAAGGAGTTCGATTCATCCAGCTGTAACCTAAACCACATAACCCAGCATGGCACTCAAGACTGAAAGTTATCATTAAAATCCACAGTCGCCCAGTTCAGAACAAAGCCTGTCGGCAATTCATCCTATAGACCAGCACAGTGTTCAAGTAACATTGTGCAATCTCACCTACAACACTGAGTAATTCACAGGCCGCATTGAACCGTTCCATGTAAAGCAACAGCAATGTTGTCACATTGCACAGCATTTCACCATTCAACTGAACATAGTATCCTGTAGATAACCAAGGTGCATTGATCATCAGAAGGATCTCTTTGCTCCTATACTCAACTCCTCTTGTTATGAGGGCCAACATGCCATTAGCTTTCTTCACTGCCTGCTGTACCTGCATGCTTACTTTCATTGACTGATGAACAGGGACCGCCGGATCCCGTTGTACTTCCCCTTTTCCCAACTTGACACTATTCAGATAGTAATCTGCCTTCCTGTTTTTGCTACCAGTGGATAACCTCACATTTATCCACATTAAACTGCATCTGCCATGCATCTGCCCACTCCCCCAACCTGTCCAAGTCACCCCGCATTCTCATAGCATCCTCCTCACAGTTCACACTGCCACCCAGCTTTGTGTCATCTGCAAATTTGCAAAACATACTTGGCTATTAAAGTATGATTATGATGATGATCAGCAAAAATCTGCAGTTGCTGGAAATATGAAATAAAATGCAGGGCAGGCAGCATCTGGAAAGAAATACATGGTTAACGTTTCAAGTTGATGATAAATGTTAAAAAAAGTCACTCTTATGTACATTTTTGTTTACATTGAATTAGAGGACCCCAATTACATGGTGGCCACTGGCTGTGCAGCACGGGATGAGGTGCAGCAGTAGACCGCTTGGTTTCTCAGGCCTTTTCCACCATTTGATCAGATTGTGGCTGATCTGACAGTGACCTGGGCTTTGCATGCCTGCCTACCCACAATGGTGCTGCACCCCCTTATCACAAATCTATCCTCTAACATAAAGATCATAAGGTACAGGAGATGAATTAGGGGATTCGGCCCATCAGGTCTACTCCATCATTCAATCATGGCTGATCTATCTCTCCCTCCTAACCCCATTCTCTTGCCTTCTCCCCATAACCTCTGTCACCCGTACTAATCAAGAATCTCTGCCTTAAAAAAATATCCATTGATGGCCTCTGCAGCCTTCTGTGGCAATGAATTCCACGGATTCACCACCCTCTGACTAAAGAAATTCCTCACCATCTCCTTCCTAAAAGAGTATACTTTAATTCGGAGATAATTAAAGATATTGTAGATGAAATTAAATAAATAGCTTACAACGCCCTTTGAGGAAGAGAGTTCCAAAGACTCACCAAGAGTTTCCCCTCATCGCTGTGTAAACAGGAGTGCTTTCATTTTTAAACAGCAACCCTTCATTATCCCACATGGAGAAGCAGCCTCTCCACACTCACCATAGCTGGACAACTAAGCAAGAGTTTCGGTTGTACCTGTACCTCCCCGACGTTGTGCATATGACAACAGACTCCAAATGTCTTGATCATTGGCAACGAAAGGAACGCTTGGCAACAAGTAGAATTTTAAATGTGTGAAAGCAGGAGTTCAGGGGCAGCATGTTCAGGGCTGGCAGGTTCAGAGACAGAACAAAGGAGGCATACATCATGTTTACACAGTCGGGATTAAGTGAATCCCTCGACGAGTATAAGAAGTGTAGGACTACACTTAACAAGGAAATCAGGAGTGAAAAAAAAGGACTTGAGATGGATCTGGCAGACAAGATAAAGGAAAATCCTAAGAGATCTTACAGATATATAATGAGTAAAAGGGTGGTGAGGGAGAGAACTCCCCTGAAATATCATCATGGCCTTCTACGTGTGGAGCCACAAGAGATTATGTTAAGCAATATTTTTCATTGGTATTTATTGTAAAGATTATGGAATTAAGGAAAATGAGTTGTGATGCCTTGGACCATATATGGATTACCAAGAGGAGATATTGGTCGTTTTAAAGCACATTAAGGCAGATAGAAACATAGAAAATAGTAAGATTAAATGAGAACTTACCTGTTCGAAGTTTGATCTTTATTTTATGAGGAGTTACGATGAGGGATTACGTGAAGAAGCCCCGCCTGGCGCTTGATCGGCATACTTCAAAGCAGCGGCATGAAAAACACAGAACCAAACCAGATGATCATTTATATTATGAGGGCTGGGAGCGGAGGGCACGTAATCCCTCATCGTAACTCCTCATAAAATAAAGATCAAACTTTGAACAGGTAAGTTCTCGTTTAATCTTACTATTTTACTTCGGAGTCACGTGAGTGACTACGTGAAGATTTTAAAGCTCTGTGTTTTTTATGTCGTAGATTCACTCCATACAACACTCTGATTAGTCAATACAGTAGTGAGTAAATAATATTTTTAAAAACATTGTTTCAATTTATGTAATAAGTCTTTTAATCATAAAAAGTACAATTTTTTAAATAATAACCCCTCTATCCCAGGGGAAAATGTTTCAACAAAAGTGATAATGATATCAAATGATAACATAAATCGATAATATAAATCGATAATATAAAACAAAGCAAGCATTTAAAGCGAACCCAACACTGCGTGTCCAAATCCTGGCACCGTGCCAACAGGTTTATCGTAGAACTTTGAAAAAGTTTCTTCTTTACACCACCCTGCGGCCTCTAAAATTTGATCGAGTGGTACATCCTGTACCTTCGCCGCGGACGCAGCTGCAGCCCTAGTGGAGTGAAACCTAAACACATCAGTGTCCACTCCTGCTAAATCCAAAACCTGTTCTAACCATCTAGAAATGGTTTGAACTGCAACTTTTGTATGTGGTTTTTTGTGCGTTATCAGTAACGCTGTCTCAGCACCTCGGAGATTTTGATTACTTCAATCAATCAATCAATCAATCAATCAATCAGATTTATTCGTCACATTGCACACAAAGTGCAAGTGAATGAATTTGTCAGCAGCAGTACAATGATAAAGCGGTACAATGATAACTTAACTTCAATATATTTAGTTAAATGCTTAACTACCCACAATGTTTCATCGACAGGATATGCTTTAAACATTACCTTGGCTCCAGTTCTCCCCGGTCTGCTTTGTTTGATCAGATCATAAACATAAAACACAATGTTATCTGAAGCCACATGCGTGCAATCTAACCGTAACAATTGCAAAGTTTGTACTCTTTGAGCTGACACTAATGCCATTACATTACTACCTTGAATGTTAACCTCTGCAAAGACATTGAAGTAATTGGAGTCCATTGCCTAAGCAAAGTGAGAACAATGCTAACATCCCAAATTTCTGTATCACTGGGCTTGGGAGGATTTTTATTAAAATTCCTTTCATGAGCCGGGATATTAATGGGTGAGACCCAATTGAATCTCGATCAGAAATTTGTCCTAAATAGGATGACAAAGCACTACGAGCACTATTAATGGCACTATAACTTAAGTGCTCATCAAAATGCAACCCAACAAGGAACTCCAATACATTTGATATGTTCGCAGTATTATAAGATATCTTTGACTGTCTACAGAAGACTTCCCATTTCTTTATATGCGACATGTATTGTTTTTTAGTGCTGTTTCTCCAAGCTGCAGCTATAACATCCATGGTCCTATCTGACAGTCATTGGTATGATCATGAAATGGATGAATTTCTTTTGTTACTGGTTGTATCAACAATCGTTGCAACTAGGAATCATCATACATGGTTCAATAATCATTTTAAGCATCAACGGGAACCATGACTGTGTGGGCCAATTTGGCCCCACCAAAATGCCCTTGGCAGCATCTTGCGCTATTTTCTTGAGACATTGCCCAATCAGACAGAATGGGGAAAAGCATAAAAGAACGTATTTCCCCCAGTGTAGCGAGAAAGCATCCACCGCTACTGCCCCTGGATCGTGTTCCCAAGACACGTATTTGGGCAATTGGTGATTTAATCTAGATGCAAACAGATCAATGTCCAGTGCTCCAACCGACTGACAATATTTTTGAATTTTTTTGGAATTAACATCCATTCTGTACTGTCTTTAAATTTCGTGATCTTTTGTCTGCCACAATATTGTCTCCCCCTGGGAGATAAATAACTGAAACCCGAATATTCTTACCAATACACCAATGCCACACCTGGTTAACCAGATGATCACATGATAATGATCTTACTCCACCCATGTGATTGATATATGCTGTGGTATTGTCTACTTGTAATTGGACATGCAAATCCTTCATAGTAGAACAATAAGCTTTTAATCCATAAAATGCTCCCAGTAACTCCAAATAATTTATACCATATGGTTGGAGAAATAAATCCTCTTGGACAGTCCATCTGCCCCCACAGCTGGTATCATTATCCATAGCACCCCATCCGAGAGAACTTGCATCAGCTTGCAAAATCACTGCTGGCTGCTGAACCAAAATGTTTTTAACAGCTTGTGGAACATTCTCAATCCAACAATACAATTCTAATAAAGCTTCCTTTGGCAATTGCATGGGCCTATCAAAATGGCCTGCTCGCTGTATAAGCTTGTGTTTTTGCCCTTTTGAGATTTTGGTAATGCAGTGGACCAAATTCCACTGCAGGGAATGCTGCTACTAACTTCCCAATAACATTAGCAACTTCTCGGATGGAGGGATAAGGTTTGTCACTAAGGCACCGACAAAAATTTGTAATATCAACAATCTTGTCTATTGGTAAAGTTACTAACATGGTAACTGAATTAATCACAAACCCCAAATATTCAATAGCTTGGGATGGCTGTAACTTTAGATTTTGTTGGATGAATCAGGAAACCTAGCGTTACAAACAGGCTTGTAGACGCCAAGACTGATTTTTCAGCTGACTCCTAATTAGCATTGACAATTAAAATGTCATTTAGATAAGCCATAACGATGTGTTTTTGTGCCCTGAGCAGTGCAAGTGCTGGTTCCAACAATTAATGAACAACCTAGGAGCTGCGCTTAATCCATTAGGTAATGCTTTGTATTACCACAGCTGTCCCATCCAATTAAATTTCAATACCTGCGAATGTGATGATGAATTGGTACTGAATAATATGCATCCTTCTGGACAAACGTATTAAAAAGTGTGAGGTCTAAAATGATTCTACAACCCCCGTCTTTCTTTGGTCTGGGGAAAATATTTGATACAAATTGTTGTGGATCCTCACTTGATTTCTCGATACCTCCTTTTTTACACCAATTCTTAACTTCTTTATCAATTTGAATTTTTTCAAATACAAAAACACCAAATACGATTAGGCTTATTCTGTCCTGGTGGATCAATACCTTCTACAAAATCAATGGTTGATCCTCAGACAGTACCTAATATAACACGGTCAGATGTTATACAGTCCCATTTATCATAAAACATTTATAGACTACCACCAATCTGAGGTTCATCCAAAGATTCTTCTGTAATAGGATAAAGTTTGTGTACTTCTCCAACCGGACGTGGTGGTCTCCTTCTCCCAACATATGGGTGAACATTCGGCTGTGCTGGTTGGTAATATTTCCTTACCATACTCCTGCCTCGGCTTGTTCCAGCTCCAAATCAAAATCCCCTTCTCGTTTGACCGGCCCTTCTTTGGCCAATACGAAGGGTTTCATGAGGTCAATAGTCTTTGCCTCTTTATCAACCTCTTTATTTATTTAAACAGATTTTCTCCGAACAAATAACCAGGAGCTTGAACATTGCTTGATCTGCACAAACCTGCAAATCTTGGATGTAAAATAGGCCGAATGGCAACCTTCCTCATACAATTAATCTTAAATATTGAGTTGCAGAACAATGCCAACATATCCTTCCGAACTTTGGTCATTCCACAATCCTCCACTTGCTTTCCAAAAGCAGTGATCCCAGCCGAAATCATATTTCCTGCGCCCGCATCATTGATGACATTGGCGCCAAAAAGCCAAATTTACCGTAGGTACCTTCAGTGAGGTATAATAATTCTGCTGTATCAACCATAACAGCTTCTTGAAGCTGGTGAGAGACCAAATAATTTATGTTGGCCGCCAGGTTTTCTTCCATGGCCTCACCGCCTCCTCCAGGTATAGAAAACTTTGTGCCACATCAGACACACCTGGAACAATATTTTTGTATTGTGGTGGGTACTCATGACCAAAATCACCACCTTCAGGATCAGTCTCATGCAGGCCTGGTACTCCTGAGACTTTGCTCAAGGACTTTCTCCAGCCCAATCCCGGGCTCTGGAGTTTCAAATTCCCAATTCAAACTGGCACCATATTCATGATATGGAACCCCCTCAGGGGCTGCCTGGGAATATTCTGGGTTTTTAGACCCTTGGTTGATTATTGTTTGGAGTATTTTCTCCATTTGTATCCATTCTAAGCCATAAGGCTTTTCTATCTGGAGGACTTTCATTATCAGATTCATCAGAACCCACGGGCCTCTCAGATTTTCTTTTACATTTTTTAGGCACTGGGTTTTCCTCCGTGGTTTCTGTTTGTGGAGCAACCAAAGGCTCACTAACGGGTATTTCAACAGCCACGGGTATCGGAACCGGCTCCGTAATAATCTGCTGTCCCGACTCTTCTTCACCCTGGGACGCACGTTTTACCCGCGATTTTTTAACTTTCTCCATTTTATTTATAAAGTCCTCCTGGTTTACCCACCAGCCTACGGAGTTTTGAAAACGCCCTGGAAGTTAAAATAATTTACTTACCTGCGGGCCTGTTCCTTACCGCTGGTGGAGCTGCGCTCTGCAGTTCTTTCCCTACCGACAGTGTCGACGTAATGCCGATCAAGCGCCAGGCGGGGCTTCTTCACGTAGTCACTCACGTGACTCCGAAGTAAAATAGGTGCAGGAGTAGGCCATTCGGCCCTTCGAGCCTGCAGCGCCATTCAATATGATCATGGCTGATCATCCAACTCAGTATCCTGTACCTGCCTTCTCTCCATACCCCCTGATCCCTTTAGCCACAAGGGCATCAGCAGGGGCTGATAAAGTGCATCATCAGATCTTATTGGAAGCAAGGGCATAAATTACAGAGATATCTGCTACCCATTTTGCTACAGGTGACGTTTCGCCAGACTGGAGGATGGCTCATGTTATACTATTCTTTAAGAAGGGCAGCAAGGAGAAGCCAGGGAACTACAGGCCGATGAGTTGCTTGTTTGTTTGTTCCGGTTAAGGCACTGTGCACACAACAGACAGCCAACAGTCACTTGTCTTTTACTTTTTTTTTCACTTTGAATTTAATTTTATTTTCAACTTTTCCGTGTACCTTGTTGTGTGTTGTGACTATTGGCAGACCAATTTCTCTCCAGGGATGAATAAAGTTTTGTCGTATCGTGTCGCACAAGATATCAGTGGTGGGTAGGTTAAGGATTGGAGATAATCAGCAGGGATTTGTGCATGGTAAATCATGTTTCACAAATCTATTATGAGTTTATTGAAGAGGTAACCGAGAGGATTGATGAGGGTAGGATAGTGGATGTTTTCTATATCAATTGTAGGTTTGTTTGGAAAAGTTAGATCGCCTGGGATCCAGGAAGTGTCAGCTAATTGGATACATAATTGGCCTGATGGTAGGAAGTCAATTGTGGAATGTTGTTTTTTGGAGTGGAGGCCTGTGACATGTGGTGTGCCACAGAGGTTGGTGCTGGGCCCATTTGTGCGTGTCATTTATTTAAATGATATTGTTGAGAATGTAATTTTGTAAAATTGATGAGAATTAGTAAGTTTTTAGGTGACACTTAAATGGTTCATATTGCAGACAGTGAAGCACCTTATCAACAATTAAAGCGGGATTTTGATCAGCTTGGTAAGTGGGTCTGGGAATGGAAAATGGCGTTGGATTCAGTTAAGTACGAGGTGGTCCATTTTTAAAGTCAAATCAGGGTACAACTTTCAGAGTGAACAGAGGGGCCTAGTGATTGTTGTAGAAAAGAGAGACCTAGGAGTAAAAATTAAATAGTTCCCTGAAAATGATGTCACATGGCAGCATGGTGGCGCAGCAGTAGAGTTGCTGCTTTACAGCGCCAGAGACCCGGGTTCGATCCTGACTACTGGTACAGTCTGTGTGGAGTTTGTACGTTCTCCCCATGACCACGTGAGTTTCCCCCTGGTACTCCAGTTTCCTCCCACATTCCAAAACGTACAGATTTGTAGGTTAATTTGGCTTTGGTAAATATTGTGAATTGTTCCCAGAATGTATGATAATGCTAGAGTATGGGGATCGCTGGTCGGCGTGGACTCAGTAGGCCAAAGAGCCTGTTTCTGCACTGTGGGGTAACAGATGGAGGACAGAGTGGTGAAGAAGACATTTGACACAATGGTCTTTATCGGTCAGGACACTAAGTCCAGGAGTTGGGACGTTATGCTTGGTTGTACAAAATGTTGGTGATGGTGATGCCACATCTTACATTAAGATGCAGAGTGCAAGAAAAAAATAGAGGACGTTGCCAGGACTCAATATCCTGAAGTCAATGGCATCAAAGGAAAACTAATCCATTGGTTGGAACCTACCTACAAAAGGACAATGTAGTGGTTGTCAAAGATTAATCATCCCAGCCTCTGTTATAGAGAGAGGTTGGAGCGGGGCAGCATGGAACTTTGTTCCCTGGAATGTAGGAGATTGAGGGGTGACCTTATAAAGATCATTTTATATATCATTGAGGGCATAGATAAGCTTTTTTCCTCGAGAAGAGGAATCAAAATCTCAAGGATAAAAGTTTAAGATGAGCTGGGAAAAATTTTAAAGGAACCCGAGGGGTAACCTTTTCACACATATGTTGCGGATATGAACGGGCTACCAGAGAAAGTGGTCGAGGCACCTACAATAACAATGTTTAAAAGACTTTCGAACAGACATGTTCATCGGAAAGGGTTAGAAGGATAAGGCCCAAATGATGCAAGCATATATAGGAGTCTTGATCAGATGGACAGGTTGGGCTAAAGGATCTGTTGATGTGTTACTATGTTATTCCATGACTGTATTGATGATGGGGAGTCAGTGATGAGTAATCCCATTTAATATCAAGAGTAAGTAATGAGCCTCTCTCCTGTTGGAGATAGTCATTGTATTAATATTTATGGTTGAATGTAACTTGCCACTTATTAGCCTATGCACAAATATTGTCTCGGTTCTGCTGTGTGCAGCCAAAGGCTGCTTTATTTGCTGAGGAGTTGTAAATTAAAAGAAATAGATAGGAAAGGCTGAGAAGGATATGGGCCAAATGGGACTAGCTCAGGGAGGAAACTTGGTCAGCATAGTCACAGTGGGCCAAAGGGCTATATAACTATGACTTAAAGACCAGCAATCATCAGTGAGCATCCCATCTCTGACCTCATGATGGATGGAAGGTCATTGATAAAGCAGCTAAATGGTTGATGTAGGACACTTCCATGAGGAACTCCAGCAGTGAGGTCCTGGGGCAAGGATGGTTCATCTTTGACAATCACAACCATCTCTTTTTCTGCCAGGTATGTTTCTAACCACTGCAGCATTCTTTGTTTGAAGCCAATCGATTTCAGTTTTTCGAGCTCTACAATGCCACACTCAAATGATTAGTTGGCATCAAGGACAGACCTCTTGGATTCAGTTTTATGGTCCATATTTGGACCAAAGCTGTTTGATGCCTGGCGCCATGGTCACGGAAAAATAAATAATGGGAACTTTCATCGAATGATGGTTGTGTGATTGCTTAGCTCTATTTATTGTATTGTGTTTTTGTTGTCTAGCGTATACGCCCACTGCCACCACACTGTTTTAGCTGCTTTGCTAACTGCACAGACACCTCTTCCATGCTATGTTAAAATATTCACCAATGCCACTGAGAGCTTGCTCGTTGTCTGTCAATGACAGCAGACATTCTTCTGCTGCTTTCTTCACCTCTTCAAAACTACTGAAGCAGGTTTAGCAGCCATTATCTGCTTTTTACCAATTCACGTTGGCTTATCAGATCAAATTAAATAATTCAAGATGCTTTCACTCCAACTATGACCATGAGCACTGCAGAACATGCCTTGGCATTTTACCACTTGCCTCCCCTAGAATGCCAGGCTTGAGACCCTTCTCGTAGTACAATGGTCTCAAATCACACAGTACGTCCAGATTTCCTACCTCCCACAAGTAAAATGGGTGCAGAAATTCCCTTCTGGTATTGCCCAGTTGAATTCCTCCCCAGTACCACAGACTTTAGTTCGTGCCGCCTACCTCTCCTCCCTCAATGATCTGCATGGCCCTCTCCCAATGTCAGGGTTTATATTAGGTATGTTACAAAACTTACCTTCAGCGGTGCTGCAGTTCTGTCACTGGCCGTGTGCGCGACTTTGGCGCCTTTAGGGGGGGGGGGGGGGGGGGGTTAAAATGCGGTTTTCCCCTTGCCACCGGAATTATATTTTCTCGGAGTGCGAGCTATTTCTGGAGATTCGTACCGACTGCCGGTAAGTTAATTATATCTTTTTTTCAGCTCTGCAGTAAAATAAAAATTAGCTCCTAATGATGTGAGCACCGACAACGGGGACCGATTTTATGTAGGGGACAGGTAAGTGAAAGCTGTTTATTTTTTCATATAAACCTGCTTGTTTAGGGGACTTTAATCAATATTTCATGTTGCGAAACGGTGATTTAGTCCCCATATGAACTGGCAGAATTTTTCCTGCCGATATTGGGTTTAAATTCACCGCAACCGCAACGTTCCAATACATTGCGTTCCAGAAAATCTCACTCACAAGCTGTTTAAAATGCCCATTCATTTATGGGCATTAAACACTAAATTCCTACAATTTGGCCTATAAATTAATAACAATGAGATTTAAAAATCATGTTATATTGTGAATTCTTGTGTGAATGCTATTTGGACACTTAGGCTTAAAAAAAAGTTAATATTTTCTTAAGAAATGGATAGATGTTTAGATCTAGTAATTGAATTTTGTAATTAGCTACAATTGGGTAACTAACTAATTATATGCTTTAATTTCAGGTCATCCAAGTAAGGTTGTTTCATATTATTTTCAGAATGCTTCAATCTATAATAACTGAAAATTTATTTCAGTTCTCTTAATATTTAAGAAAGTTATGGGCTTTTGACTGTCCTCGATCACAAATTTTGTGTTAAGTCAATGGAAAGGCAATGGGGAACAAGATGCTAATTTCCGAGTATGAAAATGGCCATAACCTTTTTAATACTGAAGATATGAAAGTGAATTAGGTGTCAAATTAAACTTCTTTGTATGCTTTATCTGATGGGATAAATTGCAGGCTTGATTTTTTAAATCTCAAAATTTCGTGAAAATGCTATTAATATGCCACCAGCGTCTTAACAAGTACAACCCCTCCTCTGGCCATTGCTGTTTCCCCCACCCCCGTGTAAACCCTTCTTCCCCGGTACCGCGGGATACACCGCACCCCACCCCACCCCCAGTGCTGCCGGATATGTACTGCCCACCCTCTCCCGCCGGCCAGAGACAATGGTGAATGGTCCGGTCAGGCCCCCCCACTTACCACCTGTGAACGGCGCCACCCAGCTCATTGAATATTCATGAGCAGATCTCCCCGGGTGGTGATTGACAGTCAGGTGGGAGCAGGGGCGGGACCTCGGTTGTCCCGGCCGTTGCTGGTGGGGGGGAACCGGCTCTTCCGTTTCCCCCTCCCTCCCTCATTCGCCTGCCCGCTCCAGGCCGGGCTTTGACGGAGACCGCGATAAACAACTGTTGGAGCCCAACCTGTGGTGAAGCAGCTGCACCATTGGCCAGAGCTCCCGGCTGTGCCCATCTGGGGAACAGAGATACCTGCCTGTTATTCCGTGAACCTGGATCATCTTTTACCTCAGAGCCATCTTCATAGCAAAGATTATAGAGCAGAGTATCTTTGGTTCATAGGGTCATAAGTGCTAGGAGCGGAATTAGGCCATTCGGCCCATCAAGTCTACTCCGCCATTCAATCAATGACTGATCTATTTCTCCATCCTAACCCCATTCTCCTGCTGTCTCACGTACTAATCAAAAATCTACCTATCTCTGACTTTAAAATGTCCATTGTCTTGGCCTCCACAGCATTCTGTGGCAATGAATTCCACAGATTCACCACCCTCTGACTAAACAAGTTCCTTCTCATTTCCTTCCTAAAGGAACCTTTTAATTCTGAGGCCTCTGGTCCTAGATTCTCCCACTAGTGAAAACATCCTCTCCACATCCACTCTACCTTCCTGCACTAACTCCACATTCTCCGTCCCCTTAATAACCACACACAAATCGTTCATAGCAAAGGAACAGGTTCTTCGGCTCGTTATGACTATGCTGACCTCTTGCCCATCTATATTAATCCAATTTTCCTGCATCCGCATATGTCTGTCCTTGCATTGTCTATTTAAGTGCCTACCTAAATGCCTCTTAAATATAGTGAATGCATACGATTCAACCTCTGGCATCAACCACTCGCTGTAAAAAATCATTTTCCCTCAGATCCAATTGAAAACTCCACCCTCTCACAAACCCATTCCCTTGTGCCTGCCCTATTTATGCTTTATCCATGCATTTCTATCAGGTCACCCCCTGCCCTCTCCCACCTCCTACCACTCCAGGGAAAACAAGCTCAACCTATCCAGTCTCTCCATAACTAACATCCCACATCCTTGGCAACAAATGTGGCGAATCTCCTCTGCACTCTCTCATGTGTTGAGTGACATGTGTTGCCACTTTGAGGAAATGATGGACTTTGACACCCAAGTTCTCCCTGTTCATCAACATTCTTATGCTCACCGTCTCTTTCACTTGATGACCATGCCCCAATAACCTTCTTGGGAGAAAGTCCAAGGATCTTCTACCCACGGGTAAGAAATTTCCTCTCAGGAAATGGACAGTCCACCCTTTGGATTGATCCCCTTCCCCTGGACTGAAAGATTTAAGGGGATGGAGAAAGAGCTGGCAAGTGACAGTGGATCTGGATGAGGATTGGTGGATGGAGTTAGGTGGGGGAGAGAGGGGTGAAGATAGGAGCAGAGGCTGGGATGTGATTGGTGGAGGAACGAGGGATTGACTGCAGATGATGGAATATGATGATAAGTAATATGGAGTGTAGGACCAACTAAGAAAGGAGAGGGAAAGGGATCCAAGGAGAGGAGTGTGTAGGTGAATGGCAGATGGAATGAGTGGGGAAGAAGCTGGGTGAGAGGGGGCTTAGTGTTTGTGGGAAAGAAGGGTATGAGGAGGAGATCTGCCTGCATCTGTTTCTGGACTTCCTGATGAACAGAGCTCAGTTTATTTGAATTGGTCATAACATTTCCTGCACCCTGCTCCTCAACCCTAAGGTTTGTGTGCTCAACCCTGAGCACTACTCCCTGCTCACCTATAAATATGTGGCCAAGTACAATGCCAATTTGATCTTTAAATTCAATAGTGATACCACTGTTGTCGGTTGGATCAACAACAATGAGGCAAAGGAAACCGATCGATAACCTAATATTGTGCCAGAACAATAACCTAGCCCTTAATGTCAGCAAGATCAAAGAGTTGGTTGCTGACCTAGATAATGAGGGGGTGAACACAACCCTGTCCTCAACAATGGAGCTGCTGCAGAGATGGTCAACAGCTTCAAGTTCCTAGGCATCCATATAACTAATTAGCCATCTATCTGAAGAAGGGTCTAGACCCGAAACGCCACCCATTCCTTCTCTCCAGACATGCTGCCTGTCCCGCTGAGTTACTCCAGCATTGTGTGTCTACTTTTATTTTTATTTTTTAATATTTTTATTAGAAGCATATACATATCATAACCAAAACACAATTTGTTTACCAGTTACATATTAACACAGCTTCTGTTTATTTTTTATTGATGTTTTTGAAAGATAAAGCTAGAGAGAGAAGGGAGAGAGAAAAAAATAAAACTACTAATAAATTACCAATAACACAATTTTGGAGATAGGTCAGTAGATTATAAAGTGTCATTATTCATCCAATCCTGGATTCAAGTTTCAGTCAAGCTTTCGTGCTGAACCAATTTACCCTTTCAGAAAATCAATAAATGGATACCATATTCTAGCAAATAGTTCTGATTTGTCAATGAAGACAAGTCTATTTTTTTCGAAATGTAAGGTGTCAGACATTTCCATAATCCACATTTTAATTGTGGGGGTGGTTGGGTTTTTCCAAAATTTTAACATTAATTTCTACCCAATTATTATACTATAATCAAGGACATTTCTTTGGTTTATTGGAAGTTTTATGCTTTGTTCAGCTATTCCTAATATTATTAGTTTTGGATCAGGATGCAATTGAATATTAACAACTTCAGAAATAATTTCAAAAATATCCGTCCAGAAATTTTTAATTTTTATACAGTTTACAAAAGTATGTTAAATTAGTTTCTAAATATTGACATTTGTCACAAATAGGAGAGATAATTTAAACTGTATTAAAGAGTGTCTGGCATTTAACGAGCATTGTTGTAAACTTTCATCCCATATATCTTTCATTATGGGTTGAGCTAATTCATTTTCCCATGCTTGCCTATGTAATTCCGTCGACGGGACCTCACTATCTAAAAGGATATTATAAATGTGAGATATTAATTTATCTGTGTTAGGATGTTTATTCAAACATTTGGTAAGAATTTCTGGCTCCCTCGTTCTATATTCTTGTGTATGTGATTTAGCATAATCTCTAAGTTGTAAATATCTAAAAAAGGTATTTGAGTGTAGTCCATAATTCTGTTGTAACTCCTGAAATGAAAGAAAAATACCTTTTCTGTAAAGGTGTCCCACCTTTTTAATTCATCGTTTTTCCATTGTACAAAACCTTTTTCCAACACAGAAGTTTTAAATGAAGGATTATTTACAATGGGGAGAAGGAGTGATAAATTATCCAATTTTAAAGTCATTTTTAATTGTTTCCAAGTTCGTATACCACTATGTATTATCGGATTGTCACTATAAGTTTTTTAATTCAATTTTGTGGGGGTTAACAAGATCGAGCCAATTTCAAAAGGTAAACAATCTTCCTTTTCCATCATTAACCAATCTGGTTGTTGATCCATATCATACAACCAGAAGTTCATATTTTTAATATTAACTGCCCAAAAATGAAATAAAACATTTGGCATAACTAGTCCCCCATTCATCTTCGATTTACATCAATGTTTTTTACTTATTCTGTGGTTCTTATAATCCCAAATAACATTTGTAACAATAGAATCAAGTTTCAAAATTAATAATTTTGGGAGATATATCGGAATTGATTGTGGAATTGTGGAAGGAAAATCTTTTTTATGGCATTAATTCTATCGAGCATTGAGATGGGAAGTGGTTTCCAATACCTTTACCCTGGTATTGGATACACCAATAGACCCTGGTGTCTACCTTTAACTAATGAGCCAAGCTGGTACCTTCACACTGACATGGTGATCAAAAAAACATGTTAGCATATTTACTTCCTAAGGGGCCTGTCCCACTAGGGCGACCTAATCCGCGAGTTCTGGCGAGTTTGCCCTCGACTCATGCTCGCTGCATGGTGAACGCGAGGTCGTAGGAGGTCTTCATAACTCTCCTTCATGCTCGAGAGTGGTCTCCACGTACTCGAGGCCTCAGCTAGGTTGCGGCGTTTTTTTCAACATGTTAAAAAATGCCCGTAAGGAAAAAAAGGTCGCCATGGAAAAAATCGATACTTATTTTACTCGTAGGTCGTAGTAGGTCGGCATGTTAGTCGTAGGTAATCGAGGGTAGTCTGAGGAAGTCGTAGATAGTCTTCATCATAGTCGAAGGGAGGTCGAAGGAGATTGAAGGAGGTTGTCTTCACTCTCCACTGTTCGGTGTCCAATTTTCCCAAAGTTAGTCATAGCTAGTCGAAGCTAGTCTTCAACATAGTAGAAGGAGGTCGAAGGAGGTCTTCAACATGTCATTTTTTTCAAACTCTTCTAAACTCGGCCAATTAGGTCGCTGAAGTAGGACAGCCCCTTTAGGCCTCTGAGAAGATTAGGCATGTCCATAAGGATTCTTTTGAACCTGTACAGATTACACCAAAGATAGACACAAGAAGGAATGGGTGACTTTTCAGGTCGAAGAAGAACGGTTTAGACCTGAAAAATCATCCATTCCTTCTCTCCAGAGACACTGCCTGTCCTGCTGAGTTACTCCAGCATTTTGTGTCTAACTACAGATATAATCCTGAGAAACAGCACGCCACCTGACTTCATTAACCAGTTCCAGACAGTATCTGGGAGATTAAAGGTTCCTTGTTTATATCACTAATTTAAAACTACAAAGTAAAACCATCTTAAATGTCAAACTAATTTAAACCGAGAAGTTTAAAAGGAAAATAATTTAGCGAGTTGAGACGGTGAGTGAATTAAATTGTTTTATTTTGTAACGTGAAAAAAACAAGTTTACTCGAATCAGTAAGAGAGCCAAAAGCACGATGCTACAACACGGAAACTGGAATGCTACAACACCGTAAAAAAGCCCGCGAATCACACCCCCGCCCACATGATCTGTGCAGCCAATCCGAGAGTTTGACAAACCAGAGCCACCACCAGGTGTCACTGCAGGGCCCCCCTCCCCCCAGAACCCGAGGTATGGAACCGAGCAGGGGCCGGACACGGTGACCGGAATGCGTGGTAACTGGAAAAGGGGCGGGCGTAACAGAGGGGGCTGGCAAATCAAGGCAGGGGACCAGAAGTGGGTGGAGTTGGAATGGCGGCGCTGCGTTGGCCGCAGTCTGTCTGTTTTTTAATTTCTTTTGTTGTTTTCTTGTCTTGTATGGCGTGTTAATTTGAGTTATTATGTTGTGTATGTGTGTGGGAGGGGTGGGAGAAACGTTTTAGTCCCTTCCTTCGGGGGGACGCGACTTTTCTTGTCGTATCCCCCGTCTCCGTCTCCGTCTCCGTCTGCGCTGAGGCCTAATGGCGGAGCTGACAGCCTGCAACTACGACTGACCTCGAGGCTCCGGAGGCAGAGCCAACCAGGACATACCAGCGCGAAGCTGGCCAACTTCGGGGCTGCGGCGGGTTCAGGCATTCCGGCGGCCCGACTCGGAGCTGTGGCGGCTTTCCGGTGGCGGTGGCGCCGGCAGCGACTTCGGAGGTTCGGCCGCGGGCCCAGTGGACGACATTGTCGGGAGCTCGCAGGTCACAGGTTGGTGACCTGTTTTTCCGGAGCTCCCGCGGCAGCAGCTGCGTTCGCTGGACTGGAGGGCGGCAGCTTCGGCAGCTTCGACCGCCCCGGGCTGCGGAGTTGAACCGGCCCGTTCGCGGAGCGCGGTTCAGTCGCGGGACTCATTTACATCACCCGGGGGGGTCATAACATCGGAGGCCTAGGTCGCCTCAGTGCAGAGGAAGAGGAAGAACAAGAAGGGAAGAGTCAAAGACTTAAGATTTTGCCTTCCATCACAGTGAGGAGGTGTCTGGTGAACTCACTGTGGTGGATGTTAAATTTGTGTTTATTGTGTGTTTTGTTATTTACTATATGTATGACTGGAGGCAACGAAATTTCGTTCAGACCGCAAGGTCTGAATGACAATAAAGTTTCCATGAGTACCGCCGGGTCGGGGGAAACAGGCACAACAGGTGCAGGTGGATCGGCCGGCGGACGACCTATATGTCGGGCTGCGCAACCACCACCGGGCTGTCAACGCCCACATGCGCACGCTCGAGCCGGGCGACGGAGACAAACTCCTCCCGGCCCCCCGCCTCCAGGGTAAAGGTTGCGACACCAGAGCGCAACACCCGGAAGGGCCCCTCGTAGACGCGTTGTAAAGGGGATCGGTGAGCATCCCTGTGGACAAAAACAAACATACAGTCTTGCAGGACCCGACGGCATGTCCACCGCAGTCAGCCCGTGCCGCGAGGTAGGCACCGGAGCCAGCCCGCTCACCCGCTCACGAAGGGTCGCCAGCAACGCCGGGTCAGAGTCCACCCGCCCTCGGACGGCAGGGAGAAAATCTCCAGGCACCCGCAGGGCCGGCAGATGATGTGTCTACGTCCGCCTTGGGGGCAGTGTGGATGCCGAGCAGCACCCACGGTAACTGGTCTACCCAGTCCGGGCCCGTGAGTCGAGCCTTCAACGCCGACTTGAGGTGGCGGTGGAAGTGCCCGACGAGCCCGTTGGCCTGTCAGTGGTGCAACCGCACCCTGTACAACTGAGCTAGAGAAGTCCACAAAGAGGATGTGAATTGGGCCCCCCAGTCGGTAGAGGTATCCGATGGGACCCCAAACCGGGCAATCCAGTTGGCCGCCAGAGCCCGAGCACAAGACGCGGCGGAGGTGTCCGAAAGCGGGATAGCCTCCGGTCACCTCGTGAAATGATCACTGTGAGTAAGTGAGTGGCGCTGCGGGATGTCGGTAACGGACCCTCCAAGTCGACGTGAATGTGCAGGAAGTGGGCCGAAGGGACGGCAAAATCCTGTACCGGGGACCACATGTGCCGCTGGACCTTGGAGGACTGACAGGGGAGGCAGGCACGGTGCCAGGCCGCCACCTGCTTGCAGAGCCCGTGCCAGACAAATTTGTCTGCTACCAACGTGGAGGTTGCCCGGATGGATGGGTGCACCAGGCCGTGGATGGCGTCGAAGATCCGGCGGCGCCAACATACGGGGACGATGGGGCGAGGTCGACCTGTGGAGACATTGCAGAGGACCATCGTCTCCGAGGGACCACACGGGACATCGGCTAACCAGAGGCCAGAAACAGCAGTGCAATAGTCCGCCATCCAAGCGTCTGCTCGCTGTGCTGCAGCCAGCTCCTCGTAGTCCACGCCGTGGTCTACGGCTGAGACGGAAGGAAAGGCAGGACAGGACAAAGCGTCAGCGACTGTGTTGTGCTTTCACCAAGGACGTGCTGCACGTCCGTGGTGAATTCGGAAATAAACGCTGCTGCTGGCGTGCGGACCACGTGTAGGACACCTTACCCAAGGAGGAAGTGAGAGGTTTATGGTCGGTGAAAGCGATGAAAGGTGGCCCTCTAGAAAGTAACGGAAAGGCTGGATGGCCAGGTACAATGCGAGGAGCTCCCTGTCGAAGGCGCTGTAGTTGTGCTCGGGGGCCCACAGCTGACGGCTGAAAAAGGCCAGCGGCTGCCAGCGGCTGCCAACGGCCATCGATTAGCTGCTCTAGAACGCCGCCCACAGCCGTGTCAGAGGCATCTACAGTGAGGGTCGTCGAGGCTGAGGCTCGTGGGTGGACCAACATGGTGGCATTGGCCAAAGCTGCTTTGGCACCCAGGTGAGCTCCCGCGGCTTGCCCCTGAGGCACTGGAAGATGGGGTGCATGACTTTTGGCTGCTACCGACATGAAACGGTGGTAAAACTTTACCATGCCGACAAATTCCTGCAATCCTTTCACCGTGCGTGGCCGGGGGAACTGCCGAATGGCCTGCACCTTCGAGGGTAGAGGTTCAGCGCCCTGAGGCGTCACGCTGTGCCCCAGAAAGGAAATGGAGCGGAGTCCGAATTGGCACTTGGTGGGGTTGATAATGAGGCCGTGGTCCAAGAGATGCTGGAACAGGGTCCGCAGGTGTTGGATGTGCTCATGCTGGGTGCGGCTCGCAACCAGGATATCGTCGAGATAGATAAAGACGAAAGGCAAACCCCTCCTGACCATGTCCATAAGCCTTTGGAATGCCTTTCAATCCAAAGGGCATACGCAGCCATTCGAACAAACCGAACGGGGTGAAGGTCGCGGTCTTGGGAACATCTTCTGGGTGGACAGGATTTGGTTATAATCGCGGACCAGGTCGACTTTTGAAAAGAAAGCGGCACCGTCGAGGTTGGCGATAAAGTCCTGGATGTGGGGCAGCGGGTAGCGGTCCGCGGTTGTCATGGCGTTCAGACGCCGATAGTCCCAACATCGTCTCCACCCCCAGATGTTTTGGGGACCATGTGTAGCGGGGATGCCCACGGGCTGTCCGAGAGCCGGACAATCCCCAAGTCCTCCATGAGCTGAAACTCCTCCTGTGCACAGGTGGGCCCACGGTGGGGATGTGATGGATGACCCCGTGCTTGGGGGCTGCCGCGCTGAAACGGGAAGTGAAGAGCTCTGGGAACCCGGTGCGGGGGGAGGCATATGGGACCATCAACCTCGGCAATGGCGCTGAGCTGTGGGTTGGGTCGAGCCGGGGTCCGTGGGACCGCGGGTCCGAGGTCGGTCGCCGGAATCATACGCCCGCCCCGCACATCAACCAGGAGGGAGAAGGCCCGTAGGAAATCGGCACCCAGGAGCGGTGTCCGTAATGATGGGTGGAAGTCGAAAGACAATGAGAGGGTCCGCGTGCCGTAGGTTCAAATGGCACTACGATTAACGGCCGTGAGCACAGGGCCCCACTTACCAGCACGGGTGTCTCGTCCAGTCGGTGGGAGGATGCTCACAATAGCCCCGGAGTCCACGAGAAAACGCCGGCCAGAGTGACGGTCGCGAAAGTAAAGGCAGTTTTTGCAGAAACGCCTCGGCTGATTGCCTCTACAGAGACGATCAGCCGAGGCGTTTCCCGGAAATGAGCAGGGTTGACAGCAGCGTTGGGCCTCAGCGCCCCAGCAGAGATGGTAAAAGCACCATTTGTGCTTACCCCGGTCACCGGCGCGGGGCTGCGGCGCTGCGATGGATGCAGTGGGCAGGGCGTCCCGGCGGTCCCGCCGAGGCGACTGGCGCGCGTGCACGGAGAGCCGGTTGATAGAGCCGCCATCTTGCTGCTTTGCGAGCCAGAGTTCGTCGCCTCTCTCGGCGAGCTGCATGGGTTCAGTGAAATCGCTGCTGGCGAGCATGAGGCGGATGTCATCAGGCATCTGTTCAAAGAGCAGACACGGGCTGTGGCCGTCCATCTCAGCCATTAACCTGGTCGGCTTGCGGTCGCCCAATCCATCTATGTGTAAGAGGCGGGCGGCTGAGCCCGAACGTACGAAGGAGGAGGGCTTTGACACCCTTGTATTATGCAAGCGGCGGTGGATCCTGCAGGAATGGTAACAACCGCGAGGCCGTCTCCTGCGTGAGAGCGCTGACAACGTGAAAATATTTTGTGTCATCGACAACAATATTCCGGAGATGAAACTGCGCCTCAACGTGCGTGAACCAGACCTGCAGCTCCTCGGCCCAGAGCACGGGCAGCTTGAGGCTGACGGCATTTTGCTGAGCATCGGAGATGGCGGCGGCTTGCCTGCTTGACGTCCAATATTCGGTTGGACGTGTCGGGGTCACCAGTTTGGCGAGTCGAGACGGTGAGTGAATTAAATTGTTTTATTTTGTAACGTGAAGACAACGAGTTTACTCAAATCAGTAAGACAGCCAAAAGCAAGATGCTACTTCCACAAGTGTGGCGCTAGAATGCTACAACACGGTAAAAAGCCCGCAAATCTCAACCCCCTGCCCACATGATCCGTTCAGCCAATCCGAGGGTTTGACTAACTAGGGCCACCACCAGGTGTCGCTACAATAAGATCATTTTCTTACTCATCATCACCTGCAGCCTGCGAACATTGCACCAACAGCATCCTGCACCTAAACATCCCATGTTTTAGCAGAGCCCACAGATTTATCATCCCAGATAAAATCACTAGATAGACACAAAATGCTGGAGTAACTCAGTGGGACAGGCAGCATCTCTGGATTGATGTTGAGACCCTTCTTCAGACCTGTCCCTGAGTTACTCCAGGGAATGGGAAATGTCACCCATTCTTTCTCTCCAGAGATGCTGCCAGTCCTGTTGAGTTACTCCAGCATTTTGTGTCTATTTTCGGTGTAAAACAGCATCTGCAGTTCCTTCCTACACACTGGGTTACACATTGCCTAGTCCAGGCTGGCCCAGGTCACTGCAGTGCCCAAGCAGGCTAGCCCGGGTTATCTCAGTGTGAAATGTGAGCTGCTAAAAACAAAGTCCAGGAAATATTCAGCAAGTCAAGCCACAACTGTGGAAAAAGAAACAGAATTAACGTTTCGTATTCATTACTCTATGTCATTTCTAATAAGTTTATGACCTGAAATGTTTATTTTTCCAGCGAGACCGTCCAATCTGTTTCCAGCAGCTTCTGCTTTTAATCTTGCTTTCGCGCCATTTTTTCCTCGAGATTTGAAGCATATGCCATTATTGGATTGTGTCCCAAGAGAGCCATATGCCTCTGAATCTGCTGAGCACTCTACCCAAGGATTGCATTTTGCAAGGAGAAGCTGAAAGATCTGAAGGTGGATAAGTCACCTGGACAAGATGGTCTACACCCCGGGGTTCTGAACAAGGTAGCTGTGGAGATTGTGGAGGCATTAGTAGTGATCTTTTGAGAATCACTAGAGTCAGGAATGGTTCCAGGTGACTGGAAAATCACGAATGTTACTCTATTGTTTAAGAAGGGAGCGATGCAAAATAAAGGAAATGATAGCCCAGTTAATTTGACTTCAGTGGTTGGGAAGATTTTAGAGTCCATTATTAAGGATGAGGTTTCGGGATACTTGGAAGCACATAATAAAATAGTTCAAAGTCAGCAAGGTTTTGTTAAGCGGAGATCTTGCCTCACATATCTGATGGAATTTTTTGAGGAAGTAAATAGTAGGATAGACAAGGGAGAGTCAGTGGATATTCTTTATTTGGATTTTCAGAAGGCCTTTAATAAGGTGCACGTGAGGAATGCCAAACAGATATGGCTAACTAGCACAAAGCAAAGTGGAAACGAAGGGGGTCTTTTCTGCCTAGCAACAGGTTTCTAGTGGTGTTCCGCAGCAGTTGCTGTTGGGCTCCCTACTTCTCACGTTGTATATTTATGATCTGGATGATGGATCGGATGGCTTTGTGGCCAAGTTTGCAGATGATACGAAGATCGGTGGAGGGGCAGGTAGTGTTGAGGAAACGTGTAGTCTTCAGAAGGACTTGGACAGTTTGGGAGAATGGGCAAAAAAGTGGCAAATGGAAATCAGCATAGCAAAGTGTACAGTCATGCACTTTGGTAGACGCAATAAAGGTGTTGACTGTTTCAGAATTCAGCAAAAAGACTTGGGAGTGTTGATGCAGGATTCACAAAAGGTTAATATGCAGGTCAATTTGGTAATAAGGAAGACAAATGCAATGCTAGCATTCATTTAGAGGGGACTAGAATATAACAGCAATGATGTGATTTTGGAGCTTCATAAGACACTGGTCAGGCCACATTTGGAATATTTGTGAGCAGTTTTGAGGCCTCATATCTGAGGATGGATGTGCTGGCTTTGAAGAGGGTGCAGAGGTGGTTTACAAGAATGATCCTGGGGATGATTGGGTTAGTGTATGAGGAGTGTTTGATGATCTGGGCCTGTATTTGGTAGATTTTAGAAGAACGAGGGGGGTCTAATTGAAACCTGCCGAATGATGAAAGGCCTAGATAGTGTGGATGTGGGGAGGATATTTCCAATAGTGGGGGAGTCCAGGACCAGAGGCCACACCCTTGGAATGAAAGGACGATTTCTTTAGCTCGAGCATGGTGAATCTATGGAATTCTTTGTCACATATGGCTATTGAGACCGTCATTGGTTCTTTTTTAAAGTGGAGAATAGCAGGTTATTTGGTGCAATCGATTCACCAAGAACCTCCACATTAAAAATAACCAATAACTCGGCCTCATTTGAATCTGCAGAGGCATACGTCTCTAAGTCATATGGTTTGAAAAAATCATTTTATCAATTTAAATAAACACCATTCAATGTCTCAGAAAGAGAGATACCGAAACGAAAAGATAATTCAGCAAACAATAAGATTTTGGCTTTGTGCCAGAAAAGTGGGTTAATGTGGATGAAAAATGGAATACAGTGTAACAAAGTGTACAGTCATGCACTTTGATAGAAGCAACAAATGAGATAAAGCAATAAAGAGAGATCTTGATTAATTAGGGCTTCAAAAGTTATAGGGAGAAAGCAGGAGAATGGGTTTCAGAGGAAAAAATAGATGTGCCATTATTGAATGGCAGAGAAGAGTCAATGGGCAAAATGGTTCAATATGTTATGGCTTAAAAAACTCTTGTTTGAGATATTATCCATTACTGTGTCTAGTGTCACTACCACCCAACCAGGTGACTTGCAATAAATGAGGAAATTGGCAAAGATGGCGGCGCTGGCTTAACAGCTGCTGCCCGCCTGCATTCTGTCTGTTATTTTATTTCTATTGTCCTGTTTTCAGTTGGTTTTGTTTTATTAGATTGTGTGTGTACATGGGTGGGGGGGAGAAACATGTCTGGGTCTCTTCCTTCGGGGGGGGGGGGGTGCGACTTTTTTGTTGTATTCCCCGTCTTCGTCTCCGTCTGCACCGAGGCCTAATGGCGGAGCTGGCGGCCTCGGGCCTCGGGGCTGTTCCAGCAGCAGCGGCGACCCGACTCAGTCCCAGAGCGGTCCCAGCGGCAGCAGCAGCGGCGACCCGACTTGGTTCCGGAGCGGTGGCAGCAGCAGCGGCAGCAGCAGCGGCGACCTGACTCGGTTCCGGAGCGGTGGCGGCGGCAGTGGCAGTGGCCCGACCGCGACCACGGGCCCGGTGGAATCGGCCGCGGGCCCAGTGGACGACATCGTTGGGAGCTCGCAGCTCACAGGTTGGTGACCTGTTTTTACGAGCTCCCGCAACAACAGCTTCGTCCGCTGGTCTGGAGGGCGGCAGCTTCGACCACCCCGGGCCGCAGAGTTGAACCGGCCCGTTCGCGGAGCTCGGTTGACTTACTTACCATCACCCGGTGGGGTCACAACATCTGAAGCCTGGATCACCTCGGCGCAGAGGGAAACAAAGAGGGAAGAGGAAGAGACTTTAAGACTTTGCCTTCCATCACAGTGAGAAGGTGTTTGGTGAACTCACTGTGGTGGATGTTAAAGTTGTGATAATTGTGTGTTTCTGTCATTTTTTTAAATTATATGTATGACTGCAGGGGAACAAAATTTTGTTCAGACCGAAAATTTAATTTTAAATTAAATTCAATTCAAAAAGGCACCTAGTTAAAACATCAGTAGACATCCTTTCACTCTGATTAAGGTGTGAAATCTATCTGGTGGCACTTATCCTTTTAAGACTTGTAGCATTTGATTATACTGTAACAATGTTCGGAGAGAAATTCCTATAAATGTTTGCGTCGGAAATGCATTAAAATATCTATGTTGAAATGCTATCTGCTGTTGGTTTGAAAGCATGTAATCAATTTAATTAAACACCATTCAATGTCTCCGAAAGAGAGAGGCACAATGTCAGGAAAGCTGGTCAGGAAACATTAAAATTTTGGCTTTGTGCCAGAAAAATGGGATAACATGGATGGGCGCTGAGGGAGCCAGCTGAGGTTGTGTACATTGGAGTAATAAAACTGTCCATGCCTTCATGAAGCACAAAGCAATGGACACACAGGGAAACTGCAGCCAAGATGCTGAGATATTGTAAGTGTAGTGGACAACAAAATGAACCCCGGAAGAAAATATTGCTTCTGCATATGGGAAATGTGCACCAAAGTGGACTGAAAATCAAACTGTGCTCAATGAAGAGTACATCAGAAGTCCGTAAAGTAGAGAAGATCAGCCTTGCATGGATAAAGAAAGGATCCGCTTTAGAATACTGGCTGAACACATAATATCTGGTACCAAACAAAGACAATTCAGTGGAAGGAACACCTGCCAAATGTATCCATGTGCGGACAGCACTTGTAGTCAGGATCAAACTCAGGTCTCTGGCACTGTAACACAGCAACTCTATCGCTGCTCCACTGTGCCACAATGGTTCACCTGCCAAATGTGTCCGAAAGCTCTCACAGATAAACAAAAAGCCGAATTGGAAAGACAGAGACGGTAATTCCAGGAGACATGCTTGTACTTTGTGCATCTTATTTGGAGTGTAATGAGAAATAAAAAGGAAAGATGAGAATTTCCTTAGACTCAGGAAACTGCAAAGGAGGTTTGAAGTGGAGGTGGTGAAGGATTTTGCTGGACATGGGAAGGGTAAAAATTATCATATGCTGGATATAGAGCAGGTGTTCTGGCATGTAGAGCCTAAAGATGAAAGGTCATATTTAACCTGTTTCACCTCACCATTCAGTGGACACTAGTGGGAAACAATGTCAATTGGAATCAATGCAACACTGGGAGATTTTCAGCAATCTAGAGTAAATGGTACATTGGCCTTTTGGAGAAGAAGAAATTGTAGTATAGGCCACGTTAGATCATGACAGGAAGCTGAGTGCCCCGAGGAGAGATAGAAGGAGAAACTACTGAAGTTGAAGGAGCGGTTGGGGTTCAAAATCAAGAGAATCTCCTTCATGGGTCACTTGGTCACCAGAAATGGTCAAACCAGACCCAGCCAAAGCTAACAGTGAAAGAGGTACACGAGCCATTCAGACAGCCGAGCAAGAAGGATGTGGAATGGTAATGGTCGGATATTTATGAGCAAGTGGTCAAATGAGTTAAGAGCTTGCCTTGCAATAAGGTGAGGAGTACCTTAGGAGTGTGGCTATCAGTCATGGCAAAGGTTTGAGTGGTTCCTGGAATGGGAATCAATTCACCCCCATCAGTCATTTGGGGTGGCACCTGGAGTCTTTAACCTGCCCGTAGCTCACTGGGAGGCTGCGCCCACCAAGAACCTTCAGAGAAATCCGAGGAAGGCTAATGACTAGGTAGCATGGGCCTTTAGAAGAAAGATCATTCAGCCAACTCTGGGTGGTCAATGAAAACTCTTCCCTAGTTTTCAATAACAGACTGCAGAACCTTTCTCCACATGAAAACAGAAAATACTGAAGCTCTATTTAATTGCATATGACCGGAACCCCGCCCAATAAGCTTGTCCGTCGACTGGACCGGGAACCCACCAGAAGACTTGTCGGTTGGCAGGACTGGGAACACGACTGAAGGCAAGTTGGATAGTGTAACTAGGAGGGAGATGGAGATGTTGGGCAAGAGGAGCAAGGGCCGATAGGAGGGTGAGCCGAGATAATGCCTCCAGTGCCTTCAAGGTCGGCTGCAGAAGGCGACCCAGGACACAATCATGGTTGGGAGAGGAGAGGGTAGGGGAGGGGAGAGGAGAGGAGGGGGTTGGGAAGGGAAGGGGAGATGAAAGGGATATCAGTTTCCAGGAACTGTTCCATTATATCAAGCGCGCGGTACGACCAAACTTCGGACTTTGAATAATGGCCCTAAAAATGGCGGCACCTGCAATGTGTAAAAGTTGTATATGCAAAAAGAATTTCACTGTGCTGGTGCCTATGTAACAAATGAAGCACTATTGATGGTTAAACACTCTTCACTCTTGAATTGACTCTACCTGAATTCAGGAGTGTATACACAAAACTGAAATTGGATCTTTTGAACACAGACCTCCGCTTGGAGTTGCAACTTTACAGGCACATGAGCAGAACATAATACATATAATAGATATACAACAAGTGATTTATCAGTTAAATCGGGTAACTTGACTATAATAGTGCAAGTTGAAGTATGTAGTGCAATGTTAGTACAAATTCCATAGTAGTTTGGAGCTGAGGTAGGGTTAAGTTTAGATGTACATATGTGGTTCAAGAGCCTGATGGTTGACGGAAAGAAGCTGTTCCTGAATTTGGAGGCTGCCGTACCATCTTTCTGACAGTTTGCTGTCCCTTCTTCCTGAAAGTCTGAAGAAGAGTCACGACCCGAAACTTCACCCATTCTTTCTATCCAGAGATGCTGCCTGTCCCGCTGAGTTACTCTGGCATTTTGTATCTATCTTTTAGTTGTAGCAAGGTACAACCTTGGCCAAGGTTGTGTGGGTCTTTTATGATATTAGCTGCCTTCTTGAAGCACCACTTCCTGTTGATCCCTTCAATGTGGGGGACAAAGATCAAAGAGCTGACCTCCCCAACCAAAGATCTGTGATCTTTGATCTATGACCTTTGGTTGCAGAGGTCAATACCCGTGATGGACCAGGCAATGTCCACCACTCCACAGCCTTCTTTGTTCTTGAGCATTTAAGTTGTGGGGCAGTGTGTGGGCGGGGCTGCGGGCAGTGGGCGGGGCTGTGGGGCAATGTGTGGGCGGGGCTGCGGGCAGTGTGTGGGCGGGGCTGCGGGCAGTGTGTGGGCGGGGCTGTGGGGTAGTGTGTGGGCGGGGCTGTGGGGCAGTGTGTGGGCGGGGCTGCGGGCAGTGTGTGGGCGGGGCTGTGGGGCAGTGTGTGGGCGGGGCTGTGGGGCAGTGTGTGGGCGGGGCTGCGGGCAGTGTGTGGGCGGGGCTGTGGGGTAGTGTGTGGGCGGGGCTGCGGGCAGTGTGTGGGCGGGGCTGTGGGGTAGTGTGTGGGCGGGGCTGCGGGCAGTGTGTGGGCGGGGCAGTGGGCGGGGCTGCGGGGAGTGTGCGGGCGGGGCTGCGGGCAGTGTGTGGGCGGGGCAGTGGGCGGGGCTGCGGGGAGTGTGTGGGCGGGGCTGCGGGCAGTGTGTGGGCGGGGCAGTGGGCGGGGCTGCGGGGAGTGTGTGGGCGGGGCTGCGGGCAGTGTGTGGGCGGGGCTGTGGGAGAGGGTCGTGTGGTGGACGCCGGTGGACAGTTGACATCCGCCGCGGCGTGAGGGGGAGGTCGATGATGCCAGCGGTGATCAGGGGGGATGGGATGCGAGGCTTGGCCGTCTTCATATCGGACATCAGGAACTGTGAGTTCACATGACAGCTGGCGGCTCGGGGGCGGGCGCCGCAAACGGTCATCAGCAACTCGCGCCCCGACCCGCGGCCCCACACTCACACTCCCCCACACTCACACTCCCCCACACTCACCCAAACTCACACACACTCACACCTAAACTCCCTCCTAAACTCCCTCACACTCATACTCACACTCATACTCACATTCACACCCCCCATGTTCCTCACACTCACACACACTCACACTTTCTCGCACTTCCTCACACACCCACATACTCACTCACTCTGCCTCACACTCCCTCACCTCACCTCACCTCACACACACCCCCTCACTCACCTCACACTCCCTCACCTCACACTCCCTCTCCAACAGTCCACCGGTGTCCACTCCCCTCCATCCCCCTTTCCCATCTCCTTGCACCCAGCCCCTCAAACCCCGGCCCCACCCTCCAACATATCTGTCCAACACCTTCCCCCCAGCCTCTTCTCCTCCATACCCTCCCCCTCACACAAGCTGTGTCCCTACAATCCCTCCCCTCCATCCCCTTACACTCCAGCCCCATCCTCAAACTCCAACCCCTCCGCTCCATCCTCTAACACTGCAGACTCTCCGCCTCCAGTCCCCTCACACTCCATCCCCTCCTCCCCCCTTGCTGTCCCATCATTCTCTCCCTCCCTTCGGCCCCAAAAGTTTATACTAACCCTCAACCATTCCTGAATATTGCAACCCTTTGGCATAACAGTTGTTTCCTTTATTCCTCACTAACTCTTCCATCCATCCTTGTACCCAACCGGCCTCCCGTCTCATCAAATACTCCCTGTAACGTCCCAGCTTCTAGTATCCCCCATAAATCTGAGTCTCCAATCCGCCACATAATGCCTATGTTCCCACTTTAAGGATAACTTCTGCACCTCCATCCCCTTCCCTACCCACCTCCTTTGCCTGCCTCTCCACAGCTCAATGGCAGTTCCCTTTTCCATTCTCACCCCAGCACGTACCAAAACTGAGCACGCGCCATTAACCTGCCTCGTTGACCCCTTTTCCTTCACCTGTTTCGTTGTGCAAATTCTGATCAGACAGCATCTGCTTCTCGTTATATTCCGCCTTGTAGGTAAAAGTAAAGAAGCAGAAATAAAGAGAATCAACAAAGAACTGGCAAACATCCGCTCCAAATTTAATGGTAAGGATTTCCGACTTCAGTCTGACAGCATTGAAGATGAGGGGAGTGCGTACTGGCAGGGGCATAGTCAATAAAGTGCAAGTGTAGTGCAAAAGTACAGAAGTATATGTACTTATGGGCCTGTGACTTTAAGGGTCTGTTCAAGATTCAAGAGAGTTTATTGTCATGTGTCCCAGATAGGACAATGAAATTATTACTTTGCTTCAGCACAACAGAATATAGTAGGCATGAATGCAGAACAGATCAGTGTGTCCACAAAACGTTATATAAATATATACACACATGAATAAATAAACAGATAAAGTGTAAATAAACAGATAATGGACTATTGATGTTCAGAGTTTTGCTTGAGTTGAGTTTAATAGCTTGATGGCTGTGGGGAACCTGGACATTGCAGTCTACAGGCTCCTGTACCTTCTACCTGAAGGTAGCGGGGAGATGAGTGTGTGGCCAGGATGGTGTCGGTCCTTGATGATGCTGCCAGCCTTTTTGAGGCAGCGACTGTGATAGATCCCCTCGATGGTAGGGAGGTCAGAGCCGATGATGAACTGGGCAGTGTTTACTATTTTCTGTAGTCTTTTCCGCTCCTGGGCACTCTAGTTGCCGAACCAAGCCACGATGCAACCGGTCAGCATGTTCTCTACTGTGCACCTGTAGAAGATAGAGAGTGTCCTCCTTGACAAACCGACTCTCCGTAATCTTCGGAAGTAGAGGCGCTGATTTTGTGACGGATTGGAAACGCAGGTTATGGGAAAGAGATAGTGGAAACGGGAACCTTACTTGCCTGTTTGAGAAATTGTATAGTAAGACATTCTTTCCAAACTCAAATCTATGCAGTTAAATCTGACCAGGATTAGGATCCCATCATACTGAAATCTGCTTTGGGTATACTTCTGCGGATCCCACACACAAATCCTCCCCGTTGGTATCTAGAACAGGTGCAAGCATTGGGATATCTTGTGAATGCAGTTTCGGCTTGGCTGCACCATTTTTGATCAGTCCAGCCTTATGTCGTATCATCAAAGTCTCCAGAGAGGCTCTTGTTCTGACTCTAACCCATTCATAGTGTCCTTTCATACTTATTTACCAACCCATTTGGATGAGTTTTCATAAGGTTTAAAACTTACCTGCTGTCCTGTTGCATAATTCACTGTTGGACTTCCTTAATGCATTTATAAATAAGGTTGTTTAAGTTGTTTTTTTTAGCAAATTTGTAGGTTCTAATGTATTACACCCTCCTCCAAACAATCCAAATCCATTCCTGATTAGTGGTTATCTTAGCTGAATTTATGGCTTTATGTTTAGGCAGAAAGAAGGCTCTGCAATGTGCCATCAAATAGTCTTGGGCAGATGCAATACAGTTGGATATAAAATAAAGTTCCCTATGTGCTTTTGAGTTTTAATTAAAACATTAAGTGGGAAGTAAAGTATAGAAGGAGATTGGAGCTGTCATCTGCAAATGATTTAACTATGTCAGTTGTTAATCTTAATGGTAATTTTTATTGAACAAATTTTCCTCGAAACATCACCTATTCCTTTTCTATGCTGTGTTACTCCAGCATTTTGTGTATAGCAGCTGTAGTCAAGATTGAACTGGGTTTCTGGAGCTGTAAGGCAGCAACTCTACTGCTGCGCCACTGTGTCGTCCACTGTGCCATTAGCCTTCACATCAAGGCAGGATTTCACTGTCTTTTATCAAGCTGCCTTGGTAAAACTGAACAGCGTGATCACGTGGTAGTTCTCCAATGATTGGTGTCATAGGCAGCACAATGAAAGCTGATTATGGTTGTTGGGGATCTGTCATTGCAGCACCTTCACATTGTGTACGAGTTCCTCAGGGCAGATATGGGCCTGACCATGGATGCTTCCATCATCAATTGCCTTTCTTCCATCGTGAGGCTGGAGGTGTGGATGTCAGATGATAGTTGCACAGCGTTCAATTCGATTTTCAACTCCTTAGAATATAGAATAGTCAAAAATGGTATGCAGCAAAACCTCAACAGTATTCAGACGTAAGTAACAAGTAGTATTTGTGCCAGGCAATTACCTCCTCCTAGAAGGAAGAGCAGTATCAATTTTCCTTGATATTCAGTGGCATTATTGAATCATCCTGCAGTAGGTCACCGTTGACCAGAACACTCCATCTAGAGTAGCCACAAATAGATTGTCTATATGAGCAGGTCAGGGGTTGAGTATCCTGCACTGAATGACTTGCCTGATAATGCCCGATGCCTTTCCATCATCAAAAAGACGCAAGTAAGGAGCAAGATGGAACACTCTTTGTCTGAACAGGTGCAGCTGCAAGAGCATCGAGTAGTGGGAATGCAGAGTTGATGTTATTGGCAGATCAACCATAATCAATTCCCTTTTGAGCACTGTAATTAAACTGTCCTCAAAAACCATTTAATCCATTGAATGGCAGTGCAGAATAGCCTCAGCGATCCCATGCATTAAGTGAGGTTAGATGTTGCTATTTTGGCTCATTCTTAGTCGCACGTGTGACCAAAATATGAAAAATTGTGGAATACATCTCTTCTAATTCTGAAAGCATTACAGGTATATTGTTTTGTACTGTATATATGATTCATATTTTTTTCAAAATTTATGATGTGAAATATTTATGGAATGCTGACAATGTCTGTTTAGGGTCAGGGGTCAAATATGACTGGTCACGTGTGTGACTGCACAAGGAAGCATTTTTTCATAACTCAGTTTTATCTTACAAACTCTGAATTTTTAAAAGCTAGAATGTTCATATCTTTAGCAGACATGCATTATAGTCCTGTAGGTAGGAAAACAGAAATGAATAAAATTAATCTCTTACAAGAATTTTTTAATGTATTTACTTTACGTGATGACATCTGGTCATGTGTGTGACATTTTGTTCACTTTCCAAAGAATGGCCCGTTTGGAGATCAGCATTCAAGCACTGGGCTTCAGTATAAGATTTAATAATAAACCCACTGACTCCCACGGCTATCTGGACTACTCCTCCTCCCACCCTGCTTCCTGTAAGGACTCCATTCACTATTCCCAATTCCTTCGTCTATGCCGCATCTGCTCCCAGGATGAGATGTTCCACCCCAGGGCATCACAAATGTCCTCATTCTTCAGGGAATGGGGATTCCTCTCCCCCACTATAGATGAGGCTCGCACCAGAGTCTCCTCCATACCCCGTAACACTGCCTTCTCTCCTCATCCCCCTACTCGCAACAAGGGTAGAGTCCCCCTGGTCCTCACCTTTCACCCCACCAGCCAGCACACACAACACATAGTCCTCTGCCAGTTTTGCCACCTCCAACGTGACCCCACCACTCGCCCCGTCTGCCCATCTCCCCCACTGTCTGCCTTCCGCAACTCCCTTGTCAATTCTTCCCTTCCCTCCCACTCCACCCCTTCCCCGGGCACTTTCCCTTGCAATCGCAAGAGATGCTACACTTGTCGCTTTACCTCCCCCCTCTACTCCATTCAAGGACACAAGCAGTCGTTCCAGGTCCGACAGAGGTTCACCTCCACCTCCTCCAACCTCATCTATTGCATCCGCTGCTCTAGATGTCAGCTGATCTATATTGGTGAGACCAAGCGGAGGCTTGGCGATCGTTTCGCCGAACACCTTCGCTCGGTCCGCAATAACCAACCCGACCTCCCGGTGGCTCAGCAGTTCAATTCCCCCTCCCATTCCGTATCCAACCTCTCTGTCCTGGGCCTCCTCCACGGCCAGAGTGAACAACACCGCAAATTGGAGGAACAGCACCTCATATTCCGCTTGGGGAGCCTGCATCCTCTTGGCATGAACATCGAATTCTCTCAATTCTGTTGACCCTAACTGTCTCCGCCCCTTCCTACCTCTCCCTCAGCCCTTGGGCTACTCCTCCTATTTCCTTTCTTCCCCCCGCCTCCCCCCACCCCCCATCAGTCTGAAGAAGGGTTTCGACCCGAAACGTTACCTATCTCCCTCGCTCCATAGATGCTGCTGCACCCGCTGAGTTTCTCCAGCATTTTGTGTACCCTAAGATTTAATCTAGTTGGATAGAAAGTGTTTTTCTTACATCTGATTGTTCATCCCTTTATGTGTGGATTTGATATTCATTAAGGTAATTGAATACAAGAGCATGGAGCTGATGGTGTTGTCACCAGCTGGAAGTCTGGTTCATTGGAAAGAGATACTTGTCATGTGGGTATTTACCATGTCAGATTATTTATATAATCACTAGTGATATATTTGTCCCAGTTCATGTGCATGCAACCTTGCATTTCAAATTGTCATCACAGAAAGCACCAAAATGTTTGAAGGATAGCAACAGGAGGAAGGCAAATTAATGTTTTGCTGCAGAGGTGGTGCAGGTGGGAGGGCTTCAGCTACTTGCATCATTGAGATCTCTATTGGGACAGCAAGGACCTCTAAAAGAGGGAAGAGTTCCATCTGAACACACGGGGACCTATATACTTGCAGTGAGATTTGCTGGTGCTGCTCATAGACTCGTGTATTTTCATAGTCACAAAGCTCAGAGATCATATGCTTAGTCATTAAATATTCAATGAAACTATTTGAACATGTTTGTTAGAACCATCATTTGGGTCCTAAATTACTTTTCGCTGACCAATCTGATAATCTTTCAAAATATATCTAAAATATCATCCTTGAAATTAAAAAAAAAAATTTGATCACAATAGGGACTTAATTTGAAAGATTTCCACATTTGCAGATCTGTTGATGATCCTATGAAATTTGAACCTGTTAAATCATCTCTTGGATGTGTTAAGGCAATGGTTTCTTCATTAAATAATTGGAACGTCAATAACTCGATGTAATAGATATCAACCCCATCAACACAGCTTTTAAATTACAATGACTGAGAACATTTTCAGAGAGGTCATCAATGGTTCATGAGGATGGATGTTAATGCGGTCAAAGAATGAGTGCTCCACTGTGTACATGACAACAAAACCACATTCTCTGTAATCAGACCAATGAATCCTCCATGTATTATTGTCCAATGCTACAATAAGACCCAATGTTGGAATGTTACTACATTCAGTCGAGAAGTCACAGGATAGACCACTTGCTCAGATTTGCTTGTTACTGCAGTTGGAAGGAACTTGCTGATTTGGAGCCAACCCAGACCCACAGCTAAGTGAGGTTGTATCTAAACAGATGGCATAGTTATTGTCATTTTTTATAGGATACCGGCCATGTTTCGTTTTCCTCTGTTAAAATAATAGGTGTAAACAATGCTTTTGTACGTTAAATTTTATTAAATATATTACTATGACCAATTTTGTACAATTAACCTATGTTTTATTCTTTGAAAAATAAAGATTGAATTAATGGATTTAATTCTGAATCATTACCTCATAATTGTTGAGCTCAAACTCATTGAAACAAAAAGGTCACAGAAAATATTGTTATGATATCCTGGAATTGACACTTTTCTCTTAAAATACCTTGATCCAAAGTGAACTAATCGATCATTTATATCAATAATTTTGATATGATCTCCGTGTTCACAAAACCGCTGCAATATCTCTCTGTAATGATCTTGATGACGGATTTTTTTCTCATTGTTCAATGGTCTAGAAAAAACATTAAGGAAGTCAAATAATATCATGGGCCAGTATTTGAAGACAGTGGTAAAACTGCGGTGTTTTCTTCTCACCATGAAACAAGATCTGCCCCAAGACCCAGCAACTCTCATGACAATTTCCATTTTCCATTTTCCATTGCCTCCTTTTCTTAGGTGTCACTTCTTTGGGCGTTATGTTAACCAGCGGCTGTAAAGCCATTTGGCTGGCAGAGCAAACATCACAAGAAGAATTCACCCAAGAAACCAGAAAACTGTTTTCATTTATTTATTTTTTAATTTAATATATTTAGATCCCCTGAATTTGGAATTATTCATACAAAATTTGGGTTTTTTTTCCGAAAAATGATTTCAAATTAGGAAGTTATGGTTTGGTGCACCATTCCAACTAACCTGACCTATGTAACTATTCATGATTTTGTCTCAGACTACTTCTTTAATATTTGAAATTTATGTATTTTCAAGTGCTTTTTCTCTCATTTGATGAATTATATATTTACAACCTTATAAAGACACTGATTTATTTTTTTGCAGCCCATTGTTTTTTTGTGGATCTGTTTGTACCTGCTATCTTTCGTATTGTTCTCCATTATAAGTTGGTATTTACCTTGGCGGCACAGTGGTGCAGCGATAGAGTTACTGCCTTACAGAGCCAGAAGACCCGGGTTCGATCCTGACTACAGGTGTTGTATGTATAGAGTTTGTACATTGCTCCTGTGACCACGTGGGGTTTCTCCGAGTGCTTCTGTTTCGTCCCACACTCCAAAGGCATACAGGTTTGTAGGTTAATTGTCTTTGGTAAGATGTAAAATTATCCATAGTAGGTAGCGTAGTGTATGGAGTGATAGCTGGTCAACGTGGACTTGGTGGGCCGAAGGGCCTGTTTCCACGCTGTATATCTAAAGTAAATAAGTTCATAAGATATAGGAGCAGAATTTAGCCACTTGGCCCATCAAATCCACTCCATGGTTGTTCTATTTTCCCTCTCAACTCCATTCTCCTGCTTTCTCCCTGTACCCTTTAACACCCTTACTAATTATGAACCTATCAAAGTCCACTTTAAAAATATCCAGTGACTTGGCCATCACCATCATCTGTGGCAATAAATTCCACAGATTCACCACCCTCCTCATCTTCTTTCTAAAAGTAAGTCCTTTTATTCTGAGGCTGTGCCCACTGGTCCTAGACTCATCCACTCCACGTCTACTCTATCTAGGCCTTTCATTATTCAGTAGGTTTCAATGAAACCCTCCCCCTCATCCTTCTAAACTCCAGTGTGTACAGGCACAGAGCCATCAAATACTCATACGTTAACCCAATCATCCCCAAGATCATTCTCGTAAACCTCCTAGGGACTCTCTCCAAAGCCAGTACATCCTTCCTCAGATATGGGGGCAAAATTGTTCACAATATTCCACATTTGGCCGTATAAAGCCTCAGCATTACACCATTGGTTTTATATTCTTGTCCTCTCAAAAGGGTTCCTTTTGCCTGACTAATGTTATCTTTAGTTATCTGAGGGCTTTTGGCTTTTGGATTTCCATTCCCATCATGGGTCTGTGTCTGTTCAATATCCAGATCAGCCCCAATTGAAGGCCTCCCGCTTTTGTTTCTGATTCGTCTCTTATTTTTAATGCAATTTGGATTACTCACTAAAGTTAGCTCTCCTCAATCTAAACTCAGTTTTCACTTTGCATGTAATTGCTGCTTAACCTTAGCCATAACCATTCAAAATTTAATGATAAATTCTGCAGACCTAATTGAAAGATGGTTCACCTTCCCCATTTTCCCCAAAAAGCTAGATCCAGCGTGTTCTTTTCTTGTTGGGAAGGATGCAGATTGGTCGAGGTGTCCTGTTGTGCATACACACAAACGTGCATCTGAACTTTAGAGTTAGCTTTGTCATGCAATGCTAATCTGATTTTCAATCTACTGCCAGCCCTTTCACCACTTCGCTTATCAAGAATCTATCTGCCTCTGCCTTAAAATGGCTTCCCCTTTGAGTCAAGTCAAGAGAGTTTATTGCCGTGTGTCCCAGACAGGACAATGAAATTCTTGCTTGCTGCAGCACAACAGAATATTGTAAGCATAAATATAGAACAGTTCAGTCCAATATACACAAAAATAAACAGATAAAGTGTAATAGCTGTTACAGTTCAGAGTCTGTTTGTTGGCGAGTTTAATAACCTGTCTGAAGAAGGGTCTCGACCCGAAACGTCGCCTTCTCCTTCGCTCCTTAGATGCTGCTGCACCCGCTGAATTTCTCCAGCCTTTTGTGTACCCTCGATTCTCCAGCATCTGCAGTTCCTTCTTTAACAATTAATAACCTGATGGCTGTGGGAAGAAGCTGTTCCTGAACCTGGATGTAACAGACTTCAGGCTCCTGTACCTTCTGCCCGATGGTAGTGGAGAGATGAGTGCGTGGCGAGGATGGTGTTGGTCCTTGATGATGTTCGCAGCCTTTTTGAGGCAGCGACTGCGATAGATCCCTTCGATGGTGGGGAGATCAGAGCCGATGATGGACTGGTCAGTGGTCACAACTTTCTGCATTCTTTTTCGCTCCTGGACGCTCAAGTTGCCGAACCAAGCCACGATGCAACCAGCCAGCAAGCTCTCTACTGTGCACCTGTAGAAGTTCGAGAGACCTCTTTGACATACCGACTCCGTAATCTTCTCAGGAAGTAGAGGCGCTGATGTGCTTTCTTTATAATTGCATCAGTGTACTGGGACCAGGAAAGATCTTCGGAAATGTGCACGCCCAGGAATTTGAAGTTCTTGACCCTTTTCACCATCAACCCGTTGATATAAATGGGATTGTGGGTCCCTATCCTACCCCTTCCAAAGTCCACAATCAGTTCCTTGGTTTTGCTGGTGTTGAGAACCAGGTTATTGTGCTGGGAAATGAGTTTCAAAGACTTACAACTTGCAGAAAATGTTTTGCCTCTTCTGTCTTAAATTTTATTTAAAACAGAAACTGCTAGTCCTTGACTTTTGCACAGCAACCCTGTCAAGACCCTCGGATTCTTATTTGCCTCTTACTATTCTAAATTCCGACAAGTATGACCAAAGCCAGTTTAACCTTTCCTCATAAGACAACTTGTCCATTCCAGAAAGTAGAAATTGCATTAACACCCTTAAAAAAAAAAAGTAACAATATTATCTCACCAAGTCTCAAATAACAAGCCTTAACCACCATCTTTGTAATTGTTCCACTCACAATATATGATAATGTACTGTTACCCTTCCTAATTACTTCCTTAAAGTGCAAAGTAGGCTTTTCCAAATCTTGTGCTAGGGCAATCAGACCCCTCTACATCTCAGTTCCACAATCTTCGGGCAAGCTGTGATCTATTCCTTGGAACACAGTAGGCTGAGGGGTGACCTTATGGAGGTGTATAAATCATTAAACAAATAGATAGGGTGAATGTACGAGTCATTTTCCCAGCATAGGGGAATCAAGAACTAGAGGGAATAGGTTTACGGGTGAGAGGGAAAACATTTTACAGAAACTTGAGGGGTAACTTTTTCAAACACAGTGGTGGGCCTGTGGAACGAGCTGCCTGAGGAAGCAGCTGAGGTAAGTACAACAATATTTAAAAGGTACTTGGGCAGATAGATGCATTGGAAAGGTGTGATCCTTTTGTGCTGCAAGAGATAGACCTAGAAATATCCAAAATGGTGCAGGAGTAGGCCATTCAGCCCTTCGAGTCAGCACCGCCATTCAATATGATCATGGCTGATCATCTAAAATCAGTACCATATTCCTGCTTTTCCCCCCCATTTCCTTTGATTCCTTTAGCCCGAAGAGCTAAATCTAACTCACTCTTGAAAACATCCAGTGAATTGGCCTCCACTGCCTTCTGAGGCAGAGAATTCCACAGATTCACAACTCTGGGTGAAAACGTTTTTCCTCATCTCAGTCCTAAATGGCCTAACCCTTATTCTTAAAATGTGACCCCTGGTTCTGGTCTCCCCCAACATGGGGAACATTTTTCCTGCGTCTAGCCTGTCAAATCCTACAAGCGCTCATTGTGAACATAGATACCCAGCCCTCCATTCCCCAGCAACTCTGGAACACAATGTAGAGGTAGATCATCCCTGCCTCAGAGGCCTGTGCACTCGATTAGAACTGGAATGAATGGTGAAGCTAACAGGCACAGTCGGGCTCCTGGTCTGAAGCCCTCTCTCCTTACCATTTCCCCTAGTAACCCTTAACATGTAAAGCCCAGTGAGTCTGTTTTAAAACTCCCGTCTCTGGTCTTGGCCATGGATTGCACGCCTGCTCAAAACATGTCCAGTTTAGTTTAGTTTAGAGATACAGCGCGGACCAGCGATCACCCCGTACACTAGCACTATCCCACCACACACCAGGGACAATTTACAATTTTTACCGCAGCCAATTAACTTATAATCCTTGCGTCTTTAGAGTGTGGGAGGAAACTGGAGCATCCGGGGAAAACCCACACGGTCACAGGGGGAATGTACAAACTCCGCACAGACAGCACCCGTAATCAGGATGGAACCAGGTCACTGGTGCTGTGAGGAAGCAACTCTACTGTTGTGCCACCAGTCTCAACAGAAGGTGCAGCCTGGGCCTTCTTGAAAGTACTGGTGGAGGTACAAATGTACGAGTGGAAATTTGGAAGTGGCTTCTTCAAACTAATCCTTTTTCTCTGCACTCAACCACTTAGACAATAAAAACACCAAGGTCAGACTATTGTTCATCGACTACAGCTTGGTGTTCAACATCATCAGTCCCTGTAAACCTATCATCAAACTCGGGGATATACAATGGCCAGACAGGCAGCATCTCTGGAGAGAAGGAATGGGTGACGTTTCGGGTCGATACCCTTCTTCAGTCTGACTGAAGAAGGGTCTGACTGAAGAACTGAGAAAGGGTCTCGACCCGAAACGGTACTCATTGCTTCTCTCCAGAGATGCTGCCTGTCCCGCTGAGTTAATCCAGCATTTTGTGTCTACCTTTGATTTAAACCAGCATCTGCAGTTCTTTGGGAAGAGGTCCTCACCACCCAGTGATGACCCCTTCTCCCATCTCCATTGGTCCCCCTCCTCTTGGACTCTCCAGAATGGCCTTCTCCCCTCTCTAGACCGCTATTTCTAACTACTGGTGTGACACCAACCATCTCAACTTTTCCACTCTGCTTACTTACTCCAACTTCACCCCCTCTGAATGTACAGCCGTCCGCTCACTCTGCAGCAACCCCGACATTATAATCAAACCCACTGACAAGGGAGGTGCAGTAGTAGTCTGGCGTGCTGACCTCTATCAAGCTAAGGCCAGGAGACAACTCTGACACCTCCTCTTACTTATCCTTGGACCATGATCCCGCAGATGAGCACCAGGCCTTAATCTCAAAGACCATTACTGATTTCATCACTTCTGGCTGTCTGCCTTCCACAGCCTCCAACCCTATTGTTTCCCAGCCCCGCACAGCCCGGTTTTACTTTCCCCCCCAAAATCCACAAACACAATACCCTGGCAGACCCATTGTTTCTGCCTGTTCCCGTCTCACCAAAATGATTTCCATGTACCTCGACTCCATCCTATCCCCCCCAGTCCAATCTTTTCCGACCTATGTCCAAGATACCTCACATGCCCTTCGTCTCTTTAGTGACTTCCGCTTTCCGAGCCCCCACTCCCTCATCTTTACTATGGACATTCACTCACTCCACACCTCCACCCCGAAACAGGGAGGCCTTAAAGCCCTCAGCTTCTTCCTCGACCGCAGAACCATCCAATTTCCCTCTACTAACACTCTCCTCTGCCTAGCAGAGCTGGTCCTCCCCCTCAACAACTTCTCATTTGACTCCTCCCACTTCCTCCGTCCAAGGTGTGCCTATGGGGACGCGCATGGGCCCCAACTATGCCTGTCTCTTTGAAGGGTACGATGAACAATCCCTGTTCCAGGTGTACACTGGCCCTATCCCCAAACTCTATTTCCATTTCATTGATGATTGCATCGGTGCTACCTCCTGCACCCGTGCAATACTCATGGACTTCATCAACTTCACCACCAATCTTCATCCTGCACTCCAATTTACTTGGACCATCTCCGACGCCTCCCTCCCCTTTCTTGATCTCCCAGTCTCCATCACAAGAAATAGACTATCGACTGACGTCTATTACAAATCCACTGACTCCCACAACTATCTCAACAACCCTGCTTCCCACCCAGCTTCCTGCAAAGACTCTATCCCATACTCCCAATTCCTCCGTCGACACCGCATCTGCGCCCGAAATGAGGTGTTCCATACTAATTGTGAGACTTGTTTTGAGGCCTGTACGAACCGTCTCAAAATTAAACCGTTTTTATTTGCAAGGATATCAATGGGCCTATTTATAAATAATTAATTTAGCAAGGACATAATAGCGAATGAATTGGTAATTTATTAAAATTATTTGATTATTTTTAAGTAGATTATTGATCGATGATGGAAGGAAACTGTTAAAATGTATGCATTAATCAAATTGTATCAGCATGCCATTGAATGATACCAAAGAGTACATTTTTAAGAAGTGCAAACGAGCTCCATCCTGTATTGTGTTGATATAGATTTAACATTCAGCAATAGGCAACTGAGTTTGTACAGAAATACAAGGGAAAAGACACTTAAAACTGTTCATGTTTTGGGTGCAATTTATGCCCGAATTGCAGATTGCACATATGTCAGAAACAAAGTAGAATCATGTAAATAGAATATATATTGCAGGAACAGCCTATTGGAACTAACCTTTGTTGGTTCTTTGTGGCAATCTGAACAGCGATCTTCACACCATTTCACAGTTTTGTTTTGCATTCATTCTGATTATTGTTCCCTGCATCTCTAACCTCTAATCTTATCATGTAGTCTATTATGTGGCAAAAAAAGATCAAAGCTGCATGCAATTTATTGTGAAGGAAGACCTTGAGGCAATTAAATATATTGCATGCAGCTTTGATCTTTTCTGTTAAAAAAAATACAATGTTGATCAAACAAAGAATTTCTGTGTGGTATCACTAATCATTATGATGCTATTCATCTTCTGCTTTCACAAGGATTTGAATATTTTTCCAACAAAGTTTGGCACCCTGACTATGTTTAACTACCTTCTGAAATATTGACATGCCGTTTGTTGTCCAGCTGTACTCTGGAATTATACCTTTATTTTGACTCAACATTACCCTCATATGTCATTGAATCTAGATTTATTGCTAAATATTAATTTCATGTTTTGTTGTTGCTGTTCTTGATCTGTAAAGTGGATCTGGTTGGTTTGTCCCATAAAGCAGTGGACATCTCGTATGGGCAGAGGATCATTTCTTCACTGCATTGAGAAATCTTTAATATCAGAAACTGGCAACCACGGATTGAACCCTTGATCACAAAACAGGATTCCACTTTAAAGTAAACTCTACCGCTATCCCATTCAGTTTAACTGTTTCCGCCATATCAGTTCTCAAGATGAGACTTTCCATTCCAGGACATCTCAAACATAGATTCCCTTCTGACATAGTTGATAGAGCCTGAGTGGCATTTTCTCCATTTCTCAGATGTTGGCTCTTAGAACAGAGACAAGATTCCTCTAATCCTCTAATCCTTTCACCCCACCGGTGTCTGCATACAGTAAATTATCGTTTTCCATATCCACCAACTGCAACAGGATCCTACCATCATTTCACCCCTTTGTGTTTCTCGCAGGGTCTATCCTATAACCCTGGTCCACTCATTCCTCCCCATCCCCTCGTACTTTTGCCTGCAACTGTAGGATGTGCAGCACCTTTCCTGATTCCACCCCTTTCTCTATTCTTCGGGGACTACAACAGCCTTTCCAGTAGGGCAGACATGTCTGTGCACCTCCCCAAACCTAGTCTTTTGCACTCAGTGCTCTTGATGTAGCCTTCTCTAAATCAACTACACCAAGTGCAGGGAGGAACTGCATATGCTGGTTTATACCCAGGATAACCACAAAGTGCTGGAGTAACTCAGCGGGTCAGGCAGAATCTCTGGAGAAAAAGGATGGGTGACGTTTTGGGTCAAAACCTATGTTCAGACTGAAAGTAGAGATGGCGGGGTGGAGGGGGGGGAAACTAGAGGTAGGAAAAGGCCACAACAAATCAGGGCCAGCTACAAATGACCCATAATGGTCCATTGTTGGCTGGGGAAGAGGTGATAATGAAGGAATACAGGAATGCAACTAGTGGAACTAGTGGAGTGAGCGTAAGTGTTCAGCCAAAAGATTGCTGAGTCTGTGCATGGCCTCGTCAATATTTAGGAGCCCACACCACGAACAGCGGATACGGTAGATGAAGTTGAATGAGATGCAAGTGCCACACCTTAAAGGACTGTCGGGGTCCCTGGATGGAGTTGAGGGAGGTGGTATAAGGACAGGTGTTGCATCGCCTACAGTTGCAAGGGAAAGTTCCAGGGCAGGGGGAGACCGTTACATCCGCAACTCCCTGGTTCACTCATCCCTTCCCACCCAAACCACCCCATCCCCTGAAACTTTCCCCTGCAATTGCAGAAAATGCCTCTACTTGTACCTCCTCCCTCAACAGCAACCAGCTGCTCAACACGTGGAGTTCCTCCAGCAGATTGTTTATTGCTCCAGACTCCAGCATCTGGGATCCCTTGTGTCCCAGCTTGCAAATCATTGGTATGAACACTGTTTTCCAATCCACTGGATCACCTAGGTTCACTCCCTTTGCTTAGCTGTTTTTTTTTTTCATTTCCACCCTACCCCCCCCTCCATTTCCATCCTATCACCCTCAGCTGATTCCATTGGCTCATCACCCACACAGATACCCCAACCTTGTATATTCGGCCCCTTTTCGCTCTCTTGTCACCTTCCAGCCTCTGTCTCTTCATTCACTTTCCTCTCACCTCCCCTTTTGCTTCAACATCTGCCTAATCCCTTTTTCCTACCTGTCACCACCTATCACCAACCAGCCTCTGTCAGTAAACTTACCCCAAGCTCCTTCTTCGTCTTGCTCCATCAGCTTATCATCCCCCACTTCACCTGATGTAATCTGCCAGTTCCTGTCTTATCCCTTCTTCCAATCTTCTAATACTGGCTATCTCCCTTCTACACTATCAATCCTGATGCAGGGTCTCGACCTGAAATGCTGATCCCGCCCCTTTGGCTTCAGGATCTGATTAACTCGCTGAGTTCCCCTACCAGTTTTTATTACTGCTTCACCTTTTCCACTTCACCTCTTGGAGCTTGTTATATATAAATGGTTGCATGCAAAGGTTATGATGAACCCTTTTCTATCTTCCTCATGGTCTGTTACCTCACCTGCCCACTGGCTCTCTTCCTACCTCTTTGTTATACCTCCTCCCCAAGCCCAATATATTGACATTATGATTGACCTAATTTGATGGTCAGTGGATTAAATAGCATGGAAGTTGTAGTCCAGATAAATGGACAGTTTTTATGTCAAAAACATCCTGTATACATTGACAGCGCCAAAGCAGAGATGGTTCAAGGCTTCAGGTTCCTAGAAGTAACTATCACTAGCCACCTTGCCTGGACCAGCCATATGGAAGCAATGGCCAAGAAAGCACACCAGTGCCTCTACTTCGAAGTCTTAGGCTGTTCGCCGTGTCTCCAACAACTCTCACGATGTGCCGTACAGGTGCATAGACCCAGAAAACATAAAAAAACATTCATTACACATAAATAATACATAATTGTATGACGGCACTATGACGACACAGTGGCACAGCTGGTAGAGCCTCACTAAGCCAGCGATCTTGATCTTGGGTGCTGTCTGGGTGGAGTTTGCATGTTCTAGGACCATATGCATGGTGGCGCAGCAGTAGAGTTGCTGCCTTACAGCGCTTGCAGCGCCGGAGACCCAGGTTCGATCACAACAATGGGTGTGCTCTGTACGGAGTTTGTACGTTTTCTTCGAGATCTTCGGCTTCCTCCCACACTCCAAAGATGTACAGGTTTGCAGGTTAATTGGCTTGGTGTATGTGTAAATTGTCGCTAGTGTGTGTAGGATAGTGTTAATGTGCGGGGATTGCTAGTTAATGCGGACTCGGTGGGCCGAAGGGCCTGTTTCCGCACTGTATATCAACTAAGTATGGGTTTCCTCTGGGTGCTCTGATATCCCCCCATATCACTAAAGGGTAGTAGATTAATTTGCATCTATAAATTGTAAGGAGTGGATGAGAAAGTGGAACAAAGAACTAGTGAAAGCAGGCGATCGATGGTTGGAGTGAACTCGGGGGACTGAAGGGCCTGTTTCCATGATTCTATTCCTAAACTAAATTCTGCAAGACAATAAGAAGAGAACACAAACTCAAGGTGCTGGAGTAATGAAATCAAATCGAGACCCAAAATATCACCTATTCATATTCTCCAGAGAGGTTGCCTGACCTGCTGAGTCACTCTAGCACTTTGTAACCTTTTGTGTCGTGTACTGCATCTGCACTTCATTATTTCTATAATACAAAGAAAAAACGTTGCAAAAACAAGACATTGGTGCAAAACACAATTAGAAAGAAAAATCGATAGTAATCCAAGAAGTGGTCCAGAGCATTCTGTTACCAGGTTAGTTCAAAACTTGAAGGTTGTATGAAAGTAGCTGTTTCTGAACCTGGTGGTGTGTGACCTCCTGCCCGACCATTCCATATCACACCTTTTTCCTTCCTCATACATGCTCGTAGTTTTGAAATTCAGACCAACAGGTGTTGTCCTTTTCTCAGTCTTTATTTGGTCCATCAATTTCAAGGTTATTCAAATTCAACCTTGTAGCTCATGTGATCATCATCGCCAGTTTACTTCAGTTTTTTTATCATGGTCATTCGTTTGACTATATGAAAAGAAAAAAAATGCATTGGCATAATTTTCAAATAGTGCTATTTACCATTGAACAAAAGAAACGTATTGTACATTCACTGTTCCTGGTACTTGATGAATGCGAATCCCACAAGTAGAAGATTTAGCTAAGAAAGATGAAGGCAGAACTGGAGAGTATAACCTTATGTATTAATTTTTAATCGGGTTATATGTTGCACAATAACGGGAGAGTTTATGAGGGAATCAGTGCTTGTGGCCTCGGCCTGAAAAGTGGTTGAGACCTGAAGGTGTATGAGATATGAAGTGGCCGTAAAGCCCCTGCCCGCTTTGGTGATTTTCTCGGAGACTATAGGTGACTAGGCTGTTGCCATATGGTTGCAGGGTGACGCCTGTATGGTCGTGTGTAGTCTCCTCAAGTCACCTAAAGAGTTGCATCGGTTTTCTGGTTGCTGCTAGATTTTGAAATGTTCAAAAATTTTCGGCGACTGTGGGCTTAACGTAGCTTGTCTTCGCCTGTCGTAGGTGCTGTCATAGGTTGTCGCCAGGTGACGTTGGTGTCGCCAGGTGCTGACTTAGGTGAATTCCATTGGCGACTTCCTATGTCAACCTACATCAACCGGAGACAGGTACCGCCGATTGAATTGTCTTCAGTTGTCGCCGACAGGGTTGTTGCTTGTCGTAACTTGTCGTGGGTGGACGTAGGTTGACTTTGTTTGTCGCCTGTGTGGTCGTAGGTGTGGTCGTAGGTGGGCATCCTAATGGTTGTCGGTAGCTTGCCATTGACTAGGTGGTGGCTTGTGGTAGACATTGTCAATAGGGATGGGGGGGGGGGGGGGGGCAGTCGCCGCTTCTTTGGCGACCTGCTATGACTGACAGTTGCCGGCTGTCGCCGAAAAAAATCATCTAAGTGCGACAGGCCCTTAAGAGGGTTAAACAATCTGGATAACTATTGCACGGAGAATTCAGAAGGACGAAGAGTGTGAAATGGTTTGTGGATTTGGAATGTTGATGCCTTTAAGTGTTGCTAGAGTGTTGCTAGTAAAAGTTAATCACTTTATTGTAGAATTTGGATTGCTTAGTTGCTTGAGATATCTGTTTTGGAATGAAGGTTATTGTGCCATTGAGCTGCAGACTATTAGCTATGAAGGCTTTTTTCATCATCTCCTGCACGAATTGCGGCTCCTCTGGTACAAAGGCATCTCCCTGCAATGCACTGCTGTGATTTTTTTTAGAATTTATTGTTAAGATTTGAGCCACATCAGCAGGGACAGCATTTATTGCTCATCCCTAATTGCTCTTGTGAAAGGGCTGCTGAACAACCATCTTCAACTGTTATACCTTTCTAGTGAAGGTACACCCCCAATGTTGTTGAATGAGGGATTAGGACCCAGCAGAAATGAAGGAACAGGAATATGTTACTGTGTGTGTGAAGGAGGGGAACATCGTGGTATTCCCTTGCACGTGAAGCCCTTCTACCTGATGGTAGAGTTCAAGAGTTTTAGAGATGCTGTGAAAGTAGCCGAGGTGAGAATTTGCATTTCACACTCTGGAGGCATGGTTTGCGAGTGACAGTTTAGGGTGCTTGGTGGGATTTCAGTTTAAATCTTTGTGTGTGATTGGAGCGGCAGACAAGTCACTTGAGTATGTGGGAGCGTTCCATCATAATTGTGTATGGCAGGTGTAGGAAAGGATTTGGACTGTCAAGAGGTGAGTTACTTGCTGTCCTAAAGCCCCAGTATTGTAGCTGTTCCAGTTAAGTTTCTGAACAATGCTGACCCACAGGGTGGAAATGCTAGTGAATGTCAAGGGTAGGTGATTAGACTTCTTTTGTTGGAGTGGGTGTTTTTCTGGTACTTTAATGATGTGAATATTACTTGCTATATTTTAGCCCCTGCCCTAACGTTGTTTGGTTTTGGTGCATCCAAATGTGAGTTGTGTCATTTGATGAGGTGAAACTTCATCACTTTTGACCGTCAGATAGAAAGAAGGTCATTGATGAAGCGATGTGAACTATCTGAGGCATAGGAATCTCAATGCCATCTACTGCAAACTAAGCAACAATGGGTAAAGGATCTTCATATTATTTCCATTTGAGGTTACGGTACTTGCAGTGTCAACTAGTTTTCTTTCTTGTGGTTTTTATTTGACCCTTATTAATCATCATGAATAGATAACTCCACAAATAGCGCAAACAAATTGCAGATGCTGGAATCTTAAGCAATAAACAAAGTGCAGCATACCAAACACATCCAGCCTACCACACAACTATGATCCACTGAAGATTTCCGACTACCACAACGTCCATGGCGGATAGCATCTCACTGGCCCTACTCTCATCCCTGGAACGCCTGAATAACAGATACACCTAAGTCAAACTTCTATTCATAGACTAGAGCTCTGTTTTCAATAGCATTGGAACAGCTCAATCCAAGACTGGAAGAAATTGCAGAAATCTATGGATGTAGCCCAGACCATCTACACCACGCTGCCTTGGCAAGGCCGCCAGCATAATCAAGAGCGAGTCTCACCTTGGCACTCCCTCTTCTCCCCTCTCCCATCAGGCAAAATGTACAGAAGTGTGAAAATGCATACCTCCATTACGGGAATAGTTTCTTCCCAGCTATTATAAGGCAACTAAACCATCCTGTCACAACCTAATGATCGATCCAGACCTACCATCTACCCTGTTGGAGACCTTTTGACTATTTTTAATCGGATTTTACTGGACACTATCTTGCACTAAAGAATATTCCTTTTATCCTGTATCTGTACACTTTGCAGGCTAGATGTAATCATGTACAGTCATTTCGCTGAATGGATAGCATGAAACAAAAAAGCTTTTCACTGTACCTCGGTACCCACGACAGTAATAAACTAAACTAAGTGCTGGAGAAACTCGGCGGGTCAGGCAGCATCTGTGGAGGGAAATGGACAAATGATGTTTCGAGATGGTACATTTCTTCAGGTCTAAAACATCGCCTGTCTACTTCACTCCACATTCTACATATAACTTGGCTTGAACTATTGTTGAAGAAATGTAAACAATTGTTAGTTGGTGTGGAATGGGATTGAGTTTAATTGATGTGTTTAGTGCTAATATCGTAATGGAAGTTGGGAAATCTTGGCACTCCAGTCCTCTAAAATAATGTACATAATCCCCTTTCAATCAGATTGTAAATATATATTGATTTGTTCTTGTCATAGGTGTACCTGCTCTGATTTTCAAGTAACATTTAATATGGAGAGGGAATATGCCTAAGCATATATTTATTTAATGTTGCTTGTTTTGATTTGCAGGTGACAAGGCTTTGGATGGCTACAGTAAGAAAAAATACATTTGCAAACTACTTTTCATCTTCCTCCTTGGCCACGACGTTGACTTTGGTCACATGGAGGCAATCAATCTGCTTAGTTCCAATAAATACACAGAGAAACAAATTGTAAGTTGGCCAATAGTTACCATCTTGGTGTTATTTAACAAGGGAATTTTTTGATTCTTGAATGTAAATGACAGTGTTATTTGTCTTAATGAACGTCGCACGACGTACGACAAGCCTCGACCCGGGGTCCGATCTCCCGGCGCGGGGAACTGACATCCCCCGATGTGGGAGCTTGATCGCCCCGACGCGGTGGGCTCGCCGCCGGCTACAGGAGTCAAGGTGGTCCTGTCAACAGAAGGCTCGAGGCCCTGGACCGCAGGAGAACAAAGAAGGGCAGAGTTTGAGCTGTTTTTCGCCTTCCATCACAATGAGGAATGTGGAGGAGTCATTGTGGATGTTTATGTTCAAATATTTTATATGTGTTCTGTTGCTTTTTATTAGTATCATTGTTTGGCAAATCAAATTCCTTGTGTGTTGCAAATTACTACTTGGCTAATAAAGTAAGTATGAGTATTACCAACCGAATCACTGTCCTTGACGTACACAAAATTAACAAGATTTTGAAAACAATTTTTATTGTGAAAAGTTCAAATATATGTGTGGTATGAGCATGGTAATCCCATTTTTCCCAGTTGTATTCATGGCCAAATGAATATTGACTTGTTTATTGATTGAAATGGATATTCACTAACCTAGTCTAGCCAATTTAGCCTATCTACCTGATCAAGAACAGATATATGGTACAGCTGTATAAATCAATAGTTCAGCTGCAGATGGAGGACTGTCTATAGTTCTGGTTAGCACCCCGTGGGAAGGACTTTATTGCACTGGAGAAGATGAGAGGAGAGTCTGGATAGCTGAGTTCATTTTCTTTGGACCAGAGAACGCTAAAGAGGGGTCTGATTGAGGCGTACAATGTTATGAGGGATATAGTTTAGTTTTAGTTTAATTTTGAGATACAGCATGAAAACAGACCTTTCAGCCCATCGAGCCCATGCCGACCATCGATCACCCCTTCACACTATGTCATCCCACTTTCTCATCTACTCCCTACACACATACAGAGGCAAATTAACCTGCAAACCTGCATGTCTTTGGGATGTGGGAGAAAACCTGAGCCCCCGGAAGAAATCTTCACAATCAAAGAGAGAGCGTGCAAACTTCACACAGACAGCACCCACGTTTTGGCTTTGATGCTGTAAAGTAGAGGTTCCACAGCTGCACCACTGTGCCCCCTCCTATAGATAGGGTAGATAGTGAGAAACAATTTCATTTAATAGATTTATATTAAAGTGATGTATTTAGGTGACATAGGTTTAAGATAAGTGTTAAGAAATTTAGAGAGGACTTGGGGGGGAAACGTAGGTCCCCTCCATCCAATTCTGAAATATTTTCATGAAATTTGAGATGCCACGGCACAGAAGGCCAAATGGTGGAACATGAAATGAGTATAAATACGTACACCCCCACCCATCACACGCCCCTCTCCTCTGAGCCACCATCACCCCCCACAGTGCCTTCCCCCATCCCTCTGCCCCCCCCTCTGAGGCTGGCTTTGATCCTAGCCATTATCCCAACCCTTTTTCTGATGCAGAATGGTCAGTCCTCAGCAGATGCAATAACTTTATACACCGATGCCAATACCTCAATAAGTTACGAGCCCACCATGATGCGGAGCTTTTCTCCGCCTCTGTGCCTTTGTGTCTCAGCACTTTGTGTCAGTACAGTAGAGGTCACCTCCCAGTGATGGCTCCTTCTCCTGACATTCCACCATGTTATGGACTCCCCCTGGCTTTCTATCCTCTTTGGACCGTTTTATGTTCAACGGCCGGTGTGACATCAACTGTCCTGACTTCTCCACACTAATCTCATCCCTCTCTGAACACACATTGCTCTGCTCACTCAGCAACACTCCCAACATTGTCATCAAACCCACTACAAGCGAGGTGCCGTAGTAGTCTGGCAGGCTGACCTCTACTGTGCTGAGACACAATGTGCTGGTATATCTCAGCGGGTCAGGCAGCATCTCTGGGGAACATGGATAGGTGACCTTTTGGGTTGGAACCCTTCTTCAGGCCATGTGCCAGCTGAGGTCATGCACCTGGTCTCGGACACCTCTTTAATCATGACTCCACAGACAAACACCAGACCATAATCTCCCAGTGTTTCCAATCTCATCACCTCTAGCAATCTCCCACAGAGCTAGCCACAAAGGCCTGTTGCAGCCATTGCCCGCATTCGTTGTCCTGCGAACCATGGTCCCTTTCCATGCATGGCCCTCTTCAGCCCTTAATCCCCAGGTGCACCTCCCACAGCCGACCATGAGAGCGCAGAAGGTAAGACCTCTCGGATCTTCTTACTAGGTCTTTTGTTCAGCATTCCCCGCCGTTGCCAACTACCTCCACCTCCTCTCTTATTCCCGGTCTTCGGGGGTGAGCAGGGGCCGGGTCTGGTGGAGACGCCCCTGAAACAAGGGAAAGGATATTACCCCAAGGAGCCACATGAGTGTGAAGGGTGCCTGCTATAATGATACTTTTGTGAACATAACCAAATATAACGCTAATTAATGCATGTATGGTCGCTGAGAATGTCGGAAGAGTTTTTGCACTGTTCTTCTTTTGTATATATTTTTTATTATTCAGAATAAATATTATTTTGGCGGGAAAAAAATGTAAACAAGATTCACAGTGCACATGTTTAACTCACATGTGCCAGTAGCTGATGTTCTCACCTTCCCGGCTCATTGTGTTAATGAGCAGGAAGCTGTGTTGACATATACGATTTGTTCGGGATCAGGACTAACAAGGTCAAAGTCAAACTGAAGGTGGATAACAAAGAAGCCTTAATCTACACCCTATCCGAGGGAACCAAGGGGTGATGGCGTAGACAAGACAGCCCAGGGTGTTTCGCAACTGCAACAAATCCAGATATGTGGAGGCCCAAAGCAGTGCAGTCATCTGAAAGAACTGCAAGCAGGAAGGACAACATACCAAGGACTGCGAGGAAAGCAAGTGATGCAACCTGAGTGGGGCAGCAGCCACCTCTACAGGGCCAGCCCTAACTGAACCTGAATCTATGCACAGACTATAAGAGGGCCGGATGCTAACAACAGCCCCAGAAATGTTGACCACCCCCCCCCCCCCCCCCCCCCGTACCACCACCAAAATCCCAGCAGAAAACGAGACCAGGAGGAGCAAGACCACCTCGAGCTCCAAACTCCAGACATGAACTCCCAGGAGGGAGTCGATGAGTTGCAGAAGAACAAGAAGGGGCATGGAAGGTTGTAATGAAGAGAAAGAAGACTCAAGAGACGACGACAAAAAAACAAAAGGCTGATGAGAAAAGTGGTACCAGCAAGAACAAAATCATGCCGCAGACTGATGCCAGTAATCTCTTCCTTGCCAGACAATGACAACAACTGGAGAGGTCAGCGACATACTGTAGGCAGAGGAACTGCAAAAATACAAAGGTACACTTGTCCGTGTGGAGCGAGCGGCTGGCCATCTTCCAGCAGCTCCCACCGCTGCCGGCGACATCCCAGTGGTCATTCTGGCCGGTGTCATGGATGCAGCTGGACGATGCCGACAGCAGACTGGACAGCACCGCCAGGCTCCTGATGGAGACGGTCAAAGATGCAAAGCTGCGGGATGCCTTCAGCAACCCTACAGGCAGAGCACAGCCACAATTCACCACGTCAAAAACGGAAGGCTCAGCCCTGTCCCAGATAGACATCCTCTTCATGTCAAAGGTTATCATGGTCAGATAGACCAAGATTTTGCCAGTGTTCTTCTCTGACCACTACCTCCTTTGGGCTTCCTGTCAACTGCAAGAGGACCTGAAAGCAGGCAGGGGGGGGTGTTAAATGGTAAACTTCTGACGCCAGAGAAGGTCAAGGAACTAAGGAGAAACAATGCAGGTTGGAGTCAGAAACTTCCAAATGGTCCAAAGGGGGAGCATTCTGATCCACAGCCTTAAGGAAGAGGATGGCTCAGTAACATCCTCACAAATGGACATATTGAGGATCCTTCCATGCCGGTCTGTTTGACAGAACGGCCATAAGTAGCACCGCCTCCCAGAACTTCCCGTTCTTTGCCACGGAGGTCCTGAAAGGCAACAAGCAGGAGAGTCTGGACCAAACCTAACCCTGGCGGAGCTGACTGGTTCCATCTGTTCTTTTATCTCGAATAAAACTCCCAGAAGTGATGGCTTGTACTCGGCTCTGTGGCAGTGGGTGGCTCAGACCTGCCGCACATGCAATGCAGGCAGCATATCAGACCATGAGGATGGGCATAATCACCATCTAAAGCATAAAGAGGAGATGGATGATATGAGGAATTGGACACCTATCACACTGCTAAATTTGGACTGTAAGGTCCTCTCTAAGGCCATCGCCAACTGGGTCATGTCTCTGCTGCGAGAGGTGATCCAACTGGACCAAACCTGTGCTGTACCTGTCTGGAAAATCTCGAGCAGCCTCATGACGCTCAGGGATACCATTGCCTATGTGCAGGCCAGAGGGCTGGATTAATTTAGTAAGATTAAACTAAAAGTGAAAGCGATTATGAAATTTAGCAGAAAATCACCCCACTCACTTTGGGGTTTCTACCTGGGATATAGGGTAGTGTGTACATCAAATTGATTGCAGGAAGGCGGGGGGATAAAGTGTATCTTTTGTTAAATCTGAGTGACAAACATCACCATTCTGCGATGAGTAACAACCATCCAACTGTTGCTGCCTGAGACAGTATTTCCCATTCCATATCTGCGTGAAATATAGTGTAGATTGTGTCTCAGCACCAGTGTTGGAGGAGAGCATCAGATGATGTATGTGTGAGTGCCATGTGCCATTATGCCAGTGCATAATACAAGTTTTACATTTATTATCTCTTTTAACTATATTTGCAGGGTTATCTTTTCATCTCGGTCTTAATGAATTCAAACAGTGAGTTGATGCGCTTAATAAACAATGCTCTGAAGAATGACCTCGCCAGCCACAACCATGTCTTCATGGGTCTGGCCCTGCATTGCATTGCGAATGTTGGAAGTCAGGAAATGGCAGAAGCGTTTGTTAGTGAGATTCCAAAAATACTTGTTGCTGGGTAAGTGTTATCATGACAAATAAATGCATATTTAAAAGATGAGGTGATTTGTTTTATGTAATAGTTTCCAATGGTGCTATCACAACATATTGACACATGAGAATGATGGCCCTAATATTTCCTTGGGACAACCAGGGCAAACATAAACTGTGCTCAGGCAATGTTCAGGCAATCCGAACATCAAAGTGTTCATTTTTGGTTCATTTCTGCCTGCCTCTGATTCCTTGACTGTCTTTGAAAGTCCCCGTGATTGCTGACCTACAATTCCACAGTAAATTAAAGATTAAAAAAACAAATACTGGATATCTGAAATTTAAAGAGTATGTCAGTGGGTTAGGAAGTATCTGTGGAGAGAGAAATATAGTAAACATTTCAAGTTGAAGACCTTTTTATTTCTGTTTTTATACTTCAGGTTCCTAGCATCTACATTTCTTTGTTGGTAGTAATCAAGGGGCCTCATTAAATGATCTGGATATTCCAGTTCAAATACCATTATGGAATATGAATTAAATCAAATAGTGACCACCAAATTGTCATTGAAAACTCAACCACTAATGTTCTTAAAGTGTTGAAATTGGCTGTTTGTACTTGGTCTGGCTTAAACTGTGATGTCAATTCCATAGAAGTATGATTGCCATTTAACTAATGACTAATATGGCCTAAACCATTAAAGTCAATGATTGAGTATTTTATGGTAAGTTATGAATAAATGGGATTAATGTAGGATGTATGGAAACATGTGGTTGATGCTCGTTGTGAGCTCAATGAGCCAGGGGGCTGTTCCCCATGTTATACATTTCCATGAAATATGAAGGAACTGCAGATACTGGTCTACACCAAAGATAGACACAAAGTGCTGAAGTAACTCAGCGGGTAACTTCAGGCAGTATCTCTGGAGGAAAAGGATAGGTGGCGTTTCAGGTCGGCACCCCTCCCCATACCGAAATTGGGGGTGGGAAAGAACTAGTGGCGAGAAAGGACCAGGACAAATCAGGGTAGTTCCCTGGTAGGCCAATTGTTGGCTAGGGAAGGGGTGATCTCAGGAGGGATACATTATGAGAGCTGTGGAACTAGTTAAATGTCTTGGGTGGAAGAAGGGTGCCAAGGAAGGTGAAGGGGACAGGGAGGGGAATGTTAGTAGAAGTTTCTTAAAAATATGGAATTCAACGTTCATACCACTGGGTTGCAAGGCACCCAAGCGAAGTATCAGATGTTGTTCCTCCAATTTACACGTGGCCTCACTCTGGCAATGGAGGAGGCCCAGGACAGAAAGATCAGTATGGGAATGGGAAGGGGAGTTAAAATGGTTAGCAACCGGGACATCCTGCAAGCCTTGGTGAACTGAGCATAAGTGTTCAGTGAAACGGTCGCCATGTCTCGCCGATCTGCAGGAGCCCTCATCGGTAACATTGGATGCAGTAGTTGAGATTAGAGGAGGTGCACGTGACCCTCTGTCTCACCTGAAAGAACCGTCGGGGTCCCTGATGGAGTTGAGGGAAGAGGTATAAAGACAGCTGTTGCATCTCCTGCGGTGGCAGGAGTAAGTACCTGAGGAGGGGTTGGTTGTGGTGCGAAGGGAAGAGTGAACCAAGGAGTTGTGGAGGGGGTGTTCTCTGCAGAAGGCAGTAAGGGGTGAAGATGGGAAGATGTGATTAATGATCACTTTGGATGTGACGGAAATGTTGGAGGCTGATTGTTGGATGCAAACGCTGGAGGGGTGAAAGCTGAGGACCAGGGAAACTGTCCTCGTTGCGTCTGCGGGGAGGAGGAGCGAGTTCAGAACTATGGGACACAGAGGAGACGTGTGAGGCCTCCATCTATGACAGAAGAGGGTAACCCACATCCTGTAAACAATGAGGACATCTCGGGTGTCCTAGCATGGAAAACCTCATCTTGGGAGCAGATGCGGCTGAGACGGAACAATTAAGAGTTGGGGATAGCATCTTTGCAAGAGGCAGAGTGGGAATAAGTGTAGTCCAGAAACCTATAGGAATAGCTGTGTTTGTAATAGATGTCATTGTTGAAGACAGAGAGATCAAGAAAGAGGAGAGAGGTGTCCGGTATAGTCCAGGTGAATTCAGTTCAGCTCAGTTTATTGTCACGTGTACTGGGATACAGTGAAAAGATTTTGGTGTGTGCTATCCAGTCAGTAAAAAGACAACACATGATTACATTCGAGCTATTTATAGTGTACAGATACATTATAAGTGTATAATGTGTAGTGCAAGGTAAAGCCAGCAAAATCCGATCATGGATAGTCCGAGGGTCACCAAAGAGGTAGATGGTAGTTCAGCACTGCTCTCTGGTTGTGGCAGGATGATTCAGTTGCCTGATTTCTATTGCTGTTATCTGATAACAGAAATTCTGATAACTGAATTTGAGTGCAGGGTGGAAATTGGTGGTGAGTTCTCCAAAGGTGCAGGAGGTAGCTCCGATGCAGTCCTAGCAGAGTTGGGGGAAAGGGCCAGTGTACACCTGGAACAAGGACTGTTTGATGTAACCAATAAAAAGGCAGGCATAGCTGGGGCCATGTGAGTGCCCATGGCTATACCTTTGACTCGGAGAATGTGAGAGACGAAGAAGTTGTTGAGATGTCGTGAGCTAGGAGGAAGTCTTGTATTTTATCGGAGACAAATGATAGAATGAATGGCTACACGCACATTCTAGGCACCACCAGCTATTATATTACATTATCATCCAATTGAGAGTTTGCAAGAATGTCCAGAGTAACTGTGGAATAACATGACTGTGACCGATTTACTGGACGCCTCTAAATCAGCTCTGTCACCTCCATCTGACTAGTCCAAAACAATAATGGCAATGGAAACATTGCCACGAGAAAATTATTGTTAGTAGTCTCCAAGACCCGCAGAGATATTTCTTCCTAGACAGCATCTTAGATGGTCCTTGTTCCAAACGTACACTGGCTCCCCCAACTCCCTCACTGCTACATCAACGGCTGCATCAGGGCTGCCTCTTGCACCGTGCAGAACTCACTGATTTAATTAACTTTAACATGAACTTACATCCTGCCCTCAATTGCACTTATTTCTGAAACCTTTCTCCAATTTCTTGATTTCTCTGATCCGTCAAAGGCGACAGAATATCAATTGATGCCTTCTTTAAACCCACTGACTCCTCCCACCCTGCCTTTTGCATAGATGTCATCAACTACTCTCAGTTTCTCCATCTCCGCAACATCTGCTCCTAAGATATTTTCCATACTAGGACATCCAAGATCTCTTCATTTAGTAAACTTGATTTCCCTCCCGCTAACGTAGCTGGATCGCTCTCCTGCATCTCCTCTGTGTTCCATAGTTCTTCTCTTGCTCAACCTCCCCTCCAGACAGAACCAGGACAAAGATTTCCCTTGGTTCTTTCCTTTCACTTCACCAGTCTCTGCATCAAACACATTATGCAATCCAACATCATTCTTGGACATTTCTGCCACCTTCAACAGGATCCCATCAGTCATATCTTCCAATCCCTATCCCTTCCCGCTTTCTACGGAAACCACTCTGCTCCCTCAATGTCTCATTGGTTCACAAATCCCTTCCAATGCAAACCATCACCTCCCCAGGTACTGTCCACTGAAACCACCGGAGAGGTAACATTTGTCCCTATACCTCACATCCATCTAGAAACCCCAGCAGTTCTTCCAGGTGAGGCAGAGATTCATGTCCACCTCCTCTAACCTCAACTATTGCATTTGGTGCTCCCGATGGCGAAACCAAGCGTAGACTTGGCGGATCTCCCAGTTGCTAACTATTTTAACTTCCCTTCTATTTCCCATGAAACGCACACCTCCAGATTCAGTGACGGTTTCTCCCCAGCTGTTATCAGGCAACTGAATCATCCTACCATAACTAGGGAGCAGTCCTGAACTACTATCTACCTCATTGGTGACACGGACTATTTTTGATCGGACTTTGCTGGCTTTATCTTGCACTGAACATTATTCCCTTATCATGTATCTATGCACTGTAAATGGCTCGATTATAATCACGAACTCTCTTTCCGCTGACTGGATAGCATACAACAAAAGCTTTTCACTGCACTTTGGTACACGTGACGATAAACTAAACTACTGCAAACAACAGCATTTGTAGACCTACTAAAATAGATCAACGGTAACAGATCTGTAAGGTTCTTTTGAAAATTGGCAGTCCACATAAATGTACTGCCTAACCAAAGGCTTCCTTGATATAATGAAGGTAACCATCCATAATAAAAATAATGTACCTTTTGAATTTAGCATTAATGCTGGCATGAAACAAGGCTATATCTTGGTGCCTATCAGCCATGGAATTTTGAGTTTTTAAAAGGATATGATTAACAGAGGCGGTAAGGAGGAACCAGTATACAAATATATCAGGATTTTCAAAAATGATTTTGTAAGACACCATGCAAAAAGTTGCAACACATAAAATAGCTTATGGGTTGGGGAGAATATATTACCATGGATTAAGTACTGACTGAAGAGAGAGAAAGCAGAGTAGGAATAAATGGGTCATTTCCAGAATAGCAGGCTATTTTTAGTAGGGTGTCAAATGGATTGGGACTGGTCCAACTATTTGCAGTATATTCCACATTAACAACTTAAATGAAAGACAGAAGGTAGGATTTTCAAGATTGCTTGCAATATAAAAGCTGGGTGGTAAAAATAATTCTTAGCAAAACAGAAATATGTCTGTGACAAGTGAAATAAGTATTCAAGAAAGTAGCAGATGGAGTATAACATGTCAAAATGTGAGAGAGAATCAAAATAGCAATATTTTTTTTAGACAATACATTAATAAATATGCTCACAGGAATCAAGACACTTTGACGAGATCACACCTTCATTACTGTGTGAGGTTTTAGACTTTGTACCGAAGAAAGAATATTCTTAGCATGGAGCTGGTACAATAATTGATTCCTGTGATTATAAAGCTGTACTAAGAAGAGCACTTGAGTGGGAAGTGGCTATATTCATTGGAGTTTAAGAGAATGTAATATCAAAGATTGTGAAAGAGTTTTGTGGGATAATAACTAGAGTCAGTTATTAAAGATAGGATAGCAGCACATTTGGAAAGTGGTGAAATCATTGGGCAAAGTCAGCATGGATTTACGAAAGTTAAATTATGACTGACGAATCTTATAGAATTTTTCGTGGATGTAACTAGTAGAGTGGATAAGGGAGAACCAGTGGATGTGTTATATCTGGACTTTCAGAAGGCTTTCGACAAGGTCCCACATAAGACATTAGTATACAAACTTAAAGCACACGGTATTGACGGTTCAGTATTGATGTGGATAGAGAACTGGCTGGCAGACAGGAAGCAAAGAGTAGGAGTAAACGGGTCCTTTTCAGAATGGCAGGCAGTGACTAGTGGGGTACCACAAGGCTCAGTGCTGGGACCCCAGCTATTTACAATATATATTAATGATTTGGATGAAGGAATTGAATGCAACATCTCCAAGTTTGCGGATGACACGAAGCTGGGGGGCAGTGTTAGCTGTGAGGAGGATGCTAGGACGCTGCAAGGTGGCTTGGATAGGTTGGGTGAGTGGGTAAATGCATGGCAGATGCATTATAAAGTGGACAAATGTGAGGTTATCCACTTTGGTATAAAAACAGGAAAGTAGACTATTATCTGAATGGTGGCCGATTAGGAAAAGGGGAGATGCATCGAGACCTGGGTGTCATGGTACACCAGTCATTGAAAGTAGGCATGCAGGTGCAGCAGGCTGTGAAGAAAGTGAATGGTATGTTAGCATTCAAAGCAAAAGGATTTGAGTATAGGAGCAGGGAGGTTCTACTGCAGTTGTACATGGTCTTAGTGAGACCACACCTGGAGTATAGCATACAGTTTTGGTCCCCAAATCTGAGGAAAGACTTTCTTGCCATAGAGGGAGTACAGAGAAGGTTCACCAGACTGATTCCTGGGATGTCGGGACTTTCATATGAAGAAAGACTGGATAGACTCGGCTTGTACTCGCTAGAATTTAGAAGATTGAGGGGGGGATCTTATAGAACGTACAACATTCTTAAGGGGTTGGACAGGCTAGATGCAGGAAGATTGTTCCCGATGTTGGGGAAGTCCAGAACAAGGGGTCGCAGTTTAAGGATAAGGGGGAAATCTTTTAGGACCGAGATGAGAAAAACATTTTTCACACGGAGAGTGGTGAATCTCTGGAATTCTCTGCCACAGAAGGTAGTTGAGGCCACTACCTCAACTATATTTAAGAGGGAGTTAGATGTGGCCCTTGTGGCTAAAGGTATCAGGGGGTATGGAGAGAAGGCAGCTACAGGATACTGAGTTGGATGATCAGCCATGATCATATTTGTAAATAAGCAATTCACAAACTCTAAGAGTGTTCAACACCTTTTAATGATAGCACAGGGTATCACATACATCCTCAAGTACTGGCTACATTCTTCTACTGAACTGTACCCAGGAAGGGGAAGGCGTTATGATTGATGTTAACTAGGCGGGGTTAATGGTACTGAGGTAACTATGTTATTGGTTGCATATAAAACCATTTACATCCTTCTCCTTAGAAAATCAAAACAGACCGTTGTCACAACAACAGAATTAAACAGAAGTAAACAGAATTAAACAGAATTAAACAAAATCGCCATAACGAACAGGTGGCTTGCTGATCCGGCCCGAGCGCGTACGGATGTCTCCCCCTTCCCCCGGAGGAGCAGAAAAAACAGGGGGACCCGAGACAGCAGGGGAACCAGGGAAGGGCGGTGGGGTTGGAGGGACAGGGGAGGGAGAACCGCGACCGGCAACAGGTGACAGAGGGGAACCGGGCGCTCGATATGGGGAACGAGGCATGCAGGGAACGCAGGCTGGGACAGGAGCCGGCTGCTGGTATGAGAGCGGCGGGGCGTAGGGCCCCGGGGGCTGCGGCTTCGGCTCATTAACCGCAAGCAAGTGTTGTCGGCTTCTACGGTAGATGGTTCCCTCATAGTCGACCAGGTACAAACGAGGTGAGTCGGCCACCCCAACTACGGTAGCCAGACGGGAGTGACCACCGGCGGTCTGCAACCGAACAACCTGTCCAGGCAACAGACGACCGAGTGGTCTGCACGACCGATCGTGGGAACGCCGCTGGCTGTCATGTTTCTCTTGAATGCGCCTCTGCACAGAGGCAGGCTCCAGAACCCGAGGTTTCAGCTGGCGCTGGGCAATCGGGATGGTAGATCTGGTTGTTCTGGACATCAGACGCTGAGCAGGGGACCCCATGGCCGGATCCCTGGAAACATTCCTAAGGTTCAGGAGATCCAAATACAAATCAGAGTTGGACAGTCTCGCCTGTTCCATCAGAAGCTTGGCGCTGCGGACAGCCCGTTCAGCAAGGCCGTTGCTCTGTGGGTACTGCGGGCTGCTGGTGAAATGCACGAAATTCCATTTGTCGGCAAAACTCTTGAACTCTCGGCTGGTAAACTGCCTGCCATTGTCAGTCTGCAGCCTCACAGGGGACCCAAACGTGGAGAAGTGTTACCGCAGCTTCCGGATCACCATCTCCGACGTGAGGGATATCAGTAAATCCACTTCAAACCAGTTCGAGTACCAGTCGACCAGGACAAGGTAGTGGTTACCACGCCACTCGAAGATATCGGCAGCCAGCGAGGACCAGGCCAAGGCAGGGGCGGGCTGTTGCAGCAGGGGCTGTCGCTGCTGATGTGGAGCAAGACTGTTGCACGTGGAGCAGGCAGAAACACGGTCTTGAATATATTTGGCCATTCCAGCCCAGTAGAACTGGCACTGAGCGTGGGCGAGTGTTGCATCGACCCCGGGGTGTCCGCTGTGGGCTGCGCAGTAGTAAGAATCGAACAGGGAGGACGGGACCACCACTTTATGTCCCTTAACGATAACGCCATTCTGGAGCACCAGTTCGTCACGGACCAGGAAGAAGGGCTGTGTTTCAGGCGGCGCAGCGGAGCGCTTCGTTGGCCACCCTGATTTAATCACAGATGCAAGCCGCTGGAAAACTGGATCGGCAGTGGTGTGCTCGGCCAAAAGCTGCAGCTGCTTGGTGGGAATAAAATTAACGCCCAGTACGAGCAAGTCCTCGGTTTCGTAGGGGTGGCGAGCACAGGATGTCCGCGGGGCGCGCGATAAGGTGTCCGCAATGTATATCTCGGTGCCTTTCTTGTAGATGACGTCGAAATCAAAGCGCTGGAGCTGCAGCATCATACGCTGCAGCCTGGCAGGGGCAGCGTGAATCGGCTTGTTCAGGATTGTCACCAGTGGCTGGTGGTCGGTTTCGACTGTAAATCTGCTGCCAAACAGGAAGTCTCTGAACTTGGAGCAGGCAAACACCACCGCGAGCAGCTCCTTCTCGATCTGAGCGTACCGCTGCTCGGTGTCCGTCATGGTGCGGGAGGCATAGGAGACAGGATGTAACGATCCATCGACAGACTGAAGGCAGGCCGTGCCCAGACCGAACTTAGAAGCGTCACAGGTGACGGTGATGGGGCGACTCGCATCAAAGAATCGCAATGTTGGAGTGTTAATCAGTCTCGACTTGAGACAAGCAAACGCCTGCTGGTGCTGTGGGAGCCAGACCCAGGCGATATCCTTTTTTGTCAGCTGCCAGGGGAGCACTCAGCTCACTGAGATTTGGTACAAACTTCCCAAGGTAGTTCACCATGCCCAAGAATCGTTGTAGACCTGGCACGTCGGTGGGGGCTGCCATCTCGGAGATGGCAGCTGCCTTCAAAGGGTCGGGTTTTAGTCCGTTGGAGGTGACAACGTGTCCAACATACGTGACATACGAGGTTGTGGTCGTGTTCGGCAATGTCCTTCCCATAAACTAGGATATCATCCACGATGATGGCACATGGCAAGTCCAAGAATATCTGCTCCATCGTTCGCTGGAACACCTCGCTAGCGGAATTGATGCCGAATGGCATTCGCAGGAACTTGAATCTGCCAAATGGTGTGGCGAAGGTTGTCAGGTCAGAAGATGCTTTGTCCAACGGGATCTGCCAAAACGAGTTCTTAGCGTCTAGGACCGAAAAGATGGTGGCTTGCCCGACTTGAGCCGCCACGTCCTCAACAGACCGCATGGGGTAGTGTGGTCGCCTGATGGCAAGGTTTAAGTCCTTAGGGTTGATACACACACGTATTTCGTTCTTGTCTTTCTTTATCGTGGCAACCATGGTGGAGACCCAATCGGTGGGCTCGCTGACCGCTTCTAGCACCCCCTTGTCGACCATGTTGTTAAGCATCGCCTCGACCCTGTCTTTCATGGCGTGGGACACCCTGTGAGGTGCGCGGACCACGGGTTGTACATTTGGGTCAATGGAAATATGGTATGTCAGTGGTAACTTTCCCAGGTCATCGTTGAACAGGTCCTGGTATTCTGCAACCGGGTTAAACGACAGTTGCACTTTGTGGACCGTGCGGTCGAAGGACACCAGGCCAAGATCTTGGCACGCACGGTTTCCCAGCAGGGTAACACAGTCAGAGTTCAAAACATAGAAAATCAGGTTTCTCGTGGCCTTTTGCAGCACGCAAGTTAAAGTGGCCCTCCCCACAGGCCTGAGAATTTCTCCACCATAGGCATGAAGAGTAGCATTGTCAGCGACCAGGGGCTCATTATTCCATATCTTGTTGAAAAGATTTATTGACAAAACATTGACCTTTGCCCCAGTATCTAACATTATTGACAGTCACAGACACGGAGGGATCAAGACGTTGTCCAGGTGCCTGGAGGAGGGTAAACACATTCGAATCCTCGGGAGAATTAATTGGATCTGCATCATAGAATTCAGCAACGTCGGGCTGTGGGTCGTAACAGCTATCAGATTGTTTCAGCATGTTTAGACTGGGTCTGGAAATCTGTACCTGTCTCCCACGGGAACGGAAGGAACGACAGGCAGCAGAGAAATGATTCAGTTTTTTACAAAAATTATAGGCCTTGCCATAGGCAGGGCACGTCGACAGTCTGTGGTGCATGTAGTTACAGTTTGGGCACCTTTTTGGGGGCACATCATCAGGACCAGGGTTGGCAGAAAAGCATTGTTTCCCCTCCGGGGCTGTGGCCTCCTAAACTCAGCCAGGTTGACAGATTTATCGCCCGAGTCCCGGTGATCATCTGGCAATATAACGACCTCAGACAATCTGCAGGCATGCATGGCTTTTTCTAACGTTAGATCTGGATCCCTAAGAAGCTCACATCGCAGCTTCTGGTCACGCATGCCAGTTACTAAAATGTCTCTAGTGAGCTGGTCTGTCATGTCACCGAAACGGCACCGCTGGGCGAGATAACGCAAATCGGCAATAAAACATTCAACAGGTTCATCCGGCAACTGTCTCCTTGTAAAGAACCGTGCCCTCTCTAGAATGCGGTTCGAGGGCAGGTCACAAATCTCCCTGAACTTACGTAGCAGGCAAGCGGGGTCACTGGCAGATTCTGCAGGGGTAATCACCACGTTGTTGTCGTCCAGGACCGCTGGAGCGTAGACGAAAGTTCTGGCTCTCTTCATGGTCCGACAAGGTTGAGTAGGAGGGAGGCTTTGAGGGAATCAGGATCAGTGCGGTGTGCGACATTGACAAAGCGGGTGAAGTCAAATTCAAACGTAGCCCAGCGCTCAGAAATATCAGCATCAAAAACAAGCTGCGCGGGCTTTCTGCACGAGGATGCCATGGTCAGAGAGATAAAGCACAAAAGGCACAAATCAAAAAAAAGAAATAAAACCCAATAGACAGGAGACGCAGGTGTCTTCCAGCTCCGACACCATGTAAATAAGCAATTCACAAACTCTAAGCGTGTTCAACACCTTTTAATGATAGCACAGGGTATCACATACATCCTCAAGTACTGGCTACATTCTTCTACTGAACTGTACCAAGGAAGGGGAAGGCGTTATGATTGATGTTAACTAGGCGGGGTTAATGGTACTGAGGTAACTATGTTATTGGTTGCATATAAAACCATCTACAATATTGAATGGCGGTGAACGGTCGAATGGCCGAATGGCCTACTCCTGCGCCTATTTTCTATGTTTCTATAATGCTGGGAGACCTTTCCTTGTGGTGGAGTGTTTAGAACTATAGGGATAAGAAATTGGCTGTATAGGACTGAACTGGGAAATTACTTTGCTCAAGAGAGTAGTAATTTATTTTATTTTTTTTTGTAATATTTTTTTATTTGAAGTAAACCGTTTACAATGTAAAGCTTACTTTATAAACTAACACCTTAATTCAATATTACTACAAATAACATATCAATACTTAATATCTTCTATTTTTTAGAAATAAAGAAAAAGATATATAAAAGAGAAAAGAAAAAAGAGTAAATAAAAAAGAATTAAAAAAATTCTTCCCACATACTTCAATCGTAAATAAAAAGAAAATAAAAAGGGAAAATTTGAAAAACAAAAATATTACATATATATAAACAAAAACTAAAGTCATTATACGAAATACTATTTCATTCAGAAATATCTCTAATAAATGCACAATAATATCAATTATAAGTAAGTTATTCGCATCGGATCCATAGGGTGTCCGTCGAGCCGTGATTCCAAGAATAGCTACTTTTCTAAATATTGTATATATGGAGACCATATCGATTCAAAAGAATTATACCTGTCCAAAAGGACAAATCTAATTCTTTCCAAATTCAACGTCTCCAACATCTCTGCTTTCCACATTTTAATTGTTGGAGATAATGTTCCCTTCCAAAATTTAAGTATCATTTTTTTCCCTATTATTAAACAGTAATCAAAAAAATTTCTTTGATTAACCGTGAGTACCAAATTTGGCTCCGGGATTCCGAATATTATTAATTTTGGGTCTGGGTCGAGTTCAACCTTAAGAACTTCCGAAATAACTTTAAAAATTTCAATCCAATAATAATTCAACCGTGGACACGTTACCAAACTATGTATTAAATTTGCTTCAAGATTCTTACATTTATCACAAATAGAGGAGAGACTAGGAAAAATACTTTTTAATTTGGTTTTCGAGTAGTGTAATCTATATATAACTTTAAATTGTATCAGTGTATGTCTGGCATTCAAAGAACACCAATGTATTCTTTGTAAGCATTCTTCCCAAGTTTCTTTTGTTATAGGTAATCCGATTTCATTTTCCCATGCTTGACGATATGTTTCAGTTGTTGGGTTCTCTTTATCTAAAATAATATTGTATATATAAGCTATAAGCTTATCCGTATTTGGATGTAAATTAAACAGCTCATCTAATAAGCCTGGTTCTTTTTTTTTATAGTCTTGTGTGTTACATTTAATAAAATCTCTAATTTGTAAATACCTAAAATGGTGTTGTGAAGGTAATCCAAAAATATCTTGTAACTCTTCAAATAATAAAAAATTTCCATTTCTATAAAGGTGTCCTATCCTTTTAATTCCTAAATCCTCCCACAGTCTAAACCCCGCATCTAAGATTGAGGGTTTAAACAGTGGGTTATTCCTAATTGGTAACCTAAAAGAAAGATTATCCAGATATAGGGTCTTAACTATCTGTTTCCAAATACGCCTATTATTATGAATTATAGGGTTGTCCCTATAAGTCTTTTTTTGTACTTCCTTAGGTGCGAAAATAATCGACTCTATATTGAAAGGTAAACAGTCTTCCTTTTCCATTTTTAACCACATTGGTTCAACATCCATATTTACCCACCAAAAATTCATATTCTTAATCTGGACTGCCCAAAAGTAATATAGAAAATTTGGAAGTGCCAGCCCTCCATTTATCTTAGACTTACATAAGTGTTTTTTACTTATTCTATGACTTTTGTAATCCCAGACAAAATTATTAACTATAGTATCAATTTTTTTTAAAAAACTTTTTGGGAGAAAAAAAGGAATTGCCTGAAATAAATATAACAATTGTGGTAAAAAAATCATCTTTATAGCATTAATCCTACCGATCATAGATATAGGGAGTGTTTTCCAATATAAAATGTTTTTTTTAAGTTTCTCTAATAATTGATAATAATTAGCTTTAATTAATAATTTATAGGATTTAGACACATTGATTCCTAAATATTTAAATTTATCTGTAACTATTTTTAGTGGGTATTTTTGTAATATATTTACATTTATACCAGTTATAGGCATAATGTCACTTTTATTCCAATTAATCCTATATCCTGAAAATACGCTAAATTCATTTATAACATTAAATAACTTGGGAATACTACATTCCGGCTTAGTAATATAAATCAGAATATCATCTGCATATAAAGATATCTTATTATTTGTTGTGTCAGTATTATACCCATATATTTCGGGTTCTGATCTGATTCTTTCGGCCAGAGGTTCTATCACCAAAGCAAATAATAAAGGGGATAACGGACATCCCTGTCTGCATCCCCTAAAAAGTCTAAATTTAGGTGATAGTATTTGATTGGTTAAAATTCTTGCTGTAGGGTTAGAATATAATATTCTTACCCATTTACAAAATCCATCCCCCAATTGATACTTTTCCATTATATTAAATAAATATGACCATTCCACCTGGTCGAATGCTTTTTCAGCATCCAACGATATAACTGCTAATTCAATATCTCTCCTTCTTCTCGAGTATATAATGTTAAACAAGCGTCTAAGATTATGTGATGAATAACGTTTTGGAATAAAACCTGTTTGATCATAATGTATTATTTTGGAAATCACTAAGCTTAGCCTCCGAGACAGTACTTTAGTTAATATTTTTTGATCAGTATTTAAAAGGGCAATCGCTCGATATGATCCAGGATCTTCCAGATCCTTATCTAATTTAGGAATTAATGTAATTGTAGATTCATTTAAAGACTCTGGTAACTTTCCTAACTCATAGGTGTGTCTATACACTGTTTGTAATCTTGATGAAAGTAGATCATGAAATGTTTTATAAAATTCTGCACTCAGGCCATCGGGGCCCGCTGTTTTACCATTTTTTAACGATCCAATTGATTCTTCGATATCTATTACCGATATTTCAGCATTTAATAATTGCCTACTCTCAAAATCTAGCTTATTAAAATGACATTTTTCTAAAAATGTTTCCATTTCATCTGTTTGCCCTGTTAATTTAGATGAATAAAGATTTTGATAATATTGTAAAAATGTGTCATTAATGTCTTTTGGTATAGTCAATGTATTTCCCTGTACCGATCTAATACTATGTATAGTTTTTTCATCGTCTAATCTTCTGAGTTGTCGTGCTAATAATTTTTGAGGTTTATCACCAAATTCAAAATGAACTTGTTTAGTTTGTTGATATAGTTTTATCACTTGATCAGAGTAAATTTTATTTAATCTATATTTTAATATAGCAATTTTATTACTCAACTCTTTAGAAGGATGTATTATATTTTCACTATCAAATTGTTTTATCTCTTTTTCTAACTTTTGCTCCATTTTTCGATTTACTTTGTTAAAATGAGCTTGTGCTGATATTATTGCACCGCGCATAAATGCTTTAAATGTATCCCATAATAATAATGGGGAAGTCTCAGATTTATCATTAGTTTCAAAAAATAATTTAATCTGTTTCTCCACATAGTTACAGCAATCTTTATCCTTTAATATCTGTGTGTTGAATCTCCAAATATTAGTTTTATTAACTATATCTTTTAATTTTATCTTAAATGTTAATGGAGCATGATCTGAGATAATAATATTATGATACTTTGCATCATACGTAAAGGGGAGTAATTTTGAGTCGACTAAAAAATAATCTATCCTCGAGTAGGTTCCGAATACCGGCGAGAAAAATGAATATTCCCGTCCGGTTGGATTATCCAATCTCCAAATATCTTTAACATTCGATGTCTTAATAAAAGAATTTATAAGCTTACTTGATTTAGAAAGAGCCTTACTTTTTGTAGAAGATCTGTCCAAATAATTATCTAAAGTACAGTTTAAATCACCTCCAATTATTAAATTATATTGGGTGGATATAGGAATACTATTAAATATTTTCTTAAAAAATAGTGGATTATCAAAATTAGGTGCGTATATATTCATAAGAATTACTTTTTTTAAATATAGTTCCCCTGTAATTATTAAATATCTACCCTCCTTATCCTCTATTATCGAATTAAGTTTAAAAGGTATACCTTTACGAATAATTATTGCAACTCCTCTAGATTTGTGTGTAAACGAAGAATGGTATACTTTTGAAATCCATTTAGCTGTTAATCTATATTGAGCATCTTTTTTAAGATGTGTTTCCTGAAGAAACGTAACTCCAGATTTCAATCTATTCAGCTGAGCTAATACCTTTCCCCTTTTAATTGGTTCATTGATTCCTTTAACATTCCAACTACAGAAGGTGATTCCATCACCCCCATTCCTTACATTCATATCTTGCATTTTATTGTTAGGGTGGCTTTTTTTGGAGTAGCCTTCTTGGCTCCTCCAGCCCGACATTACACCCCAACTTCAATCCGATGCGAATTTCCAATTCCATTAAACCATATCCATTTAATCTGATTATATAAAATAGATAGAAGTCATGATTATATAATATATAATATAAAATCAAGTATGTGTTATACAAAAAATAATAACGAGTGTAAATATAAAAAAAGTAAAGGGTGATAAAAAGGTGATCAGAAAAAAAAGAGACTACACTTTTATAGTGTGTAGTGTGCACAGGTGAAAGCCACACTAACATGGCTACTAATCTAGCGACTTCCGTTTTCTAAAAAAAAAAGATGTTAAATATTCCAGCTCTTATTTGGAATACTGTATATATTGGGGTGGGGGTGCTAACTTTATATTCTTAATAACTTTTTCTATTATTCATATTAATAGTTTTTAGTTGTTAATTTCAACTATAATTAGTATCATAATTAGTAATACTATATAAGTGGAGTAAGGGAAATCAAACTAATTAGTGATTAGCAATTAATAATTACAAATTAGCATTTATTAATTAATTAGTAAGCAATATAATACTACAATTCAATGTCCGTTATTTCGCCTTTTTCTCAGTGAGTGGTTCATAACCGCAGGTCCATAAAGTTCATTCATCAATTACTCCTGTCGGGTCTGCTCCTTCTTCCTCTGCTTCTCCTTCTTCTCCTTCTTCTCCTTCTTCTACCTTCTTCTGTATTTTCCGAGCGAATTCCAGTGCCGATGTATGCTTGGTGAAACGAAGATCCTTCTTCTCGTAGGTAACTCTAAGTATTGCCGGGTACACCAGACCATATCTGATCTCCTTTTTTCCTTTTATATCTCTCAAGATGCGTCTTGTTTCTGTGAATAGAGCTCTTCTTTTAGCCACTTCGGCCGGGTAGTCTCTGAAGATACTGATGTTATCTCCTTCGTATTTCAGATTTCTTTTTCTTATTATTATCTTCATCATATCTTCAAAGACGCTGTCATAAACCACCTTTACAATTACTTGTCTTGGTGGTGCACCACTCCTAGAAGCCGGTCTTAAAGCCCTGTGGGCTCGGCCCAACAGGGGTTCTTCATCCAGATCCAAAACGTCCTTCAGGAGTTTAGCAAAGAATAGCAGAGAGTAGTAATTTAGTAAATGAAACGTTCTCTACCTAGCAGACTGTGGAACTCATTTGCTCAAGGCAATGATACCATGGGAATTAGGCAGAAAACAATGTAGGATCAGTCCTGATGTATCTGATTTAGCTCAAGAACTTTATGGTCTACCTTTCCTCCTGATTTTCAGGGATACTATGGAATCTGCAAAGCAAAGTGCTGCCCTATGTCTGCTGCGATTGTACAGGACATCTCCTGATCTAGTACCCATGGGGGAGTGGACTTCGCGCGTGGTTCATCTTCTGAATGACCAGCATCTGGTAATATAATGCAACATTTTCTTTCAAGAATGTCCATGCGCTGAAAAATTCCATCTATAATTCCATTCCTAATTGCCTTTTGCTTCTTCCATCCAGGGTGTTGTAACTGCTGCTACAAGTCTGATCACCGCACTTGCACAAAAGAATCCTGAAGAGTTTAAAATGTCTGTTTCCTTGGCCGTTTCAAGGTTGAGCCGGGTAATATTTATTATGTTCATGTTTAATACCTAAGCATCGGCCAATGTAGATGAAAGAAAACTTTGAACTGTAACTGCATGTATTTTATGGAACTGCATTTGTTAGGGAACAGGAATTTTATAAGGAAGCAAAGGAGAAAGACTTTTATACTCCAACCCACTTGTACTATCGACCTCCTTAGTATTCTGTCTGTAATTGTTTTATGTACTGGCAAGTTAACATCCTGTGTTTCATGCTGATTCCTATTCAATCTTACTTTAAACCTAGGGTTACACAAAAAGCTGGAGAAACTCAGCGGGTGCAGCAGCATCTAAGGAGCGAAGGAGATAGGCAACGTTCCGGGTCGAGACCCATCTTCAGACTGGTCAGGGATCAGGGAAACAAGAGATATAGACAGTGATGTGGAGAGATAAAGAACAATGAATGAAAGATATGCAAAAAAGTATTGATGATAAATGAAACAGGCCATTGTAAGCTGTTTGTAGTGTGAAAATGAGAAGCTAGTGCGACTTGGGTGGGGGGGAAGATGGAGAAGGAATGCCAGGGCCCGAGGGCTGAGGGAGAGGTGGGGAGGGGGAGGAGTCGGTCTGGGTTAACAGAATTGAGAAAATTCAATGTTTAAGCCCAGAGGATGCAGACTCCCCAAGCGGAATATGAGGTGCTGTTCCTCCAACTTGCGGTGTTGCTCACTCTGGCCGTGGAGGAGGCCCAGGACCGAGAGGTCGGATACGGAATGGGAGGGGGAGTTGAAGTGCTGAGCCACCGGGAGGTCGGGTTGGTTATTGCAGACCGAGCGGAGGTGTTCAGCGAAACCTATGTTCACTGGCTGTTGATTCCCTATCCTGAGTAAAATACTCCATGCATTTACCCTCTCAATTCCCCACATGATTTTATACACCTCTGTAAGACCACCTCTCAGTCTCCTGCTCACTAAGGAATAAAGTCCTGGCTCCCCACGTTCTCCCTGTAGCCCAGGCCCTCCATTCCCGACAACATCCTCGTAAATCTTCTCTGCACTCTTTCCAGCATAACAACCTCAATCCTACAACAGAGTGACCAAAACTGAACACTCCAAATATGACCTCACGCTGTAATATACGTCCTATATGTGTTGGAAGGAACTGCAGATGCTGGTTTACACCGAGGACAGACACAAAATGCTGGAGTAAATCAGTGGGACAGACAGCATCTCTGGAGAAAAGGAATGGATGAATTTTCAGGTCGAGACCCTTCTGCAGACTGAGAGTCAGGAGAAAGGGGAACAAGAGATATAGATGGTGATATAGAGAGATATTGAAAAAAGAAATGAAAGATATGCAAAAAAGTAATGATGACCAAGGAAGTAGTCCATTGTTAGCTGTGGGCTAGGTGAAAGCGAGTGAGTTTATTTGTCTGTATAACATCGACCTGGACATATCCACCCGTGAACGCCACACGTGTCCCTTGCCACATGTGACCACTGAGCAGACTCCGTGCCCCGGGGCACGTACCGCAGGCAATCTCGCAACGCCCAGAGCATCTCCGAGGGTGCGGGAGGTGAGCTTCCAGCACGCTCACCAACTCTATTCCACTCTCTGTCTGCCATTATCTATCTTGAAGATGAAGAATATTAACAATGTTAAACTCTTCTATTTATACTCCCTTTCCTGATATTTCTTAACTCTTTATTGTGTCTTCAATATTGAAAGCATATAACACATTTATTTTTATATTCTCCTGTCATCTTTGGTACTTTAGCACTGTGTCTCTTTTTTCTTCCACCTATTCAAAACAAATACTTAGCCTTTCTATGTTATTTCTGCATTGATTATGCAATGACAATTATAGGAACAGAAGTAGGTTATTCAGATGGTCAATTCCAGTATGCAGTTAGATCATAACTTCTGTGTACATCTACTCTGACCTTGTTCTGTAACCAGTAATATTCTTAACGTAGCAGAAATATATCAATCTTATTTTTGCAATTATGAATAGATTTTAGGCTCAAAAAGCAATTTTGTGGAGAATGTGGTACTACAAACATTAATTTCCACTGCTTTTCCTGTGGAGAAATATCCCTTAGCATGGTCATCCAAGATTAGGAGATTGCTGAAAATTCCTGCATCAGCAGTCTCTTGTCACAGGAGTTGTCAGGTGGATCTGTGATTTAGAATTCATTTTAAAAAAACAATATGGTTACTAATGTTTATTTAAATGTTTTTAAACGAAAGAGAGGAGCCATTGTATGCTGCCATTATTTACTGTGTGTCCCTTGGTTAGAGTCATGTGATGCGTCCTATATTGAATTCATTTTGTCCTCCTCCAGATTGTTTCATCTGCATCGTCTGACCTCCAGGATTACACGTATTACTTCATCCCTGCTCCATGGCTTTCTGTGAAGCTGCTTCGACTGTTGCAGTGCTATCCTCCTCCAGGTGGGCCAAGCAGATGTATTGAATTGGGGAGAATTGTAATCAACACTAGACTAAATGGGGTCCCAGTCACACGGGAGGCCTGGGCCCCCAATGCAATATTCCACCACTCAACCATTTCCCCTAACTGCGCAGGCGCGGCTCATTTCCCCTCATCCCTGAGCACTCCCTCCCCCTCCTCTTCATGTGTGGGAGGGGAAGGGGGGAGGAAAGTGTGGTGTGTGGCGGGAGGGGTGTGGGGTGGGAGGGGAGGAGGGGTGTGTGTGGACGGGGAGGTGTAGGAAGGGGGGAGAGGGTGGTGTGGGGGGAGGGGGGTGTGTGGCGGGCGGGAACAGACTAATCCACGCGGCGCTGACTGGCAGGAGAAGAGATCGATCTGCGAATGCGCGGTTTTTAAGATTTTTAAACCTCGCTAACTTTTACGACATTCCACCGATCGGAGCAAAACTTGGTGCACTCGCAGCACTGGAGAACGGTGAGTGAACTGGCAAAAAATCATAGTGACATCCCAAACCGTTCTTGCGCAAATAGAAAGACCACTCAACCGGAATATAACAAGATCAGAGTTTTAGTTATGTATAGATTGTACTGGGCAAAAGTATCACGCACCTTATACTGGTCTAGAGTAGAAGGTTAATATTTTTACCCATGGTCTGCACGCCTTCTGCTGAATAGCTTGTTGCTCGTGGCAATTTGAGAGCAGCAAAGAGTTGAAGCGCACTCTTGAGGTATGTGCATGTGCACCATATCTGGAGGTCACTAAACCAGGATCCCAGGTTAATAGTCTGTCCTATCATTTGCAATCTCAGATTCTGGGATAAGTCACCTTGTCGTGTCAGGATATGAATCTGGAATTTATGTTTCCTATTAAAAAAAAAAAGTTTCTTCTTTGTGGATCTTAAAATACCACATTTTTAGTGACTAATTAAATAAGGAATGGTGATGTTCATTAAAGGACCGTTTCTGTGTCTCACAGAGGATCGTGCTGTCCAAGGACGTCTGACCGAATGCCTTGAGACCATCATGAACAAGATTCAGGAGCCACCTAAATCAAGGAAGGTGCAGTATTCAAATGCCAAGAATGCTGTATTGTTTGAGGCTATTAGCCTCATCATTCACCATGACAGGTGAGTGAAATGTGTTTAAAAGATTGTTGAGAAGTCAAGCAGGCTGTGGAGGTAGCAGGGGAAAAAGGGCCATGTTTTGTTTGCTGTGGCTAATAGAATGTCTTTTTAGCTATCCCTCTGTTGCCGAGTGAATGCTGTAAGTCCTGGCATGTCCCTCTATTGAATAAGGTTATAGTCCACCAACAGTCCCAGGTAACATGTTTCAGGGTTGCAGAGGGCATACTTTCAAAGGTGATGTTTCACATCTTCCCAAGGTATCAGAAACGATAATACGGGCTTATCATAATGCTAGCTTTTCAACTGGATCTGCCAATATTCTATGTGAATAATACGCCCATTAAAGATTGAGTTAATCAACAGAAATAACCCGTTATTCTCTACTCATTATTATCCTAGTTCATGCATCCTTTTATAGCTTTTTACAATTATAGACATCTTGTTCATTTTACATTCATTTTTACTAATCAGTGATGCATACTGTAAAGGACACAAAGTGCTTGATTAACTCGGCGGGTCAAGCAGCATCTCTGGAGAACATTGTTGGGGGGCATTTGGGGTTGGGCCCCTAATTCGGAAAGTAACCTTCTTGGTTGCTTCTTCAAAAAACTCAAATTCGTGAGACACGATCTCTCATGCACCAAACGATGCTGACTATCCCTAACCAACTCCCAGCTTAATATTGAAAGATTAAATTTATAGAATACCATGTAGGGTAAATCGGGCACACTCAGGACATTCATGGTCCAGAATTAACAACTTTTCCACACTGCTTTTTGAATTCATTTTTTAAAAGATGTCACACATAATTTTAACATATTTCCCACTGAACCCACACTGACCGTTCTGATATGAGCCTCCTCCATTGTCAGAGTGAGGCCCAGCGCAAATTTGAGGAACAACACCTTATATTTCGCTTGGGCAGCTTACACCCCAGCGGTATGAACATTGACTTCTATAACTTCAAGTAGCCCTTCCTTTCTCTCTCTCTCCATCCCCTCCCCCTTCCCAGTTCTCCGGCCAGTCTTACTGTCTCCGACTGCATTTTATCTCTGTACCGCCCACTCCCCTGACATCAGTCTGAAGAAAGGCCTAGACCCGAAACGTCACCCATTCCTTCTCTCCAGAGATGCTGCCTGTGTAACTCCAGTATTTTGTGTCAATCCTCAAGAGAATCATACTGTTTGCATGACAATTGTAAAGGCAATCCTTTTTAACCTGCATTTGTGCAGTGAACCCAACCTACTTGTCCGTGCCTGTAATCAGCTGGGGCAGTTCCTGCAGCATCGCGAGACCAACCTGCGATACCTGGCACTAGAGAGCATGTGGCTGCTGGCCAGCTCTGAATTCTCCCGTGAAGCGGTGAAGATGCACATCGGAACCGTCATTATTGCTCTCAAGGTAACTCTTTTTGCATTTTTGTTGACTTTATCGGCATATACATTTTGATGATAAAATATCCCATCACAGTGGTTAGAGTATTTTGTTTATTCTTCCTGTGCAATGTGGGCATCAAAGATGTTACACATCATTTTAGGAGGCAGAGCATTTGTGAAGTATTCTCCACAGTGTCCCTCAGCAAATACGCCCTGAGTAAGATTCTGCAAATGCCAAGGTAATTGCAGAATTTGTGTTAGACATCCTTAATTGCTCTTGAGAAGGTAAGCTTCCATTTTAAACCTCTGCAATCCATATGATGAATAAACATCTATAATGCTGTTGGGTATGATGTCCAAGATCTTTAGATCCCATGCCAACAAAGAAATAGTAAGAATTGTCCAAGTTTGAATAATGTGTCTTCAAAGGTTTCAAAGGTCTTTTATTGTCACGTGTACCAAGTAAGGTACAGTGATATTCGAATTACCAAACGGGCATACTGAAAAAAGTAACGTCGGGGGGGGATCGAAGCTCCTGCTTCGAGGCGGTCAAAGCTCCTGCGGCTTGGAGCCCCCGAAGTCGGTCTCTAACCAGGGACCGCAAGCTCCGCAATGCTAAAGTCCCGCGGTTGGGGCTCTCAACGCCGATCTCCAGCAGAGGCCTCCAGCTCCTCGATGTTAGGCCCCAGTGCGGACGGAGATACGATACGGAAAGAAATCGCATCTCCGTCGAGGTAAGAGATTTAAAAACATTTCCGCCACCACCCCCCCACATAAAACAAGCTAAAGAACACTAAAAACATACATTTAACACATACTAAAGAAACAAACGAGAGGGAAGGGACAGACAGACTGTCGGCGAGGCAGCCATTGCTGGTGCCACCTGGTAGTTGGAATGGAACTTGCAAGTGCTGCTGGCCTTATCTTTCTGGTCACAGGATGAAGAAACGTTCATGAATTACTAAAGTGTGTTTTGTAGATGATACACACTCTTTCCAGGTGCACTCATGATGGAAGATTTAGGGTGGCACAAAACTGGGCTGCTTAATCCTGATTCACTTTGAAGTTTGAGTGTTTTGAAACCATGCACTTCCAGGCAAGTAAACAGTTTCTTGAAGGTAGACAAAAGTGCTGGAGAAACTCAGCGGGTGTGGCAGCATCTATGGAGCGAAGGAAATAGGCAACGTTTCAGGCCGAAACCCTTCTTCAGACTCTTATAGACAGTGAGAAGACTTTAGAGGCCAATAAATGAGTTGATCATTGCAGGATACCCAGCGCCTGATCTGTTCATGTCACCACTATATTTATGTGACTGGACCAATTGAGTTTCACGTCAGTAGTGACCCCAGGTGGATGTTGGTGGGGGACTCACCGATGATATTGCCCATTAATGAGATAGCAATTAGACTTTCTTGGTAGAAATGCTCATTGTGTGGCATGAATGACACCTGCTACTTGTATGATTATCTAAACCTTGCTGCATGCAGGCATGGGCTGAATGTACTAGAAAACCACGGTATTTCTGCAGCTGGTCAGATATTGTTCTGAACAATGGTGACCACCAAGGACATCCCTAGAATGGAAATTGCAAATGTCAAGGCAAGGATTTAGTGTCTCAATGGAGATGGTTGTTATTTAGTACTTCTGTGGTAGGAATGTGATTTACCACTAATGGCAGAATCTTTTCAAGGTCTTCAATATCTGTGGAAATACAAACGGAATAAAAAATTATGCAGACTCTAGCAAACATCTCCACTATGAGTCTTCCTCTGTCAAAGTCATTAATAAAATAGCTGAAAATGTTTGGGCCCCTAATAAAAGCCTGTGGTGATTTCCTGGAATGTAGGTGATTGACATCCAATGGCCACAGTTATTTGTGCTGGGTGTGAATTTGGCCAGGAGCAAGTTTTCTCTTTAATTCCAAAGAACGTCAGTGTTACTAAGACAGCCATACGTCACAGTTGGTCGAGGACAATTACTCATACCTCACTTTTGGAATAAGGCTCCTTTTGTCCATATTAGGACCTAAAGTCTGTAGTGTTTTTAAAATTTGATGATGAATGCTTCTGCCCAAAGCCAAAAATTTGTAGTTTTCGATTATGTCTCTGTTGGTAGGTCATTGTTGGTCTGACCATTATACTTATTAATTTACAGAGTCTGACAGTACAGGAACAGGCCCTAAATCCATGCTTGCATTTGGTCTTATCCCTCTACGCCTTGCATATTTAATCATCTGCCTAAATGCCTCTTAAATGTAGTAATTGCATCTGATTCCACCATCTCCTCCAATACACATTCCAAATATGAAACACTCTCCGTGTAAAATCACTTAAGGGGCTGTCCCACTTGGGCGTTTAAAAGAGTTTAGGAGAGTTTCAAAAAATGTCATGTTGAAGACCTCCTTCGACTATGTAGATGACCTCCTTCAACCTCCTTCGACTATGTTGAAGACTAGCTTCGACTAGCTACGACTAACTTCGGGAAAATTGGACACCGAATAGTGGAGAGTGAAGTCAACCACCTTCGTTCTCCTTCGACCTCCCTTCGACTATGATGAAGACTATCTACGACAACCTTCGACTACCCTCGATTACCTACGACTAACATGCCGACTTACAGCGACCTACTACGAGTAAAAAAAGTATCGATTTTTTTTCATGACGACCTTTTTTAACGTGGGTATTTTTTAACATATTCAAAAAAATGCTGTGACCTAGCTGAGGCCTCGAGTACGCGGAGACCACTCTCGAGCATGAAGGAGAGTTACGAAGACATCCTACGACCTCATGTCGACCATGCTGCGAGTATGAGTCGAGGGCAAACTCGCCAGAACTCGCTGATTAGGTCACCCAAGTGGGACAGGCCCTGTACCCTTCAATCCCCATTAAAACACTTTCCTTTCATTTTCAATCAATGGAGTCATTTTGTTCTATCCAACTACCAAGGGTAAAGTATTTTGACTACCCCTATGCTGTATATGTCACTCTTAATCTTTCATATTCCTATCAGTGCACCCCTCAGCGTCCTTTGCTACAGAGAAAACAGGCCTATTATATGATTACATAATTAAATAGTTTATACAATGAGGGGGCAAAGACAGGATAGATAGTCAACATTTTTGTCAAGGCACAGAAGAACCAGAAGACTCAGGTTTGCGCTGAGAAGAGAGACATATAAAGGAGATGTGAAGGTTATGCTTTTCCAAACAGACAACGATGAATACAGGTATGTGCAACAAGCAGAGAGAGGCAGATTTAAAAGGCATTTTGGACAGGTACTGGGATAGGGAAGGCATAGAGGCATGCCTAATCCAGGCAATGAGGTTAGCATAGATGTGCATCACAGCCAACATGGAGGAATTGGGTGGAGGTGTTCTATATTTGTGCTGTAAAGTTCTATAATTCTAAAGCCATCCTGGGGGTGGGAGATTGTAACATTCACGTGGTCCGCCCATGTTTCGACGAATGCACAACCAAATAAGATCAAATGGCACAAGTTGTCCTACAACTTTAGGCTGTGCACACCATACGCAAGAAGAAAGCCATCGTATCCAATCTCATCCCACAACTAAAGTCCTCCAATCCAGGATAAACCTTCAACCAGTGCTTCTGTTTATGCACAGCACAATTAGCAAGTCCACATATGCACAGTACACCTTGTGCTTTCATGCCCACCTTTTTTTGTAGCCATAGCTATTCATCGGAGAGAGTTAGATATAGCTGTTAGGGCTAACGGAATCAAGGGATATGGTGAGAAAGCAGGAACGGGGTACTGATTTTGGATGATCAGCCATGATCATATTGAATGGTTGTGCTGGATCCAAGGGCCGTATGGCCTACACCTGCACCTATTTTCAATGTTTCTATATTTCATCTATAATATTCTAGCTAAATTAACCTCAGTATGACAGAATTGTAAAACCAGTCTTTTATGAGTCTAAGGGCTTTAAATAGATTGGTCCATCTTAATTTATTTTGTTTCCCCTTTCACTCTTTGCTAATGCCTTAGATTGTACCAATCTTTGGTGGCTCTTTGGAAAACTATAAATATAACCATGCCATTGGAAGGACAGTGATTGTGAAGCTTCACTGCATCTTAATGTGAAGACGTTTATTGCCCTCATTATAAAGCAGCTCAGTGAGTTGAAAGATTTACTAATTTGGGCATATCTGTGTTTCAGACCGAGAGGGATGTAAGTGTGCGACAGAGGGCAATGGACCTGTTATATGGCATGTGTGACCGGAGCAATGCCCAGCAAATAGTGTCAGAAATGCTGCAATACTTGGAAAATGCCGATTATTCTATCCGAGAAGAAATTGTGAGTTCCAATAGCATTGGAATGTATTTCTGTTATATTTTGGAAAAAGGACAGAATAATCTGTTCTCAGTTGGAGGTAAGTTGTAGTTATTTAACGTGAGGTCAGACAGGGCCATTGAGGAATATAAAGATAGAAGGAAAGGACTCATGTGGGCAACTTGATGGGGCAAAAGGGGCCATGAAATGGCTTTGCGAGTCAGATTAAAGACAATTCCAAGCCTATATTAAAAATAAGGTTACCAGGGAAAAGTAGTGCCACTCAAGGATCAAGAAGAGAATTTTGTGCTTGGATTCTGGGGATGTCGAAGAGGTGCAAAACAAGGACTTTGTTTCTTTTCACCAAGGAGAAGGAAGTGGACCACATTTGGACTACATTGATAAGACAGATTTAGAGGGATATATGGGCCAAACACAAGCAAAGGAGATTAGTTGAGGTGAGTCAATTTGGACAGGTTGGGCTGAAGTACTTGTTTCTGTGCTGTTTATAAGTCTGTGCATCCCTCATGCTCTTTGAAATATAATCTTGTGGTTATTTAAATCCATCTGAGAGAGATAATGGGTCCATGGTTTAATATCTCATCTGGTGCAGCCATCCCCGCAATTTGAATTGAGTGGCACTGAGATTCTATGCTTATAGTAAGTCTTCATCAGTCTACCACATTGAACATTCTTGCACATTTCAACAGTTGATTTTTTTCCTCTAGGTACTTAAAGTAGCAATCCTGGCGGAAAAATATGCTATGGACTACACTTGGTATGTCGACACTATCTTGAACCTGATTAGAATCGCTGGAGATTACGTGAGCGAGGAGGTTTGGCATCGAGTCATTCAGATCATCATCAATCGCGATGACGTGCAGGGTTATGCAGCCAAGACCGTGTTTGAGGCAAGTTCTCTATTAGATAGGAGCTATTAAATTCTGTGGCACGAGATGCTGAATTCTCCTTGAAATGGATCTAATGCAGAGCTACATAATTACATAACATTACAAATATCTCCACATTCCCTGTGTACATCAATAATGATTTGTGGATGTTGCACTGTAATACCCCATTCTATCGCACATAATACCAAATAATATTTACTTGATTTTATAAAAGTCCTTGCTAGTTTCCAACTGAAGACACTAATTCATGGCTCACATGACTTTCTAAACTTGCTTAGATTCTGGAACTGTGTCAGCAGATTTGGTTACAAAATATAACTCTGTTATTTAAGAACAAAACAAGAAACAAAAAATAAAATACAAACCACATGCTATCATTGGTGTGAGTAAAGAAATGCTGGTGACGTCAAATAAATATTTTATGTGTAGGAAGGAACTGCAGATGCTGCTTTAAACAGAAGATAGACACAAAAAGCTGGAGTAACTCAGCGAGTCAGGCTGCATCTCTGGAGAAAAGGAATAGCTGACATTTCGGGTCGAGAACCTTCTTCAACCTGAGAGTCAGCCTGAGAGAAAGGGTAACGAGAGATATGGACGGTGATGTGGAGAGATGTAGAACAAATGATTAAAAGATATGCAAAAAAGTAACGATGATAAAGGAAACAGGCCATTGTTAGCTGTGTGCTAGGTTAGAACTAGTACAGACAATGAGACTCAACAAGCCAACGGTGAAACTGGTACGATAAATAAATAAATATTTTACATTTCTCCTCAATGTGGAGAGTATAATAAATCTGGTGATAACAGAGAAAGTCCGAGCGTCAAGACTGTGAAGCAAAAGCCAAACTTGTCAAAAGCTGGAAATTCTTATAACATTTTCTATTCTTATTTCTAATAACAATGAGGACCTAAAGGTAATTAATTTCACTAGGAAGAAAATATTAAAGTAAAGGGACTAAAATCCAACAAAATCCAGAAGTGACTGTAGGGATGCTGGATGATCTTCCAAAATGTGTTAAATTATGGAATAGTCCTAGTGATTGAAAAATAACAAATATAACATTTCTCTTTTGAAAAGAAAGGAAAGATAAAATAGGGAACTGTAGACTATTTAACTTGACAAGCTGCCGGAAAATATCCAGATTCCATCATTAAGGTTATAATAATGTGGCATTTATATACTCACATGGTGACTAAACACTGTTAGCAGAGTTAATGTTGGAAAAATAATGTTTAACAAACTTAATTTTGTTTTGAGGATATTACAAACAGGGTAAGTGGGTACTGTACCTGGATTACCAAAAGGCATTTGACAAATGACTACATGATACTGTTAGTTAAAAGCCCATATGGGGTAGGACAACACATCAACATGGTTGGGGTGTGGGCAGGGACTGTTACAAGACTAAACTCGACCCTATTGAGTGGTGAACAAGGCTCAAGGGACCATTTTGCTCCTTTTTAAAATCTATTTGTGTATAAGTTGTAGAGTGGCACATTGATCTGTATTGGGCCTTTCATAAGTGATATGGATGAAAGGACAGAACGTGACATGGCCATCTGTTAAACATTGTGAGAGTACCCACTGCCGCCACCGCCGCCGCCGCCAGCACCGCCACCGCCGCCACCACCATCGCCACCGCCGTCGCCACCGCCGCCACCACCACCACCGCTGTTTTACAGTTGTATACAGCTTTAATATAACCACCCTGCTCTTACATTCTGTGCCTCGTCTAATAAAGGAAAGCATGCTGTATGTCTTTTTAAACAAGTTATTAACCATTTGTAACTCATTTAAAAATCTATGGACATTGTTTTCCTTCACACCTCTCAATATCTTTGTATATTTCCTTGATATTTTGCAATTCCCCACATACATTACTTCTCTGGATTAAATTTAATTTGCCAATTTTGTATCCAATGTGTTAACTCATCCTGTAGTCCAAATTCTTCATTCAAATGGCCAATTTTTGTATAATTTGTCAGTTTAATTATCATGCCCAGTATAGTTAAGTGTAAATGATTAATATTACAAAAATCAAGGGGTTGCTAAGTGGGTTCTGTGGAAATGTTTTGGTAACAGTCTTCCAGTCAATCTTTGCTTTCTACCATGGAGCCAATTTTATATCCAATTTGCTATTCTCCATTTGATTCCTTTGGATTTGACTGGCCTGTCATGTGAGACCCCATCCAATGCCTTATAAAAATCCACAAATATTACATCAGGCATTTGTTCATAGACTACAGCTCAGTGTTCGACACAATCATCCCTCTGCACATCCCTCTGCAACTGGATCCTTGACTTCCTCATCAATAGACCACAATTTGTACAAAATCAATCTGAAGAAGGGTCTCGACCCAAAACATCGCCCTTTCTCTCCAAAGATTCTGCCTCACCCACTGAGGCATTTTGTGTCTCCAGGATTTTGTGTCTACCATTGATTTAAACCAGCATTTGCAGTTCTTTCTTACACAATCTGTACAAATTGGCAGCAACACTTCCTCCTCGATAACGATCAGCACAGGAGCTTCTCAAGGCCTCAGACCCCTGTTCTGCTCACTCTATACACTTGACTGTGCAGTCGGATACAGTTCTAACTCCATCTTCAAAATCCCTGACAACACCACCATTATTGGGTGAGTATAGGTGTGAGATCGATCAACTGACCAAATGGTGCCAGAACATCAACCAAAACAAGAAACTGGTAATTGAATTTGGAAGAGGATGGTCGAGGATGGAAGATATTAACCTTTTATTGATGGAACGGTGGTGAGCAAAACCAAGGCAAAAATTTCAAATTCCTGGGCAAGCCAATCTCTGATGATCTGTCCTGGACCCAGCTCATTGACCCAATCGTAAAGGAAATGCATCAATGCCTGTAATTCCTTAAAAACTTGTGAAGATTCAATATGTCAATGAATACTCTCTTGAACTTCTACAGGTGTACAGTCAAGAGCATATTGGCTAGTTGCATCACAACCTAGTTTGGCAACTCAAACGAAGAAGATTGCAAAAAGTGGAGAACACTGCCCAGTCCATCACGAGTACTGACCTCTCCACCATTGAAGTGATTTGCAGGAGTGGCTGCATCAAAAGATCAGCCAGTATCATCAGAGTGTCCAATAATTATCACTTACTATTGTGTGTTTTCTGATCTTTCAAAGAAATGGATATGAAATATTAATTTCACAAATTCCATTATCTACCACATATGGAATCATAATATCTCAGCATTTTTATTAACAGATATTGCTCTTCCTAAAAAAAAAGTCACTTTCCACTGGGTCATATGTGGACAATAGTTTTAATGCATTCATTATTCTGAAATATGTCTATATTTATTACCTTCCCAACAAGTGATTCTCAATTTTTTTTTTAACATTTTCATCTGACAAATATTATCTCCAGAAACTGAAATTTCGAATATCTAAAATGCGTTAAAATCAATAAAATGGTGGCATAAAATAAATTTCATAATAACATCAAATTTATGAATTCAATTATATTTTAATGCATTCATCTACAATTTAAATAAAGCACCTTTAAAATGGAAAAAGCATCAAGTCACTTCAGGTGCAAGGAAATTGGATGTTACGGCAGGTAAAATGTTTTTTTAATTTATATTTTTAAACACTATTCGGAGGAATATGCTAAAACAGAGAATATGGTTTTTTTTTGGAAAATGGATTGGACTGTCCATAACTCAAACTGAATTTTAAAGCAAAAATGAGGATACAATTATTCAAGATGCAAGCTCTGCCTTTGGATTAAAGTAATTAAAGTGTTACTTTTTGAAACAGGGGTACATCTAAAGTACATTTTGAAAGGTGAAATAAACCTCCATCTGCTTTGCTGCAAATCCTCTACCTTGGATCTTTATTTGATTTGATTTGTGAGTGTTTAAAGTTTTGATTGACAGAGTTAATAAATACAGGCTTTTTCTGATGACTGGAAGCAAAATCCATCGGCCTCACTGGCTACCACTTTGCTAGAATTTGGACCGAGCATTAAATCCAAGATTTTCCGTTAACATAAAATTGGATTACTTACAAGTCCAGAACATTGTCATATTTGTCCCTTTTAAAATAGTTGGCTACTGGAGCACTTAACCATGTCTCTGTTTCCAACTGACCAATTATTTCAGTGCTTTCTTGATAGTCTACCAGGCTAAACCTTCCATAAACTTGACATCATCTCAAACACTGCTCCACAATTCCAAATATTATTTTTGAATTATGTTGTCTCCCCATCACTAACTTTAAACTTATTCTAATGTTAATTACCCCTCCAAGACCACTGTCCTTTTGTCTGTAATTTGCTGCAGCTCTGTAACCCATCAAAACTATGCATTCTTTCATTTTGGGCCTCATACATTTCTCAATTCCTGATCATTGAAAACCATTTTTTCAGCTATCCAGATAATGATGGAATTTTCTTGAAAAAACGAATCTTTTCCCAAGTTTTTCATCACCTATCCTAACCTCCTGAGGCCCAATGTCAATATTTGTTTGTTACCTTGCAATGGGACACCCTGGAACAATTCAGTGCATGTGTGGCGTTTTATACAGCATTTTTTTTTAAATGTGTTGCTGGAAGTAAAGGAATGGAGTAGGAGAGTGGCCTAAATTGAAGATAAACACCAGGAGCAATTAGTGAGGCTGAATTAACAGTTTTTCTTACTTTTCAATTTCATTGACAATGGACAATGGGTGCAGGAGTAGCCATTCGGCCCTTCGAACCAGCACCGCCATTCACTGTGATCATCCACAATCAGTACCCTATTCCTGCCTTCTCCCCATATCCCTTGACTCATATATCTTTAAGAGCTCTATCTCTGGAAAGCATCCAGAGAATCGGCCTCCATTGCCTTCTGAGGCAGAGAATTCCACAGGTTCACGACTCTTTGGGTAAAATGTTTTTCCTCATCTACGTTTTAAATGGCCTACCCCTTATTCTTAAACTATGTCTCCTGGTTCTGCACTCCCCCAACATCGGGAGCATGTTTCCTGTCTCTAGCGTGTCCAATCTAATCTTATATGTTTCAATAAGATCCCCTCTCATCCTTCTAAATTACAGAGTATATAAGCCCAGTCACTCCATTCTTTCAACATCTGACAGTCCAGCCATCCCAGGAATTAACCTCCTTGTGGAATATTGAGTTTGAAGTTATTGTGTATTATTTCTTGACAGGCCCTGCAAGCCTCTGCCTGCCACGAGAATCTTGTGAAAGTGGGTGGATATATCCTGGGAGAGTTTGGTAACCTTATTGCTGGTGACCCAAGATCCAGGTTAGTTCAATTCACTTCTCTGGCTGACCTTTATAAAGCTATTTGTTGTGGCTTTGTGTAGTCTTTCCCTCAAATCATGGGCAGTACAGAGTCACCATTACTAGACTTCATAATCCAAAGCAAATTCAGAATGAAAGACTGGTAATTGATGAAAATTAGCAGAGTACCAATGACTCTGGCATGGATATCAGATGGACTGCAGTCAAGTACAAACGTTTTTTTATTTGTTGAGATTCCTCCTGTGTTTTGTCAGACATATTGCCATTGGCTGATACAAACTTTCCAGCATTGGGTTGTAATTCCATTGTCGGTGGCTGCCTGTGGCCACCCGGGGTAATTCTATTTATAGTGACAGATTTTCATATTGTTTCATATTGATTCTTTCCTTTAGTCACTATGATTGAAGACGGGATCAGGAGATAATCGAAACGCACTCACGAGCTCTCCACGACACATTCAATGCCGTCGAAAGATAAATCTTCCCAACACAGTCTCATGATTAATAGTTTCTTTATTGTAGTAGTAAAAACAGTAAGATATTCATCCAAACTTCTTCTTGTATAAGTACATTTTAATCTTACTCGTGCATGGTCGAAAGCTGTGACCTCTCCCCCATGCTTCTTCAAACTAAACTAACTAGTCTGGGTGAGAATCCCAGCCGCAAACACGCCTCAGACTACGTATAAACCCCACCCACATCATTATAAGCAGATAGAATTTAAAGGTAACTGGTTATGGTCGAGCGGCAGTGGGCGGCGCGACTCTCGTCGTAGCGGCCTCTGCAGTCCGTCTGTCTTTTTTTTATTTTTTGTCTCGTTGAGTGTAGTTAGTGTTTTTCTTTTAGCTGGATATGTGGGGGGGCGGGGTGGGGGAAAGTTTAAAATCTTTTCCCTGTACGGAGGACCAGACCTTTCCTCTGTCGGGTCTCCGTTGCCGTTGGGGCCTAGCACCGTGGAGCGGCCTCCAACCGGACCTGGCGCTCCAGTCGCGGAGCTGCGGACTTACTTACCATCGTGGGGCTGACCGAGTTCGGAACGGGAGGAGCTGTGGTGGCGCGCTGCCGCTGCCCAACCCCGGAGATTCGGAAGCTCCAGCTGCAGGCCGGTGGACGTTAACACCGGGAGCTCGCGGGTCTCTGGTGGGAGACCGCTTTTCGGAGCTCCCGTGGCAGCAACTTCTCCCGCCCGAGTTGCGGGGTTGAAGACGACCTGGAGCGGGGCCTTACATCGCCCGGCACGGCTTTGATGGCCACGGGACTTGCTGGCGCCCGCCGGGGGCTCTAACATCAAGACCCGGAGTGTAGCCTTGCATCGCCCGGCGCGACTCATTTACCATCGCCCGCCGGGGGCTTTGACTATGACATCGGGAGGAGAATGGGGAGAGATACGACTTTGTCTTCCATCACAGAGAGGAGGAGATGCACTGTGATGGATGTGTGTGTGAATTGTGTTGTGTCTTGGTTCTTTTCTTGCATGTATGACTGCAGAAACTAAATTTCGTTTGAACCTCAATGAGGTTCAAATGGCAATAAACGCTATTGTATTGTATTGTATAGTTATAACACACTGAGTTAAGCTAAATGGCTACTACACTATCATCAGTGTATTATGGGAAGATAGATACAAAATGCTGGAGTAACTTAGCTTTATCCAGGCAGCATCTTTGGAGAGAAGGAATGTGTGACATTTCTGATGAAAACCCTTTGGTGTACTTTCCCCTCCTCTCTCTGCCAAGAGTCACTCGCTGAAGAAGGATGTTGACCTGAAATGTCACTAATTCCTTCTCTCCAGAGGTCCCACAATGTATGATGGGAGTTGCAATTCCCTTTCACCCTCATCCTCTTTCTACACATGCCAAAGTATTGCTGGGACAATGCATTTTCAGAATGCAAGGAGCTATCATCCTCCTTTCATTAGACATTGGTGACGATAGTAGGTAATCTGTGCTCTAAAATGAGCCAATAAAAACAAAATAACAGATAACATGACAGTTTAGACAATAGTTGTCTCACAAAAATTACTATCTTTAACTGTTAAGAACTATGGAAAGATTCAGTCTGAGGATGAACTCCACTTGAACTCTCATTTCATTGTAATAGAATGGAAAGGTTATAATCGCGTGAAATTGCAAACAATGAAACCGCTGCACAGGAAGTGCTATTTGACTCGCATCATCAAAATTAAATATTATCTTAGTTTTCCTTCCTGGATCAAAAAACAAAGTACTGGAGTAACTCAGTGGATCAAGCACATCTGGAGAGGGAAATGGACAGATGACATTTCAGGCCGGGACCCTGCTTCAGACTGATGGAGTAAGGGGAAATATAAACTGATAAAAATAGTTGGGCTGAAGGAGCGGGTAAGAGGTGGCTAATGGTAGGAGGGCTGATTGGCAAATGAATCAGGTGGGGAAGAGAAAGGTGGAGATAGTAACCAAGACTGGAAGTGAGACATGGAGAACCAAATAGGGTGCAAATGGTGGATTCTGAACAGGAAAGAAGATAGAGAGTTCATATTGAGTAGACACAAGCAACTGCAGATGCTGGTTTACAGAAAAAGAGACAGAGCACTGGAGTAATTCAGCAGATCAGGCAGCATCTCTGAAGAATGTCAGTGGGTCAGGCAGAATTTAAGCAGGTCAAGCAGCATCTTCTGGCAAACAACACGTATTCAGCAAAGCGGTCGCCTAACCTCCACTCAAGGAGCCAGCTGGAAAACCAGCTGAGCACTCTTTGTTATTGGAGCAATACACGTGATTGTGTTTTATTTAACAATCGTTTAGATGTGCAGGTTGAAGATGAGGGAATGGGGTAGAAAGTGGGCTTTGTGAACCATAGGCATTGGAGCTCTCTGGTGTGTAATAGGTGGACAGTTTTACAGGACTAGCTTGGTGTTCAAGTTCAATAGTATGTGTTCTGACCAAAAGGCTATTAATTGTGCCAGCTCCACCTTTTTAGACTGATCTAATCGTACAAGTCTTTAATTATATTTACTTAGTGGAATAGGCAACTGAGAAACTGTTAATTTCTTTCTATCCTTGTGAATGATATAAAATGATTGTCTAATAATGGTCCTATATTATACACATTATATTATATTACTATAATATATAATGTACTGTATTTATGACTACAATACTCTGTTGTGCTGCAGCGATGCAAGAATTTCATTGTCCTATCTCGGACACATGACAATAAACTCACTTGACTCCTTGTTGGATTATGGTTCATAATGAATTCTTGTCTCTTATCCTGGAGCATTGAGACCACATGCAGCAACACAACAGCAAGCTCAGACCAACAAATAGCCCATAAGTAATATTGACTTTTGGACATCTCTGTCCTGGATTGGCCAGTTTCCCACTTTTTCACTATTATGGGTAGGTAATGTTGCTCGATTCTGCAGATGTGATGGAATGTGTAAGGTTCAGATGCAAGTTATTAGGCTGTGTGAAACTACGAGGGGCTGTAAAATAACTGTATGGTCACAACCTTTAAAGAGCATTCTACAAGTCATCTTTTTTTCCTTTCAACTTAATGTTATTGGGTCAGGTAATGAGTTGAGATTTCACTAGGAGCCTAAAGTGACACGTGTTCAATACAGCACTTTCACAGTTCCATTTTTAGATCAAGTATTAAACCTGGCCGTCCAGGTTTAGTCTCTGTACTAAAGTGGATTTGAAAATTTCACTAAGATTTTTGAAGAGCAGATTTTGCTTGTGACCTGCCATACATATTTCAAAGCCAGTAATTAAAATAATTTGTCTCATAGTTGTGGGATTTTCGAATGTGACTGCTATACTTGCAGCCTTCCAGATATTGTATTTCGTTGACTGTAAAGGACTTTGAAATATTCTGCGATTGTGAAAGTTGTTTCTCTTTATTTTCAGCCCCTTAGTACAGTTCGGCCTGCTTCACTCTAAGTTTCACCTGTGCAGTGTGGCCACGCGAGCTCTTCTGCTTTCCACTTACATTAAGTTTGTGAACCTGTTTCCGGAGATTAAGTGTACCATTCAAGATGTGCTTCGCAGTGACACCCAGCTGAGGAATGCGGATGTAGAACTGCAGCAACGGGCTGTTGAGTACCTGAGACTCAGTTCCATAGCAAGCACTCCCATTCTGGTAGGTAGAACAACATTGAATATGTGACTTCCGTTGCACCACATTCATATCATTATTTCCTCCTTTAAAGATTTAAGGATATTTTCATAGTTTCAAGACAACAATGCTTGCGTCCATTCTTGTATGGCATATTGTTATCTTTTCCAATGTTCAGGCTTCTGTTGTAATTTCTTATCTAATTGTTTGTACATATTGACAAGTTTCTGTCTTCTTCCCAGGTATTTTGCTTTGCTGAGTCCGTTTACATATTTCTGCTCTGTCTGCTTCCACTGCCCCTGTCTGTAGCGGCTCAAATCCATAGTAGAATTCTTGAGTATATCCAAATTAGTTTTCTGGAGCAAAATGTTCTTGATGAGAGAGGATGCTGAAAAGTTTCACAATGATTTTGCTGGAATTGGAGTGCTTGATATAAGGATAAGCCGAGACTGTTTTCCCTGAGGTGAAGGAGGCTGAGGGGTAACCTTATAGAGATTTATAAAATTGTGAGACACATAAATAAGGTGTCTGGCTAAACTTTTTCCCAGAGTAGAGGATCTGATCTTGAGGGCATAGGTTTACGGTAAGAGGGGAAAAATTCTAAAGTGGACCAAAGGGCAAGATGCTTGCACCAAATGTGGTGAATATATGCGCAATTTTACTTCGGAGTCATGTGAGTGACTACGTGAAGTCCCGCCAGGCGCACGCGCGTCATTACGTCCGCGCACGTCGCACTGAACGGGCCGGAGGGTCTAAGGGCCCAGTGATTCCCCAGGCAGCTGTTCAATAAAGCCCATATCAAGAGGAATATGTGGACTATCATCAAGGGGATTTCCTTCCAGCGCCTTGTTTAGCACTGGAGGATGCCTCCCTAATATATGACTTGGGAGAAGCGGGGCAGGATGCAGCTGACCCCATGTCTAGTGTCCCTGCTTATGTGCAAACACCAGAGCACAAGAGCCACGCTCCGGGTGTCCCGGATATTGCAATGAGTTTGCTTTTCCGGAGGGGACTACTGAGGCAATGGAGGTATACCTTGCCAACAATATCAATTATTTAGTGTCTCACCAGCTCCAGCAATTTATGATGCAAGAGACTACCTATAAAAAGTAGACACCTGTTTACTGTGCATCACTGAAAGTGCCCACGGTGAACCCAGTAATTTGGGCATCCATGAGTCCTTCTATGAGAGGACAGGAGGTTTGGCATTAATGCGTCCTCCAACTGGTGGCTGCAGCAATTACTGCATTTGGCACTATGGTCAAAGTGACCATGATTACTCAAACTCAAAAAGATATGTTGGCTCTATTATGCAATGCATTCTTTGAAGTAAATTGCATTAGAAAAATCGGCATCAGGCCAACTCTCAATCAAAAGTTTTGCTGCACTATGTAAGGCGACAAATATACAAACGCCTGAGTTCCTGTTCGGAACGGACCTTGTCAAACAAATACGTGATAGTGATGATGAGGCAAAAACAATTGGTTTGATGAAGCCAAGCATATCACGGCCACCTATTCGCAAACCAGGGTTTGTGTACTGAAGGTCGGATCCAGGTGCTGGACCGAGCAGGGGGAGGCCAGTGGGGCAACGAGGTTACCCACTAAGACAGAGCGGCTTCAACCCCAATATGAGCAGACAGCAGGCTTACAGGCCAACTGCAGAGGTACAGGGAACTTTTGTTTAAGGTTCTGATGCACAACCTCCTATTGGAGGTAGATTACAAATGAATGGTGCTGTATTACATGTGATATGTTTATACTAAATACTGTGTCAGGTTCTCCCATTGAGTTTATCTCAGGGATAGATCCATCTCAGCAGCACGAGCCAAATAAAATGTTGGTGTTTTTCTGCTCCAGAGACTGAACAGCTTAACGATGAGATTAAGAATTTATGCCAAAAAGGAGTGATTGAGAAAGCCATTATTCATCCTCAACAATTTGTGTCCAATATATTTCCCAGACCTAAGAAAGATGGGGGTTGTAGAGTTATTCTGGACCTCACCCACTTAGATTCTTCAGTTCTCTATAGACATTTTAAATGGACACTTCGTTACTGCAAAACAGCTGGTCTCATAAGGTTGTTATATGGCAACTATTGATTTGCAAGATGCGTATTAGTCAGTGCCAATTCATGCTCATTATCGCAGGTACTTGAAATTTAATTGGATGGGACAGCTGTGGCAATATAAAGCATTGCCTAATGGATTAAGTTCAGCACCTAGGCTATTTACTAATTGTCAAAACCTGTGCTGGGGCTATTGAGGGCCCATAATCACATTGTCATGGCTTATTTAGATGATATCTTAATTATCAGCAACACTAAAGAGTCAGCTAAGGAATCGGTTGCAGTAATCAAAAATGTGTTTGAAGCATTAGGATTTTTGGTCCACCCAACTAAGTCTACATTACAGCCAACCCAAAATATTGAGTATTTGGGATTTCTTATTGATTCAGTTGATATGACAGTAACATTACCAACAGCCAAGGTTGTGGATATTGCTGATGTCTGTACTTGCCTCACACAAAAACTTATACCTCCATCCGAGAAGTTGCTAAGGTCATTGGGAAATTGGTAGCAGCTTTCCCTGCAGTACAGTTCGGTCCTTTGCATTATCAACATTTGCAAAGAGCAAGAGAACAAGCACTAAAAGAGCATGTAGGCCATTTTGATCGGGTTATGCAGTTACCAACCACAGCTCTAGCAGAATTGCAGTGGTGGATTGTTAATGTTAATCAAGCTACCAATAACATTTTGGTGCAGGAACCTTCAATGATGTTACAGACTGATGTAAGTGCTCTCGGATGGGGGGCTACGGACATTGAGTCTAGCTGTGGGGGTAGATGGAATGAACAAGAAGGTTTGATTCTAAACACACAAGGAATTATTGGGGGCATTTTATGGGTTAAATGCATATTTCTCCACAATGAATAATTTACACGTTCAACTCCAGATTGATAACACCACAGGAGTGGCATATATTAATCATATGGGAGGAGCAAGATTAGTTTCATGTGATAGCATGGCTAATCTTATATGGCATTGGTGTATTTTGAGAAACATCTGGCTTTCAGCCATCTACCTACCAGGGGTAGACTATGTGGTGGCAGACCATAGGTCACGAAAATCTAATGACAGTTAGAATGGATGTTGAATTCTAAAGTTTTCAAACAATTGTCACTCGATTTGGGTTGCCAGATTTTGATCTGTTTGCATCCAGACTGAATCACCAGTTGCCTAAATATGTTTCATGAGAGCCAGATCCAGGAGCAGTAGCTGTGGATGCATTTTTGTTACATTGGGGGCACTCATGCATTTATGCTTTTCCTCCATTTTGTCTGATTACGAAATGTCTAACCAAAATAGAGCGTGACTCCGCTACAGGCGTTTTGGTGGTCCTAGATTGGCCAACACAACCATGGTTCTCATTGGTACTCAGAATGATGGTTCAGCCATTCATGATGATTCCCAGCTGCAGTAATTTGTTGGTGCATCCGGTTACAGGAGAAAGTCACCCATTACATGACCGTATCAATTGTTGGTCTGCAGGTTCTGAGCAGACCATTCCAAGGCTTTGGATTGTCGAACAGGACCATGGAAGTTATCACTGCAGCCTGGAAGAATAGTACTAAAAAACAATATGTGGTTCACATAAAGAAATGTGACATGTTCTGTGTACAATCAAATATATCTTACCATACTGCAACCATAAGTGATGTGTTGGAGTTCCTTGCTAAATTGCATTTTGATGAGCACTTGAGTTATAATGCTATTAACAGTGCTCAGAGTGCTTTGTCCTCCTATTTAGGGCAGTCCTCAGGACAACAACCTATTGGGGCTCATCCGTTAGTATCCCAATTTATGAGAGGAATTTTTAACAAAAACCCTCCTAAACCTAGATATCTGGGATATCAGTATAGTTCTCACACGGCTTCGACAATGGGCTCCAATTACATCATTGTCTATGCAGAGATTAACTCTGAAAGTGGTTATGCTAATGGCGCTGGTTTCAGCACAATGTGTACAAACATTACAATTGTTACGAATAGATTGTATGCATTTGTCTGTAGGTGACATTACATTTTATGTCTATGATTTAATCAAACAAAGCAGGCTAGGTATGGCAGGAACCAAGGTGACGTTTAAAGCATATCCTGTTGACCAAATGTTATGTGTAGTTAAACACTTAAGCCAATATCTTAAGTTAACAAGGAATCTCAGAGGTTCTGAGACAACACTGTTCATTAGTCACAAAAAGCCATATAAAGAGTGTCAGGACAAACTATTCCAGATGGTTGAAACAGGTTCTCAATTATGCTGGAGTCAACACTCATGTATTTAAACCTCACTCCACCAGGGCGGCTTCAACATCCGTGGCGAAGGCTCAGGATGTGCCGCTAGACCAAATCCTCACGGCCGCAGGATGGTCTAGAGAGTTGACATTCTCACAATTTTATGATAAACCTGTACAGACAGTGCCACGGTTTGGGCATGCTGGTTTTGGGTTCCATTTACTTAATTTGCTTTGTTTTATATCATTATTTGTAATTTTCCCATGGGATAGAGGGGTTATTACTGATTTTTGTTATTATTATTTAAAATAGTTATTGAATATTTGAAGCAATGTTCAATATATTATTTATTCTCTACTGTGTCAACCGAAGCAGTTTGTCGTATGGAGTGCATCTACGGCATGTAAACACAGAGCTTTGAAATCTTCACGTAGTCACTCACGTGACTCCGAAGTAAAATAGTAAGATTAAACAAGAACTTACCAGTTCGAAGTTTGATCCTTATTTTATGAGGAGTTACGTTGAGGGATTACGTGCCCTCCGCTCCCACCCTCATAATCTAAGTGATCATCTGGTAGTTTTAGTATTTTTAAACCCTTACTATGTTACTTCGGCTATTTGTTTTCTGTGTTTTTACGCCGCTGCTTTGAAGTATGACGCGCATGCGCCTGGCGGGACTTCACGTAATCCCTCAACGTAATTCTCCTCTGATTGGACGGTGTTTCCAATCTACCACGCATACGCCCATCCACGACTTTTTCTGGCCGACAGGTTTGGATCTTAGAATCTGGATTGAGCTGTCGGATCTGTGACTGCGCTGATAGTTTAGTTTAGTTTATTGTCACGTGTACTGAGAAGCAAGATTTGGCTTGCTGGATTGCAATTAGTTGGCTTAACTCTTCCTTTTTGAATAATTGTTCAATGCTTAAAGTTTTCTTATCTTCTAGCCTCATATATTCAGCCAAAGAGTAATAAAGTCTTTCACTTTATTCTGTTTAAATGTCTCTATCAGGAATTGACTTGCCTTCAAGCAGTTCTTTCTTCTTCAGTTTTGTTAAATCATTTCAAATTTTGTAAAGTAGTCTTATTCACAATTGAAAATTAGATTTTGGTCTTTCCATATTCTTTCCCTCAATGAAAATGTAACCATTATCGAACTACTCCACTATTTTGTTCCCATAGATATCCAATCCATATTTCCATCTTTTTACACAAGTCATTTTTTTTGTTTGTCCAGGGTGATTTTTATTGTTTGATTCCCAGGGTGAATTTTTGTTCTGTGAAAAGAGATAAAGCATATTGAGTTGAGAAAACTGGGAGGTGATCTCTTTTAAACATACTCAAGTCTTATGAGGTATGTCAAAGTAGAAGCAAGAATGATGTTTCCCTTGACTGGAGTGTCTTGAACCAGAGGGTCACAGTCTTTAAGTTAGCCATGCAAGACTGAGATGAGAGAAAAGCCTTCATCCAGAGCCTAGTGAGTCTTTGGAATTCTCTAGCCAAGAGGACTGGTCTCTGAGCACAAATGTGGGATAAAAAGATTTTTGGATGTTAAAGAAATCAATGGATATGGGCTTAGTGCAGTGAAGTACTGTTGGGTCAAATAATTTATTAGGTGACAGAAGGAATTAGGAGCTAAATGTCCTATTACTGCTTCTCTTCCTTCTGAATCTAAATTCAACTTTATTCTTGATTCTGAGGACCTGGCGCTGTACTGGAGAGGGAGAGAATTGTTGTAGATTGTAATGGGAGCTGGAGGAAGGAAGCAACAGGAATTGGTACTGAAATGAGGGATTTTAGTAACAGAGTGCAAAACCTAGCTGGTGGAGGAACAACAGTATTTTTAATTAGAGTGTGAATAAAGAAAAAGCAAGGAATGTAATTGGACGAAATGGACAGTGTTATCATCAATAACTTTTAAACAGGAAACGCTGTGTAATAACCCAGATCAATAATCACAGGTTGAAGTCAAATGCAGTCCATGTCCATTTTAGCACAGTTTCAGCTTGAAGTAGTAATACTGCTCTATTCAGCATGATGTAATGTTTAACTGGAAGAATTTGGGTCTCAGTCTGAAGTTTACCAATTGATATTTACCATTTACCAGCTTTGCATGTATTGGCAGTACTTTGGGTATACTTGCAGTTCTTGACTCTCACCAGCTGACTTGTTTCTTTGCTGCTAGGCAACTGTATTGGAGGAGATGCCACCATTCCCTGAGAGGGAATCTTCAATACTCGCCAAGCTGAAAAAGAAGAAGGAATCCGGCGCCCTAACTGACCTCGAGGATGCAAAAAAGGAGCCTACTTTTGATGTCAACGGTGGTCCTGAAGTCAATGTGGCAAAAAAGGGCCTGGTACGCGGTAATAACAATCTGTCATAGCGTTCTGGCACTTGGCCCAAAAGGGAAACGATTTGAAATATGACAAAATAGAGCAAGAATGGATGTTTCAGCTCTTTTCACTTGCTTCACTGTTCAACAAGAATATGGCTGATTATCATTTCAATGCCATTTTCCATCCTTATCTGCATAACCCTTGATAATATCCAAAGATCTATCATCTCCTTTATGAATGACCTCGATGACTGACCCAATGCTGCCCTCCAGGGTAGAGCATTCCAACTGTTCCCCACCCTTTCACTGAAATAAATTCTTCTCATTTCACTCCTAAATGCCACTGCGACTACTGCCTGGACTCTGCACCCTTCCAGCCACAGAACGTCAATCCTATCAATACATGTCAAACCCTTCAAGACTTTTGTATGTTCAATATCATTCTTCTAAACTATATAATCCTAGCCTACACAATCAACAGACCCATCATCCCAGGTGCCATTCTACTGAATCTTTGCTGAAAGTATTGTATTTCAGTAAAATAAAGACCCTAAATAACTGCAGTAAGACAATCTTTGCTCTCACCAAGTTCCCATAAAAATACAATAAGACATCTTTACTGTTGAACTCAAATCCTTCAGTAACAAAGGCTAATATATCATACGTCTGCTGCACTGGCATGATAGTGTTAAGTATGACACCCAGCTCCTTTTGAACATCTTCACCAACTCCAGAAGATTAAGATGCATTGGATCATTAGGGACATGGTCATATGAATTTGCAACTGGGTTACTGACAGAGAACAAAGAATTGTAGTGGAAAGACAATATTCAGGCTGTCTGTGAGAAGTGGAGTTTGCACGTTCTCCCTGTGACTGCATGACTGCATAAATATGTGCAGATTTGTAGATGAACTGACCTCTGTAAATTGCTCTCAGTGTGTATGGAGTGGATGCTAAAGTGGGACAACATAGCTCTAGTGTGAACGGGTGACCGATGGTAGGCATAGAATCAGTGGGCCAAAGAGCTTGTTCCCATGCTGTATCTCTGAACAAAATACTCTTAGACAGGCATATAGATATGCAGAAAATAGAGGGATGTGGGTTATATGCAGGTAGATAAGTGATGGTCTTGGCATCACGATGGGCACAAACACTGTGGGCTGAACGATCGGTTCTTGTGCTATAGTGTTCTGCGTTCTATGACGTGGGATTTGGATAGGGGTTGAGTTTGCCGACTCAAGATTAGTGGTGGAGGCAAATACAAACGTAATATTAAAAAATGAACTGGATAAATATCTCAAAGAAAATAATCTGTAGGTCACATAGAGCCAGTGTGGTGTCAATAGCTTAAATCATGCAAAAGGTTTTAGATATTAAAGGAATCAAAGAAAATGAGAATAGTACATGAAAGTGGTACTAATGTAATACACTGGGAATGACCTTATTACATAACAAAGCTGCATGACCTACTCCTGCATTTTTAATGCTCCCTTCTTGCTATAACCATTCCGTGATTCCATGAAGAATCCTCAAAGTAGAATGATTGACTGAACATAAAAACATAATGCTGAGGTTGCAGCTACTCTTCAAAATATGACGGATAAATATTGTTGCGGCACTCTGAAGGGAACTTTCTTCTGCATCTAATTTCACTGTATTTAGCCTATCCCACTGTACCACTGTGTTCAGTGGGACAGCTTATCCTGTTTCCAAAATGAATATGGTTGTGTATTTATTTCTCAATTCTTTTGAAATGTTGTATATTTGACTGTTCCCTGCTATTGCTAAAACAGTTTACCTGCTTTGTTTGTTCCATTAGAACAACCCCCAACCTCGATCTCATGAGCTTCTGACTCTGCAGTTGGCTGCAATGAACAGACCTCGCCCCAGCTCTCACAGGAACACCCCTCACTCACTAGCTCCATCATTTCTTTACCCAGGAGCACAAGTATACACTTCTGAGGTTCTCTTTAAGTTGTGTGGCTGCATGAATTTGGCAGAGACCTGGTTGACCGGTTTATTATTTATAAGACTCTCACACAAACTGACTGACACTGTGATTTCTCAGTTACTGTTTTTATTTAAACAAAAATATTGGAAATATTCAACAGGAAAGAGAGAATGATTGTTTCAGATCGATTACTTTTAAAAAATCAGAACTGGAAAAGGCTGTGTGGCTGTCTATTGCCTTTTTTAAGTTATTTTTGGAAGGACCACATTTTGTACTACTAACAGTGGTCTAGGCCATGTGATGTGTGTTGCTTGCTTTATGCTTGTGGACTTCTGGAAATAACTGGTGTTCCTTAAGTAGAAGGAATATCCTGGCATGCAGGACAAGCTCTTGAATCTGCTGGATGACGATTCAAGCCACCGCACAGGTTCTGATCTGACAGTGTGGTGATGAGCGATAGTACACAGTCTGAGAGCCCATCTTTCAGATCCCTCGACTGCCTGCCTCGGCAAGTTCAGGTAGTTATTGCAGGGCCCCTTTGTGTTATTTGAAGAGCTGCGGAGACTTATCATAGTTTGATGGTGAGTATATCTCCCTTATTCAAAATTGCTGTAAGTAGATTATTTAGTAATTCAATAATTTGATTCTCTGATTCTAGCGTGTACATGTAGTCTCCTTCATGTACTCTAAATTGGTCATTAAATATTATAACCTTGAGGTATTAAGTTCTGACAAATTGCTGATAATTCTGAGCCTTCAAAACTGGTTTGAGTAGATTGTCATGTTATATGTCACCTGTACTTAGTTTTCCAGTTCTCATTTCAAGCAGTGAGGTTTGTGACATGTTTTCTAATGCTTAGTGTGTTTTTACTTCAGGCCTTCCATTCCTCAACAACTGATCTTATGGATGTTAGATCAGTTCATCTTCTGAATTCACGTCCCTCAAATCCGTCTGCAGGTGATTTATTGGTGGACGTATTCTCGGACATAGATGCTGGAGTCATCTCTCATGTGCCTGGTACTGAAGCCAATTTTGTGAGGTATCAATTCTCCACCATCTGCTCAATTAATAAGATTCTAGGTTGAAAGCTACTTGCATAAAATTGCACACATTCTCAATTGGTTATCCTAGAATCCCTGTCCTGGAATTTCTCGCGGATATATAAAGCATGGAAGCTGGCCTTCCGCTCCCCGTGTCTACATAAATCATCAACCAATACTATCAACTAATCCCTACACAAACCATCAACTAATCGCCACTAACTCCACTTTCTTCTCTTATCCCCAGCAACTTCAAGCTCCTTCAATGTCTCCTGCCAGCCAGCTACACTCAGGAATGTTCGCAATAGGAAATTAAGCAACCAAATAGCATGTCTTAAGAATGTGGGAGGAAACCAGAGCAGCTCGGGGACATCCATGCAGTCACAGAGAGGATATGTAAACTCCACAAAAATGGTACTTGAGGTCATAATTGAATTTGGGTCATTAGAGCTGTGAGGCAGAAATGCTATCCAATGGGCCACTATTTTTGCACCAGACACCAGCAACTACCTTGTTGTCATGTCTGAGGGTTTTTGCTCTCAGATGCCAGAGCCAAGGATATCTCTGAGTGGCTACAGAACATTGTCAAGGGAAAGGGTGAGCAGCTAGAACTCATTGTACACATTGGCACAAATGATACAAGTAGAAAAGGGGATGAGGTTCGATAGAGTGAATATAGGGAGTTGGGCAAATGGTTAAAAACAGGACCTCAAGGATAGTAATTTCTAGATTACTCCGTCACATGTGCTAGGGATGGTAGGAATAGGAGGATTGGACAGATGAACGCATGGCTGAACAGTTGGTACAAAGGCCTGGTATTCTGATTTCTGGACTACTGAGATATCTTCTGGAACAAAAATGACCTGTACAAGAGGGACAGATATGCACTTGCATTGGGAGAGAACCAAAATCTTGGCAGACAGATTTGTTAGTTATACTTGGGAGAGTTTAAACTAGATTGGAAAGGGACTAAGATTCAACGCAGTAGTGAGGTAGATGACAGGCCAGAAGTTGCTGTGGAGATCAATAACAGTAAGTTCAGTAAACAAGTCGGGCAGGAGCACAGCATGGAGCGAGAAAGTACTGCTGGATTAAATTGCGTTTATTTCAATGCTAGAAGCCTGACAGATAAGGCAGCTGAGCTCAGAGCGTGGATAGATATGTGCGATGAAGTCATAATAATCATTGGTTAAAGAATGGACAAGACTAGCAGTTTAATGTTCCAGGGTACAGGTGCTACCAGCGGATAAAGACAGAAGAATGGGAGGAGGGGAAGTTGCACTTTTGATTAATAAGAACATTACTGCAATTGTCTGATATAAAATTACCAGACAGAGGGATAGGAGTAAAGAGGTTCTTCTACAGTTGTATAGGGCTCTGGTAAGACCACATCTGGAGTAATGTGTACAGTTTGGTCTCCTAATTTGAGGAAGGACATCCTTGTGATTGAGGCAGTGCAGCGTAGGTTCACGAGATTGATCCCTGGGATGGCGGGACTGTCATATGAGGAAAGATTGAAAAGACTAGGCTTGTATTCACTGGAGTTTAGAAGGATGAGGGGGGATCTTATAGAAACATATAAAATTATAAAAGGACTAGACAAGCTAGATGCAGGAAAAATGTTCCCAATGTTGGGCGAGTCCAGAACCAGGGGCCAGTCTTAGAATAAAGGGAAGGTCATTTAAGACTGAGGTGAGAAAAAAAACTTTTTCGCCCAGAGAGTTGTGAATTTGTCGAATTCCATGCCACAGAGGGCAGTGGAGGCCAAGTCACTGGATGGATTTAAGCGAAAGTTAGATAGAGCTCTGGGGGCTAGTGGAATCAAGGGATATGGGGAAAAGGCAGGCACGGGTTATTGATTGGGGACGATCAGCCATGGTCACAATGTATGGCGGTGCTGGCTCAAAGGGCCGAATGGCCTCCTCCTGCACCTATTTTCTATCATCCCACTAGGCTTTATGGGTGAGGCTGAGAAACGACATGAATACCTTAATCTGATTTAACTGTAGTCAATTAGAGGAACAAATATGCTGGGTGATTATGGAAAGTTGAAAGAGTAACGGTGCTCATAGGAGATTTTAACTTTTCTAACTTGGGGACTGCCATAACGTAAAGGGCATAGATGGGGTGGAACTTGTTGATTGTGTTCAGAAAAATGTCTTTGGGCAATATGTAGAGGGTCCTATGAGAAAGACTCTTGGGAAATAGATGCAGGGCCAGTGACTGAAGTGTCAGCCACTGGGAATGACGATGGGACCGATGTCCATAGTTTGATTAGTTCTCAAATAATTATGAAAAGGACAGAAATGGTCCACAACTTAAAGTTGTAAATTGGGGTATGGTGAGTTTTTATGATATTTGACAGAAACTTGCAAAAGTTGACTGGAGCAGAATGTTTGCATTCAAAGGGACATTAGACAATTGGGAGGATTTTTAAAATGAGATAGTGAGAGTTCAAGGTCTGCGTGTTCTTGTTAGCATGAAGAAAAAGGAAGAGGAAATCCTGGATGACAATATATTGAGGTTCTGGTCAGAAAAAAAGGGAGGCGTATGTCAGGTGTGAGCAAGCGGATTATTTGAGGGAGTACAGGAATGCAGGAGTATACTTAGAAAGGAAATAGGGGTGGCAAAAAGAAGGTATGAGACAGCTTTGGCAGAGAAGATCAGGGAGAATCCAAATAGATTAAATATTAACTGGAAAAGGTAACTAGCGAGAGAATAGGACTCATCAACAAAAAAAAGAAAGGACATCTATATGTGGACCACAGAAGGTGAGTAAGGTCCTCAATAAATATTTTACCTCTGTTTTTACCAAGGAGAAAGACATGAAGACTAAGCAAACTGAGTCTTGGGGTTAGTCCACATCATAGAAGAGATGGTGCTGGACATCTCAAAATATATGATGGTCGATAAATGTCTGAGCCCCGATCAATAAATCCAAGAACATTGTGGGAAGATAGAGTAGAAATTGAGGGAGCCCTGGCTGATTATCATTAGACACAAATGAGGTGCTGAAAGACTGGCGGGTGGCTAATATTGTGCCTTTATTCAAGAACGGCTGTGAAGAAAAACCTGGCAACTATCAATCAGTCAGCTTAACATCTAGGGTTCAGTAACATCTAATGCTACTGGAGGGGAATCTGAGGGATAGGATATAAATGTATTTGGAAATAGGAGGGTTGATTAGGGATAGTCAACGCAGTGTGAAGGAAACCGTGTCTCAAGAATTTCACTGAGTTTTTTTTTGAAAAAGTGAGCCAGAAGGCCTATGCGGGCAGGCCACTGGATAAGGTCTAAATGGATTCAGTAAGGCTTTTGAAAAAGTTCCACTTGATAAGCTGCTCTAGAAGATTAGATAGCATAGGATCCAAGAAGATCCAGAACTGGATACATAGTTGGCTTGATGGTAGGAAGTAGAGGATGATGGTGGAAGGTTGTTTTTTGAACCCAGTACTTGTGGCGTACGCCAGGTGTCGGAGCTGGGCCTATTGTTGTTTGCCATTTATATCTGCAATTTGGATGCAAATGTACAACGCATGGTTAGTAACTTTGCAGAAGATACTAAAATATGTGGGATTGTAGGTAGTGAAGAAGATTATCAAGAATTACAGCAATCACCTGGGTAATTGGGCCTAGAAATAACAGAAGTAGTTTCATTCATCTAGGTCTGAGGTGTTGCATTTTGGGAAGTCACATCAGGATTGGATTTTACCAGTGAATTATAGAACACTGGGGAGTGTTAGGGGGCAGAGGGACTGAGGAGTGCAAGTATCTATTTCCCTGAAAGTGGCATCACAAGTAGACGGGGTGGTGAAGAGGCTTTTGTCACGCTGGCTTTCATTAGTAAAGGCATTGAGTATAGAAGTTTGAATGTTATTTCACAATGTACAAGATGTTGGGAGGTCGCACTTGGAGTATCGTGTTCTGTCATTTTCCCATAGGAAACAAGTCATCAAACTAGAAAGATTACAGAGAAGATGTACAAGAATGTTGTCAGGACTGGAGGAAAGGAGTTATTAGGCATAATTTGGGCAGGCTGGAACTTTATTCCTTGGGAAACTAGAAACATAGAAAAGTAGTAGGAGTAGGCCATTCGGCCCTTTGAGTCAGCACCGCCAATCAATATGATCATAGCTGATTATCTAAAGTCAGTAACCTGTTCCTGCTTTTTCCCCATGTTCCTTGGTTCCTTTAGCCCTAAGAGCTAAATCTAACTCTCTCTTGAAAGAGGGCATGCTTGTAGGATCACCCAGTGAGGAGGCTACATGGGTAGAATTTAGAACCATGAAAGGATGATCATTTGACGGGACTGTATTTCAGGCCTCCCGCAGTCAGCAGAAGGGGCAGGTGTGTAGGGGGATCACCAGGTAGCTGTGTGATAGGACACAGTTCAATACTACGTTCAATGCACGCACTGTTGGGCCCAGTGCAGCAAGACAGGGCTCCCCCGTCCACCCGTGCCGCCCGCACCCCACTGACCCGCGACCCCCCTGTCCCTGTTCTCCCCCCCCCCCCCCCCCCCACTAAAGTAATAGACTGAGACAGTTCTCACAGAGGGGTATAAAATCATGAGGGGCAAGGATAGAATGAATTCACAGTCTTTAGCTTAGTAGCTTAGATGGGCATCTTAGTCATTCGGGATGAGATGGGCCAGAGAGCCTGATCGTATGGCCATGAATATTCTTTACCTCTGATGCCTACTGCAATTGAAAATAGATGTTGGATGGCTTAATGTACTTTAGCCCATTTCAGTCTCGTCAGTAAGAACTTTGCATATTCCTACGCCCATGCATGTATTTACTAAATAAATATTTCCAGCAATTAAGTCACTATAGCATAATAAACTATTCACAATCTCCTTTTTATATTACCTTTAGAACTCATGATAATACCACAAAAATACAGTCACTGTGTTGAGATAACCTTAAGATGCCAGGTCTATCAAATGTATAAATATCTCACTATTAATTCACTAGTCAGAAACGCAGTTGGCCACTTTTGGATCGCAAATTAGTCACAAATGGCAAATGCTTACTATGTTGAACAACACCAGGCTAGATTCCTGGAAAGGGAATTCCAGTCACTTTGACTGAGGTCCTGAAGAATCTGGTACTTTCCTGCTAAAACTGGAGCCATCTCCTGCTAAAGTCAACATCGTCAAGGTTGCAGAGAAAATGATTTCATATTTATTGTTCATTGGTTTTGATTGTCAGGATAGAAAGGAGACTGCAATGTTCTCAGTATTCTGCCTTACATTGCCATTCTCAGGTCTCAAGCCTGGAAGCCTGTGTTGATCACTTAGTCTGATCCATCTGGGCACATGCTGGTTGTCCCTTCAATAAAGACAATGCCCTTTCTATAATTGACTATTTTCAAGTAAGGCACTTAGAAAAAGATTTATTCCTCTAGAATACTGTACACACTCTGTTTCTCTGTATCTTCCCACCCTTCTATTTTTCAGGTTTGTTTGTAAAAATAGTGGTGTCTTATTTGAGAACCAACTTTTACAGATTGGTCTGAGATCTGAGTTTAGACAGAACTTGGGTAAGTCTTTTGCTTTTCTTTCCTTCTCTCTCCTCCCAATATCCATCCTTTCCCTACTCTTTCCCATTTCACGTTCTATTTGTCCACATTATTTGAATGGAATTTCATGTTAGATACAGAAACATTTGACGAAAGCAATTGGCTTCACCACTGGGTAGCACACCCATTTAGTATTCGGTGTTACTGCCCCTCAGCTCCAGAGACCTGGATTTAATCCAGACCTCTGATGATATCACTGTGGAGTTTGTACACTCTCCTTGTGACCATGAGGATTCCGGCCTAGTGCTGTGGCTTCCTCACAAACATGTGCCTGCAGGTGAGTTGCCTGCAGTAACTGCAGTGGAAATACTAATTAAAAGGGAGTTGGTGAGCATGTAAGAGTTGTAGAGAGGTACAGAAATTGAGCAGTGGATTTATGGAACTGGTGGGACTGATTTGCTGGTAGCTAACATTGACCCGGTGAACTAAATGGTTCCCACTAGCAGTAAGTTTGTAAGTTCAGGCAGCGCTTTGGAGGAACAACCTGAGATGTTAGTTGCTGATAAAATCTGTGAAATTGTTGGGGGATTATTTAGGTTTGTGGGCTTTTCAGTTGATTATCATCTCAGGTTTTACCCGAGAAATTTAGTGACTTTAGTAGATGTGGAACACAGCTATTAGCAATTTCCAATGATGGCAGGATTATCTATAAAAGTACTTAAATAACAACATTTAAAATACACTTGGACAGGTATATGGATAGGAAAGATATGGGCCAAATGAAGATGAATGGGGCATCTTGGCCATCACAGATAAGTTGGGCTGAAGGGCGTGACTCTGTGCTGTATGACTGGCTCTAAAAAGGAAGTATGTGGATTTTCTTGTTAAGCATTTACTTAGCATCAAAAATGACTTCCTTTCAATCTAGCCGTGGGTCCTGAGGTGGCTAATATTATCAGTAGGGTGTTACGCCATAGTTGTAGGTTGTTGTGAACGTGCGGGTGCTCTTCACACTGCCGGGGATGACGAACTAGAGCCACGTGGATAGGCTGGAAAGACTGTGATTGTTTTCTTTAGAGCTGTGGATAAAATCATACAAACAATGAATCATACTGCATGGGAAAAGACCCTTTGACCCAACTCGTCCATGCCTGCCAGTGGAAACATCATCCGAGAAGCACTACTTGGTCCACAGCCCTCAAGCTTCAAGTACCAATGTAGATGATTCTTTTTTTAATGTTTTAATTTTTAATTTTATTAGAAGTTAATACAGTGCAAAACAATACAGTGGCACCTAATTTTAGGAGCCAACTGTGTCATAACGTAATACATTCTATGTACAACCTCTAGTTTTTATGTTTTTGAAAAGGAAGTTAAAAAAAGACAAGAGATCGAGAGAAGAAAAATAGATAGTAGAAAATAGAAAAACGTGAAGTGTGTATATAAGAAAATAAAAAGTAGAAAGTAGAAATAGGAGAAAAAGACCCTTAAAAAGAAAATTTTTAAATCTTTGCTCGGAGATGTAATTCTACCCACGACCTGACCTGGAATCAGTAATCTTTACGGTACTGCTACATCACATGATTCCAAAAAGTTGATGAAAGGGGACCAACTCCTTAAGAATTGGTCATATTTATCTATTAGGCGGAGTCTCATTTCTTCAAGGTGAGCTATGTCTGTCATATTACCAATACACATTTTAATAGTTGGTATAGCTGTATTTTTCCAAAATTTAAGTATCAATTTCTTTCCAATTATTAACCCATAATTAAAGAATACTTTTTGCTCTTTGTTTAAATTGAGATCATCTGCTATTATTCTTATTATTATACTTATTATTCAAGATGATTCTTGAATGCTATCAATCAATCTTTCAATTAGTGGATTTCAGATACTTACCATTCTCTAAATGAATAAAGTCTCCCTTGTATCAATCCCGTCCCCCTTACACTGAATCTATGTCCTCTAGTTATACCTATTGATGGCATCAAGTATCTCCTCTTTATTTATGGTTGGGAAATGTTTCCTGTGGTCTATCCTATCTATACACCTCACCTATTCTGCAGACAAAGAATTACTGAATTGTGATTCTATATTAATGTTGTGGACATGCTCTGTGTTTTAGAATCAGTTTTATTTTAACAATGGATTGAACATAGATTGTGACAAAGGCATTAGTGATATCAATGTAAATCATATCTATAGTCGTGCCTCATCGACAGACTTTGTTAACTAAAGAGTTCAATCAAATGGGCCAGATAGGATCTGCCCCCGACAGTCATACTGGTTATCTGTGATGAGTTCCTGCCATTCCAAGTGATCTTTAATCCCCTCCGTCAGAATTTCTATTGTATCTTCCCTTCCAGCTCACAGGTCTATAGTTATCGGGCTTTCCCATGCTGCCTTTCTTGAAAAAGGGCACCACATTTTCCGTCTTTAAATTATCAAGTACTTCACCTGCATCCAGTGATGATGTAAAAATCTCAGCCAGAGTCCCTGCAATCTCTTCCCTTGCCTCCAATGTACATCCCATCCTACTCTGGGAATTTATCATAGCAAGGCATAAAGTATCCCCTGTATTATGGAGACCTGCACTGGACTTTCACTGAACCATTTCATTGAATTCTGCAACAGCAAAGTCTGTTTCCTTTGTGAATGCCAAATTGGGCCGAAGGGTCTGTTTCCACGCTGTGACTCTATGACTAAAAATTCAGCCCCCACTGAGCCTTTAACACTGAGGCAATCCGTGTTTTTTGACTCGGATCTCTTTACATTGATCCCTGATCCTTCTAACAAGGGAGTACTGTGAGGGAAAAAAAAATGTATGCAGTGATTATAATCTAGAATGTGCTAGGTGTAAATGTGCTGGAATTTAGCGCTTCTCATAGAGTTTGTTGCAGGTTAGCAGTTTCTGGCTAAGGTAGTGAACATGGTACATCCCTGGCATCTTTGCTGGAGATGCAGGTAAAGTGGCTTGTCTTCCCATCGCCTGACCTGCAACTGCAAATGGAAGTAGCAATTTATGGACAAGACTGGGCTGAGTATTGCTGTGATGCCTTCAGCTGTCAGTATCCCACAACTGTGCATAGTTTGTATGGCAAAGATGGCTGCTTGTACTCAGAACTACATGGCCAGCACCAGAAGGACTAATGAAGGGAAGGGACAGGCACGAAAGAAGAGAAACACAAAGATTTATTACCAGATGCTTAAAGTGGTACCTACAATTTAGTAGCATGCTTCCTCCATTAAATGCACCTCAGCTGCCAGGTGCTTCAAATAAGATATCCACTAATTCCATACTTTCACTTGTTATTGAGTCCCTGTCCAGTTCCCTATGCTGAAGATGTAAAATTACTGAACTGCGGCAGTAATTGTATTGCTATCCTGGAAATGTTCTGTGTCTTGGATGCAGTTGTATTTTAACAATGTGGTTGAACAAAATGTTGTGAAATTTCATGGGCTTCTTGTAACTTGCTGTAGATGCGATTGGGGAATGAGAGGTTAGTGGGAATGTCCAAGGAGGTACGTCGGCTAACGTAACTACTCTCCTTGTCTGCAGGTCGAATGTATGTTTTTTATGGAAACAAAACTTCTGATCAGTTCAACAGTTTCACCTCAGAAGTCGTAACCCCTGCAAACCTTTCAGCTCATATCCTTTGTGTGAAAATCAAAGCTTGAAAACAGTGCCTGAGGTGACGAATAGTCTTGGAGACCCTTTCTATTTATATACTGCTATGAGCTAATGTGTACGAAAGTGGGTGTTTCCATTGCGGTCAACTCTAAATTATCTGAATGCGCAGTGATTGTATGTGGTTGTCCAGGTTCCTAGGGAATAACTTAGACCTATGCGCACAAAATTCAAGGGGAAATGGCACGTAGAAAACTTGGTTATCATTCCTGCTTGTCTGTCTCTCCCCTCAAAATGTGTCCGATAATTGCACTTCCCAGAACAGTTGTGTTCCCCTAACCAGCAGCTGCATAAGAACAGCCCAGTATTTCTCTGTTTGTGTCTTCTGAAAAGTGCTTGCAATCTCCAACTCATCATCACCAAATGTAAATCATCACCAAATCCACACTCTAGTGAAACATGCGGCTTGGAATGGTGGTCAATGTTGCCAGGCAGTCATACACAGGCTCCAATCCATCCGGTTGATTAATTGCTGGCTCTTAATAACAGTGAAACCTTCAGTTACACCATTGGATGGCCTCGTTAGAATAGCACTTAGGTCACACTTCAATGCTGCGTCAGTCCAGGGTTCAAATTCTGGATCATGGGCTGGATCTGTAATCTATGTCCACTGATGGGCAAGGGAACCACTGTCTGAGTCAGATTAACAGTCAGTTGTTATTTGAATAATTAACTTTGACTGCCAGACAAAACTAATGTTCTCTTTCCCCCTTGTTAACAGTTCCCCAACCACTGTTCTGACGAACAACGGACATCTCATTGTGTCTTAAGCTGATGAATCAGCACAGTTCCATGACTCACCTTCTCTAGGGGATAAATAAATGGTTTTCTTGTCTGTTGTTTAAAACGTGCTCTTCAAAAATCATACAATTTTCTTCCGATTCTCTTCTTCTTCTTCTTCTTCTTCTTTCATGTGGCGCGCACAGCCTAAAGTTGTTGGACAGCTTGTTCTATTTGATCTTCCGTTTGTGCACGTCGAGTTGATTGCATTAGTCGAAACAGGGCGGACCACGTGAAGGTTGCAATCTTCCACCCCTTCTTGCGATTAAATAAACAATATTCATTGGAACTTTTTACACTCTCTTTACTAGCTCAATTAATGTGAGTGCTGGACATGTGGGATTAAAAACACAATGCTGGAAGTATTTATCAGGAGGCAGAAATAAAGTTTAGTATTTGTGACCTTTAGGAGACGCTGCCTGACCTACTGATTGTTTCCAGTATTAGTTGTTTTTTCCGTGTTATTGATGCCGTCTAATGGAACTGTAGCTTATATGTTCTTTCCAAGGAAAATAACTATCACAAGGAGTTGAGAAAGATTTCTACAAAGGGGATATCAAATGTTTTTATACAGCACTGAAGCAAAAGGAATTACGTACGCATTCTTGAGTGCATCTTTGAGATTGAATGCTTGTAAATGACCTTTGATGGACAAAGGGCCTTGCAATATGTAATAATCAGTAGACCCATGTTGCAATGGGAAAGACTGCAACCTTCACTTGCCAGAGGGGAAACTGTGTTAAATTTATTTCATAGTCTACTGAACAGATCGGTACACTGAAGTCTGCTGGTGTTACAAAGATCTTTGCAAATGTATATATTGTCATGTCCTTAACTATATCTGCACAATTGAATATTCAAACCAAGCCTGTGGATTCCATTATTGAAGGTAGCACCCAGGTTCAACAAGTGCTAAACATCGAGTGCATCTCCGACTTTGTCAGTGCACCAATTCTCAATGTTCAGTTCAGGTATACGTCCTTTGAAAAGTAATCCCAGGCAGGCTTTGTGCCACTGGGGATAGTTGCAGGTTGAAATAATTGCAGCAGTGTTTGCCATTGTTATTTCACTTTCCTGTTCTGGTTTCTTTCAAAGCAGATATGATGGAGATCTTCAAAATATCTCTGTCAAGCTTCCCATTACATTGAATAAATTTTTCCAGCCCACGGAGATGTCAGCTGAAGATTTTTTCCGCCGTTGGAAACAGTTAAGCAGGTATACGCCCTTCCACATTGAATCGTAGCAAAATTAGCCAGTGAAATGCTGAAAATGCAATCATTTTAAGCCTTCCATACGCCCATGGCAAATGCATTTGTGACCATTCACTGCTGAAAAACAACGATGAGCTACCCCAGTGCACATACCAGCTAACACACTGGCACTCGTCAACATGGACCCATCCAGGCTTGGTACACTATAGGCCAATCTGAACGGTCACAGATGATGCCAGAGCCAGATCAACAATTACAACCCAGGAGTATGAATATTGATTTATCTAACTTCAAGTAACCCCTGCCTTCCCTCTCTCCCCATCCCTCCCCACCCAAGCCACACCAGTTCTCGTTCTCACCCAGCTACAGCTAACAATGGCCTGTTCCCTTTATCATTGTTACTTTTTTGCATATCTTTCATTATTTTGTTTGATATCTCTCTACATCATCATCTATATCTCTTGTTTCCCTTTCCCGTGACTTTCAGTCTGAAGAAGGGTCTTGACCTGAAACGTCACCCATTCCTTCTCTCCAGAGATGCTGCCAGTCCCGCTGAGTTAGCCTAGCATTTTATTCAAACCAGCATCTGCAGTTCTTTCCCCAACAAAGAGGACGTTGTATTTTGCCAGTGAGTGAAAGATAAATGAAAAATTAGACAATAGTCCCTGTCTCACTGTAAGATCTAGGTGTCAGGTTTTAGTTGTAATGCACTAAAGTGTTGCAGTGTTGCTTTCCATCACTATAATTGATGAAAGTACTGCTATCTTGGTATTAGACAGAGAATCCCAACATTTAAACCAGGAATGGCTGTATAGATCAGAATGAGGCATGGTTTGGAGCTAGGTTTCCAGACGCATCACTCTTCTAAGCAGTGTAAGTTACAGGTTAGAGTGCTACATTAAAGAAGCCTTGGGTGAGTTGTTCTAATGCATCTCATGCATGATGGAAGGGATTAGTTTTTAAGCTGCTGAATGGACGCCAGTCCCAAAGGACTGCTTTGTTATAGATAGCTTCTTTCAAAGCAGATATGGTGCAGATATGGTAGAGATGGCTTCCTGACTATTATTAGATCTCGTGACTCTGGTGTATGGACAATATTGCATCATGATCATGACTTGTGGTTTGTGACTTGTAAATGGTGCATGCATTGTGAAGCTACGAGGTGAATCATTTGCCATAGAATTTATAATCTCTCACTTGCTCTTGTGGCCACAATATTCATTGGGGCTGAAACTGTTAAGTCTCTGGTCAAGGGTGACCCCCAGTTGATGATAGATCTGGTGATGGTAATGCCATTAACTATCAAAATTAAGTGGTTGGATTATTATCATTGCCGTTTCTCAGCCCTAACCCAATTGTTTTCTATGTCTCCACTCACTTTGCATCAATGCCAGCATCATCATCAAACCTGTATACAAGGGTGATGCTCATGTGGTCTAGTGGACTGACTTCTCTCTTGCTGAGGCTAGGCATCAGCTCTTGGACACCTCCTCATACCTACCCCTGGTCCATGACCCCACCAACGAATACCGGGACATGGTTTCCCAGACATTCACAGATCTCATCACATAATGATTGCCTCTCCCCAGCCTCCAACCTGATGATGCCCAAACCCACCACTGCCCATTTTTATATCTTATCTAAGAGCCACAAATGGAACTGTCCTGGTAGGCCCATAGTTTCTGCATCTTCTTGCCACACTGAAGCTATCTGCTCATATCTCAACACTATCCTGTCTCCCCTGATGCTGTCCCCGCCATTTTGACAACTTATAATTCCCTGCCCCTCAACACCCCCGACTTCACCATAGACATCCAGTCTTTATACACCTCCAACCCTTATTAAACAGGTTTTAGGGCCCAATGCTTATTTCTGGAACAAGGATCCCACATGTTCCCCATTCTAATACTCCCATCTCCCTGCAGTACTTATTCTTACTCCCATTATTTTTTTAATACTCCACTCAATTTTTACACATCAATGGGCACCAGCATGAGCCCGCCCTCCTCCCACTGTGAATATCTGAAATTTCCTCCGTTTTCAGGAAACATGATTTACTCTCTACTGCTGTTAGAGCCCTCGTTTGCATTTCCTCCTTTTCCCATACTACTGCTCATAAACAAAATAGGATAGTGTTTCTATAGTTCTCACCTTTCATTCCACCAGCCTCCACATCCAACATATTATACTTGGTCATTTCTACCAGCTGTAGCAAGATCCCACCACCAGTGACAACATCCCCTCCCAACCCCTTTCTGCTTTGCACTGGGATCATGCTCTTCATATCTACCTGGTTTGCTCATCCCACAACTCCACATCCTCTTCAGCGGATGCTGATGCAACATTTGTTCCTATAACTAGTCTCACAGTCATACGGGGTCTAAACAGATCTTCCCGCTCGGGCAAAGATTCACATGCTACTTGCTCATCCTGGTCTATTGCATTTGGTGCTCCTGATATGGCCTCCTCTACATCAATAAGACCAAGCATAGACTAGTTAATAGCAGTGTGGATCACATATACTCTGACTACAACGGTAGACTGTAGCTTCCTGCTGCATATCATTTCAATTCCCCTTTCCATTCCCACACTGACCGACCTGTCCTTGGGTTTTTTCACTGCCATAGGGAGGACAAACACAAATCACCTATTCTCCATCCTTGGCGAAGGCTCGATCCTTACTCTATCTAGTACCTGAACCCGTGTTTCTTTCTCTCTTCTTCTGATCCGCCCAAATTCTCTCATCCTGCCCTTTCACTTCACCCCGACACACGTAATCCAGCTTTGTTCCCCACCCCCATCTGATTCATCTGCCTGAGACCAATACACTTCACCTACTGAGTTTACTCTTGTGCCTCCACTTATCACCATCCAGCCCCTGTCTCTACTTCTCCCCTCCCCTCCCTCCCCTGATCTGGCACCATCGGCCTGCTTTGTACTCTCTCCTTTTCTGCTTATACCTAATTACCCACAAGCCATTGTCTCCCGACTCCACCCAACCCCTCCCCACCTGGTTCTACCTACCCATCATCTCCCTCCACACCTGGCTACACCCATTATGTTCTCAACCCTCCTCCCCCTCCCCATACCTCTTTATTGTGCCTTTCTCCCCTTTACACTCTTACTCCTGATGCAGTGTCTGGGCATGAAACATCGACTATCCCTTTGTCACCACAGATGCTGCTTCACTGACTGAGTTCCTCCAGCAGTTTGTTTGATTATAGCATCTGCACTCTCTTATGCCTCTGTTTTATAAATCTTGCTGCATTTGCTTACTATATATTGCTATCAGAAAACCCTCACTTCTGGCTATTTGATGAAACAAAAGCTCGTAAGGAAGCATCTACTCTGGTGATGTTTAGACCCACTGCTGGGCATCTACTGCACCAATGCCAACGGCTGGGGTAATTATCCCCCCATAAACACGACCATCTGTGTTAAATATTGACTCTTCAAATGGAGAATATTTCTCCTTCATTCCTGTTGACAAACGGTCAGATATTATTTTGATGTCAAGGATGATCTTATTTCCAAGTTTCTCTTCCATTCGGCAAGTTTGCACTATGCCTGCAGATTGAACTAGGGTTGGCCTCCTGGCTTAATGATAATGCTGTAACTATTAAATTGGTACTGCTTTCACAAGGGTTCATTCCAAGTTTTGGGGGATGTTATTGCAGTCTTTGGCTAGGACAATTTACAACAGGATGGTATTGCAAAAAACTGTGCCATGGAAACATTTACCAAATATTTTTTTCTTATGTCCCATAGCTCACTGCAAGAAGTGCAGCAGATATTTCAAGCTAAGAGTCCAATGGATTCAGAGATAACAAAAGCAAAGGTATATATAAATTATTCTGCATAGAATCTTAGAGTGATACAGTGTGGAAACAGGCCCTTCGCCCAACTTGCCCACACTGGCCAACATGTCCCAGCTACACTAGTCCCACCTGCCCGCGTTTGGTCCATGTCCCTCCAAACCTGTCCTATCCATATAGCTGTCTAAGTTTCTTAAATGTTGGGATAGTCACTACCTCCTCTGGCAGCTTGTTCCATACATCCGCCACCCTTTGTGTGAAAACGTTACCCCTCAGATTCCTACTAAACCCTTTCCCCTTCACTTTACACCTATATCATAATATGTTAAATAATGCAAAAACTTCACACTACAATCCAATGTGTGTGCTGGATTTGTATTCAGTATCAGTCTTGGCATTGTTGTAGTGTCATTGCCAGTGACATGGATGTCTGTTCAAACATTCTGGATTTCCAAGCAGTCAATTTAGCTAAAATGTACAGCGAAAAACTGAGGTAACATTACACTGTTAACAAGGCAGTTCCGAGGAAGCACTGCGCTGTCAGTGTGGCATCTCCAAGGATAAGTTGTTCTGTCAGAGAGGCAGCAGAACATAATACAGTAACAATCTATTTACTTGTGTTACCACTTTCAGGAAGTTATGAACTTGGGCCCCAAAAGCCCTCTGGATATCAATGCTATTAAGAGACTTGCCATCAACTGTATACATTCCCCTTACATTTGATCTCCCAAAGCCCAAAACCTCACACTTGCTCGGATTACTCTTAATTTATCATTTCTCCACCCATGTTAGTATACCCACACTGATCTCTGTCACTGCAGCCACCCACTGACTACTTTCACTGTGAAATATGCCACAGAAATTACAATCCCCCACTTTATTAGGGACTAGTGCTCACTGACTTATTGAGGGAAAATCCTGAAGCAACAATCAGTTAACCTAGTTGATTAAAACAGAATTGAACAAAAGATATCTATGATACCAAACCCTGTGTTTTAACTGCCTTTGCATATCTTTAATGTTCTGTTGCAACTTGTTTTAGTATTTTTATTGAGTAGCCAAAGGCAGACTTGAAATGAAATTCTTGAGCTAGTGATATAAAGGACCTGTTCTTTATTGCATTCTTGAGGTGATTGGTGGTTGACTACTTCATGTCTTTAATTTATATTTCAATTTAGATTGGATTGATAATATACTCTTTGTTTGGCAGCTTGTGGGATTTGGTGTGGCTCTTCTGGATGGAGTGGATCCAAACAGCGCGAACTTTGTGGGGAGTGGAATAATTCAAACAAAAACTGTGCAAGTTGGATGTTTACTTCGTCTGGAACCAAACTCTCAGGCACAGGTAACCAGCAGAAGATTCTGCATCACTTCAGGTAGCACAAGAATGACAGTATTAGATAGAAAGATGAATTGAAGTTCTTTTTGGTACAGCCCATCAAACAATGACAAAGGATTTTTTTCCTCTACGTTATTACAAGCTGGTCAGGATATAGTTGTGTTGTATTTTTAGTAACAGCAAAAACTAATTTTAGCTCAATATCTAACAAGGTTTCTTAATTAATTACGTCAGGGTCATAGAACATAGAATAGTATCGCACAGAATCATGCCCTTGATCCCATCATGTCTGTTCCAATAACAACGCCAATTTAAGCTGAACCTATCTGCCACCTCCACCACTTGATGTGCCCTCTAAATGCCTCTTAAGCTTAGCTTTTGTGAGATATAGTTTGTGCTCACAATCACTACTCAGAGACTAAAGCGTGGAAACAAGAGATGCCTTTTTATTTGCGAGTCTGCAGAATCGGGTGCCTGTCCAAATTGAGACACACCAAAGTCAGAAAAGTAAAGCCCCTTTATACACACAATTCTGCTGGCATAACCTCCCCTTCTGGCTCTTCCCAATCAGAGCACTGAGGTGCACAGTCTATAGGTACATCCCCCAGTACCTCCCACATCATACATAGCATGTTCATGATAATGAGCAATTTCTCGACTAGGGGTGTGTAAGTAACATTCATTTATTTCATTAAGCATGCCCAGTTGCAATTGACCTGGCCTAGTTTTCTCACCTCCAACTGACCTGTCTCAGTTTTTTTATATCTGAACTAAAGCTAGTCTCTACTGACAAGGTACCCATCCATCACTAGTCTCTACTGATAAGGGTCCCATCCAGCACTAGTCTCTACCGCTATACAATGCCATCAATCCTTACTCAAGGACAGTTTTGGTAACTTAATTCACAGCTGTGTCAGCATCCTCTCCCTGGCCTCTATCGGCTAGAATCCTGTTTACAAGTTAGAATCCTCTCCTGAATCCTTACAATAGTGGGGTTTAATCACTTTATCCCTCACAATTTCATATCTGCTTCCACCACTGGTGTTCCCGGGCCTAACAAAAAAAAACTTTGCAAAATCACTTTTACAGATTCCCCATCTCATCATAAATTACGTGCATTTCTTGTATTTCTTCTAACATTTGACACCACCCTTGGAAAAAGACTTTGATGATCTACGCTATCTCTGCCTTACAAATGTTATGCATTTCTTTTACGTTTTTTAGGCCTTACTGGTTTAGTTTACGTGATAATTGCACACTCTATTACAAGTGAGCATTGTTCAGTTTTTGATGTCCATTGGCCAGCTATTTTGTGTCATGTAGGAAGCCATGATCACGTTTATTAACACATGTAGAAGTAAAATCATGAGGACTGCACTGTCCTCAGCACCATCGATGACCATTTAATTTTCAAACTGCTGCCTTATCTAAATGTTAACTGGTATTACAGTGGACGCACCCCAGCCCTTACCATGTGACTCTCACGTATTTTTCAGATGTATCGTCTCACATTACGGACAAGCAAGGAAGATGTATCAAAGAGGCTGTGTGAACTGCTAGCAGAACAGTTCTAAATATCTGACCCGTAAAATCAGTCTGCACATATCTGGACTGTGACTTATTGGAATATGTCAAGATCTAATGTAAAAGCTAGTTATTTAATGTTCAGCACTAATGGTGATGTTTCCATCGTTTGCCTCGCAATGCCATGCCCTTCTGTTTCCACAATTTGTGAGCACGAAGTCTGCAGGGTTGGCTAATGAAAAACAATTGAAGTCCATTATTGAATGTTTGGCATTGCTGCGATCTGTTTATCTTTCCGGCTTTGCACTGCCCCATTGTTGCCGAACTTGCACTTCACTTCGGATAATCCGGGAGAGGGAAACTGGATGCAACCGTGTCATTCTCAGAGCCTTCCTTTTTCTCTTAACCTGGCAACTGCACAATGCAGTCAGCAGTTTGCTGAAAAGATGAGATCTTTTACAATTACTCTGAATGTTCAGTCTGTTTAAATTAAAATATTTTAATTCTTCTGCTTATTCATCATAATGTATGCAGGGATGGAGGAGGGGACTGAGAAGGACATTTTTTTTTTTTTTTAAAAGACCACTTCTTTGAGCAGGTCCTGTGCAATGATTACTCCATGTTCAAAATGAAGCAGTCCAACAGCAGGATATCAGGCAGGCAGGCAGTCCAGCACATTTCAGAAGAAGGGTTCCGACCCAATACTTTTTCTCCAGAGATGCTGCCTGGTTACTCCAGCACTTTGTGGCTTTCTTTGGTATTTGTGGACTTGTCTCTGGTTTGGATCAGCCCAGCCTCAATTAGTTGATATTAATTTGAGTTCAATGCAGAAGATTGTGATGCAGATTAAGTTAGTACATTGTCAACTATGAACTAAAATAGTTTAATGTCACAGCTTCATTTCATACAGTGTTCAGGAATAACAAATGAAACGTCATTATCAATTAGACCAAATTGCAACTGTATGTGCAATTTGGGTGTCCAATATAGAAAGGCTGAAGATGTTATAGAGTGTGACACACACAGTGGTGCCATAATATATCATAAAGGGTTTTGTTCCGTAAGAGCACTGAAGGCTAAGAGGAGATTTTATTAAAGTTATTTCATAAAACTACAATTGCACTGTGTACTGAACAGAATTACCTGTCCATTTTCAGAGTTTTAAAGACTAGTTAATCGCATCATTTTGCTCAGCGAACACTTGATCAGATAAGGCACAATAGCAAATACTGCACACAAGATTTGAATAGGGAAGAAGGCAATTTGTGAAAAAATTCTCATAGTTATTCAATGTAGCATTCTTAGAATGGTCTGATTCTCACACAAAGCCAACTCAAAATACTGTGAATTTGCAATCCACTGTGAACAAACTACTTACTTTCTTTCCCCAATGATCTTTTTGCCTGAACACCCTCCAAAGGAAGTCTCCCTTTAAAAAAAATCACTGCTTCCTTTGGAAAAATTATGAATGAAGAGGGGGTATGATAGAGGCTTTTTTAATTTTATGCAGTATAGGGTAGGCTGCAAGAAACATTTCTCTTAACAGAGATAAATAAAACTAGATAGAGATTTATGGTGAGGGGGAAGAGATTTAGAAGGAATCTGAGGAAGACCTTTTTCACCCAGACAGCCGTGAGCACCTGGAGTGCACTGCTGCTGTAATGGAAGCTGGATCACTGACAGCATTTAAGAGATGTTAGATGAGCATGAAAATCACAGGCCTAGAGGGCTATGGACCAAGTGCTTGGCGTGGATTGATATGGAAGGGTTTCCACTAGACCCAGGTTTGATCCTGATTACTGGTGCTGTCTGTACGGAGCTTGTACGTTCTCCCGGTGACCACATGGGTTTTCCCCGGGTGCTCTGGTTTCCTACAACACTCCAAAGATGTACAGGTTTATAGATTAATTGGCTTCAGTAAATTGTAAAATTGTTCCTAGTATCTAGTGTATGGTGCTAGTGTACGGGGTGATCGCTGCTTGGTGCCGACTCTGAGCCGAAGGGCCTGTTTCCTCGCCCTATCTTTGAATTTTCTAAAAAATTTAAACTTGCCTTCAACAGTGGCAAGAGGTTTAGAGCTTATAAATGTGTATACATCAGCGGTAACAAGTACAGCTACTCTCAGACCTGCTTACTTCCATGTCACAACGTGACCATGAGGATGTGGCTGTGGGTGGGAGCAAGGTGAGATGGGTAGTTCTGTCCATTGAAGTAAGTGAGTGATCATGACACAGGCATAACTCACCCGCACTGGGACATAGAGCCCGAGGGGAGCTCATCTGAAGAAGACTGCGTTGGGGAAAAAATTAACGTGATAGAGAGAGAGAGAGAGAGGAAACTCAAAAGTTTGCTCAGTGGTTGTATACTAAAGGGAATGACAGAAAATTCAGCAGTGTTGATTAAAGAGATGCAGCATGAAAAAACATTTAAAAAAAGAGGTGCTCTGAGAAGAGATGGCATGGTGTGAGTTGGGGACAAAATGAAGGAAATATGTTCTCAATATTAAAGGAATGTTTTTGGAAACCACTGCTTTGATTGTGTACCAGCAGGTCCTGCAGTACAACGCCAGTGAGACACTTGGCTTGAAGGTGGTTATGGATGGAGCATCTGGAGAGGCCAGAGGATTTAGTTTTGATGATTTAATCTGCCTTTTTCTGCTTTATATTCTAGATAACAGGGTGCAGTGAAGGCCATGATCTTATTAAATATCAAAACTACCTCTAGCTTCTACAATTTTATATTATGCAATGCAGACCATGATAATGGAAGATGCTGGCTGGTGAATATGGAATGTTCTGCTGGAATGGTGCAGCCATTTATGGTCTCCAGCCAGTCCAGGCATTGGGTTTAAGAAGGAACTGCAGATGCTGGAAAATCGAAGGTAGATAAAAGTGCTGGAGAAACTCAGCAGGTACAGCAGCATTTATGGAGTGAAGGAAATAGGCAACGTTTCGGGCCAAAACCCTTCTTCAGACTGATGTGGGGGTGGGGGGGGGGGGAGGGCGGGGAGCGGAAAGGAGAAAGGAAGAGGAGGAGCCCAAGGGCTGAGGGAGAGCTGAGAAGGGGGAGGAGACAGCAAGGCTACCGGAAATTGGAGAAGTCAATGTTTATGCCGCCAGGGTGCAAACTGCCCAAGCGGAATACGAGGTGCTGCTCCTCCAATTTATGGTGGGACTCACTCTGGCCATGGAGGAGGCCCAAGACAGAAAGGTCGAATTCGGAATGGGAGGGGGAGTTGAAGTGCTGAGCCACAGGAACATCAGGTTGGTTGATGTGGACCGAGCGGAGGTGTTCGGCGAAACAATCACCAAGCCAACGCTTGGTCTCACCGATGTACATCAGCTGACATCTAGAGCAGCGGATGCAATAGATGAGTCCTGGTATGGTCTGGCTCTCATTGCAGCACTGCCTAACTGGTATGTTTGGAGTTCTGAGTGGTCCCGAGCCACTTGGCATTGGACCGCGGGACTTTGGCATCCATGGACTCATCATCAAGGACCTCATCAGGGAGGTAGCCTCATTTTTATATGTAATGCTCTTAACAGGCTTTGCTTTCAGAAGATGGTACTCGTAATATGCCGGGGTTGCTCTAACAGTGGAACTCGTTCATCCGCCCTCTCAGCCTCAGGATCACCCCTGTTGATAAATGCCACAATCTATAATCTGTCCCCCCCACCCCCACTGTTGTGTTTGGGGGGTGGTTGACGTGCTTTTCTGGCTGAGGTTTCACCTGTTGCTCCTTCAGCCCACATGTTCAGGCAAACTGGGATAGGATTTTCTGCCATAACTAGGTTCCAAAGATACATATAATGTACATACATGGAGATGAGAGTGCCCATTCTCCATCCATAAGTGCTTCCCCACAGGGAGGGTGTACCTTCTCCAAATGTCTATTTGGCCATCATTGCACTGTGCCAGTGATCAACATCAGGAAAGTAAGGAGATCATACGGTGCATTCATTACCGGACAGTCACTGCTGCCTCTCGAGAATCACCCCATCCCCGAGGATAGAGTTTGAAAATCACGGTTCCAAATATACCAGCTGGGCAGTAACATCTCTTTGGGGGCTCATAGTACAACTTCAACAAGGTGACCATCCTCTTTTTGTTTCTCATTTCCACTGGTGTAGACCATAGTATGTCAGGCGGCAGAACTGTATCTAGGACATGGTGGTGAGCAACACTGGGGGCCCCACAGGGGATGGTCCTCTCTCCCTTCCTGTTCACACCTGGGATTTCTGATACAACTTGGACTCCTGCTATCTGCAGAGGTTTGCGGACAACTCTACAGTTGTGGGTTGCTTCAGTGAGGAGAGGGACTTTGAGTGGTGTGGGCTGAATCACCTATAGATCAACACCGACAAGACTAAGGAGTTGGTGGTGGACTTTAGGAGGAGAGGAACACCCCTGTCCTCTGTCTCCATCAAGGTTGTGTGTGTGCAGTTTACCACGGAGTACAAATACCTTGGAGTGTACCTGGACAGTAAACTGGACTGGTCCAGGAACGCTGAGGCCCTGTACAAGAAGGGACAGAGTCGGCTGTACTTTTGGAGGAGGTTCCACTCTTTCAATGTCTGCAGTAAGATGCTGCAGATGTTCTATCAATCGGTGGTGGCCAGTGCCATCTTCTTCGCTGTCGTGTGCTGAGGCAGCAGGGTGATGGCCACGGACGCCAACAGAATTAACGAACTCATCAGGAAGGCTGGTCCGTCCTGCAGGTGGAGTTGGATTCACAGGAGGGGAGGTTGCTCCTCAAACAGCTCACCCCCTCTATGACACACTGGCTGACCTGAGGCGCACCATCAGCAACAGACAGGATCCACCAAGATGCAGCGCAGAACGCCACAGGAGATCCTTTTTCCCTGTGGCTATCAAACTGTACAACTCATCTCCCTTCTGTCATGGGGTAGACTGGCAGTGACTCTGGCAGTGTGTCCTGTTCTAAAAAACTTGCCATGCACATCTCCTTTAAACATTTCCCCATCATGACCAATGCCCTCTAACCCAGGGGTTCCTGTTTACCCCTGGCAACTTTAATAGCGCAGAACAATGTTATTTCACTTATTTATGAACAGATACCGGTATACCAGAACCAAACACAGTCAGGCAGTGAGAAAAAATGTACAAATCCAGAATCAACAAATTTACTCCCTGGGTAGGCAAAATCTACCCCAGGTTGGGAACCCTTGCTCTAGTCTTTGACATTTCCACCCTGGAAAAAAGATCCTGTCTATCTATGCCTCTTATGTACTTCTATCAGGTCTCCCCTCAACCTTCGGCGTTCCAGAGCAAACAATCCAAGTCTGGCCAACCTCTCCTTGGACCTAAGATCCAGGCAACTTTCTGATAAATCTTTTCTGCACCCTATCCAGAGCCTCCACGTCCCTCTAATGGAAATGACGAGAACTGCACGCAATACTCCAAATGAAGTCTAACGGAAGTCCTATATGTCTGCATCATGATGTCCTGACTTGCATTCAATGCCCTGACCAAGGAAGGCAAGCACACTATACACCTTCTTAACCACTCTATTTGTGCTGCCACTTTCAGGCAGCTGTGGACTTGGACCCCAAGATCCTTCTGTATCTTAATGCTGCCATTAACGGTATATTTTCCCTTTACATTTGAGCTCCCAAAATGCAACACCTCACACTTGATGGCATTCAACTCCATCTGCCATTTCTCTGCCCATTTCTCTAGTAGTCAATATTCCGCTGTATAATTTTATAGCTGTTCATTCCAACCATCTCAGTATCATCTGCAAATTTATTAACCAACCTGTCTTATTTATATCCAAGCCATTTATATATAACACAATTAACAGAGGTCTCAGCATTGGTTCATACGGAACTCAACTGGTCTCAGACATCCAGCCTGAATAATGCACCTCCACTACAATCCTTTGTCTTCTATGAGTACGCCAGCCATGAATCCATACAGCCATGTTACTGTCAATGTGTCTTAATCTTCTGGATCAGCCTTACATGGGTGACTTTATCAAATGCCTTAATAAAATCCACCCACTTAACATCCATCGCCCTACCCTCATTGATCACCTTCGTCACCGCTTCAAAAAACTAAATCAAGTTAGTAAGACATGTCCTGTCATGTACAAAGTCATGCTGACTGTCCCTAATCAACCCATTCACTAAGAATTGGAAGTAAATCCTATCCTGAAGAATCCTCTCCAATATTCTGGAGCGCTCATCAGCCTAGAATCACCTGAATTCCGAGCACGTCCTTTCTTAAGCATTAGCTATTCTCCAGCTCTCGGGGACTTCGCCTGCAGCTAGAGAAGATGCAAAGATCTTCACCAAGGCTGCTTCTATCTCCTTTCTTGCCTCTCTTAATAACCTGGGATAGGTTATCAGGCCCTGGGGATTTATCCTCCTTAATGGTTTTCAGGAATCCCAAAACATCACCTTGTTCTTGATTTCAAACTGCTCTTGGATATTAGTATTCTAAAAAATTGATTTGTTCTAAGGATGAGGAATTGTAATCATATGGATTGATTGGAGAACCAAGTTCTGTTCTTGGAACAGTTACCAGAAGAACACTGAGGCACTGCAAGTGTTCAAAAGCTACATAAATATATGCGTGAGTGTTACTAATACTGCTATTAGCTACCAGTGCATCTTATAGTGAAAGTACTCCCACAGTGCTGGTAGTGCTATTAGTTAAAGAATTCCAGAACATTGACCTGGAAAAAACACATTCCCGTTGGGATGATGTGCAATATAGGGAATATGCAGACAGAGGTCATGGAATTGTGGATGCAGCACAGAAACAGACCTTCAGCCATCGAAAATGCACTGATCATCCTCTTCCCAGACTCTCCACTCACCTACACACTAGAGGCAATTTACCAATACGTCTTTAGGGTGCGGGAGGAACCTGGAGCACGGAAGAAATCTTCACAGTCTAGTTTATCCTCATATGAGCCTCATTAGGAGGAAGCATTTTAGGCCAAGTAACCATAACCCGTATTAGATTTTAAATAGTTATGGAAAGAGATAGGACTGGTCCACATGTTAAAGTTCTAAATTGGGACAAACTTAATTTTGATGGAATTAGACAGGAGCTTGCAAACTCTAGACACAAAGTGCTGGAGTTACTCACCGGGTCAGGCAGCATCTCTGGTAAGGATGGGTGACATTTCAGGTTAGATGAGCACCAGGCCATTATCTCTCATTATCTTCCAGCTGTCTGCCCAGTCCTGGTTTTACCTTCTCCTCAAAATCCATAAGCAGAACTGCCCTGGCCGACCCATTGTTTCTGCCTGCCCTTGCCCCAATGAAATCATTTCCATATACCTCGATTCCATCCTAACCCCCCTGGTACAATCCCTTCTCACCCATGTCCAAGCCACCTCACACATCCTTCGACAATTTAATGACTTTCAGTTTCCAGGCCCCCCGTTCCCTCATCTTTACTATGGATATTCAGAAAAAAAGAGAAGGGTTCCGTCCCAAAGTGTCACCCATCCTTGTCTCCAGAGATGCTGCCTGATCTGCTGAGTTACTCCAGCGCTTGTGTCTATCTTTGGTATAAATCAGCATTCTGCAGTTCCTTTCCCCACAACTTGCAAACGTTGCTTGGTATAGGCTGTTAGCATGCCAAGGGACATCTGGTAAGTATGTATTTTTTTAAAGTGAGATAGGGAGAGGTCAGGGCTAACCAGTTCCAGTTGGTATGAAGGGCAAAGCTAACAGGAGTAGGAAACTTTGGCTGATGAGTGATATTGAATGTCTGGTTGGAAAAAGGAAGCATGTGTCAGGCATAGGCAGCTGGGATGAAGCAAATCCCTTGAGGTGTAAAAAGGATATAGGATTACAGTACATTTAAGGAAATCAGGAGGGCAAAATGGGGTAATGAGATCCTCTTGGCAGATGTGATCAAGGAAAACCTACGATTCACTGAGTATATTAAGAGCAAAGAATAAATAGGGAAAGAATAGACCCTCCTCCCCCCCACTTAAAGATTAGTGGGTACCACACTGTGACACTACAGGAAATGGATGAGGTCTTAAAGGAATACTGCTCTGTAATTACCAGGGAGAAAGTCTCGTGAATTAGGCAATTAGAGAAAGAGAGCGGTGGTGTCTCAAACCGTATCGATGTTACAAAAGAGAATGTGCTGACAATGATGAAATGCATAAAGGTGGATAAATCCACAGGGCCTGGCCAAGCGTATCCTGGGACTCTGGGATGAAATCGCTGAGTCCCTGGCAGCGGCTTTTATATCTTAGACGGTGCGGTACCAGATTAGAGGGTGGCTCGTGTTGTACCTTTATTTAAGAAGGGCTGCAAGGACAAGCCATGATGGAACTACAGATGGGGAGTCAGTGATGGAAAGTTAGTGGTATGGATTCTGAGGGACAGGGTCTATTTTCATTTGGGAAGGCAAAGGATGGATGAGGAATAGTCAGCTTGGCTTGTGTGTGAGAAATCACGATTGTGTTTTTTGAAGAGGAGACCAAGAGTATTGACGAGGGCAAGGCAGTAGACTTGTCTACATGGACTTTAGCAAGGTTTTTGATGAAGTCCCACATGGTAAGCTGGCTAGGAAGGTTAAAATAAATTGGCATCAGGGTGAGCTAGGCAGTTGGATACAAAAGACAGATACAAAATGCTAGAGTAACTCAGTGGGTCAGGCAGCATCTCTGGTGATAATGGATTGGTGACGTTTCAAGTCGGAACCCTTCTTCACACCTTTTTCAATTGGATATAAACTTGGCTTGGTGGTAGGAGGTTGTAAGAGGGTGGTGGTAGATGGTTGTTTTTTCAGTGGTGTGCTGCAGGGGTCAGTGCTAGCTTCCTTCTTGTTTCTCATCTATATCAATGACTTGGATAAGAAAGTAGGTGACGTGAGTAAAAGGTCTGTGGTATATTGGACGGTGAAGAAGGTTATCTTGGACTATGACAGGACTTAGTGTAAAGTGCTGTATTTCGGGAAGATAAACCTGGGGTAGGACATGCACTGTGACTGGCAGGACCTCAGGGAATGTTGTACAACAGACAGACACTTGGAGTTTCAATTACATAGTTGTCTAGAAGTGACAATGCGGGTAAACAAGATAGTGAGAAAGATGCGTGGCACCCTTGCCTTCATCAGATGGGGCACTGAGTACAAGAGTTGGGACTTCATGTTGCAGCTGCATATGTTGGAGAGACTGTGTGCAGTTCTGATTGCCATACTCTAGGAAGGACGTGATTAAACTAGAGAGGGTGCAGAAAAGATTCACAATGACGTTGCCAAGACTAGTGGGCTTGAGGTACCAGGAGAGAGTTATAAAACTGGGACTATTTACCCTGTAGTGAAGGAGGCTGAGGGGTGACCTTACAGACTCCAGGTTGTTAAAAATAAATAGCCATAGTCGTTTCCCCAGGGTAGAGTAGTCTGATACCTGCGGGCATAGGTTTAAGGTGAGAGGGAAAAGATTTAAGAGGCCTGAGGCAAATGTTGCGACTGAGGGTGATGGGTATGTGGAACGAGCTGCCAGAGGAAGTGGTAGAGGCAGGTACAACTACACGTTTAAAAGACATTTAGATAGATACGTAGATGGAAAAAGTTTGGAATGATATTGGTCAAATGCAAGTAAATGGGACTTCTCAGGAAGACAGTTGCTGGTATGGAAGAGTTAGAGAGGAGTGGGAGTCTGAAGAAGGGTCTCGACCCGAAACGTCGCCTATCTCCTTCGCTCCTTAGATGCTGCTGCACCCGCTGAGTTTCTCCAGCCTTTTGTGTACCCTGCTGGTATGGAAGAGTTGTGCGACAGGGCACGTATAGGTTCTGTGTGATTCTATGACTCAGTTTGAGAATAATCGTGTAATCAATATCTGACTAGGAATAACCTACTCCTGGTAGGAACGATGGTTTAAACAGACATCAATCTGAGAGTGACAAACTCTGTATGTTAAATAGGTACCAATCACATATGATATGGAGCCAGTCCTGTGCGTTAGATAGGTATGTGTAGGAATGAGCTGCAGATGCTGGTTTATACTGAAGATAGTGTAAACTATCTTTTATTATGCTGGAGTAACAAAATGCTGGAGTAACTCAGCGGGACAGGCAGCATCTCTGGAGAGAAGGAAGATAGGCAGCTAGCATGCACGGTAAGGACCCATTTCTCTGACTTTATGATTCAATCCGTTTGTGAAAGTAATCAATGTCCTGAAGTGACTGATTCCACAAGACCAACTGAGAATGACCCCAAATAAATACCAACATGACAAACGGGTATCGTGGTGCAGGAGTTAGTTTGCTTTTAGTGCATTAGTTGAAAGATGATGGTTTTGTGGTCGAGTTTGTCCGTGATCCTTGTCATTCACCTGCAGGTCCCTTATGGTTTTCCAGTGCCATCCAGTGATCAGTAAAGTGCATTTCCAAAGCCAGCCTCTGTTTGTGGCACAAAGACGGCTGCAGGTGACTTTATGCTCTATCTTGCCACTGCCCGCTACACCCTCACCTGCTTCTGTGGGCCCCTGTGCAGAGTCTGACAGCAACATGGGGAAACAGACCAATCATCTAATGGGTTATATCAAAGCATAGCAAAATGCATCTCTATATCCCACATTAAAAAAAAATTGTTAAGCATCTCTCAGCACTGTAAGACCGTTGCATTGATAATTGGAGTTGGTGCTCTTTGTATCTTCCCTGTGAGTTGACCCCCTTACCCCACCCACCCCTGTCATTGCTTCCCTGGGTGAGTGAGATGGGTCCCTCGCGGTCAGTCTCACAGTCATTCCTGCATGTCCCAGATTTCTGACAGGAGGGGGGGCAATTTTTTGTCCTGCAGCCGTAGTGCAAAAACTTGCTCGGAATGGACGCTGCTCAGAGTCCGCAGGCAGACCAGCTTCATCAACATTCGTGGGAACATCAGGCGGTCCTGCAAGAGACAGACGGCGTTGGTTGAGAATGTGAGCTCACTCACGCGGCAAGGTTAGTATTAAGGTTTTCAAGGGAAATTGCACACTTGGTTCGAAAAAAGAGAGATATCTACAATAATTATAGGAGGCATGGAGTAAATGAGGTGCTAGGTCAGTATAAAGAATGTAAAAAGAATCTTAAGAAAGAAATAAGAAAAGCTAAAAGAAGATATGAGGTTGCTTTGGCAAGAAAGGTGAAAGTAAATCCAAAGGGTTTCTACAGCTATATTAATAGCAAAAGGATAACGAGGGATAAAATTGGACCATTAAAGAGCCAGAATGGACAGCTATCTGCAGAGCCAAAAGAGATGGGGGAGATATTGAACAATTTATTTTCTTCGGTATTCACCAAGGAGAAGGATATTGAACTCTGTGAGGTAGTGGGAAAAAAGTAGAGTAGCTATGGAAACTATGAGATTCAAAGAGGAGGAAGTACTGACACCTCTAAAATATATAAAAGTGGATAAGTCTCCAGGTCCTGACAGGATATTCCCTAGGACATTGAGGGAAGTTAGTGTAGAAATAGCAGGGGCTATGACAGAAATATTTCAAATGTCATTAGAAATGGGAATAGTGCTGGAGGATTGGCGTACTGTTCATGTTGTTCCATTGTTTAAAAAGGGTTCAAAGAATAAACCTAGCAATTATAGACCTGTTAGTTTGACATCAGTGGTGGGCAAATTAATGGAAAGGATACTTAGAGATAATATATATAAGCATCTGGATAAACAGGGTCTGATCAAGAACAGTCAACATGGATTTGTGCCTGGAAGGTCATGTTTGACAAACCTTCTTGAATGTTTTGAAGAGGTTACTAGGGAAATTGATGAGGGTAAAGCAGTGGATGTTGTCTATATGGATTTCAGTAAGGCCTTTGACAAGGTTCCCCATGGAAGGTTGGTTAAGAAGGTTCAATCTTTGGGTGTTAATGGCGGAGTAGCAAGATGGATTCAACAGTGGCTGAATGGGAGATGCCAGAGAGTAATGGTGGATGGCTGTTTGTCAGGTTGGAAGCCGGTGACCAGTGGGATGCCTCAGGGATCTGTGTTGGGTCCACTGTTGTTTGTCATGTACATCAATGATCTAGATGATGGGGTGGAAAATTGGATAAGTAAGTATGCAGATAATACTAAGATAGGGGGTGCTGTGGACAATGAAATAGATTTTCAAAGTCAACAGAGAGATTTGGGCCATTTGGAAGAGTGGGCTGAAAGATGGCAGATGGAGTTTAATGCTGATAAGTGTGAGGTGCTACATCTTGGCAGGACAATTCAAAATAGGACGTACTTGGTAAATGGTAGGGAATTGAGGGATGCAGTGGAACAGAGGGATCTAGGAATAACTGTGCATAGTTCCCTGAAGGTGGAATCGCATGTAGATAGGGTGGTAAAGAAAGCTTTTGGTGTGCTGGCCTTTATAAATCAGAGCATTGAATATAGGAGTAGGGAAGTAATGTTAAAATTGTACAAGGCACTGGTGAGACCAATTCTGGAGTATGGTGTACAATTTTGGTCGCCTAATTATAGGAAGGATGTGAACAAAATAGAGAGAGTACAGAGGAGATTTACTAGAATGTTGCCTGGGTTCCAGCAACTAAGTTACAGAGAAAGGTTGAACAAGTTGGGTCTTTATTCTTTGGAGCGCAGAAGGTTAAGGGGGGACTTGATTGAGGTCTTTAAAATGATGAAAAGGATAGATAGAGTTGACGTGGATAAGCTTTTCCCATTGAGGGTAGAGAAGATTCAAACAAGAGGGCATGACATGAGAATTAAGGGACAGAAGTTTAGGGGTAACATGAGGGGGAACTTCTTTACTCAGAGAGTGGTGGCTGTGTGGAATGATCTTCCTGCAGAAGTGGTGGAGGCAGGATAGATTTTAACATTTAAAAGTAAAGTGGATAGGTATATGGACGGGAAAGGAATGGAGGGGTATGGTCTGAGTGCAGGTAGATGGGACTAGGGGAAAATAAATGGCTGACAGGGACTGGAAGGGCCGAGAAGGCCTGTTTCCGTGCTGTAATTGTTATGTGGTTATATGGTTATTAGACTGCGGCAAGAGTTGAATGCAACCCGGGAACCAACTGTGTCCAACCCAACCAGTACAAATGGATTTACTTGGCAACACTGTACCAGTGAGAAATGTAACACTTGCTCCTCTCACTAGTAAATCCTCCCTCAAATACTTCCCAATTTAGGTTGACTTGGGCCCATGGGGATGAAACGGTGAAGCAGAGGAAACCAAGACATTCACTATTGAGACCAGGACCGCAGAGTCCCGCAACTCTTTGGAGCAGTGGCAATTTGTTGAGCGAAGGGCAATGGGAATGAGAGTTACATTGTCACAGGAAGAACATTGCTGTTGCCACGGGAATGGTGTGGATAGTTAGCTTAATTATACAGGACATCTTTAAAGACAACCATCTAGTAGGGGAGAAGAGTAAAACGTTCTCGAACCCAAAAGTGGTGATATTTGCCAACAATCTTTGGCAAGAAAAGGAAAGACCAGGTCGATGACTTCAGCAATGTAAAGAGAAGATTCGTCATGCCTTCAGTTGGACTACGTTACAGGGAGGACATGGTAGCACTGGAGAGGGTGCAGAAGAGATCCACCAGCGTTTTGCTGGGGATGGAGTGATTCAGTTATGAGGAGAGAAACTAGATCTGTTCCCCCTTGAGTGGTGGAGGTTCAGGGGGACATACTGAGATGTGTAAAATTATCAGGGGCATACATAGGGTAGCTTTCAGGAAACTTTCACCCATTGCGCCCATTTAGGGCAGATTAAACTCGAGGACAGATTTAGTAAAAACTCAGTGATTTCGACTGGATGTGAGGGGGGGGCGTCTTTCTCACCCTGTGTGCACCATGGAACACATGGCCAGAAAGAATGGTGCAAGCAGAGTCACTAAAAGCATTTAAGAGTCTAGATGAGCACTTAAACCACCCAGGCACAGAGGGCTATGGACCAAGTTCTGGGAGTTAAGGTGAATTCAGATGAGGGTCGCTGGTCAGTGTGGACGTGGTTGGCTAAATGGCCTATTTCCATCTTGTATGACTCGATGTCTCAATCATAATTGAATCCAGAAAATTAATCTCCACAGAAAACAGAAATAAATTGATAAGAATGCGGACGAGAAGGCATAATAGGAATTCAAGCACATCATCATCTGTGTAAAGATGAACACAAGTTTATCAAGAGGAATGCAGGAGTTAAAACTGAGAGCGAATGGCTGGGACTACTTTGGGCTATGATCTACTAAGTAACCAATCTGCATTATAGTTTATTTGTATATACTGATAGATACAAGGAATGGAGGTTGGGGCACCATGGGTGGGTCAATGCTGAGAAACTGCGTAGAGTCGCTCTGTGTTACGTTATGAAAGAAGACAGGAAATAAAAACGAGGTTGAGGAGTTGGTGGGAGAGGCAATGTTGGCAAAATCTGGTAGTTGAGGCAGGAGCACGGCAAGGTGGGTGAGCCCAGCGTAATCGAGGCTTTCTGCTGTAAGGAAGCCCTGGACAATGTGTGAATTGGGAAATGCAGAATTCACTGATCAATACTCTGCCACATTCTGCAGTCCGATGTGTTATTATTGTTAGTTTGTCTGATGACGTTGAAATGAAAGCACTGAGATTGAATCGCACAGTCAAGGCACCCCCCAACACTCACATCCGGTCTTTTAATCTGTGTGTAGGAGCGGAGAGCCTCAACGTAAGGTTGCCGCAGCCTCTCCACTAGTTCATGGTCATTAACGTTCGGGCGGTCTGGTGAAAGTAACAAGAAGATTGCGTCTGGTTAACTCAGTACATCACCACAAGTTGCCAGCTGATTCCACCGGTAACGGTAGGTGCTCATTGCCAGGCATATATTGCAGAGCAACTTGCAACAGTATGTGCGATACCCTCCCCAGGTTATGAAACCTTCCAGAGCCTTTTTGAACCAGTATCTTGCCTGTTGTCTAATATATTTTTGCCCTAATATACTCTCTCAATATACACCACAAAAATTAGGTGCACAATAAGGACTCGTTTTTTTTTCAAATTAGAGAATTGAATATATTTCAGAGATTTACATATATACATATTATACATATTCATAATCTCTGAATATATTTCAGAGATTATGAATATATTTCAGAGATACAGAGTTCAGAATACATAGACTAAATGTAATCTCCTCAGTGAGGTAGTGGTGAATCAAACAGTGCCCTAGCTTATGGAAGGATCGTGCAGAGCCAGATAGCTGAGGGGGAAAAGTTGTCCCTGACTCTGGTGGTGGGTCCTTTCAAGGTTCTCTGCCTTCTGCCAGATGGGAGCAGGGAGAAGAAGGAATGGCTGGGTGGGTTAAGCTGATTAAGTTAATTATGTTGGTTGCTTTTCCAAGGCAGCATGGAGTATAGTTGGAGTCAAGGGTGGGAAGTTTGGTCAACGTGATGGACTGGGCTACATCTACAACTCTGCAATTTCTTGCGGTCTTGGGCAGAGCTGTTACCAAACCGAGCCGTGCTGCAACCCGGCAGTATGGTTTCTATGGAGCAATTGTAGAATTACTGGAGACTTGCTGAATTTCCTCAGTCTCCTGAGGAAGTAGGGACATTGGTGGGCCTTCTTGGCTGTCACATCAATGTAGTTGGTCACAACTGATCTTTAAGACACATTTTAGACTCCGCTACCTTGGTAAAAAGACTGTGACCATCCACCCCAACTATGCCCTTATGATTTCTTGAACCGCTATAAGGTGACCCCTCAGCCTCATTCACTCAATGGAAAAAAGTCTCAATCTGTCCAGCCGCTCCGTATAACTCAAGCTCTGCTCTTCTGGTAACATCCACACAAATCTTTAGTTTCTTGTTGACATTTGCCAATTGGAACTCCAGATGTACCACATCAACTACCGTTCCCTCGTTGACCCTTTGCATTACTTCATCAAACAATTCTATCAAGCTTAACATGTTTTACCATTAACTAATCCATGGCAACTTCCTTTAAACGAGCCCGGATGCCCAAGTGAATGTTAATTATCGTTTCCATAGTCTCCCCCACGTTCAAGATCAAACTGATTGCCGTTGAGTTACTGGGTTTATTCGTGCACATCTTTTTGAACAAAGTGTAACATCATTTTCCAATTCTTGGGCATCAGCCTAGAATCTATAAATGTTTAGAAGATTAAGGGCAGGAACTTTAATTACTACCTTGCTATTTAGCCACTTTAGGTGTAGCTAGCTTTTCTAAAGCTACCTCAGCTTTATACTATTCAGAAACTCCTCCACATTTTCCTTTGCTGAGACTCCAGCAGCATCCACTTTGGTAAAGATTGGTGAAAACATTCTCATATTGTTCCTCAGCAAAACGAATATTGAATTTGCCATATGCCTTCTTCACCACTCTATCTACTTGTGATGTCACTTACTGGGAGCAATGGATGAACTGCAAGAACTATCTGTACATCAAAGCTGTTAAGGGTCTTGCTAATAACTGCACACTTGCTTGTACATGAGGCATCCCAAAGTGCAACTTCTCACACTTGCTTGGAATAAATTCCATCTGCCATTTCTCCGCCCATATCTATATCCTGCTGCATCCTCTGACAGCCTCCCCTGTTGTCTGCAACTCTTGCACATTTTGCAAACTATAAATTTACCAACCAATCCTTCTATATTTACGAGCAGGTTATTTATGCCCTATCATTGACACGATTTTCATCGACCTAGAATTTGTGGATTTTCCAGGGATTTTTTTTCTTCTCCCTTCTTAAACAAATGAACAACATTGACTACTCTCCAGGGACATCAACTGTGCCTAGAGGATACAAAGGTCTCCATTGGGACATCTCCTCTCTTGCCTCTCTCAATAATCTATCAGGGCCCAAAGAATTAATCACCTTCATGTCATCTCTGGGTGCCCGCTCTACCACCCACCAAATGGAGCTCAGGGCCTGGCAGACATTGACGAAGAGACAACAACCTGGCTACACAACACCCGGCTATAGATAGACAATAGACAATAGGTGCAGGAGTAGGCCATTCGACCTTTCGAGCCAGCACTGTCATTCAATGTGATCATGGCTGATCATCCCCAATCAGCAGTCCGTTCCTGCCTTCTCCCCATATCCTCTGACCCCGCTATTTTTAAGTGCCCTATCTAGCTCTCTCTTGAAAGCATCCAGAGAACCTGCCTCCACCGCCCTCTGAGGCAGAGAATTCCACAGACTCACCATTCTCTGTGAGAAAAATTGTTTCCTCGTCTCCGTTCTAAATGGCTGACTTCTTATTCTTAAACTGTGGCCCCTGGTTCTGGACTCCCCAAACATCGGGAACATGTTTCCTGCCTCTAGCGTGTCCAAGCCCTTAACAATCTTATATGTTTCAATGAGATCCCCTCTCATCCTTCTAAACTCCAGAGTGTACAAGCCCAGCTGCTCCATTCTCTCAGCATATGACAGTCCCGCCATCCCAGGAATTAACCTTGTAAACCTACGCTGCACTCCCTCAATAGCAAGAATGTCCTTCCTCAAATTAGGGGACCTTAATTGCACACAATACTCCAGGTGTGGTCTCACTAGGGTTCTATACAACTGCAGAAGGACCTCTTTGCTCCTATATTCGATTCCTCTTGTTATAAAGGCTAACATGCCATTTGCTTTCTTCACTGCCTGCTGTACCTGCATGCTTACTTTCATAGACTGAAGTACAAGGACCCCCAGATCCCGTTGTACTTCCCCTTTTCTAACTATTCTTTTGGTTTATGTTTCATTCGCACGAAGAAGATGTATTTTGAGAGACCCAACATCACCTCCTTGTTGATTTGAAACTGCCATTAGCATCCTCCACATTGATCCTACTGTCCTTCATGTGTTTCTCCATGCAAAATACTTGCTTAGTACCTCACCTCTAACCAAAATACTTGTTTAGTACCTCTAGCTGAAACAAAGCAAGAATTTAATTGTCCTATCAGGGACACATGACAATAAACTCTCTTGAATCTTGAACCTAACCAAGCATCTATTCTCTCCTGTATTCTTGACTGGTTCAACATTCTCCCTCTTTACCCTCTTATTTTAAATGTACATATAAAAGGTCATAGGATTTTCTTTAATCTGATTTATAGTGACATTTCACAACCCTTTTCATTCTGATTGCCTACTTCAGTTCTTTCCTGCTTGCTTTAAATTCCTCAAAGGCCCTGTCTGATTTCATATTATTTATATAAAGTCATAGAGTTTTACTGCTTAGAAACAAGGTCCTTCTGCCCAAATAATCCATGCTGCCGAACAAACCATCTATGGTAGCACCATTTGCATATGTTTGGCCCGTATCCCTCCAAACCTTTCCAGTCCATGCATCTGTCCAAATGCATTTTGAATCTTCTTATTGTACCTGCTTCGACCACTTCCCCTGGCAGATCGTAACATCCTTTGTGTAAAAATGTTTCCTCTCAGATTCTTCTTAAATCTTTTCCCTCCCACCTTAAACCAATGCCTTGTTTGTTTCCCCAACTTGTGCTTATTTCCCCAAACCTTAGAAAATACTAAGTGTATTTACCCTATCGATGTCTCTGGTGATTTTATACACCTCTATAAGATCATATCTGTCTCTTTCCATTGTTACTGATTGGCATTTTTTGGTGGAACATCCTCACTAGCTCTCAGAAATCCCTGCCGCGTGACTACTTGAAAAAAGGCAGGAGAATCCAGAAAGCACAGAGTCCATCACAATTCTGCGATGGCAAAATGTGGAGGTGGGTATAGCAGGAAGAACACACAAGATTCGAAACAACTCAACGGCTCCGCAAGTATCACCTATCCCAACTGCGACAAAGTCTGCAGATCTCCTCAGTATCACAGAACAGGAGTGGGCACAGGTCATATTTAAAGCCAAGGGCTAGAAGCTGAGGCAGAAAAGATGAGTGTTTCTTAAAATGCAAGAGGTCTGTGACACGTAATGCCTGACAAGAGGCAAATCTTAGATGGAGGGTTCAAGCAAAGAGAGAGGAACAGGGGAAGCACAAACGACTTCACATGATAGAAACTGGAGCAAAGAAAAGGAGAGCTGCTGGAGAAATTCAACGTCAGGCAGCATCTCACGAGGGAAAAGGACAGTCGACGTTTCAGATCCTTCACCTGAACTGGAACAAACAAAGGCCCATATTAACTTTGATTCATTCTTGTCTTTCGCTGTGGCTATTGATAATCATTGAATTCTCAAGGGAAAGATTCATTGATATAAAGCTATAGTGACAATTAAAGACCAGTAACGGAGTCTGATAGTCAGGTTGAGACTGGAAGACCGCATACCTGCTGAAAAGAGATTGATGGCGATTAGAAGAGCATATTCAGCATCATCCAAATGTAGGTCATTCATACATTTTGAGAACTCAAAGATGGGATTGATAAATTCAAACTGTAGTCCTGCAGAGAGAAAGAGACAGAAGTAATAACTGATTTTGAATAGGATCTTGGTCCTCTCTGTATTCAAAGGCTTTTCTGGTGACAGTATCTTTCAAGTGCCTTCAGGTACCTGCTGCAGGCAGTCTAGTTCCAAGAAGCATATAGGAGAGCAGGGAACACTGTAGCCCAGTAGACCATGAATTGTGCATCAGATGTGCGACTTTGATCTGCAGGCACCTTTTCCTCAATCAATCAACGGTCATTGATCTGCGCCTTTAGCTAGAGCTGGCTTCTGAGAGATGGGAAGTGGTCCATTTTCCAGTGACTGCCATGAATCTTTACTATCGAGGGAAGCATCAAAGATCCTCGGTATCGGATGTTTGGGCAGCATTGTGCACCAGGGGTAGGATGGTGGCATTTTGTCATGTTGTGTTGAGTGTAAGACCCACCCCCTCACACGCTTCTCTGCACAAGTCAACAATATACAGTCCTCCCGATATTCACATTTGGATTTTGTTGGTTCTGGAGGGCAATTGCTGTAGATTGAATACTTTCACGGCTGTTCTGAAGATTAGCTCCGTTCCTGTACAGCATTTGGCGCGAGTTGTGCTGCGATACGTGTTGGTGAAATGACGCAAGCGTGTCTAACATGGTTTGTCACTGAGATGCAAAATAGAATTTTCATCAGGGCACTCTTTAGATAGATGACTGCATCCTGATGGATACACTGATCCTCAAGTCACTGTTGACAAGGGTTCTACAACATGCCATCACATCCAGAACGATCCAAGTATCTGTGCAGCAGCAGTGCTAATGGTAATTCCCAGGACAGGAAGTTTGGCTCGAGGATCAGTAAAGCCAACTAGATCTTCAGCCCACTCTGAAAACAAAGTAGCAACTGGCCCTTCACCAAACTGTCCTACAATGCAATGGTACTAACATCCTTAATTGTTATCAGATGTGCACCCCCCATAGAGAATTATAGCTCACAGACACAGGTCATTCAGCCCACCACACGCATAATGCACTGACAGCAGCCTCTGCCTGTAGCCCATTTGTTTTTCCTTTTTTTTTATTTTTAGTCAGTTTAAAGTGTGTTTTTTTGGGGAGACTTTAACTTTTCTATGTGGGGGAGGGGGGCAGGGTAAGGGGGAAACTGTTTCCCAGTCGCTTCCTGGCGGGGACGTGACTATTTCTCCGAGTCGCGTCCTCGCCCCCCACCTCCTGGATCAGAGCGGCCTTTCCTGCCGGGACCGGGAACCGGACCAGAGCTGCAACAGCAGCGGCGCTGGAGTCACCACGGAGCGGGCGAGGCCTACCTGGGTCGCCGTATGGAGCTCCGGAGCGTTGGGCCGCTGCTCCAACATTGTGGAGCTCTGGTTTGGAGAGCTCCCAACGCGAGCGGCGCTGACCGGCATTCTGGAGTCCTGGGGCCCTTTGCCGAGGGCCTCCAGCGTTGAATCTCCACCCGGCGCGGCCTTTGGGAGCCGCGGACTCTGGTAGGAGGGGGCCGACTCGGGGTCCAGGCCGCTGAGGACGTCCCCCAACCCCAACGTCGGAATTGCATCACCCCGGGGAGCGGGCCTGAACATCGGGCTGCCCGGAGCGGCGACAGCGGAGGACTGGGCGAGGCCCCGACCACGGGTGAACATTGGGGAGCATCGGGAAGAGACTGACTTTGGTGCCTTCCCTCACGGTGGGAAATTTTGATCCTGCTGTGAGGGGATGTTTTGTGTTGAATTTCCGTCTACTCTGTGTTGTATTCTTTATTTTTGGCTGTATGGCGACTTCATTTCACTGTGCCAATTGGCACATGTGACGAATAAAATCTATCTGTATCTGTATCAATGGACATCCATCTGGTGAATCCCATCTCCCAGCACTTGCCTGTGGCCTTCAATGCCTGGGCAATTCTAGTACTCATCTAAACATGCCTTAAATCCCTTTAGCAATTGTGCCTACACCACTCTCTCTGGCAGTGTGTTCCAGATATTCTCCGCTCTCCTGGTCAAAAATATTTCCTCTAAGTCCCTTGCCCTCTGCCCAAAACCCTTGTCCACTAGATTTCAGACCCTCCCTCTACTCACTGGCTGGACTGAATGGTCAACTGTGATGTTTTAAGTTTTAGGTTAAGGTTAAGGTTTTAATCATTAAATAAATGTTTAGGAAGGATCTGCAGATGCTGAATTACATTGAAGAAAGACACAAAATACTGGAGTTACTCAGCGGGACAGGCAGCATCTCTGGTTACAAGGAATGGGTGACGTTTCTGGTTGAGACCCTTCTTCAGACTGGGAGTCAGGGGAAAGGGGATACCTGAGATATAGACCAGTGATGTAGAGAGATATAGAACAATGGATGAAAGATATGCAAAAAAGTACCGTTGATAAAGGAAACAGGTCATTGTTAGCTGTTTGCTAGGCGAGAACAAGAAGCTGGTGTGACTTGGATGGGGGAGGGATGGGGAGAGAGAGAGGGAATGCAGGGGTTACTTGAAGTTAGAGCCTCCAGTTGGCCCTCCAGAGGAAGGGTTTCAACCCGAAATGGCACCCATTCCTTGTATCCAGAGATGCTGCCTGTTCCCGCTGAGTTACTCCAGCATTTTATGTCTACCTATAAAGAAATGTTGTTGAAAACACCATCCAGTGGAACCAGGTTGTCCATCATCTCCCAAAAACACATCCTGCACGGGGAGCTGTGGCAAACGGAGGAGTTAAGATGCCGGAGTAAAACATCGATCAATCACTTCAAAAATAACCTGGACCATTCATTCTCCAGTGAGAAAACATCAGTCTCACCGACCATGTCCATACGACTGACAGCAGGGCCCATCAGCATTCCTTGCCAACAGTTCCAGGAGAAGATTGACAGAAATCTCACTACGTCACAGACAGGAGTGCCTGTCAGTGTCACACTTTCCACTCACTGATTTCCCCATGAGCACATTGCATTGCGATTCAGACATCAGATTAGATTGGTGTCAACATTGTTGTTATGACAGTGTGGGACAAGCAGCGAGGAAGAGCCACACACCTGCCCTGGCGAAGTCTTCTCGGCTATAACTGAAATCCTTCAGAAAGGTTATGCACTCAATCGCAGGGTTATACCTTCGTGACGATTCCAGCAACATTATCTTAACAACAGAAAAAGCAAATTACACAGATATCAGAGGTAAAAAAACATTAATTCAGGACAAAAATCAGAAGATTGGTTTAACTTTTGTGGCAAATAAATTATTGTAATCCATTCTAAGAAACAAAGCAAATATTTACTCTGGTGAGGAACTGATTAAGCAATGTTTAACCAATTGGCTTGTTAACCAATTAGCCGATTAAAAAGGGAAGGTTGCATCTCATTATGTTGAATTTATTTCAATGAGCTAAGAAGGGGTCAACAAAGGGGATGTGTTTGATGTAATTAATATGCATCCCCCCCCCGTAAAACAAACCAGAAAACATTAACACAAACTTTTTAAAATACACAAAAAATAACAAAAAAGACAAAAAGACAGACAGACCGTTGGCGAGGCAGCCATCGCTGATGGCGCCACCCGGTGGATATGCAGAAAGCAAAGATAATCAAGAAAAGATGGCGCCCACAATGGCCCATTGTTGGCTTGGGATAGGTGAGAATGAGTTAATACATACAGTGGAACTCAAAAGAATGACAGTAAAATTGGTAAAAATACTAGGGCGGGGGTGTGGTGGAGAGAGAGGGGATGCAAGGGTTACTTGAAGTTAGAGAGATCAATTTGCAGACCGCTGTAAGCTGTCCAAGCCAAATATGAGCTGCTGTTCCTCCAATTTACATTTGGCCCCACTCTGACAATGGAGAGGGGCCCAGGACAGGGAGATCAGCATGGGAATGGGGAGGGGGTTAAAGTGTTTGGCAACCGGGAGATAACATAGGCCGAGGCGGACTGAGCGAAGGTGTTTAGTGACACGGTGTAAATCGATGCTTCAGGTTGAGGCCCTGCCTCAGAACAGAGATTGAGTAGGAAATGTTGCTAGTACAAGGGTATGCTTGCCTTCATCGGGTGGGCACTGATTATACTGTAAGAGTCGGGAAGGACATGGTATAGTTCTAAAATACTTTGGTTTGGCTGCACTTGGAATATTGCGAGCAGCTCCAGTCGCCCCCCCCCCCCATTACAGGAATGATATGGAGGCTTTGGAGAGGGTGCAGAAGAGGTTTAGGAGAATGATGCCTGGATTAAGGAGCATTAGGGGCAAGGAAGGGTGGGAGATTGCAACCTTCACGTGGTCCACCCTGTTTCAACGAATGCAATCACCCCGGCGTGCACAAACAGAAGATCAAACAGAACAAGTTGGCTTACAACTTTAGGCAGCGCATGCCACACGCAAGAAGCAGAAGGTGCAAGGAGAGGCTGGAGAAATTTGGATTGTTTTCTCTGGAACGCCAAAAGTTGAGGGTAGACTTGATGGCAGTATATAAAATTACAGCAGATGGTCAGAACGTTTTCCCAGGATTGAAATTTCAAAGACCAGGGGAATAACTTTCAAGTGAGAAGGGCAAAGTTTAAAGGAGATGTGCAGGGCAAGTTTTTACACAGAGATTGATGGGTGCCTGGAACGTGATGCTGGGGGTGATGGTGTAATTGAGTTTAAGAGGATTTTAGATAAGCGCATATATATGCAGGGAGTGGGGGGGGGGGGGGGGGGGGGAGGGGTGCTATGGATCAAATGCTTCAAATTGCTGGGCAGGTATATTTCTGAAGTCTTTCCTGGACCCAGTACGCTGATGCAATTATAAGGAAAGCCCATCAACGCCTCTACTTCCTGAGAGGATTGCATGGATCCGGTACATCAGAGAGGACTCTCTTGAACCTCTGCAGATGTACAGTAGAGAGTATACTGACTGGTTGCATCGTGGCCTGGTTCAGCAACATGAACACCCAGGAGCGAAAAAGAATGCAAAAACTGGTGAACCTCGCCCAGCCCATCACGGGTTCTGACCTCCCTACCGTCAAAGGGTTTTACAGAAGTCGCTGCCTCAAAAAAGCAACAAACATGATCCCACACCTCCCTGGCCGCACTCTCATTTCACTCCTGCCATCGGGAAGAAGATATAGAAGCTGGAAAAATGTAAAATCCAGGTTCAGGAGCAGCCTCTTCCCCACAGACATCAGACTAGTACACTTTATACACCTCCAAATAAGCTTTGAACTAAATAGACGTACGTGTGTGTGTGTGTGTGTGTGTGTGTGTGTGTGTGTGTGTGTGTGTGTGTGTGTGTGTGTGTGTGTGTGTGTGTGTGTGTGTGTGTGTGTGTGTGTGTGTGTGTGTGTGTGTGCGTGTGTGTGTGTATTATTTACAGTGCACTATGTTTACATGTTCTGCTGCTTGACTCTTGACGAGTCAGATTGAGATATAGTTTAAAAGGGAGAAATATTTTCTTTGCTAGCGGAGACATAGAGCATATGAGCAGGACAGTTACACTATGATGGTGTATAATGCTTGCGTACGATGCGAGGCTCGAGTACTGATACGGTATTGTCACCACATTCCAGGAGAGAGTCCAATGGAGATCTGTGAGGACATTGTGTTTGAGGATGCTGAAGGGCATCCAAACTGAGGAGAACGAAATGATGAGGACAGTGAGCAAACCCCACTTTTTATGTGGCATTTGCACTTTCCCCTCGTGACCATGTGGACTTCCCCAGGTTCTCCAGCTTCATCTACATCCAAAGACATGTAGGTTGACCATGGTAGATTATCCCTGGTGTACACAGACATAAACCCCTGTCTCACGGTGCGAGTTGGCCCACGAATGACCCCGAGTTTTCACTCGTGGCGATCACGTACAGCCAACGTAGCGGGAACGCCGGAACTCGCGCGAACAACTTGTCCACTCGTGGCGCTAACGGCAGGTACCCGCGAAACGTGTGAACTCGTGAGAAAAGTCAAACATATTTGACTTTTTCCACGAGTCAAATTTAGTGTTCAAGTTTAAAATTGAAACATTTAGACTCGTTGTAAGAACGTAGGGCCCGTGCGTTTAACTTAGTGATTCGTGAGTCTACCGTGGGAACTCTTTAAATTATTTCAGTGCCATTCACGCTCGAGTCTTAATCACAAACTTTAATTCACCCTCGACTAAATATTCTTTGTTTTTTTAGTCATTTTCGTCTTATTTTCCCATGTGTACAATTTTATATATAATGTATTTGTGTCACATGAGCAAAATACATGAATGAACTCATTTCGTAAGTGTATATTTAATTCAGCTTTAACATCCTAAAATATGTTAAAAAAAAACTAGGAGTGAAAAAAAAGGTTTAATTACCACAGGAGTTGGAAAATCATTCTATTAGAATGATAAAAAAAAACCATTCCAACGTCTAAACACTGGGCTTCAGCCCTATCCTACCCATTCGGGGGGTGATTACTGCAGTTATTTATTGGAAAATTAGCTATAAAAACCATGGAGATGAATCAATGAACATTGGATTTTCCTGACGCGTAGATTTGGTGTTGCGGTCCGGCCAAGAGGAGGTGATGTGGACACGGTTTCAGTTATAGTTCTAGAGGAACATTGCTTCGGATCGATGTCTCTTATGCGCTCCTCAGAAGAACTGGGTGTGCTCTTCACCATTATGGCTACCAGCCTACAGGTTTCTGATCTGAACAACTAACTTCTTCCCCATTTCTCCTCCACCCACTCCCCCACCCCCCCCCCTATTTCCCGCTCCTCCTCGGCGCTCTTGTTCACTCACACCTTCCCTCCCTCCCTCCCTCCCTCCCTCTCGCAGGGCTTGGTTCAAAGGGGGCAACGAGCCAAAGGGTTTCTGAACCCTTTCTGAAAACGAGCGCAAAGAGAGAAAAAAAGTATTGTCAAGCGCTCCAAACTTCATTTAAAATAAGTAAATCCGACCTTGGCTAATAATTTAAAAATAAATCCTTATACAAAACCAACACCCTACAAACTCTCTGTCTCTCACGCTGCCTGTTGCTTTGTGGGGGGTGTGTGTCGGAGAGAGGGGGTGTGGGTGTGGAGGGGACCCGATGTGAATGTTACCACTATAGGATGGTGAGGTTGGGCTCTGAGCTGCAGTGAGAGAGAGCAGAGAGAGAGAGGGAGAGAGAGTGCGTGTGCGCGTCAGCAGCAAAGTTATATACAACGGGGGTATACAAAAAGCTGGAGAAACTCAGCGGGTGCAGCAGCATCTAAGGAGCGAAGGAGATAGGCAACGTTTCGGGTCGAGACCCTTATATACAACGGGCTTGTACGCGCTGGCAAGATAGGTTTCCTTTGTTCTCGTCCGGGGCTTCAGAGAGATCGGAGAGAATTAAGCCTCCCTTGCACACCACTCCTAACCCAAGAGCCTTGTCACCCCAGACAGATTAATGACGCCCCCCCTCCCCAACCTCCCTCACGCCTGGGCCATTTTCCCTCTGTAGGTCATATTAATAGATGCAGCCGCGGTGATTTCTATCTTTAACTCAAAGCCGCAGGATGGAGATGTTTTCTTTAACATTGTTGCTTTATTAAAACATACCTTCATTCACGGTTGGCTCAAGTGTAACGGGAGAGGAACTTGGTAACTCGGGAGAGCACCTTGGAACATCGCATAAAGAACATGCCCGTGGGAACTCGGTTAAACACTTGACCATAAACTTTGAATCTCGTGCATAACCACGAGTCTGTTTTTTTTCTTTCACTTGGGGTCACTCTTGGGCGGACTCGCACCGTGAGACAGGGCCATTATAACCAAGGTGGAATTTAGCTGATGGGCAGATCAGGGACTTTGGTTGCAGGGAAATAAGTGGAGGAATAGATTGAGGGAATTTCTTTGAGAGCCTGATGAGACGATGGGCCAAATGACCTCCTCCTTAATCATAAAAAAATGAGAAGCACAATCACCGGGCAGCAGGGCACAGTGATAATGCAGTGTAAACACATGCCCCCCTAGCCCCCCCCCCCCCCCCCCCCCCCATCCTTCCCAGCCACAGTGAGAGCCCCAATGGTAAATGCAACCACTCCCCCACAACATGGAATGTTTCCCAGCAGACTCATCCACCCAGAGGACATCCCAATGTGGAACACTGACCCCCACAACCCAGTGATAACCCCAGCATTCAACACACGCACCACCCCTTTGGTCCCAGTCTTGATGCTTCTCCAGAGACAGCCAGTGAATTCCATTTGCAAGGTGAACATTTCGGAAACCCCGGTCATGTTATAGCCCCGTGGGAGTAGAACCGTACCTCGATAGTGGAGGTCTTGAGCAGAGCGATCTGATCTTCGCGGGTGAGGTCAAGGAATCCTGGCACCTGTTTTGCAAAGTCCACCAATTCCTGGACTGAGATGATTGCGAGCTCCGTGAAGTGTGCAAATCTCTGCTGCCTCGCCTCACGACTGTGGGAATCGACACTCCGTGGCCATGGCTGTGGAGGGACGACCGTACACTCAGCACATTTGTGGGGGACATGATTGAAATTGCAAGTTTACTACTTCAGGAAAAGAGGAAGGGAAAATTAAATAAGGATGCAGGTCAATTGCATTCAATTGAAAGTGGACCAATCCAGGTGGGTAAGAAGATAAAAGAAAACATGCTGGAAGCACTTAGAAAGTCAGGCAGCATCTGCGGAAAGAAAAGCATAGTTAACACTCCAGGTCAAAAACCCTCCATCGGAGCACTTTATATAGATTATACGTTTGGCTGGTAAAAGAAGACTTTGAGATGGAGACAGTTTGGATACAGCGTTCACATTCTTAACAGGTAAGGAAGAACATTTAAGTCTCTCCCAAAAAAAGGGAGATTAATTGAGGTGTTAATTTGATAATTCACTCGATAAATAGAATTTACAAACTACAGTCCGAACTGCAAAAGGAGCAAAGAGAGATCGTGAAAATAAATTAATCGAATAAATATACTCAAAAGTAGTCGGATGGTATTCACCAGAAGGGAAGCACCGATTGAGAATCTGAAGGAGAATGTAAGGAGTCAGTGGATGGTGCTGAACGTCTTATATCTGTCTTCACTGACAGGGGATGCTGCAGCAAAGAAGGCAATCCTAATAGCAATGTCACCTCTTGCAGTTGGGGGGCAACTCGGGTCACTGAGGAAAGCAGGAAGGAAACAATACGAAAACAACACACAAAGTGTTGGAGCAACTCAGCGGGTCAGGCAGCATCTCTGGAGAACATGGATAGGTAACGTTTCTTCAGAAACAATGGGACTATAGACACACTCCCCAAATCCTCCTTAGTTAGGAGAATGGTGTTCCAGGCTTGGAGGGCTCCAAGTGTAGCACCTTATTCAAAAGACAGAGTTGTACTTGGTAACTGGACCAATATGTTTAAGAAGGAACTGCAGATGCTGGAAAATTGAAGGTAGACATAAGTGCTGGAGAAACTCAGCGGGTGCAGCAGCATCTATGGAGCGAAGGAAATGGGCAATGTTTCGGGCCGGAACCCTTCTTCAGACCCTGAATCTGAGTCTGAAGAAGGGTTTTGGTCCGAAACGTTGCCTATTTCCTTCGCTCCACAGATGCCCGCTGAGTTGCTCCTGCACTTTTGTCTAACTGGACCAATATATTGTGGGGAACAGTTCCATGCCATTAGTTCAGGACAAGGTTATTTGACACAGGGTTAAATAGGTTAATAAGTGAAAGTCAGCTCGGCAAATTGTGTGGAGGATCCTGCACTAGCCTGATGCCGTTCACAGCAAGTCAACTTGTAAAACGTGTTGGATGAATTATCAATAATAAACCAGTTGTAATAGTGAAGTAGATACGTTTGAAGGGTTAAAGCTGCGTGAATACAAATAGGAAAGAAAGTAGGGATGGACCTCAGGGATACAATGCATCAGGTGCAACGATGGCATGTGGTAGATGGAATCTTAAGGCGTAGGCATGGCTGAATTATGAAGTGGCAGGCCCAAATCCATTGGAATTTAAAAGCTTACATTTTTATTTATACATTCAAGAATCTCATTTGTTTTTTTTAGAACTCCAATTATCTTTTGCAAGCTTTGATTGGTTCCACATCCAGTACCCATAAAGAAGTAAGCTCTCGATCATGATTACTCTGGATATAAAAATCCTCTCACCCTTCACATCTCCCTCGCATAATCCCACCATTTCTTCTACCTTTCACATTGTTCCCCCATCCTTGAACCACAAGTATCTTCTCTCCATCTGCCTTCTCTAAGTGTTCACTCAGATCCAACCCCACCTCTCTCACCTGTGGAGGGAGGAACTGTAGATGCTGGTTTAAACTGAAGGAATAGGTGAGGTTTTGGGAAGGGTCTCAACCCGAAACGTCACCTATTCCTTTTCTCCAGAGATGCTGCCCGACCCACTGACTTACTCCAGCCGTTTCTGCCCCCCCCTCTCACCTCCTTAGCTCCAATGAAAACCAGCCCAGCCACAGCAGCCCATGATTTTCACTGGAGTGCTTTGTTCTGGAACCACTCCAGTAAATCATTTCTACATCCGCCCATTGACCTCCATATCCCAACTAAAATGAGGTGACCAGAACGTCATTTGTGGCCTGACTGGTTTCTGATAAAGGTTCAGCATAACCTCTATGTTTTTGTGCTCCCAGATTCTGGTAGTGGAGCCAGAATCAACATGTGGGAATACCATTATCTTTCTATCTGATAAACATGCCTCGACCACTGCTCCCTATTCTTATGTCACTTTACAGAGACCAATTAACCTACAAACCCACACATATTTTTTGGATGTGGGATGTGCTACCGGAACATGCGGAGGAAACTCAAGCAGTCACGAGGAGGATGAGCAAACTCCACACAGACATCACCCGAGCTCAAGACCAAACCCCGATGTAGTGAGGCTATGTCTGTAACAACTGTACCGCCTTGTTAAATCAGGGTAGCTCTTCCGACCTCAGTTTACACAGTTCTTTATTTGTCAGGCCAAAATCTGAGTTCTGGTCACCACATTTTATGAGGGTCATGAAGGATGAAGATATCCTCAGTCTGAAGACTGAACTTGTCTCCACAAGAACTTTATGACGAACGCTCCACGCAGCCGCATCCGCAACAAGTGAATTGGTGAGGACAATGTCAGATTGGTACATCGCTTATATTTCCACACTGATCAGCATTTTGCACAGTCTGCAGGGCGTGGACGAAAATGACAATGTCCAAATCCGTTTCCTTGGTTGACTTAAGGTGGTCCATCCTGTATAATCCTTCATTTTTGTTCAGCTGAGTAACTTCAGTTTGAGTCAGTGCAGAGAGCAAATAAATGTCAAGTGTTCCAGCAAGGAGGAGGGGATAAGGACGGCAAGGTAAGGGAACCGTGGATGACCAAGGAGGTTGTAAACTTTGTCAGGAAGTGTCTGTCAGGTTTAAGAAGGTGGCATCAGACAGGGTATGAGGAATATAAAGCGAGCAGGAAAGAACTAAAAAACGGCCAATTAGAAAGGTCAGAAGAGTCTATGAAATGTTGTTGACAAGTCAGATGAAGGAAAACCCCCCATAGCTTTATATATGTACGTTAAAAATCAGAAAATAACCAGGGAGAAGATAGGACCACTGAAATATTATGGAAGGAAACTATGCTTGTGGTCGGAGGATGTAGGTGAGGTACTAAACGAGGGCTTCGCATCCGTATATTTTCCAAATATGAGTGAATTCTGCCCCTAAGGATCTTCTCCAATAACTGATTCAAAGCTCACTGGCCTATAATTTCCTGGTTTGTCACCAGTGCGCTTCTTAAACAATGGAACTATTGTTGGCTATTCACCAGTGTTTTGGGACCTAGTCTGTGACTAAAGAGGAGACAAAGATCTCCGTCACGACACCAGCAATCTAATCCTGGGATAGATTATATCCACCCAGGGATACTTATCCACATTCATGTTTTTCAATGTACCAAACACAATTTCTCCTTCTTAATATTAACAACATAGTCCGCCCTCATCCCACCATCGCCCAGATCATACTCACTGTAGAATAATGATGTGAAGTACTCATTTAGGAATTACCCACTGGCTCCCCATATATTAGTTAAAATAACTCCAGATGTTCCCTAACACTTCAATGTTCCTTCAAACCCCAGTGTTCCCTCAGTACTGCCCCCTCATATTCCCCCTAACACTGCAGCACTCTCTCAGCACCAGGCATGTGCCGTCAGGGTAGGCAAGGTAGGCACTGCCTACCCTGACTAAAATTATGACATGGTAATTATTAAATATAAATAATAAAGGCATGGGAGAATTATGCCTATGTAAGAGATCGATCTCTTACGTAGGCATAATTCTCCGTGCCTTTCATCCGCAGCACTTGCAACATGCGAAGCTCTGTGCAGCCCACGTGCCGTCAGCGCTGCTTCAAGCCGTCAATGACAAGCGGGGCTGAAGGCAGCTGCAATTCTGCCTTTGCAGCACTGTGCATGCGCAGCAGCCTACTTTGCATGCGCAGCGCAAGTTTCTTGGTGGTTTTTTCAAATATGGATTGTCATTATTTTAAGAGTATCTTAGGAAGCAAAGAGAGAAGAAAGAGAGTTCGTGTACCGATAACGTGGTAAGTACATTTCTTGGTGCTTTATGTTTTTAAATACCGTATTTCCCGGGGTGGGTGGAGAGCTCCTTTCACAGAGTTTGAGGAGTCTGGCCCGGGGTAAAGTTGTGGGGAGGGCAGGAGCGTTGTGAAGGAGAGGATCGGGGCCAGTAACCCACTTGTGACGCTCTGGGCACGGAGCCAACGCATTGTGGCCGGGGAGTGAATTAGCTCGGGTGGCTGCGAGTGGCCGCCGGGACCAGACAACCCCTTCTGCCGGTCCCCACTCACCTCTGGCAGCGCTCACTGTCTGAAAAGCTCTCTCCTGCTGCTCGCCGGCCTCACTCATGTCAGCCGCATCCCGCAAATCCTTAAATTCAGACAGCGCACTCAAGTGACCAATTGAGGTTACTTGACTGTGGGAATTTAAGGATTTGCGGGAAGCGGCTGACTTGAGCGAAGTCGGCCAGCGGCAGGTGAGATATGTTCAGTCGGAGAGCACTGCCAGAGGTAAGCGGGCTAGCAGAAGGCACTGAATTGGCAGCCGGTTCTGCTGTCGGGTCCCGGCGGCTGCTCGCAGTCACCCAAGCTGCTTACCTCCTCGGAAGAGGCGGCCAGTTCTGCTGTCCGTGCCCGGAGCGCTGCGGCAGCAGTGAGTGAGTCTGATATGGTCTCTGACCCCCTCCTTCTCAACACTCCTGCCCTCCCCGCATATTTAACCCCTGGCACAGACTCTCCACATGCTCAGAAAGGAATTCTCCCTCCAATTGGACCCTTAAATTAGTATTGTCATTCAATAAGATGACAACTGATTCAACGTCCCGGTGTGCTCCCGTTTTTCCCACCATCTCTCCACCTGCCTTCATCCTCCATCCCCCACCCATTCTGTAATTTAAAAATGAAGGAGATTTACAAGCCTTGGGCAAATTGAATTGTTACTTACTTCTATTTTTTATTTTTACAGAGAGAACAATCAGCGCATGCGCGGTTTACGTTTTTTTTGTAAAGCCGCCTGACTGCGTACCTTGAGTAATTGCTCACGGCACGTGCCTGCTCAGCACTGCCCTCCAACAGTGCAGTGCACCCTTGTACTATGGCCCTAACACTGCGGTGTTTCCCCTGCAGTACCCCTCAACACTGCAGTGCTAGCCCTGAATTGCTTCCTAGTATTGCAGTGGTCCCGGAGCTGCCCCTCCCATTCTGCAGTGTTTCCTTTCTATTACACTGGAGGAGGTTTATGCTTCGATGTTTCTCCTCAATGTCACTACAGAGCACAGAACTTACAGTCACTTTCAGCCGGTCACTAAAGGAACGCTTGTTGCACTGTCGTTGTGCAGCGACCAGTCTTCTGATCATCTCAACTTGTGCCACGTTGAGTATCGGAAGGTCCCAGCCAGACAGGGAACCTGGGGTCACCTTCACTGCTTTCAGCACTTCTTCCTCCAGCTTCTTCATCTTCTTCCGTCGAATCTGTTCTTCTGACAGGACACCTGGAAGTAGACATAAACTTCAGCTCAGATTCACACCGACTCGGATTCACTCCCTCACTCACTCTCTAAGAGGGGAATAGCTGTACACTGACTGACTCAGAAATTGTGGGAAATTGCTCTGGTTTTCCCTTTGTGAGATATTATATATTGACCTGTATACGTCAAAGCATATCTTACAGAAAGCCGGGAGGCCTTACACTGGCCGATGGCCTGGTCTTTGTTCCTCAAGGAACCGTCATTCCTGCTAGGATACCTTTCCAATCAACATTAGCCATCTCCTCTCTCATGCCTCTGTCAACAGCAATGGCAGGAATTTCTGGGAACAATTCCAAAGGCGCAGGATCTTTTCATTTCCAAAGAGGAAGAAAGATTCTAACGGGAGAATGAGGTGACCATGGCTGACAAGGGAAGTCAAAGAGAATAAAACTAAAAGGGAAGGCATGTAACATTGCCAAGATTGGTGGGAAGCTAGAGGAATGGAAAGCTTTAAAAAAGCAATCGAAGAAAGGATGAGACACGATTGGGAGAAAAGATGAAATATGCAAGTAATCTAGCCAATAAAAGAGGAGAGCCAAAGTTTCTTCAGAGATATAAAGAGTAAGAAAGAGGAGTGGACATTGGAAAATGATGCTGGAGAAGTGATAATGCAGAATAAGGAAATGGCAGATTAATTGAATAGGTTTTTTGCATCATTCCTCACAGTGGAACGTGCCAGAAATTCAAGTCGGGGATGGAAATTAGTGGCTATTGGGAAGGTGTTTGGGAAACTGAAAGTTCTGAAGGTGCATCCGTCACCTGGACCAGGTGGGCTGTACCCGAGTGGTCTGAAAGAGGTGGCTTTAGAGATTGTGAATCTCTAGTGAGATTGTGAGTAGTGATCTTTCAAGAATCACTAGAGTCGGGAGTGGTTCCAGCCGATTGGTATATTATTCCGCTGTTCAAGAAGGGAGCGAAGCAGAAAAGCGGAGACAATCGTCGGTTAGCCTGACTTCAGTGGTTGGTAAGATTTTAGAGTCCACTAGACCAAGTGCAGACCCGTTGGGTCTGTTCCCCCAACGTGCGGTTGCAGGGGAGGGAGGGCGGGGCAGCATGTCCCTGAGGGTGGGTGAGGGGGGTAGAGAGGGGTGGGGTAACGGAGAGGAGCGGGAAAGGTGAGAGGAGAGGGGTTATGGGGAAGAGGGGAGGAAAAGGAGGTGGAGGGGAGAGGAAAGGGGGAGAAAGAGGGGTAGGGGAGAGGTGGAGAGAGAAAGGAGAGGGAGAGAGGTGGGGAGAGAGAGGGAGCGAGAGAGGGGGTGAGAGCGGAGGGGAGAGAGAGAGAAAGGAGAGGGGGAGAGGTGGGGAGGGGAGGGAGAGGGGAAGAGTGGTGAGTGAGGGGAAGAGGGGTAGCAGGGAGTGGTGCAAGAGTGAGGGGAAGGGGGTTGGGGGGGGAGATGGGGATGAAGAGGGTGGGGGAGAGAGGGGGTGGGAGCGGTGAGGAGAGGGAGATGGAGAAGGGGAAAGGGAGGAGGAGAGGGGGGTGGGGGAAGGTGTGAGGGGGTTCAGGGAGGGGTTGAGAGAGGGGTGGGAGGGGAAGGGGAGAGAGGGGGAAGAGTGTGGAGGGAGGGGAAGAGGGGTAGGGGAGAGAGAGGGAAGAGTGGAGGGTGGGGGAGAGTGGTCGGGGGAGGGGGAAGAGTGAGGAGGGAGGTTAGAGTCCATTATAAAGGATGAGTACCGAGTACTTAGAAGCACACAATAAAATAGGCCAAAGTCTCGTTCAAGGGAGATCTTACCTGACGATCCTGTTTGGAATTCTTTGAAATAGCAGGATTGACAAAGGAGAGTCTAGATAGATAGAGCTCTAGGGTTAGATAGAGCTCTAGGGGCTAGTGGAGTCAAGGGATATGGGGAGAAGGCAGGCACGGGTTATTGATAGGGCAAGATCAGCCATAATCACAATGAATGCGGTGCTGGCTCGATGGGCCGAATTGCCTCCTCCTGCACCTATTTTCTATGTTTCTATGTTTCTATGAGTCAGTGGATGTTGTGTACCTGGAAGACCTTTGATAAGGTGCTGCACATGAGTCTTCTAAAGAAGATGAGAGCCCATGGCATCAGAGAGAGAATACTTGCATGGATAGCAGGTTGGCTGAATGGCAGAAGGCAAAGAGTGGCAATAAAGGGGGCTTTTTCTGGTTGGCTACCAGTGACTAGCAGCGTCAAGAGTCAAGAGTGGTTTATTGTCCCAGATAGAACGATGAAATTGGTGCTGGAGGTGCTACTTTCCCTCTATATATATATATATATATATATCAATGATTTGGACGAGGGAATTGAAGGCTTTGTGGCCACGTTTGCAGATGATACGAAGATAGGTGGAAGCACATGTATTGTATAGAAAACAGAGGGCTGGTTGGGAGATTTGGTAAAGAAGTGTCAGATGGAATACAGCATAGCAAAATGTGGTTTACTGCAGTGTGGTATTATCAATAAGGGTGTAGACTATTTTCTAAATGGGGCGATAATTTAGAAATCAGAGGTGCACATGCATGCGGGAGAGCTGGTGCAGGACTCCCAAACAGTTAATTTGCAAGTCAAATCGGTAGTAAGCAAGGCAAATCCAATGCTAGCATTTATTTTGACAAGACTAGAATATTTAAAAAAAAAGGATGTAATACTGAGGTTCTATAAGGCACTGGTTGGACTGCATTTGGAGGATTGTGAGCAGTTTTGGGCCCCGTTTCTGAAGACGGATATGCTGGCATTGGAGAGGTCCAGAGGTTTCCGAGAATGATCCCAGGAGTGATTGGGTTAACATATGATGAGCATTTGAAGGCACTGGGCCAGAACTCACTGGAGTTTAGAAGAATGAGGTGGGACGTCATTGAAACGTACCAAACAGTGAAAGGCCTGGGTAGAGTAAATGTGGAGAGGATGCTTCCACTAGTGGGAGAGTCTAGGGGCAGAGGCCATTGCCTCAGAATAAAAGGACATACCTATAGAAAGGAGGTGAGGAGGAATTTCTTTAGTCAGAGTGTGGTACATCTGTGGAATTCATTGCTACAGATGGCTGCGGAGGCTACGTCAATGGATATTTTAAGGCGGAGATTGACAAATTCGTGATTAGTACGGGTGTCAGAGGTTATGGGGAGAACCAGGAGAATGAGGATGTGATGAACCATGACTGAATGACAGAGTAGATCTAATGGGCCCAATGGTGTAATTCTGCGGCTATAACTTATGTACATGAGACATCTGAAACTTGGGGGTCTCAATCCCCATTTCTCAGGGAGATATCAGCACTATGATATGCCTTCAGCCTCTCTCTCTCTTGGTAAATAAACACTGGCTGGTAGCACTATGTCCATCTATTTCATGGCAATTCCCCTAAATATATCTGTGCTTTCGTCCCATTTTCTTAGGGAACTCTATGTCTCTCAGTTATTCCCGCACTGCCACCCATCAAGTGTGTTTAGGTGACGTAAGCACTGGGACCAAAACAACAGAATTCTTCTTTCCTGCAACTTTATAGGCACATTAAAGGCAATAACAACAAATCAATACATGATACATGATCAATTATTCTAGGTAAACCAGACCACAATGGTGCAAGTCAAAGTGTGGCCTTTGCTCCGTTCAGCCATTGGTCCTCTTTGAAGACTCACATTGCTCCAACATTCCCGCTTGCTGACATTTCCGGAGCCGACAATCCTGGCACTTCCTGCGCATGTACAAATCCATTTCGCACTGGCCGCCGCTCTTGCAGGAATACTGCGCGCTCTTGATCACGCTCCGTCGAAAGAAGCCCTTGCAGCCCTCGCAGCTCAGCACATTGTAATGGAAGCCGGAGGCCTTGTCCCCACACACGCTGCACAGCTCATTGCCCAGCATCTTCGGGGCAGGCCCTTTCTTCCTCTTCGCCACATGCTGCTGCTCTGCTGATGGAAGGGGACGCAATGAGTGACAGGATTACAAGTGGAACGAGAAGCATCGTCACAGGGCAGTCCTCACTCTGCGAGCAGTGAGTGAGTGGACACATTCCATGCAGTGAACACGGGCTCTGGTATTCAGTGGTCCCCATCATTGGGTAACATCATTCCCTGATGGCTGGCAGTGAGATTTGACAATTCTCTGAGAAAGTTCCATCTACCAACACTGCCTTAAAATTCACACTCCTCATGGCATTCCCATTAATTCAGTATAAATTCTTTAAATCGTTAATGGCACCCAAAACCATCCTTTGAATCTTAATTTTCTTAAACCATTCCCATTACCAACATTTACTTCTACTTCCTTCAGTCATCCTTCATTGGTCCAATGTGCTACTCTCATCTGAATCTCCTTCCTTCCTTCCATTATTCTTGCCAAATGTCTCCACTTATTAGATCTTATTACTAACAACCACCCGCCCCTGCCCCACACCCCCCTGGCCAAGCTTCACTGTAGCATATCCACAATCTAATATGCCAGCATAATTGCCAAGTTGTGTAGGAAGGAACTGCAGATGCTGGTTTACACCGAAGATAGGCACAAAATGCTGGAGTAACTCAGCGGGACAGGCAGCATCTCTGGAGAGAAGGAATGGGTGACTTTTCGGGTCAAGACCCTTTTTTAGACTGAAATGAGGGGACAGGATAAGATAATTTAGGAAATAGGTATATAGAAACGTCTTCCTGCAGAGGGAAGCAAGCGTCTGCTATTCTACCCCAGTGAGTTGTGGAGACTAGATCCGTATCTAAGGCAGTTGAATCTTTGCAGGGAATTGAGGGCTGTGGGGAAGTAGATCAGCCGTGATCACATTGAATGACAGGGCAAGTTTGTAGCCCCTGTGGCTGACTCCTGCTTCTATCTTCTCGTGTTTTCCAGAATGCATTATCCACTCTCACTCATATTCTGCCCTTTTACACTGTTCCAGTGCAGGCTAGCGAGGAGCAGCAACTCGGCTGTCAATGGGGCATTTTACAGCACTCAACAACAATTAGTGAACTCACCTTCTCCCTCATCAAACCCTATTTCTCACTGATTTTCCCCAAACCTCCCCTTAATAACTCTATTCTCAATCCTTCCCCTTACTGGTTGTACCCTCTCTTGGCCTTGGTCACTCACCTTTGCTGCTCTACTGATCCCACCCCATAGAGTAGTGCATGGACTGAACTAATGGGACTGCTTTCTCCCAGCTCCAAAGTGCCAGGTTCAATCCTGCTCTCCAGTGTTGCCCGTGTGGAAGTTACACAGTAACTGCATGGATTTCCCCCGGGCATTCAGCTGCTTCCCACGTCCCAAAAGGACTGGACAAGCGAGATGCAGGAAAAATGTTCCCAATGTTGGGCGAGTCCAGAACCAGGGACCACAGTCTTAGAATAAAGGGGAGGCCATTTAAGACGGAGGTGAGGAAAAAACTTTGTGACCCAGAGAATAGTGAATTTGTGGAATTCCCTGCCACAGAGGGCAGTGGCGGCCAAATCACTGGATGGATTTAAGAGAGAGTTAGATAGAGCTCTAGGGGCAAGTGGAGTCAAGGGATATGGGGAGAAGGCAGGCACGGGTTATTGATAGGGGACGATCAGCCATGATCACAATGAATGGCAGTGCTGGCTTGAAGGGCCGAATGGCCTCCTCCTGCACCTATTTTCTACGTTTCTAAATCAATGCGTTTGGTAGGTAAATTACCTGTGGTGTAAAGGTGAATGGTAGATCTGTGGTAAGTTGACAGGAACAGTAAGAGGATATAAATAATTAGTGGGGCACTGGGATTGCTTTTTGATATTGAAATATATAGTGAAGAAAGCAAATTACATGTTGGCGAGAGGATTTGAGTTTAGGAGCAAGGAGGTCCTACTGCAGTTGTACAAGGCCCTGGGGAAACCACACCTAGAGTGTTGTCTGCAGTTTTGGTCTCCTAATTTGTGGAAGGACATTCTTGCTATTGAGGGACTGCAGCGTAGGTTCACCAGGTTAATTCTCAGGATGGCAGGACTGACATATGATGAAAGAATGGATCGACTGGGCTTGTATTCAGTGGAATTTAAAAGGATGAGAGGGGATCTTATAGAAACTTATAAAATTCTTTAGGGATTGGGCAGGGCAGATGCAGGAAAAATGTTCCCGATGTTGGGGGAGACCAGAACTAGGGGTCACAGTTTAAGAATAAAGGGTAGGCCATTTCAGAATAAGATGAGGAAAAACCTTTTCACCCAGAGAGTTGTGAATTTGTGGAATTATCTGCCACAGAAGGCAGTGGAAGCCAATTCACTGGATGTTTTCAAGAGAGAGTTAGACTTAGCTCTTCGGGATAACAGAATCAAGGGATATGGGGGAAAAGCAGGAAATGGGAACTGATTTTATCATATTGAATGGCGGTGTTGGCTCGAAGGGCCGAATGGCCTACGCCTGCTCCTATTTTCAATGTAAAACCACCGCTAACTCCTACCCCGACCGCCGCCCACCATCACCATCAGTGCCATTCCTCCATTTCCTGTGTGGTGCATGGATCTGATATGGGATGTAACCCACTGAGATGCAGATCAGGGCAGGTGGTCAGTGCCTCACCCAGGTTTGGGCTGGCTGAAAAGAAGAGGCTGTTTTCTATTTTCACACTTCCATTCCAGTAGCTGTGAGCTGCTCCGTCATGGGATCCGGAGTAATGGTGCTGAGTTCTTGCTCTCCTCCCAATGTCTTGGTCTTTCCAAAGCCTGCTGTCTGGTTGAGTCCTGTTCTGATCAACCAGTGAGGTCGGTATGTGCAGAAAAAATCTTTCTCCTACAAGACACAAAACATTTATAAATCTTATTTTGGAATGCAACAAATAGGTTTTTATTCATTTATTTATTTATTATGAAACAGGCACTTCAGCCCAGCGAGTCCATGACAACTGCAATCACCCTTACATCCTCTGGGGTAGGGGTGACCTGTACAAAAGGGACGGGTTACACCTTAACTGGAGGGGGACCGACATTCTGGCAGGCAGGTTTGCTAGGGCTACACGTGTGGGTTTAAACTAAATAGTGGGAGGGAGGGGTTGACAAATTGGGAGTATAAAGATGGAGTTGAAGGGGAAGTGACTACAGGAAAAATTACAAAAGATTCCCGAATTAATGGGAAGGAAAGTTCTAGTAGGGATAAGAGAGTAAGGCCAGGGCCAATTGCGAGCGGTGCAAGAGGGGAGGTGAATATCGAAGTCAAAGTGTTGTATATGAATGCGCGAAGTATAAGAAATAACGTGGACCAGCTTGAGGCTCAGTTAGAAATTGGCAAGTGTGATGTTGTGGGGTTAACAGAGACATGGCTGCAAGAGGGCCAGGGCTGGGAACTGAATATTCAAGGGTATATACCTCCTATCGAAAAGACAGACAGATGGGCAGTAGGGATGGGGTAGCTCTGTTGGTGAGGAATGAAATTTAGTCCTTTGCAAGGGGTGACATTGAAACAGGAGATGTGGAGTCAGTGTGGATAGCACTAAGGAATTGTAAGGGTAAAAATGCCCTAATAGGATTTATCTACAGACCTCCAAACAGTAGCCTGGACATAGGGTGCAAGTTGAATCAGGAGTTGAAATTGGCATGATAAAGGAACTCCAGGTTAAAGAGCCATTAGGAGGTAGTGATCATAATATGGTCAGGTTTAATCTACAATTGGAGAGGGAGAAGGGTAAATCGTAGGTGTCAGTGTTACAGTTGAATAAAGGGGTCTATGGAGGCATGAGGGAAAAGCTGCCCAAAGTTGACTGGAAAGATACCTTAGCAGGGATGATAGTGGAATAACAATGGCAGGTATTTCTGGAGTAAGGGGCGACCGTGGCTGACAAGGGACGTCAGGGACAGTATACAAATAAAAGAGAAGTACAACGTAGCAAAGATGAGCGGGAAGCAAGAGGATTGGATAATGTTTAAAGAACAACAGAAGATAACCAAAAAGACAATACGGGGACAAAAGATGAGGTAAGAAGATAAGCTAGCCAAGAATATAAAGCAGGACAGTAAAAGCTTCTTTAGGTATGTGAAGAGGACAAAATTATTGAGACCAAAGTTGGACCCTTGAAGACTGAAAAAGGTGAATTTATTATGGGGAACAAGGAAATGGCAGATGAGTTGAACAGGTACTTTGGATCCGTCTTCACAAAGGAGGACACAATCTTCCTGATATAGTAGTGGCCAGAGGATCAGGGATGATGGAGGAACTGAAGGAAATCGACATTAGGCAGGAAATGGTGTTGGGTAGACTGATGGGACTGAAGGCTGATATATAAATCCCCAGGGCCTGATGGTCTGCATCCCAGGGTACTTAAGGAAGTGGCTCTAGAAATCATGGATGCATTGGTGATCATTTTCCAATGTTCTATAGATTCAGGATCAGTTTCTGTGGATTGGAGAGTAGCTAATGTCATCCCACTTTTTAAGAAAGGCGGGATTGAGAAAACAGTTCATAGCAAAAGGATTTGAGTATAGGAACAGGGAGGTTCTTCTTCAGTTGTACAGGGTCTTGGTGAGACCACACCTGAATGGTCGGCACAGACTGGAAGGGCCGAGAGGGCCTGTTTCCGTGCTGTAATTGTTATATGGTTATATGGTTATATGGTTATAGACCAGTTAGCCTGACAAAATGGTGGTGGGGAAGATGCTGGAGTCAATCATAAAAGATGAAATAGCAGCACATTTGGATAGCAGTAACAGGATCGATCCAAGTCAGCATGGATTTACGAAGGGGAAATCATGCTTGACTAATCTTCTGGATTTTTTGAGGATCTAACTAGGAAAATGGGCAAGGGAGAGCCAGTGGATGTAGTGTACCTGAACTTTCAGAAAGCATTTGATAAGGTCCCATATAGGAGATTACTGGGCAAAATTAGGGCACATGGTATTGGGGGCAGAGTGCTGACATGGATAGAAAATTGGTTGGCAGATAGGAAACAAGGAGTAGGGATTAATTGGTCCCTTTCCGAATGGCAGGCAGTGACTAGTGGGGTACCACAAGGCTCGGTGCTGGGACCTCAGCTATTTACAATATATATCAATGATTTAGATGAAGGGATTCAAAGTATTAGCAAATTTGCAGATGACACAAAGCTGGGTGGCAGTGTGAACTGTGAGGAGTATGCTATGAGAATGCATGGTGACTTGGACAGGTTGGGTGAGTGGGCAGATGCATGGCAGATGCAGTTTAATATGGATATATGTGAGGTTATCCACTTTGGTAGCAAAAACAGGAAGACAGATTATTATCTAAATGGTGTCAAATTGGGAAAAGGGGAAGTACAACGGGATCAGTGGATCCTTGTTCATCAGTCAATGCAAATAAGCATGCAGGTACAGCAGGCAGTGAAGAAAGCAAATGGCATTTTGGCCTTCATAACAAGAGGAGTTGAGTATAGGAGCAAAGAGGTCCTTCTGCAGTCCTACAAGGCTCTAGTGAGACCACACCTGGAGTATTCTGTGCGGTTTTGGTCCCCAATTTGAGGAAGGACATTCTTGCTATTGAGGGAGCGCAGCGTAGGTTTACAAAGTTAATTCCCGGGATGGCGGGACTGTCATATGCTGAGAGAATGGAGCAGCTGGGCTTGTACACTCTGGAGTTTAGAAGGATGAGAGGGGATCTCATTGAAACATATAAGGTTATTAAGGGTTTGGACACGCTAGAGGCAGGAAACATGTTCCCGATGTTGGGGGAGTCGAGAACCAGGGGCCACAGTTTAAGAATAAGGAGTAAGGAGATGAGGAAACACTTTTTCGCCGAGAGAGTTGTGAGTCTGTGGAATTCTCTGCCTCAGAGGGTGGTGGAGGCAGGTTCTCTGGATGCTTTCAAGAGAGAGCTAGATAGGGCTCTTAAAGATAGCGGAGTCAGGGGATATGGGGAGAAGGCAGGAACGGGGTACTGATTGGGGATGATCAGCCATGATCACATTGAATGGCGGTGCTGTCGAAGGGCTGAATGGCCTACTCCTGTCTATTGTCTATTGTCTATCCTACACACTATTGACAATTTACAGAAACCTGTTAACCTACAAACCTACGTGTCTTTATAATATAGGAGGAAACCAGAGCACCCAGAGGAAACCCAAGCAGTCATACTGAAACATATATAAACTAGGGTTGTATTCCGGAGATTTTAGTGGGTTGTATGACTAATGTGTGCAAGATAACTGGGAGGTTAAATACATATTAATTATTTCCACTGGTTGGGTGCATGGTCTAAAAATTACAGGCAGGCACAGAGGAATGGACTTAGCAAACCTTTGTGTCCCCAGTGAAGGCAAACACCAATTGATGCACAGAAAATTGTTCATTTAGATATTTTAGTTAATACCAATTATTAAGGGATATATAGATATAAAGCCAACTGCGGATAGACACAAAGTGCTGGAGTAACTCAGCAGGTCCCTGGAGAAAATGGATGGGTCTGTGGAATTCAATAACAGGTTACCATTTTATTTGGGATGGCAGGACAGGCTCGAGGGGCTAAGCGGTTAGCTTCTGATCCTACGCACTTTTGCTTATATCCTACACGCTTTTGCACATATCCCCTTATTTGCTTGACTTTTTTTGCCGTTTCCAAGACAGATTTCATGTAAAGAAACATTCGATGCAATTTAAGACTGTGACGGGATTGAGGTATCCGTTTGTGATTGAGAGTTTTGCTGATAAGATAATGCCATGGTCAAGAATTGAGCTGAAGGATTGCCGTGAAGCCCGACATCTACTGTATTGGTCCTGCCCTCAAGCCAAGACTCTCAGATCTCCTCCCTCTTTCTATATCCCACCACACTTCCCTCTCCATAAACTTCTGCTGAATTACTTGGGCACGAGTAAGTGGTTAACGTGAATGCTGGAATGCGATTTTGAAGTTGTATTGAAAGCAAACATAGAAAGAGTGCAGACAAATGTAAAAACTTGCATCAAATAATTTTGTTGGTGTTAAAGTGTCAAATTGAAGAACGAAATGCCTTACCATAATCATTATCAGTGGTAGACACTGTAGACATCCTTCTTACCACACTTGGTCATAGCACAGTACCACAACCTGCAAGAAAAGCAGCCACTAGTTATTACTGAGAACTCAGATAGCAGGCAGCCACAAAGGAGACAGGAAAAAGCAGGAACGAGCAAGAGAATACAGTACAGAATGAGAGAGAGAGAAAAAGAGAGCGAGAAGCGAGAGAGGGAGAGGGAAGGGGAGAGAGGGAAGGGGAGAGAGGGAAGGGGAGAGAGGGAAGGGGAGAGAGGGAAGGGGAGAGAGGGAAGGGGAGAGAGGGAAGGGGAGAGAGGGAAGGGGAGAGAGGGAAGGGGAGAGAGGGAAGGGGAGAGAGGGAAGGGGAGAGAGGGAAGGGGAGAGAGGGAAGGGGAGAGAGGGAAGGGGAGAGAGGGAAGGGGAGAGAGGGAAGGGGAGAGAGGGAAGGGGAGAGAGGGAAGGGGAGAGAGGGAAGGGGAGAGAGGGAAGGGGAGAGAGGGAAGGGGAGAGAGGGAAGGGGAGAGAGGGAAGGGGAGAGAGGGAAGGGGAGAGAGGGAAGGGGAGAGAGGGAAGGGGAGAGAGGGAAGGGGAGAGAGGGAAGGGGAGAGAGGGAAGGGGAGAGAGGGAAGGGGAGAGAGGGAAGGGGAGAGAGGGAAGGGGAGAGAGGGAAGGGGAGAGAGGGAAGGGGAGAGAGGGAAGGGGAGAGAGGGAAGGGGAGAGAGGGAAGGGGAGAGAGGGAAGGGGAGAGAGGGAAGGGGAGAGAGGGAAGGGGAGAGAGGGAAGGGGAGAGAGGGAAGGGGAGAGAGGGAAGGGGAGAGAGGGAAGGGGAGAGAGGGAAGGGGAGAGAGGGAAGGGGAGAGAGGGAAGGGGAGAGAGGGAAGGGGAGAGAGGGAAGGGGAGAGAGGGAAGGGGAGAGAGGGAAGGGGAGAGAGGGAAGGGGAGAGAGGGGGAGGGGGAGGGGGAGGGATGTGGAGGGGGAGAAAGAGAGAGAGAAAGAAAGAGGGAACAAGGGAGAGAAAGAAGGTGAGAGAGAGGGAGAGAAAGAGGGAGAGAGGGAGAGCGAGTGGAGAGCGAGAGGGAGAGATAGAAAAAGTGAGGGGTGTGAGAGAGAGATAAAGGGAGAGATAAATAGGCAGAGAAGCCAAACAATGCATTGTCATGTGCATGACTAAGACAAGACACTGGTACAATCTAAACTATATTGAAAAAGTGAAATGTCACTAAGAGGTGAATCTCATTGTATTAACACTCACCTTGATGAACAGCAGAATCCTCGCCAGCCTACTCTGCCGTTCATGAGATATGATCTTGATCTAATCCCAAGGGTTAAGTGTCAAGAGTGTTTAATTGTCCTATGTACCAGATCTAAAGTCTGCAGTTCAACCAGAGAGTCCGTAGAAGTTAATTGTAGCTGCGGTTAGTGTTGCGTAGTGTTCAAGAGCCTGATGGTCGCCGGTAAGAAGCTATTCTTCAAATTGGTGGTCATGGTTTTCAGATTCCTGATGCCTCTTCTCAATGTTAGGAACAGTGAGAGCAGGGTCATGTGAGTGTTTGATGATATTGGCTGCCTTTTGAGTCAGTGCTTCCTATAGATCGCTTTGATGGTGCGGAGGCCAGTCCCTGACAATGTCTAGTGCTCTCTGTAATCTGCTTTGTTTCTGGGTGTTTGATTTGCCGAACCAGGCCATGATGCAACCAGTCAGTGTTCTCTCTACCTTACACCTGTTGAAGCGCAACAGAGACCGAGTCCCCCTCATCGTTACATTTCACCCCGTCAGCCACCGTAATCCTCCCACATTTTCGCCACCTCCAACTGGATCCCACCCTTAGTCACATCTTCCCATCTCCACCTTCCGCAATGACCGTTCACTCCGCAACATCCCTTCCCACCCCAGACCAACCCTCCTCGGGTACCTTCCTTTTGCAGCCGCAGGAGATGCAACACCTGTCCTTGTACCTCCTCTCTCGACTCTGTCCAGGGACCCCGACAGTCCTTTACACCACCTCCAACCTCAAGGTGTGGACTCAGATACATCAGCGAAACTAATCATAGACCGGGCGATCGTTTCACTGAACATCTTTGCTCAGTTCACCTGGGCCTATCTGATCTCCCGGTTGCCAAACACTTTCATTCCCCTTTCCAGCCCCACACTGACCTTTCTGTCCCGGGCCTCCCCCATTGCAGAGTGAGGCCAAATGCAAATTGGAGGAACAGCACCACATATCTCGCTTGGGCAGCTTACAACCCAGCGGTATGAATATTGATTTCTCTAACCTCAAGTAACCTTTACATCCCCTCTCTCTCCGTTTCTCCGCTACCCAAGTCATCGTACTAGTTTCAAAGCCGTCTCGTTGAGTCCCATTGTCTGTAACCTCGCCCACAGATAACAGTGGCCCGTCTCCTTCACCATCGTTACCTTTTAGCATATCTTTCATTCATTTGTTCTACATCTCGCTAGATCACCATCTATATCTCTTGTTTCCCTTTCCCCTGACTCTCCGTCTGAAGAAGGGTCTCGACCTGAAATGTCAACTATTCCGTTTCTCCAGAGATGCTGTCTGACCCGCTGAGTTACTCCAGCTTTTTGTGCCTATCTTTGGTTTAATCCAGCATTTGCAGTTCCTTCCTGCACACCTCTTACTCCATAATGTCTTGGAATTTTCCTTAATCATACTTGCCATGGGAATGTTGTACTGTGACAAGGATTTGCAGAAGGAATGCAGCCTAGTTGTAAGGATACACTGAAAGCATGTTACACCTTGGAGCGATATGCTGTTGGAAGGGCACTGCTGAACATCAGTGGAGTGCGGGAGGTGCCATCTATTGGATGATATATTAAATCAAGGTTCTGACTGACTTCACAAGTGGCTGCATAATATCACAAGACATTATTGCAAGGAGAGTGGGATGGCGCCCTCTTGTGGCTGAGACCAATGTTTATTTATGTGGACCATGTCGTTAAACAATGTCACTAAAGATGTTTCCCAGGAAATTAAATAGTTCCCTGGAGATATGATCACTATGTTCAGTGGAAACATGCCTCCAGCTTCTCCTGAAGAGCATCTGTGTGACATGAGAGCCTGACAGGGTGAAGCACCTCCAGGAGGGTCTATGCATGCAGACACCGCCGCCATGAAAGCCATTGGAGTGTCGGAAAGAACTGCAGATGCTGGTTTAAGCCGAAGGTAGACACAAAATTGCTGGAGTCACTCAGCGGGACGGGCAGCATCTCTGGAGAGAAGGAATGGGTGACGTTTCGGTTCGAGACCCTTCTTCGCACTCCAATGAGTGCTGGTCAACGTGCTGCAGAGGCAGAAGCGAAAAATGGTCACCATCAGCAGCTGTGAAGGCATGTAAAAAACCAATGTGCCCCGTCATAGGGGCCAAGGACCTATTAGTGCCATTCTTGTCAGATTTGTGTGGCAGCTACTCGTATCAAAATAACTCGGGGCATGTGCATCTTTAGAAAAGCAGCTTGGAACTAGACCCTTTGGCCAACCGAGTTGACGGGCGAACATCAATTGCCTGTTCACACGAGTTTTTGTAATCCCACTCTCCCATCCACTCCCGACGCACCAAGCACAATTTACAATTTACAGTTAATTTACAATTAACCTACAAACACACACGTCTTTGCGATGTGGGAGGAAACCAGAGCACCTGGAGGCAACCCACACAGTCATAGGGAGAACTTGCAAACTCCGTACATTCAATCTAATCCAATCCTTGTGTTACTGCAGCAAGACATCCCTGCTTTTATACTTCAATCCTTCAATTCTGAAGGCCAGTAGTCCCATTCTTAACTGCTTATTTTACTTCGGAGTCACGTGCGTGACTACGTGAAGACCCCGCCAGCACGCATGCGCGACATATCGTCAAACGCATTGCGGAAGCGACAGTCGGGAGGAGCGCTGCTCCTCCAGCGTAAGTTTTGAAAAAACTACCGAAGGTAAGTCTTACCATTTCTGGTGTGCGTGGCGACTCGGTGTTCTGTTTTCCAGAGTCGAAACAGCACCATGGAGTCGGGAAAATACCGGAGAGCAGCGGCAAAATCCGCTGCTGTGGAAAGCAGCCAGCAGCGTGCCGTCTCTCCGGAGCTGCAGGTGCTACCAGCAGCCCCCGACTTCTTGCCGCTACAGACCGCAGGTTCGCCGCGGTCCACCGGCAAAACCACCTGGAAGTCGGACAGGTCCGTTGCCTCGGCGGGACCCGAGGACACCCCGTTCGCGGTTAGCGACGGCGGTCGTCTTTCCCGCATGGAGCGGATGGTGGAGCAGTTGCTCCAGCGTGACCTGCTTTTGCAGGGGCAGAGTCACAGTGGGTCTCTTCGCAGACCCACGGCAGCATCCTATCAAGGACTGCCAAGTGTCTCACCCTCTTCGCAGGGGAGCATTAGGGGTCAGAGCTGGGCTGACCCTGAAGAAGGGGCAATGGCTGAAGAGTACCTGTGTCAGGGGTGCCAGAAGAGTTGTAGGCATGGGTAATAAACATGCTGTACCAACCCAGAGAACTGCGTTTCTCTAAATGTGCCTGCAGTCAACAACCCATCTGGGGCAACATGAGCCCAACTACAAGGAGCCAGGAGGCAAACTCCAGAAAATCCTTAAACTGCTGACTGCTGGGTTCACAGCAGTGGCCAGAACAGCGATGGGGTTGAGATGCCTGAAGAGCTACTAGATGCTCTAGCACTCCTGTGCAATACTCTTTTTCAGATTTACAGCTACAGGAAGGGCATCATCAAGCCTGCACACAATCCAATATTGTGGGATTATGCAGGACTAGCAGCACGCAGCCGCCAACTTGCTGTTTGGGGACTACCTCCCGAAACAGGTAAAAGACCTGGATGAGGAGGCCAAGGCTATAGGCCTGATCAAGGTACCAAACACCACCAAAACCCATTATCAGCAGCGGCAGCACCCCTACACATCCACCAGACATCGTTATCATGAGAGACCATCTGGTGGTGAAAGCTCGAAGGCCGGCCCACCTGCACAACGGTCTTTTTAGACCATGGCCCAGCCCGGCCTTCTTGGAAAATGCGCCAACCCCACAACGCAGCAACACAATACACGAAGAAACAAGGACAGAGACAACCCACACAACACCAGTAACCTTGGAGGTAGGTGGGTCTGGTTGTCTCAAAAACATTGCTGCCTAGATTCATCAAGGGTTGGTGGTCGGTTGCACTTGTTTCATCATGTGTGGAACACTCTTACCCCTGATCCTTACATACTCGGAAGTATTCAGGGTACTAATTGAATTTGTATATGAACTGTTAAGACTAAAGGGAAAATAGCGTAATTGAGAAGACATCAGAATCTCAAGAGTTTGTATCAAATATTTTACAAAACAAAAAAGATGACGGATGCCGCATCATTATAGATTTGACCGAACTAAATACTTCCCTTCAGTATGCCTATTTCAAAATGGACATGTTTATCACAGCCAAATAGCTAATTTCTGATAGGTACTTCATGGCTTGCATCAATTTAAGGATGCATACTATTTAGTGCCAAATACACAAGGATCATCGGAAATATCTAAAATTTATCTGGATGGGACAGCCTTGGCAGTATAAAGCCTTACCCATTGGGTTGTCATCGAAACCCAGGCTGCTTACAAAATTGTTAAAACCAGCTTTAGCATAATTAAGGAACATAACCATATTGCCATGGTTTACCTTGATGATATTCTCATTGTAGGTGAGAATGTGGAGATGGCTACATTGGCAGTTCAGCCACAAAACATATTTTTAAAAGCTGGGATTACATACATCCAGATAAATAAAAAAATGAAACCCTCCACTACCATGGATTATCTGGGGTTCACTATCGGTTCTGTTCAAATGTCTATCACCTTGCCACCAAACAAAGGGACAGACTTGACGGAAGCATGTAAAACCCTCACTGGCATCAGGGAACCATCCATTCTGCAAGTAGCCAGAGTGATTGAGAAACTAGTGGCTGCATTCCAGCAGCACAATTTGGACCACTCCATTAACAAAACCTGCAAGAGCAAACATTCTAGCTCTTAAAAATCATGCGGGCCATTTTTGATAGGTCTATGAAACTACCAGAGAAGCTAAATTACAATTATATTGGTGGATAGAAAATGCTCAGCATTGCTCTGACCCCATCTCTATCATGAATCCCTCGGTTACATTACAGATTGATGCCAGTGTTAAAGGTGGGGAGCAGCTAATACCACCACCAGTTGTGGTGGCAGATGGAGTGCACAAGATTTAACCCTGTTGGGAGCACTAGGGATTAATTATCTAGAAATGCTGGGAGCATTTCATGGACTCCGGGCCTACTGCTTAGATATGCACCAGTTGCATGTACGGTTACAAATTAATAATACCACAGTGGTGGCCTATATTAATCATATGTGTGTAATAAAATCGATATCATGTGATGAATTGCCTAATTACATCTGGCACTGGTGTCTGGATAGAGAGATTTGGATCTCAGCCACTTACCTTTCAGGTAAACTAAATACGGTGGCGAACACCAGGTCACGCAATTCAACGACAACATTGAATGGATGTTGGATCGGGACCCGGGGCCAGCAGCGATGGATGTTTCTCGCTGCATTGGGGGGATTGTTTTGCTATGCATTTCCCCCCTTCTGCCTCATCAGTCGGGTTTTACAAAAAATTAAATAAGACTCCGCAACGGGTATTTCGGGTTTCCCGACTGGCCTACCCAACCATGGTCCCCAGCAGTACAAAGATGGCCGCAGAACACTGCTTTTGGATCCTCAAACGGCCGGGCCTGTTGGCACACCCTGTGACGGGTAAGTCATCCGTGCCATGATCGAATGAACCTATTGATGCAGATTCTGAACAGGCCATTTCTGGACTACGGACTCTATGTCAACACAGCGTCATGCATGGAGTCCACCAGAGACAGCACTGACATATGTCAGAAGATGGGAGTGTTCTGCTTTAGAACAAACACTTCATATGACTCGGCCATCATCACTGAAGTGCTGGAGTTCTGGCCACCCTTCATTCCATGAAGGTTTGAGCTACAGTGCCATTAATTTTGCAAGGAGTGCCCTACCTACTAACCTGGGCCGAGGGAGTGATCACCTGCCTTTAGGATCACACCCACTGGTATCTAAACTGATGAGGGGTATTAATTCTATTCCCCCAGGGCTAGATAGACCCATACATGGGACTTAGGCATAGAATTTACTATGCTTCGAGGATGGACACCAATATCGGGGCTCACTCTGGATAACTACATATAATATGGTTATGTTTATGGCACTTGTAACAGCACAACAGGTCCAGTCTTTATAAAGCTAAGTATGGATGCCATGTGTTTGCCAATGGTAGATAACCTTCTGATACAGGGGTTACTCAAACTATATCGACCCAGTTCCTCTGGCCTAAAATTAGCATTCTGGCCTACCCTGCAGATAGTCGTCTCTGCATTGTGATATATTTTTTACGATATAAAAGGAACCAAGAATCTAGGGGCTCGGAGAGGACTTTACCCATAAGCCACAAACGCCCTCATCATAAGGTCACAGTGCAAGCCACTTCCAGTTGGTTAAGGGTGGTATTGGGTGCAGCGGAGATGGACACTAATGTTTTAAATCTCACTCCACCAGGGCTGCATCCACATCGGCGGATAGGATGATGTGAGTTCCTATGGACCACATCCTTGCTACAGCGGGTTGGAGCAGTGAATGGACTTTTCAGCACTTCTATTATAAACCCGTGGCCGCTCCTGAGACGTTTGCAGGGGAAAATGTTAAGTTTCTGTTACATGATTTACCCAATGTGGGGCATATCACTTTAGGTATGATTAAATACCTTCTTTGTTTTTCAGCACAGTATCATGTCTGAAATACGTTCATCCTCCAGCCCTAGCATGGCAGTGTGTGAGCATGGACTCGTTCCAGGGCATGAAATCACAGAGCTTTGAAATCTTCACGTAGTCACTCACGTGACTCCGAAGTAAAATAGTAAGATTAAATGAGAACTTACCATTTGAAGTTTGATCTTTATTTTATGAGGAGTTACGATGAGGGATTACGTGCCCTCCGCTCCCAAAACCCTCTATTATAAAGTTCAACTGGTATGGAAGTTCTCTCTTATCTTACTATGTTTGTCTACTCTGGTATCTGTGATTTCACACCACTGCTTTGAAGAATGTCGCGCATGCGTGCTGGCGGGGTCTTCACGTAATCCCTCATCGTAACTCCTCATAAAATAAAGATCAAACTTCAAACTGGTAAGTTCTCATTTAATCTTACTATTTCACCTGATTGAAAGATATAGCATGGAAACTGGCCCTTCAGCCCACTGTGTGCACAACCATTGATCACTGTCCACACCAGTTCTACGTTATCCCACTTTGCATCCACTCTCTACAAACTGGGGCAATTACCTGCAACCATTTAATCTACAAACCCGCAGGTCTTGCGATGTGGGAGGGACCAGGATCACCCTGGTGAAACCCACATGATAATGGGGAGAACGTGCAACTGTATACAGAAAGCATCCAAGATCGGGACCGGACCCGGATCTATGGTCCTGTGAGGCAGCAGCTCAATAAGCTGCACCCCTGTCCCACCAGCATGCCTACCTACAGCAACGTGCAGAAGGACATCAAGGTCTCATTGCACCTTATCCGTTCCCAATCTATCACCATTCATACAGTAATCTGCTCTCTTGTTTTTGACACTGATGTGTCTCACCTGTATTTATCCACATTATGCTGTATCTGCTACTTATTCTCCCCAACATACCAACTTGACATGGAGATTCACTGCCACCTTCGCAAGGGTCATATTTCCACCCAGCATTGTGTTGCCTGAAAACCTGGAGAAATTATATTTAAATCCCTTATTTAAATCATTATTATATATTGTGAATAGCTGGAATCCCACACTGGGATTAAACCAATGCCCAAATAATCCACATGATCCAAGCCAGATTTGTTCACACGATTGAGAACCAGGCTGATGACGGGAATTCCGGGGGGGGGGGGGGGGGGGGGGGAGTAAAAGAGGAATCAGGAGAAGCACAAAGAGGACAAGAGATAAACAAGCAACAAATATGCCTGGAATTCAAAACTATATTCTGTAGACATGTGAATAGGCAAAGGGTTGTATGAAGAGATGTGGGGCAACCAGAAACCAAAGGGAACTGTAATCATGGAATGATAGATCATCGTTTAGGGCGCTAAATAATTACTTTACCAAAGACGAAGATGCTGCAGGATTTTAACAAGATTACATTGAGGCCCTGAATTGGCCAAGAACTGGTGAATAGGGGTTGCCATTAGTGGTAAATCACCTGGTCGAGATGGGATGCATTTTTGTTGCTGAGGGATGTATGGAAGATGTCAGGGGGGAGGGGAAGTTCAAGAGACAATAATCAGGGAAATTAATCCCATCCTCAGGCAATCGCTGTCCAGTTCTCAGATTACCTTCACTCAACCAATTAAAGAAATTGAGGTAATCAAACGGCCAAATGAAATTATTCTCATTTCTTATGGAGGAGTAAATACTGCTTGTACCAGCTTCCTATCACAGTGGCCCCTAATAGCAGAATGATTTCATGTTAGTATGATGGTCGACATCCTCTTTGAAAATTAAATAAGTACCTGGGCCCTGTAAATTCTGGATGGATGAGGGCTTTGGTGATGTGGGCCCTTGTACACCTCCTCCTATTTGGTGCCCGTGGATTCATCAATGAAAAAGAAAGAGAGATCTGGACAAATGCCAGTTTTAGTTGCAGTAAAGTTGCAGTTTGAATGTGCAAGGGAGACTCAGTCTTTTCTGTGAGCAACGCTCAGAGTATTTTTGTTAGGTGGGGTGCAGTTACGAACACGTTGAATGTGATTGGCTCTTTAGCGATTTTCCTAAGCAAAATGTCAAAGTTGGGTATTAACAAACGTTTATGTCTTTCACACAAACATGGAGAAAATATTATTGATGACAAATCTTAGGCATTGCACTATTGAGGGAGCTTTAGTCCACAAGACAGTGCCTGTGTACATTGTAGATGATTTCACCAGTGGTGATATTGGCCCAGAAATACGTACAAAGTTGCTTCACTCCACCTTAATGTGACTTTGAACAAAAACAATACTTTTTTTCCAGGATAGTGTGAACAAGGGCCATGCATACTTTGTGAAAGTGAATAAGGATACTTGCAATGTACTGGGTTTGGATGTGAGGTGCCAGAATATTACTACATCCCGATGCCCCTGTTCCACTAGACTAGACTGTCGCCTGAAAAATCATATTTCTGCCTCTGCCTCTAAGGTTAGGATGGAATCCTGCTCCCTGGCGATGTGAGGTAGCGGCTCTACCAGCTACACCACTGTTCCGCCCTTAAGGAGAGTGAATAGGAACAGGGTTGTGGTGTCTGGAAGATCCTCCACTGACCTGACATTTGGGCAACAGTTCTAATGTTGTCTCTGATCGCTTGCATTAGGCAGGTGTGTGATTTAGCAGCTGATCTCCTGCCTGCGCTCCTCTCTTTGGGATGCATTCTACTGACCAGAAAAGTGACCCCTTACATCTTTCCCTGCCATTTTACTGCAACCAATCAAGTGCCATCTTCGTGGTGATAAACTGACAAAAGTGAGCTGACTATGTGCCTGAGTGACTCCACTGTTAGAATCAATGGATGCCTCCCGACACTCCTGCCCATTTTAACACAAAACCAACATGCCGACTCTGAAACCCACAGCCAAAACCAACGAAGAATGTTGAATATACACTCACCAGTGGCAAAAGAGGAACGCATTGATTCTCCTTTGTGGTTTTAAATCCCCAATTTGGAAAGAACACAAGACTCTAGAAAAGTGAACGTGGTTGGGAAGAAATTAAGAATGGTACATTCCTCACGAAATCCTTAAAACATGGGCTCGTCATAATGAGCAGTCTGCGTCATCAGAGAGAGATGTTGAAGGCAACACATTCACTGACTCCTGTCATCTGACAGAGGGACCACAATGAAGTCCACATCAAATATGACTAAACAGTACAGATAACAGCCTAAACCACTTCCATTTCCATCCACAAAATGGCTGGCACCACAGAAGCACCACTTGGGTTTGGCTGTCTACAAATGTCCATTGCCATTCTTTGTCTGTTCCTTAATGGCCTTACAGCTGTGATCTTCAGAACTAACCCACACTGACCCAACCGCAGTTACAACCATGGGTAAACACGGCTTTGTCATTGCAGCGATCCGCTTCTCAATCTTCATCTCCACCAAACCTCACCTCATTTTCAACATTCTCTCTTCCCAACTCCGTTACAGACCAGAGTCACTCACCCTCAGACATCATAGAGTATGCAGGTGACATTTGTATGTACATACTCATGGAGTAAGTGATCTGCAGCACAGAAGCCGTCCCTTCGGCCCATCAAATCTATGTCAACTGTTTTGCCCATCTCATTGGTCAGACTCCAAATCATCATAGATATCTTCACTAAACCCGAAAGAATATACCTCCCACTAAACACCTGTAAGACAAAGGTTCTTCATCAACCTGCTTCCATTGAACATCCCTACTGCCCATTAATCAATATCTATGATATGATCTTAGAAAATCTGGAGCACTTCTCATATCTTGAAATGCACCTTCCAATTCACTAGCTAGCTGACGAAGAGAATGTCTAAAACCCAAAGCACAAACGTGGAATCAAGCTCGTGGTCTATCGGGTAACTGATCTTCACCCTCCTGAACATCTTGAAGACATCATCAATTTAAGGCAATACCTATAAACAATGGACATGTGTCACCAATGCTGCCTTCAAAAAACCCACTCCAAATCCATTGTGAGGAGAGGAAATCCACTGAGATATCACCTTTCAGGTCAAGTTTATATTCGGTCATCTTTGTTGGACGGTCCACTTTATCCATGTGCCCAACACCAGATTCCCAAAGCACGCCTGTCCAGGACACTGACGTGGCAAAAAGATCTCCAAGAGGACAGAAAAACTGTTTTAGGCAAATGTCTCAAAACCTCTTTGATAAAGTGCAACATAAACACTAATGGATGTTCCTGACCCAAGACCATTGAAACTAGAGATGAAGCACTTTAAGAGACCATACGCATTTCCAGACTCTGATGAGGGAAAGTGCAAACCAAGCACGAACAGCAAAGAGGCATTCCGATGTTCAGTTCACCCGCCCATTGGTCATGAAAAAGAACCTCAACGCGTTTGCACAAGACTCATCAACCATCTCACCGCCCAAAGAATACACTTGGATGCAATCATCTTTGAACTTAAGGTAAAACCAAAGAAGAAAGTATTACTAAGATCCTTGCTGTGTCAGACTAAGGACAAGCCGGATAACCTAAGTGTGCAAGTATCTGGACAAACACTGTACACTCTTCCCTCAAACCAATGAAATTGTCAACCCAATGGTATCTCCGTGCGAGTCAGTTACCACTGTTGTGCCACTGTAGTATTTATTGACACAGACACTTCGGAGAAGATCTCCCCCTCGCAATTGTGTCAGAATCGCACTTCTTAGTGGAGAAGCAGCAAGGTAGAAAAGAGAAGGTGTTTAGTTTAGTGATACAGCGCGGAAACAGGCCCTTTGGCTCACCAAGTCCGCACCGACCAGCAATCCTCGTACATTAACACTATCCTACTCACGCTAGGGACAATTTACATTCACGCCAAGCCAATGAACCGACAAAACTGTATGTCTTTGGAGTGCGGGAGGAAACCCGAAGATCTCGGAGAAAACCCACGCAGTCACGGGGAGAACGTACAAACTCCGTACGGACAGCGCCCGTAGTCAGGATTGAACCCGGGCCTCTGGTGCACCACCGTGCCGCCCTATTGGATGCTACATCATTCTGTTTAATATCACATAGCAGCAACTTAGATATAGGCACCACAATCAAGCTGACTATTTCAAGGTGTGCTTGTTGCGTAGATACACCTGCAGCACCAGCCCTAGACAGGTGCACAGGTAAACTGATGTACAAACGGCAAACTGCTCCATAATGCACAGACGATGGCAGACATGGAAGGGCAGGTGCATGGTGAAATACTTGCTGCCTGCTCTGCCAGACAGAATGCAAGGGAACATCAAGGAGCATGGGGAGTCCAACAGCCTTTTGCAGGACTTTGTGCCCGGCATGGCCATGTCATTACCAGTCTGCAAGAAGCACACAGTGCCAGGCAGCAATGAGCTTCACCTCTGGGCAGCTCTCAGCGGTACAGGTTTCTACTTCCAGAAGCCGTCTAACATCTTTAGACTGAGCCTCAGCTTCTGGCAAGCAGAAGCCAGCTTGATATAACTCACAAGCAAATGACTGTTCTTTAACAACAGAAATCTGACATCGGGGATTGGGTATCAGGGAAGCAGACAGCTTCCATGTAAAAGTTGATCATTGTATTTAGATTTCAAAGCTTTGGTAACAGTTGGATATATGTTCCATTGCATGTACCCATGTATGGTTGCCTGCCATAGACATGCCTGCGCACTGCACCCAATGTCACACTGGCCGATAGTGAGAGCCTCCAAAAGTGAAGGCAGCTTCCAGCGTTTTGTGCAGCAGGTTCCAGACGTGTGTGGCTCTTCAATTCACAAGCTGCAGTGAATGGGGAGCGATGAAAACACGCTTCCTTGTGACTGGCTCATGACGTCTTTGGTGCGGAGAAAACTCGTGACCCAATCACTGTAAACAAGCAGTGAATGGCTTTACTCTCCCCATTCTGCACATCAAGCACCTGGCGAACCTCGCAGACATCATGCCAGCATGGAGCATGAACTATGCTATTCACACACAGCAGCCAGGACTTTTCCACAACAAAACGTCAATCTTCAATTTAATTCCGCATCAAAAGACAGTGATTCATAAAGAGTTCCATGTTGTGAAGACAAAAGCGCCACAGATTCCATTTTGTTTTTTTCGACGTGTAGCTGGCAAGCTCAACGTTTACTGCCATCCCTGACCTGCCATGAACTGGGTGACACGCTGGACAACTTCAGCGGACACTAAGAATCAACCAGATTGGTGGGTCTAGAGTTGCACAAAAGAATGGGTACGGTGGCAGATCCTGCCCTTCAATGAGCATTTGTGAAGCATGTTCATTTTTATCACAATCCAACCGTTCTGTGATCATCATTACGAGGGTTTCTTGTTTCTATTTCCCTTCCATTAGCCTGTAAACCTTTACCCCTCGTTTAAGAAGGAACTGCAGATGCTGGAAAATCGAAGGTAGACAAAAGTGCTGGAGAAACTCAGCGGGTGCAGCAGCATCTGTGGAGCGAAGGAAATAGGCAACGTTTCGGGCCGAAACGTTGCCTATTTCCTTCGCTCCATAGATGCTGCTGCAACCGCTGAATTTCTCCAGCACTTTTGTCAACCTTTACCCTTTAATCTAACCATTTCTCTAAAACTACGGTGGCACAGTGGTAGAGTCGCTGCCTTACAACGGCAGATGTCCGGGTTCGATCCTGACTACGTCTGCTGTGTGTACAGAGTTGGTATATTCTCCCTGTAACCTCGTGGGTTTTCTCCTGGTGCTCCGGTTTCCTCCCACATTCAAAAGTTGTAGGCCAATTGGCTTGGCAAAATTCTAAATTGGCCTTAGTGTGTAAAAAAGTGTTAGTGTACGAGGTTGGCCTGGACACTGTGGGCCGAATGGCCTGTCCCCACGCTGTATCTCTAAACTAAGCTAAACTAACACTAAGATTGATATTTCAGAGTTCAATACATTATTTTCATTGAACTGTTCTTGCTGAGAATGCCTTTCCCCCACACACACACTGTCTATTTCACTTCCATCTGCCAATAGACAATAGGTGCAGGAGCAGGCCATCGAGCCAGCACCGCCATTCAATGTGATCATGGCTGATCATCTCCAAACAGTACCCCGTTCCTGCCTTCTCCCCATATCCCCTGATTCCGCTATTTTTAAGGGCCCTATCTAGCTCTCTCTTGGAAGCATCCAGAGAACCTGCCTCCATCGCCCTCTGAGGCAGAGAATTCCACAGACTCACCACTCTTTGTGAGAAAAATTGTTTCCTCGTCTCCGTATTAAATGGCTTACTCCTTATTCTTAAACTGTGGCCCTGGTTCTGGACTCCCCCAACATCGGGAACATGTTTCCTGCCTCTAGCGTGTCCAACCCCTTAAATATCTAATATGTTTCAATGAGATCCCCTCTCACCCTTCCCAACTCCAGAGTGTACAAGCCCAGCTGCTCCATTCTCTCGGCATATGACAGTCCCGCCATCCCGGGAATTAACCTTGTAAACCTATGCTGCACTCCCTCAATAGCAAGAATGTCCTTCCTCAAATTAGGGGACCAAAACTGCACACAATACTCCAGGTGTGGTCTCACTAGGGCTCTGTACAACTGCAGAAGGACCTCTTTGCTCCTATATTCGATTCCTCTTGTTATAAAGGCCAACATGCCATTTGCTTTCTTCACTGCCTGCTCTCCCTGCATGTTTACTTTCATGGACTGATGTACAAGGACCCCCAGATCCCGTTGTACTTCCCCTTTTTACTCTTTTCTGCCATGGGGGGGGTCATGTTCCTGAACACTCCACTGACTACAATTATCCACATCATAATGGCAGTGGAACAATGTAAAGGACAAAGTGAGGGAAATACGTTTCCATTTTAGAAATATAGCGTGGAAACAGGCCCTTCGACCCACCAACGTCCAGCGATCCCTGTTCACTAGTTCTATCCTACACACTAGGGACAATTTACAAAAGCCAATTCACCTACAAACCCGCATGTCTTTGGTATGTGGGAGGACACCAGAGCACCCATTCAAAACCCACGCGGTCACAGGGAGAATGTACAAACTCCACGCAGACAGACAGCCCCCTTAGGCAGGATTGAACCCGGGTCTCTGGCGCTGTAAGGCAGCAACTCTGCCACTTTGCTGGCCCGTCGCCACTGTGTCGCACCCCCCCCCCCCCCCCTGATAATAAATACTAGAAGCTCCAAAATACGTGGTCACAAGGCTTTGCAAAAGCACTTAGGGCAGCTTTCATCTAATCAGGGCGTTGGCTAAGTTTCCACATCAAACTTCCCCATTTTGGTTTTGAGAAGTCTGTCCAAGTCTCCAGGCTGTCTATCAAATGGCAAGAGCCTATATATCCACATGCACAGGCAAAATCGGCTGACAGCAAAAGTGAAACTGGTCATCTGAACATCACGTTCACATATAGGATGGGAACCAATGCAAGGAGACAGAGGGCCATAAAAGGAGACAGAAGCCAAACGTAGAAGGTAGATCAGACAAACTAACCTGAAAGCTTTGTGCCTTAATGCGAGGAGCATTCAAAATGAGGTGGATGAATTGAATGCGCAGTTAGTAGTTAAGGGATATGATATAGTTATATAGATATCAGGGATAGGATATATGGCTCCAGGGTGACCAAGGCTGGGAGCTAAGCATGCAGGGACATTCGATATTCAGGAATGATGGACAGAAAGGAAGAGGAGGTGGGTGGCATTGCTGATTAAAGAGGAGATTGATGCAATAGTAAGGAGAGACATTGGGCTTGGATTCTGTACGAGTAGAACTGCAAAATGGCCAAAGGCAGAAAACGCTTGTTGGAGTTGTACACAGACCACCAAGCAGCAGTAGGGAGGTTGGGGATAGCATCAAGCAGGGAATTAGGGATGCGTGTAGCAAAGGTACAGCGGTTATCATGGGTGACTTTAATCTACATATAGATTGGGCTAACCAAATTGGTAACAGCGCTGAGGAGGAGGATTTCCTGGAGTGTATATGGGATGGTTTTCTAAGCCAATATGTAGAGGACCCAACTAGAGGGCGGGCCATCCTAGACTGGGTATTGTGTAATGAAGGATTAGCTAACGATCTTGTTGTGCAGAGCCCCTTGGGCAACTGTGACCATAATATGGTGGAATTCTGCATTAGGAGGGAAAGTGACATGGTTAATTCAGAGACCAGGGTCCTCAACCTAAAGAAAGGGATGAGACGGGAATTGGCTCGGATAGACGGGCAAATTATACTTAAAGGGTTGAAAGTGGAGATGCAATGGCAAAGATTTAAAGACCGCATGGATGAACTCCAGAAATTGTTCATCCCTGTATGGAGAAAAAATAAAACAGGGAAGGCGGCTCAACCGTGGCTGACGAGGGAAATCAAGGATAGTGTTAAGGAAAAGGCATATAAATTGGCCAGAGGAAGCAGCAAACCAGAGGACTGGGAGAAATTTAGAACTCAACAGAGGAGGACAATAGGGTTAATTGAGGGGGGGGGGGGGGGGGGGAAGAGCATGAAAGAAAGCTTGCAGGGAATATAAAAACTGACTGGAAAGGTTTATTTAGGTATGTAAAAAGGAAAAGATTAGTGAAGATGATTATAGGTCCCTTACAATCAGAGACAGGTGAATTTATATTGGGAAACAAGGAAATGGCAGATCAATTAAACAAGTACTTTGGTTCTATGTTCACTAAGGAAGACACAAACAATCTCCCAGAAATACTAGGGGACCGAGGATCTAGTGGGAGGGAGGAACTGAAGGGAATCCACATTAGTCAGAAAATGGAGTTAGGTAAACTGTTGGGACTGAAGGCAGATGAACCCCCAGGGCCTGATGTTCTGCATCCCAGAGTGCTCAAGGAGGTGGCCCTAGAAATTGTGGATGCATTGGCTATCATTTTCCAATGTTCTCTCGACTCTGAAAGAATGGGTCGACTGGGCTTGTATTCACTGGAATTTGGAAGGATGAGAGGGAATCTTATAGAAACATAAAACTCTTAAAGGATTGGACAGGGTAGATGCAGGAAAAAATGTTCCTAATGTTTGGAGAGTCCAGAACCGGGGGTCACAGTTTAACAATGAGGGGTAGGCCATTTAGGACTGAGATGAGGAAAACCGTTTTCACCCAGAGAGTTGTGAATCTGTGGAATTCTCTGCCACAGAAGGCAGTGGAGGCCAATTCACTGGATGTTTTCAAGAGAGAGTTAATTTAACTCTTAGGGCCAAAGGAATCAAGGGATATGGGGAGAAGGCAGGAACGGGGTACTGATTTTGGATGATCAGCCATGATCATAATGAATGGCGGTGCTGGCTCAAAGGGCTGAATGGCCTAGTCCTGCAACTATTTTCAATGTTTCTATGTTTCCTGCTTCCTAGCATTTCATCAGTCGATCCCCAGATACCCAGGAGGATCAGCCATTACTGCTCCTCTCCACCAACTACTAATCAAGTTCTCACTGATAGGACTCCCTCTGACCACACTCTAATGGGCCTGCCCCACTTAAGCGACTGCTGGCGTCTGTCATAGTCGTAGCAGGTCACCGAAAAACGGGCGAATGGGGCCCCCCCTATGACAGTGTCTACAACAACCTACCACCTAGTCGGCGTCAACCTACGGCGATCTACCGACAACCGGCGACCCATTAGGACGTCCACCCACGACCACACCTACGACAACCTACGTCCACCCGCGACAAGCTACGACAAGGTTAGACAATTCAGTCGCCGGTACCTGTGGCCGGTTGACGTAGGTAGTTGCCAATGGAATTCACCGGTCAGCACCAGCCACAACCTACAAAACCAACTACATCAGGAGAAGTCAAGCTACGCTCACTGGCGTCAAGCCGACTGTCGCCGAAAAGTTTTGAACATTTCAAAATCTAGCCGCAACCAGAAAAATGTTACGATTCTTTGGGCAACTGAGGAGACGACTCACGACCATACAGGCGACCCCCCGGCGACAGCATTCTCGCCTGTAGTCGCCTGAAAAAGTGGAACGGGGCATCAGGATGTAGTAATATTCTGGCACCTCACATCCAAACCCAGTACATTGCAAGTATCCTTATTCACTTTCACAAAGTATGCATGGCCCTTGTTCACACTATCCTGGAAAATAAATATTATTTTTGTTCAAAGTCACATTAAGGTGGAGTGAAGCAACTTTGTACATATTTCTGGGCCAATATCACCACTGGTGAAATCATCTACAATGTACACAGGCACTGTCTTATGGACTAAAGCTCCCTCAATAGGGCAATGCCTAAGATTTGTCATCAATAATATTTTCTCCATGTTCGTGTGAAAGGCATAAATGTTTGTTAATACCCAACTTTGACATTTTGCTTAAGAAAATCGCTAAAGAGCCAATCACATTCAACGTGTTCATAACTGCACCCCACCCAACAAGAATACTCTGAGCGTTGCTCACAGAAAAGACTGAGTCTTCCTTGCACATTCAAACTGCAACTTTACTGCAACTAAAACTGGCATTTGTCCAGATCTCTCTTTCTTTTTCATTGATGAATCCACGGGCACCAAATAGGAGGAGGTGTACAAGGGCCCACATCACCAAAGACCTCATCCATCCAGAATTTACAGGGCCCAGGTACTTATTTAATTTTCAAAGAGGATCATACTAACATGAAATCATTCTGCTATTAGGGGCCACTGTGATAGGAAGCTGGTACAAGCAGTATTTACTCCTCCATAAGAAATGAGAATAATTTCATTTGGCCGTTTGATTACCTCAATTTCTTTAATTGGTTGAGTGAAGGTAATCTGAGAACTGGACAGCGATTGCCTGAGGATGGGATTTATTTCCCTGATTATTGTTTCTTGAACTTCCCCTCCCCCCTGACATCTTCCATACATCCCTCAGCAACAAAAATGCATCCCATCTCGACCAGCTGATTTACCACCAATGGCAACCCCTATTCACCAGTTCTTGGCCAATTCAGGGCCTCAATGTAATCTTGTTAAAATCCTGCAGCATCTTCGTCTTTGGTAAAGTAATTATTTAGCGCCCTAAACGATGATCTATCATTCCATGATTACAGTTCCCTTTGGTTTCTGGTTGCCCCACATCTCTTCATACAACCCTTTGCCTATTCACATGTCTACAGAATATAGTTTTGAATTCCAGGCATATTTGTTGCTTGTTTATCTCTTGTCCTCTTTGTGCTTCTCCTGATTCCTCTTTTACTCCCCCCCCCCCCCCCCCCCCCGGAATTCCCGTCATCAGCCTGGTTCTCAATCGTGTGAACAAATCTGGCTTGGATCATGTGGATTATTTGGGCATTGGTTTAATCCCAGTGTGGGATTCCAGCTATTCACAATATATAATAATGATTTAAATAAGGGATTTAAATATAATTTCTCCAGGTTTTCAGGCAACACAATGCTGGGTGGAAATGTGACCCTTGCGAAGGTGGCAGTGAATCTCCATGTCAAGTTGGTATGTTGGGGGAGAATAAGTAGCAGATACAGCATAATGTGGATAAATACAGGTGAGACACATCAGTGTCAAGAACAAGAGAGCAGATTACTGTATGAATGGTGATAGATTGGGAACGGATAAGGTGCAATGAGACCTTGATGTCCTTCTGCACGTTGCTGTAGGCAGGCATGCTGGTGGGACAGGGGTGCAGCTTATTGAGCTGCTGCCTCACAGGACCATAGATCCGGGTCCGGTCCCGATCTTGGATGCTTTCTGTATACAGTTGCACGTTCTCCCCATTATCATGTGGGTTTCACCTGGGTGATCCTGGTTCCTCCCACACCGCAAGACCTGCGGGTTTGTAGATTAAATGGTTGCGGGTAATTGCCCCAGTTTGTAGAGAGTGGATGCAAAAGTGGGATAACGTAGAACTGGTGTGGACAGTGATCAATGGTTGTGTACAAAGTGGGCTGAAGGGCCTGTTTCATCCTGTTCATGCTTTCAAGAGAGAGCAAGATAGGGCTTTTAAAAATAGTGGAGTCAGGGGATATGGGGAGAAGGCATGAACGGAGTACTGATTGGAGATGATCAGCCATGATCACATTGAATGGTGGTGCTGGCTCGAAGGGCCAAATGGCCTACTCCTGCACCTATTGTCTATAGCCTATTGTTTCCATGCTATATCTTTCAATCAATTTAATCAGGTGAAATAAGCAGTTAAGAATGGGTCTACTGGCCTTCATAATGAAAAGGTTAAAGTATAAAAGCCGGGATGTCTTGCTGGATACAAGGATTGGATTGGACCACGCTTCGAATACTCTGTGCAGTTTTGATCTCCTTACCTGAGAAATTGTGTTCTTGCTATGGAGGGAGTGTGCAGAGATTTAACCCATTGATTCCTGGGATGACAGGATAACGTATAAAGACAAATTGACAATTAGGTTTATATTTATAGAAGTTTGGAAAAATAAGAAGGGGACTCAAACATGCACAATTCAAACCGAACTGGACAGATTAGGTGCTGGAAGATTGTTCCCCATGGTTAGGGAGACCAGGACCAGGGTTCGTAATCTAAGAGTGAGAGGTAAACCATTGAAGACAGAGATTAGACCAAAAATGTCAGAGTTGCAGTCAGTAAGGAAGGCTGTCTGTACAGATACAGTGGGATATCGATCAACTGCAGACATGGCTGGGGAAATGAAAAATGGAATTTAACCCAAGCGAGTGTGAGGTGTTGCATTTTTGGAGGTTGAATGTGAGAGGAAAATGCAAGACCCTTAATATCATTGATGCGGAGAGGAATTCTTGGAGTCAAAATTCACAGTTCACTGAAGGTGGCAGCACAAAAAAATAGGGTGGTTAATCTAAATCTAATGTAGATATAAAATCTAATCTAATTTGATTGAATCTAATCTAACCTAAATCACAAAAGTAGATGTAAATCTAAAAACATCACCTCAACTGGTTCCCACCTATCTTTAGTACCTCTCAAAGATGTTCAGTAGATGAGACAAGCGTGATTTCCCCTTTCACATCTCTCTCCTTTCTTGATCTCTTCGTCTTCATTAAAAGGGACAGACTCGAGTGATGTCTACTACAAACCCACCGACTTCCACACTTATCTAGACCAGACTTCCTCCCACCCTGCCTTTTGCAAAGATGCCATTCCCTACTCTTAATCCCTCTGTCTCCACTGCATCTGCTCCCAACATGAGGCTTTCCAGTTTAGGACATCCAAGATGTCCTCTTTCTGTGGTAAATGTGGTTTCCCCCGCTGTCATTGATGGATCCCTCATGTCATCCTGTCCATAGAGACCACTCCCTCTGCAACTCCTTGGTTCATTCATCCCTTGCCACCCTAGCCACCCCCTCCCCAGGTACTTTCTCCTGAAACTGCAAGAGATGTAACACCGGTCCCTATACCTCCTCCCTCACATCCATCCAAGGGCCCCAGCAGTCCTTCCAGGTGAGATAGAGATTCACCTCCAATAACTTCATCTCCTGCATCTGATCTTCCCAATGCAGCCTCCTGTATATTCCTTTCCCTGGCTTCACAATTGGCAAATCTTCAATCCTTTTGTCTCACACCTGTTTTAATTTATTTCTGGCCTTTGTTCCAACCATCTGCCAATCAAAACCACCCGATCGTGTGTTCACCTATCACCTGCCACACTTTGCCCTGCCACTGCTTCTCCTCTCTCCCAGCTTCCCCCCACAATCAGTCCGAAGAAGGCACCCGACCTGAAATATGATCTATCCATGTTCTCCAGAGATGCTGCCTGACACACTGAGTTACTCCAGCACTGTGTATCCCTTCATGCTGACGATACTCATTTATATTCTGTCATTACATCTCTATCCCTACTCATGACGTTGGTCAGTTGCTGCGTTTTCCCTTCCTCTTGAATGATGGAGTCACTTTTTGCAACCCTGCAATCGCCAAGGAGCATTCCAAAATGAATAAACATGTTAATCTGCCCACCAACACATCTACCATCACTGTGGGGCTCAAGACAGAATGTGGCGATCCCCAGAAACGACGGCATGATGTACTCAGTGATGGGTCGGGCGACCAATTCTGTCAACATGTTGGATGACGACGGAAGCCAACAGCAAGCTACGCGCCGTCTGACACACGAGCAAACGGACTATCACTGTAGCCATCGCTGTCAAATAATCGGGATGAATGGAATTGAATGGTATTCAGTCTCACCACCTTCCTCAATGCTTTTTTACAATACTAATTGTAATTTCCATCAGTTCCCCATTCTCAATGGACCCGTGGCTCTCTAGTATTTCTGGCAGTTTTTTGTGTCTGTTTCCTTGAAGAGTGACAAAGATTTTGTTGAATTTCTGTGCTATTTCCGTGCTTCCCGTTAGAAGATGTCCCAGCCGTCTGTGAGGGATCTACATTTGTTCTCACAATTCTTTTATCTTTTCCATGATAGAAGTTTGATATGTGCGTGGGTCTGGGACTGGGTGTGTGGGGGCTTTGGGAGTGGGGTGCGGGGGGTTTGGCTAGACGTGGGGTGTGGGGGAGTTTGGGGATGGCTTGTGTGGGTCTGGGTGTGGGTGTGCAGGGGGGTTGGGTGTGAATGTATAGAGGGGTGTGTGGAGGGTGGGTGTAGGTGTGGAAGTGGGTAGGTGGGAGCGTCTGAGAGTGGATATGTGGCGGGGTTTGGGAATAGGTGTGCGGGGTTTGGAGTGGGTGCGTCGGATGTGGTGAGTGGGAGTGATGGTGGGGCATTTGGGAGTGGGGTTGGGGAGTTTGGGAATTCCCACATTCCCATCAATTGCCCTCAGATTCTACCACTTGGCTACACATTTGGGATAATTTGCAGCATGTAACTTACCCACCTGCACCCAGGTCTTTAGGATGTGGGAGAAAACGGGATCACCCAGAGGAAATTCACACAGTTATAGGGAGAACATGCAAAATCCACACAGAATCCACGCACGCAGGGTTACGATCAAATCAGGGTTGTTGAAGCTGTGTGGGCAGCAACCCCTGTGACACAGTGCTGCCCACAATGATTAGACAGTGACAATTTTGGAGTAAATGTGGGCAGGATTGGGAGTGGTTGTGAAGGTGTCACAGTCAGTGTGTTCAGTTTCGAGAGTGAATATGCAGAAGTGTCAGAATGAACGAGCAACTACTTGACGGGGCACGGACAGGTTTGGGAGTGATCTGCAACAGTTTAGAAGTCTTCACTTACCTGAACGTAGATGCGGAAAGAGGTGGAAGTGGGTGTTAGTTTGGGAATGTGATTTAAGGATGAATGTTGGCCGGCTTGATATTGCACTCGTCAATTTGGGAATGGTTGTGGGACTACATATGCACATGTTTTAGAGAGGGTACGTACGTGCCAGTTTTGGTGAGAGCATGCCAACATTTATGAGTGGGATGTCCTCATTTACAAGTTGGGCAGTCCCAGTTTGGGAGTGGGGTTGCACTCATTTACTAATTGATGAGCATGCACTTATTTGGGAGTAGACATGCACACAGCATTTCGAGTGTGTCCATACAGATAAAGTGCTTGGGTACACAAAAGGCTGGAGAAACTCAGCGGGTGCAGCAGCATCTAAGGAGCGAAGGAGATAGGCACTTCAACTCCCCCTCTCATTCCGTATCCGACCTCTCTGTCCTGGGCCTCCTCCACGGCCAGAGTGAGCAACACCGCAAATTGGAGGAGCAGCACCTCATATTCCGCTTGGGGAGTCTGCATCCTCTGGGCTTGAACATTAACCCTTGCTGTCTCCTCCCCTTCCCACTTCTCCCCCAGCCCGCGGACTCCTCCTCCTCCTCCTCCTCCTTTCTTCTCCCCGCCCCCCCCCCCCCCAACCTCCCATCAGTCTGAAGAAGGGTTTCGGCCCAAAACGTTGCCTATCTCCTTCGCTCCTTTGAATGCTGCTGCACCCGCTGAGTTTCTCCAGCCTTTTGTGTACCCTCGATTCTCCAGCATCTGCAGTTCCTTCTTTAACAGATGAAGTGCTTGTTATATACCTATTTGAGATGATGAGTTCAAATTTGGGAGTGGAAGTATAAAAGTTTGGATGTTGGCATGCATAAGTTCAAGAGTGGGTGTGAGCAGGTTCAAAAGTAGATGTGCACAGGTTTGAGATTGGGGCTGTACACATTATGAAAGTGGGGATGTAAATATTTTGGCAGAGAGTCTGTGCAGGGCTGAAGGTGAGGCTGTACAAGATTGAGAGTGGGGGTGTACAGGTGTGGGGTGGGAGAGTATTGGTTTGGAGTACGACCACACTGGTTTGGGGGGGGGGGGGAGACTGTATAGGAAATGCAGCAGAACAGGTTTGGGAATGTGACTGTATATGTCTGGGAGTCGGGCTGAAATGGTTTACGATTGCGTCCATATTGCACAAGAACTGACCCATTGGCCCCACAATCACTGTGCCAACCATGATTCTTAAGATTGTTAAGGGTTTGGACACACTAGGGGCAGGAAATATGTTCCCGATGTTGGGGGAGTCCAGAACCAGGGGCCACAGTTTAAGAATAAAGAGTAAGCCATTTAGAACGGAGACGAGGAAACAATTTTTCTCACATAGAGTGGTGAGTCTGTGGAATTCTCTGCCTCAGAGGGCAGTGGAGGCAGGTTCTCTGGATGCTTTCAAGAGAGAGCTAGTTTAATCAGGGGATATGGGGAGAAGGCAGGAACGAGGTATTGATTGGGGATGATCAGCCATGATCACATTGAATGGTGGTGCTGGCTTGAAAGGGCCGAATGGCCTTCTCCTGCACCTATTGTCTATGATACCAATTAACAAATATCATCTGCCTGCACACGGTCTATATCCATATATTCCCTGCCTGTGCAAATGCTATGCCTGGTATATGCTTCCACAACATCCCCGGCAGCACATTCCAAACACCTACCACTCACTCTCTGTGTAAAACAATATTTGACTTATAAATCTCAAGGAAATTAACCCGTTCTCACCTTAAAGCTCTTCCCTCTACGATTTAACATTTCTATTCCATTAAAAAACTGACTGTCTAATCTTTCTATGCATCACATAATTGTATTTACTCCTGTCAGGTCTCCCATCAGCCTGAATTTCCAGGTAAAACAATCCAGGTTTTCCATTCTCTAACCCCAGAAATATCCTGGTGATCCCCTTCTGCGCCCTCTCCAAAGCCTCTACATGGAAGATCGAATGCAGCAACCAGAACTGCACATAGTGGTCAAAAAGTGGTCTAACTACAGTTTTATACAGTTGCAATATAATTCCCTGGCTTTTAAACTCAATACTCAAACCAATGAAGGCAAGAATGCCATACACCTTCTTTCCCCCCTATCTACTCGTGTTATCACTTTCAGGGAGCTGTGGACTTGGACCACAACACCCTTCTGTACATCAATGCTGTGAAGCATTTACAGTAAGCTTTCATTTTATATTTGACCCCTTGAAGTGCAACTCTTCTCATGTCCTGATTAAACTCCATCTGCCATTTCTCTGCCCACATTTCCAACATCCTGCTTGAATCCTTCAACAATCTCCCTCACTATCCACCTCTTTGCTGATTTGTGTGCCTTCTGTAAACTTACTAATCAGCCCACCTACATGTTTGTCCAAACGTTTATACGTATCACAAACAACAGTTCTCAGTGCTCTTCCCCACGGAACACCACTGGTCACCTCCCGTCATAAAACACCCTTCACCTCTCCCCTCTGTCTTCTATGTCCAAGACAATTTTAAATCCAATCTACCAAATCTCCAAGGATCGTATGTGCCCCAATCCTATGCCCTAGTCTAATCTACTATGAGGAATATACAGTAATCAAAGGCTTTATTAAAGTCCATATGCACAACATCCACTGCCCTCGCCATATTAATCATTTTCATCACCTCTTGAAAAATGTCAGTTGAGTTCGTAAGATATGACCTCCCCACACAAAACCCCACTATTCCTAATAACATTCTACTTGTCTGGATGCATAGATTTATGTTTGTTTATGTAGGCGTATATATTTGAGAATGGGGCTCACAGGATTAGGAGTGGGGTTGTACAGGTTTAGGAGTGGGGCTGCACTAATTTGTGAGTAGAATTATACAGGCTTGGGAGTGATGCTGAACTGATTGGGAGTGAGGCTGCATTGGTTTAGGAGTGAGGCTGCATGGGTTTGGGAGTAAGGATGTACGGGTTTGTGAGTATAAACGCTGGTTTTGGAAAGGGACTATATTGCTTTGGGATTTGCACTGTACCGGTTTGTGATTGGTATTTACTGGTTTAGGAGTTGGACGGCGCTGGTTTAGAAACATAGAAACATAGAAATTAGTTGCAGGAGTAGGCCATTCGGCCCTTCGAGCCTGCACCGCCATTCAATATGATCATGGCTGATCATCCAACTCAGTATCCCGTACCTGCCTTCTCTCCATACCCTCTGATCCCCTTAGCCACAAGGGCCACATCTAACTCCCTCTTAAATATAGCAAATGAACTGGCCTCAACTACCCTCTGTGGCAGAGAGTTCCAGAGACCCACCACTCTCTGTGTGAAAAAATTCCTTCTCATCTCGGTCCTAAAGGATTTCCCCTTATCCTTAAGCTGTGACCCCTTGTCCTGGACCTCCCCAACATCGGGAACAATCTTCCTGCCACTAGCCTGTCCAACCCCTTAAGAATCTTGTAAGTTTCTATAAGATCCCCTCTCAATCTCCTAAATTCTAGAGAGTATAAACCGAGTCTATGCAGTCTTTGTTCATAAGACAGTCCAGACATCCCAGGAATCAGTCTAGTGAACCTTTGCTGCACTCCCTCTATGGCAATAATGTCCTTCCTCAGATTTGGAGACCAGAACTGTACGCAATACTCCAGGTGTGGCCTCACCAAGACCCTATACAACTGAAGTAGAACCTCCCTGCTCCTATACTCAAATCCTTTTGCTATGAAAGCTAACATACCATTCGCTTTCTTCACTGCCTGCTGTACCTGCATGCCTACTTTCAATGACTGGTGTACCATGACACCCAGGTCGCGCTGCATCTCCCCTTTTCCTAATCGGCCTCCGATTGTTTTAGGATTAAAATTTTTTACATGGATGGTAGATGTAGGCTTTAAGAGTTGCATATGTTGAATTCTACATTGACAGATCTCCGAGTGCTTTTGTATAGCTTTGAAATCAAAAGTATTGCACAGATTTGAGAATTTGTTGGTATCATTGTTTTAGTGTGGTCATATACAGTTCTTCAGCCAGAATGTACAGTTTGGGAGTGGATAAGTAATGGTTTAGGAGTTAGTCATAGTCATAGAGTGATATAGCGTGAAAACAAACCTTTCAGTCCAACTGGCCCACACCGACCAACATGTCCCAGCTACACTAGTCCCACCTGCCCACGTTTGGCCCACATCCCTCCAAACCTCTCCTATCCATGTACCCGTCTAACAGTTTCTTAAATGTTGCGATAGTCCCTGCCTCAACTACTGTCCCTCCTCTGGCAGCTTGTTGCATATCTTACCACCCTTTGTGTGAAAAGGATACTCCTCAGATTCCTATTAAATCTTTTCCCCTTCACCTTAAACCTATGTCCTCTTGTCCTCGATTTGCCACCTCTGGGCAAGAGACTCTGTGCATCTGATGACTTGCTTCATTAAGCCTGTGGTGACCCACATTTAGAAGATTCATTTTCAAACCCACTCCACCTTTTACCTTCGTCCAAATCTCACTCCCTCCAGGCAGTCCTTTCCTTTGTCAATTTCTGAACCGTGTACCCAGAGTACTTGGACCCTCGATCTGTTCTGTTGGACAAATACTCGCTCTATATCCAGCATAGCCAACTCTCCGAGAGGTTTTTGGGAGAACTTTGAATGAACCTCGACTATTTCGTGATTTGCAGGGTTCTTGGAAAAAAACAGATTAAGTATATGGACAGCATTGTCAAAATGTTACTGCTTATCCCTTTAACAACATATCCCGTTCCTCCCACTCTTCCTCCTTGCCAGCAAATCACCATCAATATCCCCTGTGAGAATGTTTGACAGAAACCTGTTTCTGTGGTGACTCTGCAGAGGTCAATAACCTAACATGATCCTTTCAGTTCCAATTCTATGGCTTTCCCACAATAGTGGAGAGTTTATGCTCCTTTCAATTGGATCATAAAGACTCCTAAACCAACAGAAAATCCAAGATAAGTGCAGCATTTAACTTTGCTGTTGCTCTCAGTGAAAGGCTTGTCTTGTTAGCCATGTGAAGCTGTTTGTCCCTCCCTGCTCTCGCTGGGGTTCCTTCCTCTCTATTCCCAGGCAGATCCGACTCGTGTTTTACTTACTCTGGTATGGTTTCCTTCTTCAATGAAGTATCAGCTGAATAAGTCCATTCTCCGGAATAGCAAGCAGCGTAACTCTCTCCTGCCTGCCTGCCTGGCCTGGCTGGCTCTTGATCGCTTGTTGTCCCTCACAGTTGTCCTCTCCCTGCCTCTTGTGGACACTTCACAATGAGCAGGGCCACTGACTGCTGGGTGACGTGGTCAGAGTATGACACTCAGCTATATCTCTGCAAAAGGGCAGGCTGTACAGCAAATAGATTGCTGCTGCAGATAACTAGCATCCAACTCAAACTCAAGGCTTCAGCATTTTGTTCCAATCACCTCAGGGTTACCACAGGTCAAATCTCAGTATAAGTCCATGCTGGATCTGACTCTCTCTCTCTCCCTCTCTCTCTCCCTCATCCTTTACGTCTGTCTCAATCACATTATCTGCCTTAGTTTCTCAGTGCTTACCTGTTTTTTGCTCTTCTCACCTTCCATCTTACCCCTTTACTATCTCAAGCTGGAGAAGGTGCAGAGAAGATTTACGAGGATGTTGCCACGACTCAAGGGTCTAAACTGCAGGGAGAGCAGGCTAGGGCTATGTTTCTTCGAACGCAGGAGGTTGATGGTTGATCTTACAGATGTGTATAAAATCATCAGAGGAATAGATCTGGTCTTGCCCAGAGGAGGGGAATCAAGAACCAGAGGACATAGGTTTAAGGTGAGTGGGTTGGGAAGGTTTTAATAAGAACCTGAGGGGTAATATTTTCACACAGAGGGTGGTGTGTGCAAACGTGCTGCCTGAAGAGGCAGGTGAGGCAGGTCGTATCGCAACGTTTAAGAAACATTTGTACAGGTACATGGATAGGACAGGTTTAAAGGGATATGGGCCAAACGCAGGGAGGTGGGACTAGTGCCGATGGGACATGTTAGTCGGTGTGAGCAAAGTGGGCCGAAGGGCCTGTTTCCACATTAAATTACTCTATGACTTCTGTATCATGCTGCCTCCATCTTATTTCTCTCTCACCATTTGACCACTATCTCTCTCAATTGTCTTCCATACAATTATTTGCCCCTTTCTATCTTGTGGTCTGCCTCTTTCCCCTTTTGTTTCTCTACCTCCCTGTTTCTCTCTTTCTCTGCCAATCTCTCGTTGTCTCTTTCTCAATCTCTTGGCCTTTCTCTAATTTTGCTCTCACTTTCTCCCTCTCTATCTCTTACTGTCTCAGTTTGACTATATGAATGTGATAGCAATTAATTTCCACTGCCCCATTGGTGCAGAATAGAAGAATCGCCATGAAGCTTAGTGACCCGAGAAGCCACAAAACCAAAACTATCTGGCGCTGTAAGATTCAAGTAGAAACTGTTTTCTGTTAGGGGCCCTTCGGTTGACCGACACCACCCTTCCTGCATTGAGGAAATCACACAATCGCGGGCAGAACATGCAAACTCCATACAGATGCCACCGAAGGCCAGGGTCAAATCCGGGTCCTTGGAGCTGTGAGGTAACATGAACAACAACGTGACCCCTCCACTCGCCACATCTTCCAATCTCCCCCCCCCCCCCCCCCCCCCGTCTGCCTTCCGCAAAGACCGCTCCCTCCGCAACTCCCTTGTCAATTCTTCCCTTCCCTCCCGCTCCACCCCTTCCCCGGGCACTTTCCCTTGCAACCGCAAGAGATGCTACACTTGACCCTTCAACTCCCCCCTCCACTCCTTTCTGGGACCCAAGCAGTCGTTCCAAGTCCGACAGAGGTTCACCTGCACCTCCTCCAACCTCATCTACTGCATCCGTTGCTCCAGATGCCAGCTGATCTGCATCGGTGAGACCAAGCGGAGACTGGGCGATCATTTCGCCGAACACCTCCGCTCGGTCCGCAATAACCAACCAAACTCCCGGTGGCTCAGCACTTCAACTCCCCCTCCCATTCCGTATCCGATCTCTCGGTCCTGGGCCTCCTCCACGGCCAGAGTGAGCAACACCGTAAGTTGGAGGAACAGCACCTCATATTCCGCTTGGGGAGTCTGCATCCTCTGGGCTTAAACATTGAATTTTCTCAATTCTGTTAACCCAGGCTGCCTCCTCCCCTTCCCACCTCTCCCTCAGTCCTCGGGCCCTGGCATTCCTTCTCTCTCTATCTCTCCCCCACCCAAGTCGCACTAGCTTCTCATTTTCACACCACAAACAGCTTACAATGGCCTGTTTCCTTTATCATCGATACTTTTTTGCATATCTTTCATTCATTGTTCTTTATCTCTCCACATCACCGTCTCTCATTTCCCTGATCCCTGACCAGTCTGAAGAAGGGTCTCGACCCAAAACGTCGCCTATCTCCTTCACTCCTTAGATGCTGCTGCACCCGCTGAGTTTCTCCAGCTTTTTGTGTAACCCCCAACATGAACAACAATTTGCCTTTTGTTGGTGTCACCAAATTGGCCAGAGAAACAAACTATGGCCTTGGGTGTCATTAACCACTACACAACCTCCTCTAATAGAGCGGTTAAAGTAAAGATCTGGAGTTAGTAGCAAAGAACCAAATTCCATTGCACTTTCAGTAACTTCATACCAAAGTGTATCCAACATGATCTTCCAACATTCATCCCAAGACATCAGATTTTCCAAATGAGAAAATGGCAAATGTATCAATTTATGAAAGCATATCGGTTCTTACATTACCACAGTAACTACACCACACAGATAGAGATTACTTTGGGATGTTTTAGGCCTGACAGGTGCAATATTTTCAAGATCACAATTTTTTTTAAACCTGCTCATTCAAAGAATACCAGTCCCCATCCTCCCCCTTCACAATTACACATGGAGAGTTTGCATTGTTCTAGTCAAAACTGCTCAAATCCTCTCATGTAGTCCTAGACAGACATTTTACTTTCCAAAATAACAGCCATAGTTACTGAGTTACAGAAACATGGTGTGAAAGGGATTCTGAAATGTAAAGTTTAAAGGAGTACGGAGACAGAAAGATGGGGACTTTGGGACAAAATGACACCAAATATCAAGACTCGCAAAGCTGAGATTGGGGCAGTAAGGCACTTGAAACAAGAAGGCAGGGTTATAATCGACCGTTATATTTACGGGGAGAAGACAAGTGTTGCAGTGGGTAGGCTAGCCAAGGGCTTTGACAAATGTAATAGCCAAGATCCTATTTAAATTGCTTTTGTCTATTTCCTGGCCATCAACATGCCAGGTTGAGAGGTGAACCCACTGCGGTGCTGAGACCATGCTGCCTGGGAATGGAGATGACAGAGGAAGCGATGAAAGGCTTCTAGGAGTAGTCTAGTCATCCAGATCAGAAATGTTGCTGGGAAATCCAAGAAGGTGATTAGAAGATAGGAGGTAAGGAACTGTTGTAAGATCGAGGATTGATGACGGGATTGGAATTTGGGGTCAGAAGTAGAAGGAGATGGTGAAGGAGATAAAGGATCAGGGGGAAAACATGTTTGGTGTTGGAGAGCTATTAGAAGAGACTGTACATTGGAAGAGAAGCAACTTTGGAAAAATCAGAACAAAGTTCATAAGTCATGGGAGCAGAAATAGGCCATTCAGCCCATCTAGTCGACTCCGCCATTCAATCATGGCAGATCTATCTTTCCTTCTCAACCCCATTCTCCTGCCTTCTCTCCATAGCAATCAAATACAGTATCTGTCACTCTTTGCCTTAAAAATACCCAATGACTTGGTCTCTGCAGCCGTCTGTGGCAATGAGTTCCACAGATTCACCACCCTCTGACGAATGAAACTCCTCCCCATTTCCTTTCTAAAGGTATGTCCTTTTATTCTGAGGCTATGGCCTCTGGTTCTAGACTCTCCCACTATTGGAGACATCCTCTCCACATCCACTCTATCCAGCCCTTTCACTATTCGGTAAGTTTCAATGCGGTTCCTCCTGATCCTTCTATTCTCCAGCGAGTAGAGGCTCAGTGGCGTCAAACGCTCATTATATGTTAACCCAGTCATCCCTGGGATCGTGCTCGTAAACCTCCTCTGGTCCCTCTCCAATGTCTCTTCCTCAGATAAGGGGCTCAAAACTGCTCACAATGCCTCAGCATTGCATCCCTATTGTTTTATATTCCAGTCCTCTTCAAATAGATGCTAACATTGCATTTGCCTTCCTTACTACTGATTCAACTTGCAAGTTAACCTTTTGGCAATCCTGCACCAGCGATCCCAAGTCCATTTTTACCTCCAATTTCCGAATCCTCTACCCCATTTGGAAAATAGTCTACGTCTTTATTCCTACTACCAAAATGCATGACTGTATATTTTGCTACACTCTATTTCATCTGCCACGTCTTTGCCTACTCTCACAACCTGTTCAAGTCCTTCTGTAGAGTCCCTGCTTTTACTACACTACGTGACCCCCCACCTATCTTCATGTAATCCGCAAAGTTGGCAACAAAGCCATCAATTACCTCATCCAAACCATTGATCTACAACATTAAGATGAGCACTAACACCCCAGCACCGGCACCCCGGCACCTGCACCCCAGCACCCCAGCACCCCAGCACCCCAGCACCGGCACCCCAGCACCGGCACCCCAGCACCCTGGCACCGGAACCCCAGCAACAGCACCCCAGCACCAGCACCCCAGCACCAGCACCCCAGCACCAGCACCCCACCACCCTGGCACCGGCACCCCAGCACCTGCACCCCAGCACCAGCACCCCAGCACCAGCACCCCAGCACCCTGGCACCGGCACCCCAGCACTGGCACCCCAGCACCGGCAACCCAGCACCGGCAACCCAGCACCCTGGCACCAGCACCCCAGCACCCTGGCACCGGCACCCCAGCACCTGCACCCCAGCACCAGCACCCTGGCACCAGCACCCCAGCACCCTGGCACCAGCACCCCAGCACCCTGGCACCGGCACCCCAGCACCGGCACCCCAGCACCGGCACCCCAGCACCCTGGCACCGGCACCCCAGCACCCTGGCACCGGCACCCCAACACCGGCACCGGCACCCCAGCACCAGCGCCCCACCACCCTGGCACCGGCACCCTGGCACCGGCACCCCAGCACCGGCACCCCACCACCCTGGCACCTGCACCCCAGCACCCCAGCACCCCAGCACCCCAGCACCGGCACCCCAGCACCGGCACCCCAGCACCGGCACCCCAGCACCCTGGCACCGGAACCCCAGCAACAGCACCCCAGCACCAGCACCCCAGCACCAGCACCCCAGCACCAGCACCCCACCACCCTGGCACCGGCACCCCAGCACTGGCACCCCAGCACCGGCAACCCAGCACCCTGGCACCAGCACCCCAGCACCCTGGCACCGGCACCCCAGCACCTGCACCCCAGCACCAGCACCCTGGCACCAGCACCCCAGCACCCTGGCACCAGCACCCCAGCACCCTGGCACCGGCACCCCAGCACCGGCACCCCAGCACCGGCACCCCAGCACCCTGGCACCGGCACCCCAGCACCCTGGCACCGGCACCCCAGCACCGGCACCGGCACCCCAGCACCAGCGCCCCACCACCCTGGCACCGGCACCCTGGCACCGGCACCCCAGCACCGGCACCCCACCACCCTGGCACCAGCACCCCACCACCCCCAGCACACCAGCACCGGCACCCCACCACCGGCACCCCAGCACCAGCACCCCACCACCCTGGCACCAGCACCCCACCACCCCAGCACCAGCACCCCAGCACCGGCACCCCACCACCCCAGCACCAGCACCCCAGCACCAGCACCCCAGCACCAGCACCCCACCACCCTGGCACCAGCACCCCACCACCCCAGCACCGGCACCCCAGCACCGGCACCCCAGCACCAGCACCCCACCACCGGCACCCCGGCACCGGCACCCCAGCACCCTGGCACCGGCACCCCAGCACCGGCACCCCAGCACCGGCACCCCTGCACCGGCACCCCTGCACCGGCACCCCTGCACCGGCACCCCTGCACCGGCACCCCTGCACCGGCACCCCTGCACCGGCACCCCTGCACCGGCACCCCTGCACCCCAGCACCAGCACCCCAGCACCCCAGCACCCCAGCACCAGCACCCCAGCACCAGCACCCCAGCACCCGCACCCCAGCACCCGCACCCCAGCACCCGCACCCCAGCACCCGCACCCCAGCACCCGCACCCCAGCACCAGCACCCCAGCACCAGCACCCCGGCACCAGCACCCCGGCACCAGCACCCCGGCACCCCAGCACCGGCACCCCAGCACCGGCACCCCAGCACCGGCACCCAGCACCCCAGCACCGGAACCCCAGCACCCCAGCACCGGAACCCCAGCACCCCAGCACCGGAACCCCAGCACCCCAGCACCCCAGCACCAGCACCCCAGCACCCCGGCACCGGCACCCCGGCACCGGCACCCCGGCACCGGCACCCCGGCACCGGCACCCCAGCACCGGCACCCCAGCACCGGCACCCCAGCACCGACTCCTGCAGAACACCGTGACTCACTGGCAGCCAACCAGAAAAAGCCCCCTTTATTCCAACTCCTTGCCTTCTGACATTCAGCCAGCCATCTATCCATGTTAGTATCTTCTCTCTAATACCATGGGCTCTCATCTTCTTTAGCAGCCTCACATGCCGCACCTTATCAAAGGCCTTTTTTAAATCCAGGTACTGTAGCTGACGTATGTTGGCTGCTGGCAAGGCACGCTATTGGGTTTGCTTATAGACCCAGGTGAAAGTATATCAACTTCTTCTCTCTAACTGAAAGGCAGTGCTGGAAAATCACGGCACTGTTGGATATAGCCTTTCCTGTTCCTGAGATTTGAGGTGACTGGCTTGTTAATATATATATAAATAATTGAACTTCATCTGCTGGAAAGCAGATCAGTCTATTGAAACCAGTGTGAAATTGAGAACGTGACTGCTTCTACAACTGTACTCGGGTTTTATAATTTTCCCATTGACTTTGGGTCATGGGGAGACTGAGTGATGACTCAAATACCTGAAGTAATGCAACATGCCACACTGGGACCTAGGGAAGTGATACTGAAGCAACAGCATTCAGTAACTTTTCAATTCTTTTTTAACCAAACCCTAAATCTGCAGCCTCAACTAGAATCCTAAGAAAATTCTCAACAAGTTGTGCAACTAATACAGGGAAAAGCCCAAGTTGGTCCACGTTTACAAATTCTCAAAAACACTGTTTTAGTAAAGGAAATGCTAACATGCTTCCTGTCAAAATGTCTTTAAGCTAGTTGCATTCTGCTGAGCTCCCCATCTTCTGTGTTCTATAGGCCAATGGCTTAGACTTCATTGACCGTACAAAATCCTATTTACTCTTGGTTTAAATGGTTTAATGTGAGGCTGTCCACTCTAATAAATGCTGCTGTGTAATGCATCCTCCCTTAATGTACACACACACATAAGGGAACACAGCGTTAATGTAATCAACATTCACTGACCCCCCACCCCAACCTGAAAACACTACCACTGAAAAAGTCAGTTAGACTGAAGAATTTTCGAACTTATATCTCCTGAAGGTTCACACTTCATATCCCAATGCGCAGATGTGTGGAGGGCTTGGTGTAGTAATGGCTGTTTGGTCAAATATAATGCTGGTAACCCAACCCATTTTTGGGAACAGTAACTTGTATTGAGTTAGCTAATCTAACACATCTTAAGGGTGTGACTATTGGTGACTTGAGTGAGGTTGATAGGAGGTGGCAAGGTAGGAAGGTTGGAGGTGTGGGCGAGTTGAGTTTTCTATTTCAATCCAGGCTAGGTTTGATTCTGAGAATGCGGTTTAGATTAATGTTGAGGTTTTGGTTGTTGAGGTTTTATTGGGTTGAGTAGGGTTGGGATGAGTTTAGGATTGGGACGCAAGTTTTCATTGCTCTAATTAGTGTTGGGGTTGTGATTGGATTTGATGTTTGTTGAGACACGAGTTAAAATTGAGATCACTGTCATAGTAGAGTTTGGGTTTGAGGTTAGGATATCAGAAGTGGATAGTAGGGCAATTGCCCCTCTTGAATTTGTTATTATCATTACCCGAGGTTATTAATCCCACTTGTAAATACAACTTTAAATTGGCCCATATCTTTATTGACTTAATCTAACTCTATTTGCTTTTATACACCATGGCATTGGTTATGCAGAAGAGATCAAGCTACATATCCAATTTCTTAAAAAGAGGATTCATGCCATTGAACAAACAGTCATGCTTAATAATTAGGGAACAGGGTTGGCCAAATAGGGTGAATTATGTTCAGGCCAAGGCCTCAGGAGCGTGTGTGGGGTGTCTGATTTAGGTTATTATTATGAATCACCAAAATGGCGTTAGATTTCTGTGTTTATTATTGGCACTGGTTTCAGTGCCTGGCCTATTTATATTTGAGGTTTGGAGTTGGCACTGAGACTAGGATATGGCGTGTTGTTAAGGTTTGAACATTTTGGGTTGTTATTGCAGTGTTTATATTTTCAATTGACATTGAAATCTGAGCTGAGGTTAGGGTTTTGATCAAGGTAATGGTGAATGTACGGTTGGTGTTGGATGTGGGGGTGGGCTGTTCAATTGGACTTAATGTTGCTGGTGTCATTTGATTGGGGATGGGATTTCAGTGGAGTTTGGAACTGTGATTGGGTTGGAGATTTTGATTGAGATTGTGATTGTTGTCGAGTTCAAAGTTAGGGTTTATGCTATGGTCGAGCTTGGAATTGGAGTTAAGTATTGTCACTATGGCTGAGGTTAAGTTAGTGTTGAGGTTGGGCCTGAAGTGATTGGTTTTAAGTTGAAATTAAAGTGTGATAAAGCTTGAGGTAGAGCTTAGAATAGAAGCTGGGGTTTAAGGAAGGGATGAGCTGCTGAGTTTAACACAGGGATGGAACGAAACAATCTTCAAGTCAGAGCTATGTATAAAAGTCCTGGGATGTCAGGACTTTCATATGAGGAAAGATTGGATAGACTCGGCTTGTATTCGCTGGAATTTAGAAGATTGAGAGGGGATCTTATAGAAACTTACAAAATTCTTAAGGGGTTGGACAAGCTAGATACTGGAAGATTGTTCCCGATGTTGGGGGAGTCCAGAACAAGGGATCACAGTCTAAGGATAAGGGGGAATTCCTTTAGGACCGAGATGAGGAAAACATTCTTTACACAGAGAGTGGTGAGTCTCTGGAATTCTCTGCCACAGAGGGTAGTTGAGGCCAGTTCATTGGCTATATTTAAGAGGGCGTTAGATGTGGCTAAAGGAATCAGGGGGTATGGAGAGAAGGCAGGTACAGGATACTGAGTTGGATGATCAGCCATGATCATATTGAATGGCGGTGCAGGCTCGAAGGGCCGAATGGCCTACTCCTGCACCTATTTTTCTATGTTTCTATATGGCGCAGTAGTGGTCATTTGGTAAGAATGGAGAATAGGATGTCCCTTACCTCCTTCATCCACATAATTATTACCGTAATTGCTTTGCCTCACCAGTTATCCTCCTGTGTCATACGGAGCTGAAGAGGTTTATACAGCCACTATCTGCCCTTATTTGGGTTGAACCCTCGTTGTTGATTGTGCTGGTCCATTGGAGCTGCTCTGCACAATTCACCACTGCTTCAGATATCCATTTCATCACAGATAGATTAATTAGCAGATGACCGTGCTCTGTTACTTTAGTTTAGCGATAAATCGTAGAAACAGGCCCATCGGCCATTGAGTACACGGCGACCTGCGATCCCCACACATTGATACTGTCCTACACTAGGGACAAATTTTATATTTATACCCAGCCAATTAATCTACGAACCTGTAGTCCTAGGAGTGTGGGAAGAAACCAAAGTTCTCAGAGAAAACCAGGAGAATGTACAAACTCCAAAACAGACAAGCACCTGTAGTCAGGATCGAACCCGAGTTTCTGGCGCTAGAAGCGCTGTAAGACAACGACTCTACCGCTTTGCCATCGTGCTGCCCACTCTCAAATATTGTCCAGTTTCAGGCTTGCATTCCACCTTCTGCCAAACACTGTCTCGTTGTGTTCACTCTCCTCTACGGAAGAGCATCACTTGACAGAGTACAAAAGTGATCTCCCTACATTTTACCTGCATCCGCTGGTTAGAGGTTTTGTCCAGGGTCTCCACATATTCTGCACCTTACCTGGGAGAGCTAGCAAGGGGACAGATTAGTATTGCAATTCCATTTCCAGGTCTGAGCATTCACAACTCAGCAGGAATATTAAGCTTAAAGAACCACGTGATGCTGAAATCTTGAAGAAAAGAAAAAAGACTGCAAGAGGGTCGTGACCTGAAGCATTGCCTATCCATTTCCCTCCAGAGATGCTGCCTGAACATCTGGGTTCCTCCAGCAGTTTCTTTTTTTGCACAAAGCTCCAGCATCTGCAATCTCTTGTTTCTCAGCAGGGATTTGTTGAATTTCAAAGCAGTCATTTTGGGGTAATAGGATGCACAAATGCAAGTGAAGATCGGAAATAATTCTCGAGAAACCACATGAGGCTGAGAGGTATAGAAAGGGTTTTGAAACTACAACTACAGCTGAATTTCCAAACTATAACTAGTTTTATTGGGATGAGACAGTGTAGGTAGTTGGAGAGAGAAGGAGATAAAGTGAGGACATAGAAACAAAGAGAAACATAGAAAATAAGTGCAGGAGGAGGCCATTCGGCCCTTTGAGATAGCACCGCCATTCATTGTGATCATGGCTGATCATCCCCAATCAATAACCCGTGCCTGCCTTCTCCCCATATCCCGTATACACAAAACTCCAGATGTGGTCTCACCAGAGCCCTATACAACTGCAGAAGAACCTCTCTACTCCTATACTGAAATCCTCTTGTTATGAAGGCCAACATTCCATTAGCTTTCTTCACTGCCTGCTGTACCTGCACGCCAACTTTCAGTGACAGATGAGGAGCGCTGCATCAGGAAGAGGACAGCAAGACAGGTCAAAACTGGTTTCACTCTGGGATTCCAGCCCCAACCAGATCCCAATCTGAACTGATCCAAGCCGGTGCTGACTTACAACCTCCAAGGCCATGAGGTTTATCTCAGTCCAGCTCGGCCTTAGACAAGTTGGCCTTGGTTTCCTTGGGGGAGAGGAGGCTGAGGGGCGACCTGATAGAGGTATACTGAATTATCAGGGGCATAAATAGGGTGGATAGGAAGAAGCTTGTCCCCACTGCCTAAGATGCAGTGGAAGCACCTACTCTCACAACACTCAAGGAACATCCGCTTGAATTGTCAAGACATCGTACACTACAGGTCATGTTCATACGTTCTAGGAAAAGAATTAGGCATTCAGCCCAACAGGTCTGCTCCACCATTCAATCATGCCTGATCTGTCTTTCCCTCTCAACCCCATTCTTCTGCCTTCGCCCCATAATCCCCGACACCCTTACTAATCAAGAATCTGTCAACCTCCGCCTTAAAAATATCCATTGATGGCCTCCACAGCTGTCAGTGGCAATGAAGTCCACAAATTCACCACCCTCTTACTAAAGAAATTCCTTCTCATCTCCTTTCTAAAGGTACGTCCTTTTATCCTGAGGCTATGGCTTCTGGTCCTAGACTCTCAACCAAGTGGAAATATCCTCTCCACATTCACTCTATCCAGGCCTTTCACTAATAAAGTGGGTCAAATGGGATGAGGATAGATAGATAGATAGATAGGTCCTTATGGTCAGTATGGACATGGTGGGCCAAAGGGACCTGCTTCTGTGCTATAATAAGCTGCAGTGAACATGAAATGCTGAATAATTTAAATCGGGGGATAATCGTGAAAGCACAGAATAATTAATTAGATGGGAATTGGTTGGGGGATGATAGCTGAAAACAGTCATTGCTTTGCCATGTGGGAACGTGATGTTCAAGCATGGAGCAAATCCCTCCATTCTTGGAATTCTATCTCATACTTTAAGTTTGAAGAACGGATAGATCCACTGAGGGTATGCAACAGGCTGATGTTTCCCCAAACCCATATTCCAGGGGGAGGTTGCTCTACAGTTATATAAGCCTCAGAGATTAGTAAGTGAGTGCCCAAATAACACAGCGGGTAGTAGTATGTGGTCCTGCACTTGCCCATAGGATGGCATTTCCAAAACCAATTTTCAGTGAGGATAACAATTCTATGTGAAATAGGTTTAGATTACACCCATGAAATTCAAGAGCCTTCCCCTTACAACGTGCCCATATTGTATGGGGAAAATGACACAACAAAATGAAGCCAGTTACAATGTGGGTTTCTGCGTGTTCTTGGCAAAGGGACGCGGGTTCTGAATGCCAACCCAAATGCTCCTTCACCACCTTGAGTGATCATGGACCAGGGATTCCCATGTGCTGGTGGGGATATTGTAAACATTTGCTCAGAGAAATTCCCAGCAGCCACGTTGCAGTCTCAAAAAAAATTCTAGTTATGATTTAGTACCCTTCTGAGAGACTGAAATGTGACTGATCAAATGGAATATGCCATCATGGTCTGTTGCACGTCATCTCAACAAGGAGCAGCAGATAAAGTTCTTGAGAAGAATCTGCTCGCAATGCTAAAGGTCAGAGTTCATTCTCACAATGAGAAAGGCATGAATTATAATAATGACACGAATGTGCTGCAGGTAGTACTGATGTCTCACCATTCCAATGATCCGGGCTCATCCTGCCCTTGATGCTGTCTGCACGGAGATTGCATGTTCTTCCTACAACCACATGTTTGCCCCCCAGCGCTGTGCTTTCCTTTCATTCCCAAAGGTGTGCTAGCTGGTAGGTTTATTGACTAGTCTAAATTACCATTCGCCTGTGTGTGGGTGGAAGGAGAATCGGTGAATGGGCAGTTAATGGGTATGGGAGAGAAAGTAAGTGCGGGAAGTGATGGATTGCCCTTTGAGCCAGGGACTTAGCTGGGCTGAATAGACCGCTATGTCTTGTGGAAAATGTGAGATACAGAAGCAGAAAGCAAAGGGGAATTTGTCTGAAGTGTGTGAATCTTCCTTCATCATCAAGGGTAGCTTTAGCCAGCATGAAAAATCCTGGCTTTAGGAATGAGAAAGGAACAACATCGTCCCTATAAAAAAGAAACCAGCATAATATCCAATCGGAGAAACGCAAGTTGAAACCCTGCTGGAATAAAGAGAAATTTAAAGACCCTGAAATGTCCGTGTAGATTGTCAAATTTTCAAAAAATAAGACAAATAATTAGATCCCAGAGAAATATAAAGGCCATCACTAAGGAAACTGGACTGGGAGGATGAAATCCCAATGAGGACAATGACACACCTGAAGACCTCCAAACATAATTTTGTTTGAAATGTATCTGGTTGGAAGATGCAGATCAGGAATGTCAAGAGAAAGTGTTACTCAAGGCCATGAACTTAAGACACAAAGCCTTGCATCTTAAGTTAGTCATCGCCTAACAGGTTGAGGACTATGGTTGCAGGCACTGGGAGACTAAATGCTAGGGGCTAATGAAAATCAAGGTGGTCCTGTCACCTGGGTCAATTTTACTACAAAGAGATTCCTGTCCAAGGAAGGTACCAATGTTCATGTTCAGTAATTACGCAAGAATAATCTGAGAAAATGGGTTAGTCATCCTAGATGGTTCCATCATAGCCAGATCATCCCAGTCCATGTTTGTTAAAGGCAATTTGTATTTAACTCTCTTGTTCATTTCAATAGAAAATGCCCACGAAAGAGTCATCAATCAATATTTTGAAACTGAACCACAGCAAAGACCAAAGCGACGCTGGGTTTTAAAATGCTTCTTAAAGTATGAGAGAGAGAAAAACAGAGTATTAGGTGAAAACTTTCATAACTTAGGAGTTTAGTGCTGAAAGTAAAGCTATCAACCGAGGATTCAACAAAATCAGGAATGCTTAAGTACTCTGCAATAGAGGAGCATAGACCTCAGAGGAATATAGAATGCACAGGAGATAGGCAGGGATGCGGAATATCACTTACACAATGGTAAACAAAATAACTATTTTAAAAACACATTGAAATTCAATTGTAGTTGCTTACACTAACCATACAAGCGAAAGCAGGAGAATGGGCTTGAGAGGGAGAGATAGATCAACCATTATTGAATGGCGGAGTAGACTTGATGGGCCGAATGACCTAATTCTGCTCTATCTCTTATGAACATGAACTATTGTAATAGCTGAGCATTAGTGTGCTTTGTAAGATTGTTTCCATTGAAGTCAATGACAAGAAATTTGCTATTTTATATTTGTATTCAACACAAGCTACTGAGGATGAATCTCTAAAGCTCAGTGATGATACTGCCGGATCAAGGTCGATGGAGCGTGGTAAATAGTGGTGAGTGGAATGTGGTGCAAGTGGAAATATGGCAATAGTTTTGGATGAACACATTGTGCAGGGTGTAAAATGGAAAGATGCTAGTCAACTTTAAGGCTTTCAACAATAGATTAGCTAAGCAAGAGTTGGAATTAGAGAGTTATACACGTGACAATAGTGATGAAAACTCAAGTTGCGGACAAACACTGTATCAAGCCTGTGAATATTCTGGTTCAGTCCTATATAATTGTCAGGATGCCTGATTGCTGAAAACAGTTAAAAGGAGCCAAAAAATAGGGCTTGAATTCATCCCGATATTTGGATGAACATTCTGTTTATTTTATACCATATGTCAAACAAGCTACATTTAAAAAATCAAGGACAGTGAAAGGGTCAAATGTAGTGGTGGCCATTGTAACAACTGGTTGTCCCCAGTCCACACGTCAAAGCCATATAATTCAAACTCCAGAGCAGCCACAGTGGAATTTGTACTCTTATCTCTGGCAAGTTAAACAGTGCATCCCCATCACCTCTTTCCCCCGTTTTCATCCTCTCTCACCCGCATTGTGAGAGTGCAAGGAAAACATTTAGAAAAAATCTAAAGTGCTCGGAAAATGAAGTCCTAATAAGTGAAACAAAAAGTTTGTTCAAGTTAAATGTTTTGTTTTACTAATTTGATTGTTCTACAAATTTGAGTTCCGCAACACCTCTCATGACCTCAATCTTCAAATATGTTTTTACAGCTAGAATACTATTTTTGAGGTGTCCCTGTCGTGGTATGGGAAATACAACAGCTATCTCCTCATCACAGAGGTGCCAGCGGTAAACTCAGTGTTCATCAATATCGCTCCGTGACGATCATGTCAAGATATTTCTGACAACCTCTTTTATTGATTTTGATACAACTCCCATTCAGAGGGTCAACCACATTGGAGAGGTTCTAGGAGTCAAAGAAAGGTCTGAGATGAGATGAGATGAGATTGTCTTTTCATGCTCAATTTGAGTAATACAGATTCCATTGCAGATATTTTTTAAAAAACGAATTACAAATTCTAAAGCAAGTCAAGATTGGAATTGCCATTTTCTGGATGATAGTAACATAACCACAACATCACCCTGCGTAGTATCCATCCATTGATGACATATCCTAGAGTCAGCAAGGTGTCAGACATGGAGATAATTTCCTTTGGCAACTTAGCGTGGAAGAGGAAGAGGTTTTAAAGCCATGATGCTGCCCCTTGCTAATTCCAATAGTGCCATGCACCTAAAAGTGCAGAGAGCGCCGTGGTTTAACACAGTCAGCTTTTGAGCCCTGTCACACACGACCCAAACCCCCAAAGATATTCTATGTGACCAACTAAAATCTCTATTAATATTGGTCCCGTTTGCTCGCAGTCACTTAATGCACGGCGGACTCTGCCTCAGTTAATGTTAAGGTCACTCTCCCTCACAGGGAGCAGGTGAGATGATGGGTCGGTCAGTGATGGGGGGGAAGGTGTGCGCGCCAAACATGCAAGCACACACCGGGCCGGTGCAGCATTGGTCTCTTGACTTGCTATAGGTATGTTACAAAACTTACCTTGAGCAGCGCTGCAGTTCTGCCACTCCCCGTGTGCGTGACTTTGGCGCCTTTCAGAGGGGGGGCGGGCTTAAAAGTGCCGTTTTTCTACAGACAGGGAAAATCGATCCATGTCGGGCGATTTCGTTGCGGAAGAAAAATCGCTCCGACATTTCATTCATGAAGGTATTTTTAAATTACGCTAGATTATTTATTAACTAGAGTAATTTAAAAATCACCTTCAAAAGCCGTGAGCGCCGACAACGGGAAGGATTTTGCGTAGGGGAGAAAAAAAGGTACACAGTTTATTTTTATATTAAAAGTTGTTTTTTATGGAGGCTTTAATAACATTTTCATGTTGCGAAATGGGGTCCAAAAAAAATGTATGAACCAACAGTATTTTGGAACGTTGCGGTCACCGCTAACCGCAACGTTCCAATCCACCGCATTCCACTAAAACCCACTCGCTAGTTGATTTAAATGGCCATTAATTTACAGCATAAAACACTAAATTCCTTCCATTTGACCCAGAAATTCATGAAAATGAGATTTTAAAATTATGTTATATTGTGGATTATTGTGTGAATGTTATTTGGACACTTAGGCAATTAAAAAAAAGTTTATCTTTTCTTAAGAAATGGATAGATGTTTAGATCTACTCATTGAATTTTGTAATTAGCTACAATTAGATGACTAACTAATTATATGCTTTAATTTCAGGTCATCCGAGTAAGATTGTTTCATATTTGTTTCAGAATGCTTCAATCTATAATAACTGAAATTTTCATTGAGTTCTCTTAATTTTTAAGAAAGGTATGGGCTTTTAACGGTTCCAGATCCCAGCTTTTGAGTTAAGTCAATTGAAAGACAATGGGGAACAAGATGCTAATTTCCGAGTATGAAAATGGTCATAACTTTCTTAATAGTGAAGATATGAAAGTGATTTAGGTGTCAAATTAAACTTATTTTTATGCTTTATCTGATGGGATAAATTGCAGGCTTGATTTTTAAAATCTCAAAATTTTGTAACATTGCTACTTGCTAGAGCCAACGATGCTCCGCCTTCACCATGGACCGCGGTGTGGAGTTAGGTGCTACCTGTCCGCGTACAGAACTGACCTGTCACCTTGCATTCGAGCCTCTTGAGCTGTCGGATGTCTCGGCAGGGAAGCGCCAGTCAGCACGCCATCACCCGAGCTGGCCAAAGTTGACCAGTCGAGCCGATGAGTTGGGAACTTGGGCCCAAGTTTTCAAGTGCTCGCCCTGCGGACCGGCGGGCGGACGGTGCGGTCGCGGCTGTAACGCGGCTCTCAGCCAGTGTCTGTCACATGCCTCAGCTCTCCCTGCCCGAGTCCAGCTCCACCCCTCCGCCTTTCATCCCCCTGCTCCCGTCCCTCTCCTGTCACACACACACACACATCAGGTCCCAGCCAAGGATCAACTCTGCCTCCACCGTCAACGTAGAAGTCAGCAACAAGGCAGGAAGGTGTGTCTAATGGGCGAGAAGAGCGAGGCAGACATTAAAACAAGCCCAAGCAATCCACAGCGAGCAAACTCATTCAAACTCCGGGCAACACCACCGCAACCCATTAGATCTCGATTCTGGACACAGTGCAGTATCTTTTTTTTAAAGTAACCCTGCATAGCATATAAAACAAGTGAGTCAAAAATATGCAGAGTATTAATAGGAATAATTGGATGTTATTGTTTTCAAATGGGAAAACTGGGGGTTCGGTGTCACCAAAATCTTCAAAATCCCGGATTATCAGCTTTATCCCCACACTTTTCAAATCGCCCTTCTCCACATGAGCACTTCAGCCCAGATGTCCTCAAGGGATACTGTGTTGATAACTCGTGTGTGTGTGTGTTGACTTCTCTAACGGGTCTTTATTTGTTGGCAAACCAATACCTGTGGCCCGGGGGCCCCCTCCTCTGCTGATTGATGTCATAGCTCCAGGCCACGAAAGAGCGCCACTGATGGAAATTCACTTGGTTGCCAAGATCACACTCTGCACCAAAGATCCGCTCTAGCTCTTTGCTCTGCACTGAGGTCTCCAAATTCACATATTTCACAGAATCCAGTGGACAGGTGCGCAGTTGCATTGTGCAATGAGCTGAACCATAACTTTTCTCAAAAATCAATTCTTTCGTAAATATGTATAAAACAAAAACAATACAAGAATTTCATATAGTTATTGTTATACCCAATATTGTTAACGCTTCCCCCTTTTCCTTACACATAGCACCATTGCCACTCACGTGCCCCCATGGGGCGATGTCCTTTATTGTTTGACGGTTGTCCTGACCGGACCCAGCCTCTCAGTGTCCAGCAGCAGATCGACCCTAGACAGTAGTCCTCCTCCGAGAGTCTAAAGGGCCTGTCCCACCAGCAAGCAACTATATGCGATGAGCGCGACCTAACGTGGTCGCTTGAGCCGTCCGGCGTCGCGAGGCCGGTCCCACTTCGATCGCCGGAGCCGTGCGGAATTGTGCGGAGTTTGTCCCGACATCACGCGGGGCTCCAAATAACTAACTATGTTCAAAAATTCCACGCGGCAACGGCTTGTCGGCTCGCAATCGCCTCGACACATTACACACCGTCTTGACATCGTGCCTCTGTGACCCTCTCTGTGTGTGGTTCCATGGCCCTCTGTATGTGCGCCTCTGTGCCCCTCTCTGTGTGCCCCTCTCTGTCCTGGCGAACTTACCTTTAAGACTTTGCACCAAGTTCGCCTCACTTTGCGCCGCGTTGCGCCACTCACCCGACCTCCGCGTGGCCCTCGCTGCCGGTTTGGTCGCGCTTGCCGCATGCAGGCGCATGCTGGTTGGAATGGCCCTGTACAGGGGATCACCCGACCTCCGCGCGGCCCCCGCTTCTAGTTTGATCGCGCTCATCGCATGGAGTCGGATGCTGGTAGGATAGGCCCTTTAGGGTTCGCAGTACCAATCTTCAGTGCGTCCCTCTGCACATACTCCTGTAGTCTGGAATGGGCCTGTCGGCAACATTCCCTCAGGAACATCTCATTGTGCTAGAAGACCTTCAAGTTTAGGGCAGACCAAAGGATGTCCCTCATTGAATTCATGGTCTTCCAGCAGAACTTTACATTTGTCTCCGAGTGTACCTTGGGAACAGACCGTAAATCAGACAGCCTCTGTTATGCAGCTGCTCAGGATAAACTTCGACAAAGATCTCTTGCAAGACCCTTTTTCGCAATTCCATAATCTGTAAAGAGGTGGACAACAATCCCTTCTCCACAACAGCGGGATAGAGCTTGGGAGTGAGACCCAGACTGGGAGGGCTCCTCTCACTGCCAGCCAAGCGAGGTATTGGTGGTATTGGTGAGTTCTGGCAATGAGGCATTCTGCCAGATTATCTGGGCAATCTGTTCAGGAATGAGTACCACATGATGCATTGATTCTTTGTTCCATGATGCCCGCAGGATGTCCCATGCTGGCCATTGCCCGATGGGCTTGTTGTCAAAGATATTGGTCTGGAAGATCTTTTTCTGAGGACCGAGAGTACAACTATGTTCAGCTGATGAGCACATTGCAGAGCAATAGTGCCAAGTCCATCCTTCATCACACCCGCGTCAGGTAGACCCTCAGTACATAGGAACCAGGCATGTGCCGTCAGGATAGGCAAGGTAGGCACTGCCTACCCTGACTAAAACTATAACATGGTACTTACTAAATATAAATAGTAAAGGCATGGGAGAATTATGCCTATCTAAGAGATCGATCTCTTAGGTAGGCATAATTCTCTGTGCCTTTCATCCGCAGGACTTGCAACAATGCGAATGTCTGTGCAGCCCACGTGCCGTCAGCGCTGCTTCAAGCCGTCAGTGACAAGTGGGACTGAAGGCAGCTGCAATTCTGCCTTTGCAGTACTGCGCATGCACAGCAGCCTTCTGCGCATGTGCAGCGCTAGTTTCTTGGCGGGTTTTTTAAATATGGATTGCCATTATCTTAAGCATATCTTAGGAAACAGAGAGAGAGAATGAAGTTTGTGTAATGTGGTAAGTACATTTCTTAGTGCTATATGTTTTTAAATACCGTATTTCTCAGGATGGGGCTCAGAAAGGGAGAGTTCCTTTCACAGCGTTTGAGGAGTTTGGCCTGGGGTAAAGTTGCGGGGAGGGCAGGAGCATTGTGAAGGAGAGGATCGGGGCCAGTAACCCACTTGCGACGCTCCGGGCACGAAGCCACCGCATTGTGGCCGGGGAGTGAATTAGCTCGGGAGGCCACTGGGACCGGACCGCCCCTTCTGCCGGTCCCCGCACACCTCTGGTAGTGCTCTCCGAAAACATCTCTCCTACCGCTTGCCGGCCCCACTCATGTCAGCCGCTTCCCGAAAATCCTTAAATTCCGACAGCACGATTGAGGTTACTCGGCTGTGCGAATTTAAGGATTTGTGGGAAGCGGCTGACATGAGCAAAGTCGGCGAGCGGCAGGTGAGAGGTGGTCATACGGAGAGCACTGCCAAAGGTGAGCGGGCCGGCAGAAGGCGCTGAAGTTGCGGCCAGTTCTGCTGTCGGGTGCCGGCGGCCGTGCACAGCTACCCGAGCTGCTTCTATCCCCGGCTACAATGCGGTGGCTCCGCGTTCGGAGCGCTGCGGCAGCGGTGAGTGGGTGAGTTACTGGCATTATCCCTGACCCCCGCCTTCTCAACACTCCTGCTCTCCCCACAACTTTACCCCTGGCACAGACTCTCCACACACTGTGAAAGGAGCTCTCCCCCTCAATTGGTCACTTGAACTAGTATTGTCATTCAATAAGATGACAACTGATTCAACATGTCCCGGTGTGCGCTCCCATTTTTCCCACCATCTCTCCACCTGCCGTCACCCTTCGCCCCTCACCCATTCAATAATTCAGAATAAAGGAGACTAGGAAGCCTTGGGCAAATTGAATTGTTACTGTCTTTATTTTTATTTATTATTTTTACGGAGAGAACAATCTGCACATGCGCGATTTAAGTTATTTTTTAAAAAGCCAACTGACTGCCTACCCTGAGTAAATACTCAGGGCACGAGCCTGATAGGAACGTTTGATGCCCAAGTACTTTGGCTCTACACATGGCTGAAGCAGCCACACGTGAAGGCGACCATCAGGTTGAGGGCAATGTTTGGTACACTTTTATCCCCATTGTCTGTAGACTTGTGCATCATGACCTGTTGGACCAACTCCATCTTTGATCCCCAGATTAACTGGAAGATGATCTGGGTGATTCCCAGAGTGGAGGAGTGAGGGATGGACCACACCTGCGCCACGTACAGCAGCCTCGAGAGCACTTTGCACCTGATTACCAGGTTTATCCGGTTACCAGGAGGGAGTGCTGTTCCTACATTCCCAATCTTTGTTTAACCCTGACTCTCTGCTCGAGGCAATTTTTGTTGGATGCCTGTGAACCTCTGAACCTGATCCCCAACACCTTTATGTGGTCAGACCTGATGGTGAAGGCAACAGATGATTGGTCGGGCCAGTTGTGATCTACACACTCCAGCTCCTTATGCCAACTCAAACTGATTACAAATTCTGATCAACCGTGTAGACCAACCGTGGATCCAAGCAGAAGACAGCTACATCATCCATGCACAGAGGTTTTGTTCTGAGTACCCCTATTACCTGGCAATGTCACCCCTCTTATGCTCTTGTCCTTCTTCATGGATTCAACAAAGGGTTCTCTATTACAAACAAACAAGATGGGAGAGTGGGCAACCCTACTTGACTCCAGACTTGATGGGGTAGCTATCCATTTCCCATCCATTCATTTGGACTGCTTTACAGATCTGTGAGGAGCAGTTGGATCCAGTTCCTGATTACCTTTCTAAAGCTATTCTAGAGAACATGTCCAACATGTACGTGTGCAAGATCCTGTCAAAGGCCTTCTCTTTTTTCCAAGATGACTAGGCATATGTCCACCCTTCCGTCTTCTACGTAGGAGATGATATCTCTGAGTAGCATGAGACTGTCGAAGATTGTCCTTCCTGGTACAGAGCAGGTTTGGTCTGGGTGGATCACCTGTCCCAGATAAGATGGTCCGGTTGGCGATGGCATTGAACAGGATGCAGATCAACAGAGCTGTGCATCTAGGAGTGATTGATGTGATTGGCTGTGTGTTGGTGAACCCTGAACTCCAAACAACCATGGAGATAAAACTGGCATCACTGAACATGTGCAGTGGAGAAAATACTGTGGATCATGGTAATGCTTGCACTACCTTGCCAAAGACAAGGCAGATGTGACTTTTATTAAAGAGTCTGGGTTTCCAAACCACAATTAATGGTCACGATGGTGGCACCACAGACTGGCTGTATGGTCGGGGTATAATGTCTGTTCTATTTTCCAGCCTGGGCATCCCGCAGCAGTGAGGCAACTTCACAATCACTGAAGTCAGAAAGGTGGTTGGGGGCGAGAGCATATCCTTGTTGTGGTTGATCAATGCGTAGGCTTCACCCATGCGGAGCGAGTGGCTGGCTTCCAGCAGCTCCCACCACTGTTGCCAATGTCTTGGCTGGTCTTTCTAGCCTGTCACTTTAAGTGCATCATCGATGCGACTAAACGATTTGGCAGTGCCAATAGTAGACTAGACAGCATCTCAAAGCTCCTAGCGGACTGAGCCCAGTCCGCATGGACCTACCTGATCTCCCGGTTGCCAAAAACTTTAATTCCCTTTCCCATTCCCACACTGACCTTTCTGTCCCAGGGCTCCTCCATTGTCAGAGTGAGGCTGAGCACAACTTGGAGGAACAGCATCTCATATTTCACTTGGGCAGCTTACAGCCCAGTGGTGTCAATATTGATGTCTCTAACTTCAAGTAACCCCTGCATTCCCTCTCTCTCCGTCTCTCCCCCACCCAAGTTGCACCAGCTTCTTGCTCTCGCCTCGCAAACAGCTAACAATGGTCTGTTTCTTTCATCAACTTTACTTTTTTGCATATCTTTCATTCATTGTTCTATATCTCTCTACATCACCATCTATACCTCACGTTTCCTTTTTCCCTGACCCCCAGTCTGGAGAAGGGTCTAAACCAGAAACGTAACTAATTCCTTCTCTCCAGAGATGCTGCCTGTCCCGCTGAGTTACTCCAGCATTTTGTGTCTATCTTTGGTTTAAACCAGCATTTGCAGTTCCTTCCTACACATCTCCAAGCTCCTGATGGAGACGGTTGGAGATGCAAAGTTGTTCAATGCCATCAGCAACACTGCAAGTGCATCACATCTGTAAATCACCTGGTCGAGACCGAGTGGTTCAATCCAGTCCACAATAGACTTATATGTGTCAAAGGTTATCAGAATCAGATGCACTGACATCACATGAGTGTTCTTCACTGAGCCTTGACTCCTTTGGGTTTTCTGTCACCCACAGGTGGACCAGAAGGCAGGCACGGGATGTGAAAGTTTAATGTCAGTGAGCATTAAGAAAGTAAAGAGGGACTAGGCAGGTTGGAGAAACCAAGAACAACCAAAAGATCCAAAACATCTTCGTAGGTGCTTAGATAGTAAGACAGAGCCAGAGTGAATTGTGCCAAATCCCTACTGATGCAGCAACTTCTCCTTTTGTAGTCGAAGGGATTGAATGTGAGGGAAGAACCCCAAGAGATGAAAAGCCGGGAACCTGCACTCTTTGCCCTAGAATCCTCCAAGATCAATTTCCATTCCACAGTACATTTGGTGGAGCAAGATGAGACATGCTCATGCTTCTTATTGCAAAAGCTTTTACAGGAGGTGCTCCATGATCCTCAGCCCTATGAATGAGCTAAAGCAAGGCTAGCAGGAGAATGCATGGGGAGGCTGTTATAGGGCAGACATCCCCGGTCAAAACACGTGGAGTCGGGTTTCCCTTTGCTTCTTTGGGTAAGGTTGACTGGAATAGATGCCTGTTCCAGCAAATGGCAGAGACTTCATCCTTTCCAATAGTTACAAGGCTGGACATGTAGCATCCACGCAGCAACCAAGTATTCAACGCATGAAGATGTGCAAGTAGCCAATCCTTCTTTCCAGATGCTTCTTCATGGACTGTTTGCGTAGTCTGCTCCTTATCTTCATTGGCACTCTGTGTTTTTGATCATTACAGACTGGAAGGAGATTGCATCCCTACCTTTTATCCTAACCCATCTGATGAAGGAAGTCGATGGCAAGAAAGAAGAGACCACAAGAAGAAACATCATATCTGGCATCTCTAACCACCTTTTTGGAACCTTAATTTGTGCATATTAGAGAGGGCACATTACAGGTGCATGGTCCACATGGTAAAACCCTTGGAACTAGAAGGTTGTGAGCAGGAGAGAAGGTAATGGAAGATAGCGAGTCAGATCGCAAGAAGATGAAGTAATACTCTGATTCTCCTCTGCAGAACGTAGGAGATGAGGTCTGTCTCCATGAGAAGGACTAATGTGAAAGACAAACTGCTAGAGGAACACAGCATGTTACGCAACATCTGTAGGGACAAATAAATGGTCGACAGTTTGAATTGATGCAGGATCTCAAACTGATATGTCCTTTCTCCTCGCAGATGCTGCTTGACCTGCTATGTTCTTCCAACAGTCTGAAGTAGGGTTTCGGCCCGAAACGTCGCCTATCTCCTTCGCTCCATAGATGCTGCTGCACCCGCTGAGTTTCTCCAGCATTTTGTGTACCCTCGATCTTCCAGCATCTGCAGTTCCTTCTTTAATACTTTGTCTACTCCATTGCGAAATCTCCTCAAGGTATGCCTATTTTGAAGAAGTTCTCCTCCTCCCTCCGGAGGGTCTGAAGAAGGGTGTCAGCCCGAAACGCTGCCTATCTCCTTCGCTCCATAGATGCTGCTGCACCCGCTGAGTTTCTCCAGCATTTTGTGTACCCAGGTTCTTCCAACAGTTTGTTTCCTGCTTGAGATTCTAACATCTGCAGTTTCTTGGGTCTCCAGAATACATTGCAGGAAAGGTATACAGAAGTCCTTTTCCAACCTCTCATGGATTTTCAGTGGAGTCAAGAGCCCATCCCGGCCCATGGGAGGTGTCCGCGTTTCCATGGCAGCGGACATGAGATAGTGGTTGATGACTAGAGTCAATCGCATGGCAGAACCGGTAGAGAACGTCCTAAAGTCTACATGCAGCAGTAGATTCTCAGACCACTTGCATCAGAGTTCTAGTGGAGCAAACAGCTGCCTCCAGGAGTAAACAGTTGTCAACAGGAAGCTGCCCTAGATTGTTGGCCTTGATCTGGAGGCTATGACAACAGAGATGTGATCGAGCATACTTTAGATTGCATGGAGAATGTGGGAAATGTGCCAGTGGCTCTGCGTGGAGCAACAATCTGCTGTCCCGTTTCAGACGGGCCTTTTTTTGGAAGGCAGTCATTCAAAGGAGCACAAAGGTAATTAGTTCATAGTATTACAGATGATGTTTAAGTTTCGAGATACAGGTGGAAACAGGCCCTTCAGCCCACGCCAACCAGCGATCCCCGCACACTAGCATCGTCTTACACTAGGGACAATTTACAATTATACCAAGACAATTAACCTACAAACCTGTGCATCTTTGGAGGGTGTGAGGAAACCAGAGATTCCGGAGAAAACCCACACAGGTCACGGGGAACGTACAAACAACATACAGACAAGCACCAGTAGTCAGGATCGAACTCGGGTCTCTGGTGCTGTAAGGCAGCAATTCTACTGCTGCGCCACCATGCCACATTTCATAGTTGCCTTCAAAGGTTAATTTACTGCATGGCCAGGTGCAGCATTGATTTATCATGGAGTCTGCCTAATGAGTATATTTCAATGGCAGAGGTGGAGGTAAGAGTTAAGCCCATCCCACTTTCACGACCTAATTGCCGACCTCTGCCGAGTTTTCCCTTGACTCACACTTGCAGCATGGCCACCACGAGGCCGTAGGAGAACTTCGTAACTCTTCCTCATGCTCGTTAGTGGTCTCGGCTTACTCGTGGCCTCAGTAGGTTTTTGCAGCCTGATAGAAAATGTCCACGAGTAAAAAAAAGGTCGGCATGGAAAAAATTGATACCTTTTACTCGTAGGTAGGTCATGATGGTAGTCGTAGGTAGTCGTAGGTTGGTAACTGGCCCGAGAAAAAAATGCAAACATGACATCATTTTATCATGTGATCATTTTCCACTCGTAGCTAGTCATAGTTGGTGTTAGGTGTGGAAGACATAGTCATAGGAGGTTGTAGACATAGTCGTAGACAAGTCAACGCGAACTTGACATTCTAAACTCGTGGATTAGGTCGTCCAAGTGGGACAGGTCCTTTAAGCCGTTGCTGAAAACTGTAAAAGATAAATGGAGCAATAGGTGGCATTGTAGCTCACCATTTGGAGCACACTAGTCAAACCTGCTATCATTACCCCACAAAATAACATAGATTTCTGCAGCTGATTAACACAATAGTTCATTGAGATTTGCATTAGTGTTTTGTTCGCAGGAAGCCCATAGTGTGCAAGAGTGAGGCAGATGAATAAACAGGGAACAAGTAGAACCACAAAAACAAACAGTAATATTTGGCAATGAGTTTTTCAGCCTCGTGATGTATTTTATCAGATTAAGTTTGTTTAGTTTAGGTTAGTTTGGTTTATTATTGTCACTTGTACTGAGGTACAGTGAAAAGCTTTTGTTTGGATGTTCTCCAGTTAAAGATTCTAGATGTATACAGTCAAGCCGTCTACAGTGCACAGATAAAGAATAATGCGTACAACATTTAGTACAGGATATAACATTGAAGTTGATTAAAGATTATTTAAAGGTCTCCAATAATTGAGTTCAATCTTGGTTTCATCAGACCAGAGAATCTTGTTTCTCCTGGTCTGAGAGTCCTTTAGGTGCCTTTTGGCAAACTCCACGCAGGCTCTCATGTGCCTTTTACTGAGGAGTGGCTTCCGTCTGGCCACTCTACCATAAAGGCCTGATTGGTGGAGTACTGCAGATATAGTTGTCCTTCTGGAAGGTTCTCCTATCTCCACAGAGGAACTCTGGAGCTCTGTCAGAGTAACCATTGGGTTCTTGGTCACCTCCCTGACCAAGGGCCTTCTCCCCCGATTGCTCAGTTTGGCTGAGCAGCCAGCTCTAAGAAGAGTCCTGGTGGTTCCAAAGTTCTTCCATTTAAGAATAATAGAGGCCACTGTGCTCTTCAGGACCTACAATGCTGCAGAAATTGTTTTATACCCTTCCCCAAATCTCTGTCTCGACACAATCCTGTCTCGGAAATCTACGGACAATTCCTTTGTCTTCATGGCTTGGTTTTTGCTCTGACGCCCTGGCAACTGTGGGACCTTTTTTATCAATCAATCAATCAGTTTTATTCGTCACTTGCACATAAATTGCAAGTGAAATGAATTTGCCAGCAGCGGTTATATAGACAGGTATGTGCCTTTCCAAATCATGTCCAATTTAATTTACCGCTGGTGGACTCCAATCAAGGTGTAGAAGCATCTCAAAGATAATCAATGGAAACAATATGAACCTAAGCTCAATTTTGAGTGTCATAGCAAAGGGTCTGAATACTAAAGGGTATACTGAAGGGCCTAAAAAAAATTCTAAACATGTTTTCGCTTCTTTCTTCTGGGGTATTGTGTGTTGATTGATGATAAAAAATAGTTTAATCCATTTTTAAAACAAGGCTGTAACGTAACAACTTGTGGAAAAAGTGAAGGGGTCTGAATGCACTGTATAGCAGGATCTGCAATTTCCTTCAGACATAAATACTACCAAATTGTCAGGTGCACCCAAAACAGTATTCATGGAGCAGATCTCGCAGCAGTCCCAAGTTGCAAGGTCAAGCCGCGGGGGAAGACGTGGGTAAAGGGGTGACCACCGGAGACAGCGGCTGCCCACACCGTGAAAAGAAAGCCAGCATCCTCACCTGGCTCCGCTATAGGGAGGTTTCACGGCGGTCGGGTCACGTCCCATGACCCGTACTGTTGCTACGTTACGCCATGTGGAGTACACGCGATGAACTGCAGGTAAGCACTTACCATTGTTTCCAGCGTAGCGGGCCCGTTAAAACCCGCCAAAATCATCCATTTTTGCGCTGTAAATAACTATGGAAATCGGGATAAGCGTGAGAGACATTTAGCCCACTTCAGACTTCCAAAAGTGAGGAGAAATGACGGTAGATAGAAGCGAGAGCTGAAGGGACAACAACAGCCAGAGTGCTTGGCGAACATTGGCCGTTTGTTCACTGCATTTCATCAACTAAGGCATTATTTGTGTTTTTTCTTGATTCCTTTGGCATCTAAAATGTTTCAGAAGTGATAAATCTGTCTGTAAAATTTTTAAATCGCCCATGGTTCTCGGGCCAGATTTATCACTTCTGAGACTTTTTAGATACCAAAGGAATCAAGAAAAAACACAAATAATGCCTTACTGTTGATGAAATGCAGCGAGCAAACGCGATAATTCCTAATATTTTCAATTCCGATATCTGCACGGCCAATGTTCGCCAAAGCACTTTAGCTGTTGTTGTCCCTTCAGCTCTCGCTTCTCTTTACCTTCATTTCGCTTCACTTTTGGAATTCTGAAGTTGGGTACATGTCTCTCACGCTTACCCCGACTTCCACAATTTTTTACAGTGCAAAAATCCAACATTTCGGCAGTGTTTAACAGGTAGGAAAGTACACGTTTCTTGCATTAATAACATATACTGGAAGTTACGGATGTCCTCCAGATGGATTGAGCAGCTCCGTGTGTCAAGCCTATGACCCAGTGACCTTACGTGCAACCCCCCTCCCTATAGCGTAGCAAGATGGCCTACTCTCACGAAAAACGCGTAGATTCATGGGTAATTATAGGACCCATTTCAGCAACCAGCCTCCGCCATCTTGCAACTGCCATCTTGCTTCTGCCCAAAGATATGATCTTTGCTTCCACCTCCGTCTTCGGGGTTGAGGCGACAGCCCGACTCGGGGCTGAGGCTGTGTCCCGGCGGTGACGGCCCGACTCGGGATTGAGGCTGTGTCCCGGCGGTGACCTGACTCGGGGCTGAGGCTGTGACCCGGCGGTGACGGCCCGACTCGGGGCTGAGATTATGTCCCGGCGGCGACGGCGGCCCGACTTAGGAGGTTCGGCCGCAGGCCCAGTGGACGACATCGTCGGGAGCTCGCAGGTCACAGGTTGGTGACCTGTTTTTCCGGAGCTCCCGCAGCAACAGCTTTGTCCGCTGGACTGGAGGGCGTCAGCTTTGACCGCCCCGAGCCGCGGAATTTGAACCGGCCCGTGGCAATATTTGTGCCATATGCTGCTGATGTGTCGTTATCAGATATTCAGTGTTAGAAAGAGAAATAAATCACAATAAAAGTGAAAAGATGTTCCTTCCACAGCATGCGGGGAATCTGGCCCGGATCAGCACGGCCGAGACACCAAAGTGAAGTTGCGGGAAGCTTTACAATTTTTTTAATTTAATGTTGTCCCTTGTCTAGTCTGAAATATAGTTCATCATTGGATATAAAAATCGGAATGTAAATGTGTGTGTTATATTATTATATACATCTATATCACATTCATGTATGTGTGTTCTTTCCAACACAATCTAATCAGTTGTATGCTCGCTGAATAAAACCATCCTTAAGTTACACATCATTTGTAAATCTTGCTTAAACACATTTAATTTTGTGAAATACTTAATTTAGATAACCCCATGATTACAGACAGATCTCATTCCACTCTCTGGCTTTTGGGAAGACCAGACCCATTTTATAGGTATGTTACAATACCTACCTTTAGCAGCACTGCAGTTCTGCCGCTCCCCGACGGGTTTAAAATGCCAATTTTTTTCTAGGCAGTCCAAGTCGATCCATGTCGGGCGATTTCCTCGCTAAAGAGAAATCGCTCCGACATTTCATTCATGAAGCTATTTTTAAATTACGCTAGATTATTTATTAACTGGAGTAGTTTAAAAATCATCTTCTAAAGCTCTGAATGGTGACAGCGGAACGGACCTAAGGTGGGCGATAAAAGAACATACACAGTTTATTTTTACTTAAAAACTTGTTTTTTAGGAAGGCTTTAATCACACTTTCATGTTGCGAAAAGGGGACAAAAAAAATGTATGAACCGGCTGTATCTTTCATACTGACTTCACCGCAAACCGCAACGTTCTAATCCACCGCATTCCACTAAAACCCACTCGCTAGTTGATTTAAATGGCCATTAATTTACAGGCATTAAACACTAAATTCCTTCCATTTGGCCTAGAAATTCATGAAAATGAGATTTAAAAATTATGTTATATTGTGGATTATTGTGTGAATGTTATTTGGACACTTAGGCAATTTTAAAAAAGTTTATCTTTTCTTAAGAAATGGATAGATGTTTAGATCTACTCATTGAATTTTGTAATTAGCTACAATTAGATAACTAACTAATTATATGCTTTAATTTCAGGTCATCCAAGTAAGATTGTTTCATATTTGTTTCAGAATGCTTCAATCTATAATAACTGAAAATCTCATTGAGTTCTCTTAATTTTTAAGAAAGTTATGGGCTTTTAACTGTTCTAGATCACAGCTTTTGAGTTAAGTCAATTGAAAGGCAATGGGGAACAAGATGCTAATTTCCGAGTAAGAAAATGCTCATAACTTTCTTAATACTGAAGATATGAAAGTGAATTAGGTGTCAAATTAAACTTCTTTTTATTCTTTATCTGATGGGATAAATTGCAGACTTGATTTTTAAAATCTCAAAATTTTGTGACATTGCTACATTTTATTGTTGAGAAACAACTCCATAGACACAAAAACATTAAGTAACATTCCAGGGCTAGAGCAACTGGAATCTTCATATTGCTATTATTTTCTCAAATACTGCAGTTGTGCACAGTGTGATTAGATGAATGAATTGCAGAGTGCAAGTGTCAACTCAACAAAATCAACTCAAACACAGCATATGAGCCATTTAAAAAAGAAACGATTTAAAAAACATTAAAAAAAAGAAAATTACCAGTATCAAGATTTATAAACATTTTATTCTTTAACAAGAATTAACAGAATTATGATTCTAGCCCTATATCACACACACAAACTGTCCCCCCCCCCCCCCCCGCAACGTTGATTACACTGCGAGTCGGTCGGTTCCGGTTACTGAAATGGAGGAAAGAAAAGCCCACGTTCCGCTCCGTTGCGTACTACACGTCAGCCCATTGCATTTCGCAGGAGTGGCCGAACTTGCTCCGCTATAGGATCTTTGGTGGAAAGGGACTTGGCCGGGTTCCACAGCCCCATCCCGTTGCTTGCCACAGGGGCGCGGCCTGCTGGCATCACCCCGGCCCGGCCCGGCCCGCCCCGGCCTGTTGTTAGGGCCCGGCCCGGCCCGGCCTGTTGTTAGGGGCAGGGCCCAGCCCGGCCCGGCCTGTTGTTAGGGGCAGGGCACAGCCCGGCGGTCCCGCCCCGCCCCGGCCTGTTGTTAGGGGCAGGGCCCGGCCCGCCCCGGCCTGTTGTTAGGGGCAGGGCCCAGCCCGGCAGTCCCGGCCCGTTGCCAGGGGGCGCGGCCACTGTCGATCCGCCTGGTAGTCAGCAAATATTATATCATCTTTGGTAGTCAGGGTCAGAGGAGGGCCTTGGTTGTCAGGGCGCCGCCACTGCCACTCTGCTCGTCCGCGGTTTCATGTCAGTGCCACCTAGTCCTTGACATGATGTTCTAGTGGATCTCCTCCACGTCCCGGGCCCGGCTGCAAGATGGTGGGCCCCGAGGCGCTCCGTTACTCGGCTCTCTTGAGCGTTGTCCTGGCGCTCGGGCTCCACACACCGGTCGCTGGAAGGACTCTGAGATTCGTCAATCTGGTGAGAGTTGAAGGAGGGAGAATGGAGGAGGGGAGAGAAAGAGATCGCGTTAAAAAGGGGGGAGCTGGGGGTGGGGAGGGAATGGGATATAGGAGTACTGGGCAGGGGGGAAGGCGGGGGGGGGGGGGGTAAAGAGAAAGGGAGAGGTGTTCAGAGAAAGAAAGCTAAACTTAATGTTATCAAGAGAGAGTTAGATAGCTCGGGGCTAACGGAATCCAGGGATATGGGGAGAAGGCAGGAGTGGAGTACTGATTTTGGATGATCAGCCATGATCATACTGAATGGTAGTGCTGGCTCGAAGGGCCGAGTGGCCTACTCCTGCACCTATTTTCTATGTTTCTAGGTGTGGGGAGGAGATGAAGATGTGAGGCGTGACAGAAGGGAGGAGAGAAAATTAAGAGATGGAAGCAGGGGAAGAATGACAAGAATAATTGACTCGGGTGGGATAAGGACAGTGGGAGAGAGGAGTGGACAAAGGGCAAGATGGGAGTAGGAGGAAAGAATGAGGAGATAATGGGAAATGGTCGATTTGGAGGGTTGGGTGGATGCACATTTTTGGAGCGAGGTAGTGGCGAGAGGACTAGGGATGTAGAAAGGGATGGGAGATTATGGGTAAGGTGGGTGGTGATTGCGGGTGGTTGGGGAGGAAGGGTCGATAAAAGGAAACGGGGAATGGATGAGGAGGTTTCATGGGAGGAGAGTGGGATGGGATAGGTGTGAAAGGAAGAGAAGAGGTGGCTTGAGGTGTTGGGTGGGAAAGCTTATTTCGATGGAGAAGGTTGATTTGATTGAAGGGAGGGTGATGGAGAAAGGAATGGAGAGTGGGTTGGGATAAATAGGGGATTGAGTGAGTAGAGAAGAGGGCGTGAGGGGTAGTGGAAGAGCTGAAGTGAAGTTTCTGCACTTTAGTCTGTCTTCAATTCAATTCAATCTTTAATTGTCATTATGCAGTGTACAATGCAGAGACAACGAAATGCAGTTTGTATCTCCGAAGGGCGAACTTGCGAATGAACAATTAATTGCGCAGTAGCATGAGTATTGCGCAGTGGTATGAGTTAATATGTATCTATACATATACAGTGTCCGGGGTGGGGGGGGGGGGGTAGGGTAGGAGTGGAGACAGGCAGTCTTTGAGGTGCAGCGTTGAGAAGCGTGACAGCCGCAGGGAAGAAGCTGTAGTTGAGCCTGCTGGTACGGCAGCGGAGGGACCTGTAGCGTCTCCCGGATGGGAGGAGGGTAAACAGTCTATGGTTGGGGTGTGAGCTGTCCCTGGCGATGCTGTGCGCCCTGCGCAGGCATCGTTTACTATGGACAGACTCAATGGAGGGGAGTGAGGAGCCTGTGATGCGTTGGGCGATCTTCACCACCCTCTGCAGAGCCTTCCGGTCGGCGACAGAGCAGTTACCATACCATACTGTGATGCAGTTGGTAAGGATGCTCTCGATGGTGCAGCGGTAGAAGTTCACCAGAATCTGGGGGGACAGGTGGACCTTCTTAAGTCTCCTCAGGAAGGAGAGACGCTGGTGAGCCTTCTTGATCAGCGAGGGTGTGTTGTGGGTCCAGGAGAGGTGATCGGAGACGTTGACCCCCAGGAACCTGAAGCTGGAGACACGTTCCACCTCCGTCCCATTTATATGGATGGGGTTGTGCGCGCAGCCTCTCCATCTCCTGAAGTTCACAATGAGTTCCTTGGTCTTCTTGGAGTTGAGGGCCAGGTTATTGTCGGCACACCATGCTGTTAGGAGCTGAACCTCCTCCCTGTAGGCCGACTCATCGTTGTCGCTGATGAGCCAATCACCGTCGTGTCATCTGCATACTTGATGATGGTGTTGGTACCATGTACAGGTATGCAGTCGTAGGTGAAGAGGGAGTAGAGGAGGGGGCTCAGCACGCAGCCCTGGGGTACAACAGTTTTCAGGGTGAGGGTAGAGGAGGAATGGTTATCCAACCTGACAGACTGTGGTCTGTTGGTTAGAAAGTCCAGTAACCAATTGCAGAGGGAGGGGTTGATGCCCAGGTCATCGAGTTTGGCGATCAATTTAGAGGGGATAATGGTGTTGAATGCTGAGCTGTAATCGATGAACAGCATTTTCACACAAGTGTTTCTGTTGTCGAGGTGGGAGAGGGCGGAGTGGAGTGGAGTGCCTTTGAGATGGCATCCTCCGTGCTCCTGTTCTTACGGTATGCAAACTGGTAGGGGTTCAGAGTGGGAGGTAGGCAGCATTTGAGGTGTGCCATGACTAGCATTTCAAAGCACTTGGCGATGATAGGGATGAGTACAACTGGGTGGAAGTCGTTGAGACTCGCCGCAGTGGAGTGTTTTGGCACTGGCACGATGGAGGTGGTTTTAAGGCACGTGGGGACAACTGCCTGGGCGAGTGACAGGTTGAAGATGTCAGTCCAGACGTCTGTCAGCTGTGCAGCACAGGTCCTGAGGACGTGCCCGGGGATGCTGTCAGGGCCGGCAGCCTTGCGTACATTGATCCTACTCAATGCACGTGCACGTCGTAGGGGTTGAGTGTGAGGGGCTGGTGGTCATCGGGGAGCCCAGTCTTGATGGCCGACTCTTGGTTGTCCCTTTCAAAGCGGCCATAAAAGTGATTGAGTTCCCCGAGGAAGGATGCGTCGCTGGAGTTTTGACTGTTTTACTGTTCTAATGTTCTTTTTACAAACCTTGTTCTCGGGGTATCTAAATCTAAATGTTATTAGTTGTTTAAGTTATGACATCGGATGGAAGTTGCAAACCAAATGTCGTTGCACTTATGTGTAATGACAATAAAATATATTATTATTAATATTATTATTATTATTATTGAGGCTTCGAGCAATTGGCAAAGTGGGCGGCGTTTTTAGGGACTCTTGGAAAGGCAGCCAGGGGGAGGGGGAAGAGGGTGTGGGTACAGTTGTGGGGGTTAGCAATGGTGGGCTGTTGGGGGGGGGGGGGGGGTTTAGTGGCAACTAGTGGGGGAATTGGGCTAAGGGTTTGGGGTGAGCAGGATGTTGTTTGGGGAAGTGCTGAGGGTAGGCAGGAAGCTGTGAGGAGGCACTGGGGGAACAGTGATGGGCGAGCTGAGGTGTGGAGGTGAGATGGGAGCAAAGGCTGTGGTGGGAGAGGAGACATTAGTAGAGGAGCAGTGATCTGGGGAAGGTTGGGGAGCAACGATGGGAGGAGAAGGTGGGGTGCAGGTAATGGCAATGCAATGAGAGAGAAAGTTAGGCCAATGATGGATGTGGGGAGGGGAGTGGTAAACATGGGTTGTGTTAGCAACGGATAAATGTCAGTTAAATTATTTTATAGCGGTACATGTAGTGTTCAAAAGCGGACAGGGCAGCTGCTCGGTGCACAGCTAAATACAGTTGAAATAATCTATTTGTGTTTTATTTAAGTAAGTTGAACTGGTTGTTGTCTGTTATGGCACGTGATGAATTGGAATGTAGGAAGTTGGGTCAAGTTTATTGTCATATGCAAAAGTACAATAAGTTATAGGTATAATGATAACTTTCTTTGATTCACGGCACATAGACAATAAATGCAAAAAAGATAAATTGTACATTAATTACACACATTCTGATTACACACAGCAAAAAGATAAAGTAAAAAGAACAAAGACAGGAGATTAATGCAAAACAAAATTAGAAAAAAACAGTCCATAGTAGCAGAATTAGCTCAGGATACTTCCAGTTTCCAACCCCGCGACGTGGACACTTCTACGATGGGGGCCAGTATCAGGGTTATTATGTGGGTTGATTCAAGAACCTGATGGAAAAATAGCTGTTCCTGAATCTGTGAGGCTTCAGGCCTGACGGTAACATTGAGAAGAGGCATTGCCCAGATAGGGGGAGGGAGTGGGGTCCCCTGATGTTAGATGCTGCTATCTTGATGCTGTGCATCTTGTGGATGCTGGTAGTGCCCATGATAGATTGGGCTGAGTCCAGCACTCTGCAGCTTCTTGTGTTCATGTGCATTTAAATTGCCATACCAGGCTAAGATGCATCAAAGAGGATATCTTCTACAGTACAGCTAAATCTCTTTAAGCTTCTAAGAACGTGGGATGGCCTGGCACACCTTCATCGCTGCATTTATGTGCTGAGCCCAGGACAGATTTGCTAGGATGTTAACACCCAGGATTTTGAAGTTTGGTTAGTCAACTGTCCTTATGTAAAGAGAATTAAACAAGTTGAGACAGGTGGCAAAATGTGTTTGGTATTGTATTATTACTGTAACGTTAACTAAGAAAAGCTTTAGTTTATGTGCTGGTCAATTAAATCGGATCATACAGCATTATAGCATTACAGTTCCAGAGAAAAGTCTAATGTCCGCAATGAGGTCGTTTGGAAGATCTTATTAATAACTTGACATTTTTGATTAAATTGCACCTTACCCTTTTAGAATCTAGGTGATGTATCCCTAATTTATGCAATCATTGTAAATTAACATTTGAGGAGCAGCTACTTATAGCTCTATGATTATACTTTGCCTTTGAGGTGCATTCCTGAAGCTGCACCAATAGGGGGGGTTGCACGTAAGGTCACTGGGTCATAGGCTTGACGCACGGAGCCGCTCAATCCATCTGGAGGACATCCATACCTTCCAGTATATGTTATTAATGCAAGATACGCGTACTTTCCTATGTGTTAAACACCGCCAAAATGTTGGATTTTTGCGCTGTAAAAAATTGTGGAAGTCGGGGTAAGCGTGAGAGACGTGAACCCAACTTCAGAATTCCAAAAGTGAAGCGAAATGAAGGTAAAGAGAAGCGAGAGCTGAAGGGACAACAACAGCTAAAGTGCTTTGGCGAACATTGGCCGTGCAGATATCGGAATTGAAAACATTGGGAATTATCACGTTTGCTCACTGCATTTCATCAACAGTAAGGCATTATTTGTGGTTTTTCTTGATTCCTTTGGTATCTAAAAAGTCTCAGAAGTGATAAATCTGTTTGTGAATTTTGCTTCAGAGGCGTTTTCTTTTTGGATGTAAAAACCCACGAGAACCATGGGCGATTTAAAAAATTTTACAGTCAGATTTATCACTTCTGAAAGTTTTTAGATGCCAAAGGAATCAAGAAAAAACACACATAATGCCTTAGTTGATGAAATGCAGTGAACAAACGGCCAATGTTCGCCAAGCACTTTGGCTCTCGCTTCTATCTACCGTCATTTCTCCTCACTTTTGGAATTCTGAAGTGGGCTAAATGTCTCTCACGCTTATCCCGATTTCCATAACTATTTACAGCGCAAAAATGGACGATTTTGGCGGGTTTTAACGGGCCCTCTACGCTGGAAACAATGGCAGTTCATCGCGTGTACTCCACTTGGTGTAACGTAGCAACAGTACGGGTCATGGGTCATGACCCAACTGCCATGAATCCTCCCTATACTTTAAGTGTGATCCAAACAAGGCATTCTGTAGCCGAGTTCTTTGTAGTTAGTTATAAAATCCAGCTAACCTTTTTTGTCACTTTCTGTGCATGTACATATTTTAATCTCGCTGTGCAAAGCAATAAGCCTCTTGGCTCACTGTCACATGTAATAAATCCTGTTCTATCTTTTCAGATCTTTCACTAAGCTCTTATTTCCATGTCCCAAAATACACACCAGAATCTCCTTATTTGTCTAATTTGTTTATATCTTTGCAATGTGCTTTTACCATGTGTGATGATGAGACTCCTCGTTAGCCTGGTTTAGATATGAGGCTTCTGCCTGATCATCGGTCTGTTTTGGTTTTCACTGTTTTACTGTTCTAATGTTCTTTTCACAAACCTTGTCCTCGGGGTATCGAAACCTAAAATGTATTAGTCGTTTAAGTTATGACATCGGATGGAGTTGCAAACCAAATCTCGTTGCACCTATGTGTAATGACAATCAAAGATATTATTATTATTATTATCAATGTTTATTTATTTTTTAAGAATACTGCACTGAACCTTGCAAACACCACGAGGTGCACCCTGCCAATTTGAATTTCTTCCTATTATCCTTACTCTGTGTCCAATTGCTTAGCCTGTTTAATCAATTTTCTTCAATTGCATGAGCCACACCTTAGCTGTTATTTCATTGAGGGCCTTTCATCGGATATTTTTTGTAAGGTGACATGGAACATAGAAAAGAACAGTGCATCAAGAATGGGGCCCCTCGATCCACGATAAATGTCGAACATAATGCCAAATTAAACAAATCCCTTATGCCTGCAATATCCCTTAATTCCCTACATATTCATGTGCCTATCTAAAAGCCTCAAATGCCACTATTTGCTTCCACAACACAACTTGCATTCCAGGTACCTAACACTCTCTTTCCCCTTTTAATTTTTAGTTTAGTTTGTTGTTACTTACGCCGAGAGAGATTAAAAATTGATTTTGTTGCATACTATTCAGTCAGCGGAAAAACTATACACAACTACAATAAAGTTGTCCACAGTGTACAGATGCATGGATAAGGGAATATAGGGTGACCAGTGAGGTAGATGGTAGATCAGGACATAGAAACATAGAAATTAGGTGCAGGAGTAGGGCATTCGGCCCTTCGAGCCTGCACCGCCATTCAATATGATCATCCAACTCAGTATCCCGTACCTGCCTTCTCTCCATACCCTCTGATCCCCTTAACCACAAGGACCACATCTAACTCCCTCTTAAATATAGCCAATGAACTGGCCTCAACTACCCTTTGTGGCAGAGAGTTCCAGAGACCCACCACTCTCTGTGTGAAAAAAGTCCTTCTCCTCTCGGTCCTAAAGGATTTCCCCCTTATCCTTAAGCTGTGACCCCTTGTCCTGGACCTCCCCAACATCGGGAACAATCTTCCTGCATCTAGCCTATCCAACCCCTTAAGAACCCCTAGGACTACTCTCTAATTGGTGATAGAATGTTTCAGTTGCCTGATAACAGCTGGAAATAAACTGTCCCTGAATCTGGAGGTATGCATTTTCACACGTGTACCTTTTGCCTGATGGGAGAGAGAAGAAGAGGGATGAGACTCATCCATGATTATGCTGGTGGCTGTGCTGAGGCAGTGTGAAGTATAGATGGAGTCAATGTAAGGGAGGTTGGTTTGAGTGATGATCTGGACTACGTCCACAACCCAATGCAATTTCTTGTGGTCTTGAATGGAACTGTTCCCAAGCCATGCTGTGATGCAACGAGATAAGATGCTTTCTACAGTGCATCTGTCAAATTTGGTGAGAGTTGTTGTGGACATGCTGAACCTCCTAAGCCTTCTAAGGAAATAGAGGCGTTGGTGTGCATCCTTTGCCATTTCTTCAATTATGGCTGGTCCAGGGCAAGTTGTTGGTGATATTTACTCCGAGGAACTTGAAACTTTCAACCATGTCTACTTCAGCGCCGTCAATGTATACCAGGGTATGTGTACCTCTGACCGTAAAGCTATGCCCTCAAGTATTTGACATTTCTACCTTGGGGTAGAGATTCTATCTACTTTATCTATACTTCTCATTTTGTTAACCTCTATTAGGTTTTGGCGAGTCAAGACAGTGAGTGAATTCAAAGGGTTTTATTTTGTAACGGTAAAGCAACGAATAAACTGGTCGGTAAGACAGCCAACAAACGCGATGTTACTTCCACAAGTGTGGCGCTAGAATGATACAACTCGATAAATAAACGCGCGGATATCGCCCCCGCGCCCACGTGACCACTGCAGCCAATCCGAGGGTTTGACTACCCAAAGACACCACCAGGTGTTGCGACAAGGTCTCCATTCAGCATTCAAAGTTCTATAGAGAAAACCTGTTTGTCCAACCTCTTTTAATTAATACCCTCTAATCCATGCAACATCCTGTACTGCACACTCTCCAAAAGCATCCATATACTTCCTGTAATGGGGCAACCAAAACTGCATACAATTCTCCAAAGGTTGCCTCACAAAAGTTGTAGAAAACTGCAACATGAGTCTTATATTCAATGCCCCAACTGACAAAGACAATCATATCATATGCCCTCTTTAGTCACTACTTGTTTTGCTACTTTCAGGGAGCTGTGGACTTGGACCCCAAGATTTCTCTTTACAGTAATGCTGTACAAAAGTGCAACACATCGTCAATTAAGCTGCAAACACGCACGTCTTTGGGACGTGACAGGTAACCGGCGCACCTGGAGGAAAGCCACGTGGTCATTGGGGGAATGTACACACTGTTCACACAGCACCCTAGGTCAGTCTCTGGCATAGTGGGGCAGTAGCTTTACCAGCTGTGCCACCCCAAGGTGCATCACGAGGCGCTGTGTATTATCAACAGCAACAAAAATACACATTCCGTAACGTCATGGCCCAGTGAATCCTTTGGTTTCCAGTAAAATTAACACTGTTCAGTGAAGAGTGCGGCAAGATAAGCTGGGAGTAACACCAGATGTGTAAAATACTTTGCATGTGTAAAACCAGCACCTCACTCTCCAACATTTCTGCCAGTTCCAACGTGATCTGTCCATCCCCACCCCATTCTACCTTCCGCAGAGACCGCTCCCTCTGCAACTCCTTGGTTCGCCCATCCCTTTCCACCCAAACCATTCCCTTCTCGGGTACTTCCCCTGCAACCGCAGCAGATGTATCACCAGCCCCGATACCACCTCCTTCGCATCCATCCAGTGTCCCCAGCAGTCCTTCTGGATGAGTAAACTTCATCTACTGCATCGGGTATACCCAACGTGGGCTCCTTTACATCAACCAGACCACTTGTAGACTTGGCAACTGTTTCGCTGAACACTTGCGCCGGGTCAGCCAACGCCGATTGGATTTCAAAATTGCTAACGACTTTAACTCCCATTTCCATGCTGAGCTTGCTCCCCTGGGCGCCGCCATTGCCAGAGTGAGGCCACATGCAAACTGGAGGAACACCACTCATATTCTGCTTGGGGAGCTTACAACCCAACAGTACAAAAATTGAATTCTCCAATTTTAGGTAACTTATCAAAAATGCATCCCTTCATCTTTCCTCGCACCCTCACCCTCTACCCTGTTCCTCACCTGGACTCGCATTCACTATTCCTTTTTGCCCCTTTCCACTCCATTTCTTCCTCAAGCTTTACTATTTGTGTCTTTTTACATTACTGGAGAGATTTTGAAGAACAAGATTATTATTCCGTTTTTTACACCAATACACTGTTCTTAACAAAAATCTACTGTCCCACTTGGGCGACTTCTTAGGTGACTGCAGGAGACTATGCGGTGGACACATGGTCGCCACATGTTCGCGGGTGATTGCCGGGTAGTCTCCTTCATGGGCGTGAGGAGTTCCCCCATTCTGGGAACTAGTCGCGGCCTCATTATGGTCACGGCGAATTTTTCAACGTGTGGAAAAATTAGCGGCGACCAGAATTAAGCCACCATGGAAAGTAGCGAGAATTCACGTGCCGTAGGTGCAGTGGTGGTGGCTCGCTAGGAGGTCGAAGGTTGTCGTGGGTTCTCGTAGGTTGTAGCTGGTGCTGACCGGTGGATTTCATTGGCTCATTGGATAACCGACCAGTAATGTTAATGTCCGCCGAGCTTCATAGCCGTGTATCTCTGGCATCTTAAAAGTTGTCTCCACTCCTCCTCTCCCCCCCCCCCCCCCTTCTCCTCCCTCTTCTCCCACCCCCTTTTATTATTTTTTTTTAAAATTAATTTTATTAGAAGCAATTGTACAAGAATAAAGCATTCGGCATGAAAGTTATACAATTTTCGTACAGCTTCATTTTTAACATTTTATAAATTGATACACAAATCAAAAAAAAGAGAAAAAAGGAAAGAATGAAGAAAAAGATGCAAAAGAGAGAGAAGAAAAGAAAAGACCCCTGAACTACCAAAGAAGTGCGAAAAGAGAAATGAGAAAAAAGATGGAGATATGCCCCACTGTCCTTCCTTCCCCCCCCTCCGCTCACCCATCCCAAGCATCGGTTTTAAATTTGTGTTCATTCTGTTGTTGAAGAAATTCAGTGAAAGGAGACCATGTTTTGGAGAATTGGTCTACTTTATCAGCCGAAACAAGCCTAATGTTTTCTAAATGTAGTGTCTCGGACATGCCAGTAAGCCACATCTTCCCCCACCCCCTTTTAAAGGACTTGTGTGACCCTTCCCGTAAACAGTGCTTCACTGTCTTAATTACAGCGCCAACCTTCCTGTTCATCGCGGTGTGTGTCTGTATCACATTGATTTTGCGCCGTGTGAATTTGACTCGGACAGCGCTGCCCCCCCGCTTGCCATGTCCCCCGCCTGGTGAAGGAAGCGATGTGTGTGTGTTCCACTCTGACAGCCGCCGATTTTTCAGGCGATTGTCAGCGCCTTGACAGTCGCCAGCAGTCACCTGAAAAATGGCCAAAGTGGGACAGGCCCAGGTTTCAGTGTCTTTTGGTAGCCAACAATTGTGAAAGTTTTATTGAGCAATTTTATTCAGCATTTTTAAGTTTACAAACAGGAAATTTGAAATGTATTTTTCGAACCATGGGTGAGATACTGCTATTTTGCAGCTGGGGTCTATTGCAGCTAGAATCTTCCATTAAAATGTCCCATTTTTCTCTGTAAGAATTTATTTTTCAATTTGGTTTCAGTTTGTCTTACCTGTGAGCAATAAATTGAAAAGTGAGTTGTAATGGCAATGGGTGTGAGATGTTCGCAGAAGAAAAAAAAAGTAGGAGCAGCCTCAGTACTTGAGTTGTCCAAGGGTTTGTGTAAGTCAAAATCATAGAATAGTAACAGTAGTTTCTCAATGTGAAGCATTTGTTTTAAAGTAATGGAGTTAGACTTTGTCGTAATCAGTGTAAAATATGAAAATGCAGACCCAATATGGGTTTATTTGAGAAGTGCAGTCGGATGTTAATGTTGTGAAATAGAAGCAAGAAAAGTTCAGGTCGAGTCAAGTTTATTGTCATATGTACAAGTACAGTCAGGTATAGGTTTCACAGGCACATACACTATGGTGTTCCATAGTTGGGGCACAGGTTTATCAGCTTCAAATGCCTGGGCATTATCATCTTGAATGACTTGTGCTTGGCCCAGCACACAGGCATAATCATGAACAAGATCCAACAGCACCCATACTTTCTCATCAGTTTAAAGAGATTTGACATTTCATGGAACACTCTTGTAAACTTCTTCAAGGCATTGTAGAAAGTAGCCATACTGGTTGCATCATGGTCTGTTTTGGCTATTCCAACACATAGGAATATAAGAGACGGCAGCGAATGGTCGACTCAGAAAGACTTTCCTTTTCGGAAGTCGGCGATTCATTCCTTGGTTTTGTAGACGTTGGGTGAGAGATTGTGTTGTGGCATCATGCAACCTGGCGTTCTGTCTATGTTGTGAGACATTCAGCATCTGTGGGGAGCGTAACAGTTAATATTTCAATGGTAAACACAAACGCTGGAGTAACTCAGCCGGACAGGCAGCATCTTTGGAGAGAAGGAATGGGTGACGTTTTGGGTCGAGACCCTTCTTTAGATCTTTCAGATATTTCAGATGGTTGACCTTTCATCAGAATTGGAGCTTGCTGAATGCTTTATATCATCTTTTCAGCATCGATAATATTTTGCTTTGGCCAACTGCTTCTGAAGAATGGTCCCGACCCAAAACATCACCTATCCATGTTCTCCCGAGATGCTGTCTGACCCGCTGAGTTGCTGCAATACTTTGTGTCTTTTTGCTATGTCATCCTTGCTCTCTAGCATGGGGCTGCACAGTACTTTTAACCATATTTATTCCTATCTGGTAGTTAGTGTGCACCTCTGTGGATTTAAGCTGTTTCACCTTTGTATGTGGATTCCTGAGCTCTCAACCCCTGTTCTGTTGCATGAAATACTAGATTTGCATTGTTTAAAGCATTCAATATGCATTTGAGGTTGATATTGCTCGTGTAAGAATCCAGTTGCGTTGAAAGAGTATAATTGAAACTGGTGAGATTGTACAGAGCCAGCAGGTAATCCTTTAAAATAATTAGCACTTTTAAAATTATCTCTCTCATTAATTTCAGTCTGGGCTTTGTTTCTGATCTCACTGTAATTCATCCAGTTTCCTTCTGTAATTCCTTTCATCAATTTTGGCTAAAAACTAGATTCACTGAATTTCAGATGGTCTCAGGTGACTGTTGTCCAGGGAACACTGAAATAGTTTTGCAGATTCTCCACGATACCGTGTGAAATAAAGCAAGCCAAGAACCAGAAATCCACACTGATTCTCCTCAATGCAGGGATTTCTGGGGTGACATGACAGGAGAGGAATTTGAAGTGTCTGGCATCATGATCTATCTCTGTCCGACAGTGACTCTGTTATAGTCTTCGCTGTATGAATCAGTTCCAGCAAACACAGCACCCAGAATAGACCATTTCGGATGCCTCTGCCCAAAAACATGAAAGACTTAGATAGAGTGGACAAATCTAGAACCAGAGGCTACAGTCTCGAATAAAAGGGCATACCTTTAGGATGGAGATGAGGAAGAAAGCATCTCATTTGAATGAGATGCATCGTGTCATTCTTCTAATAAAGATATTTATCTTTAGCCAGAGGGTGATTAATCTGTGTAATTCATTGCCACAGACCGCTGTGGAAATCAAGACATCGGGTATTTTTAAAGTGGAGGTTGATAGGTTCTTGATTAGGAAGGGAGTTGAAGGTTACGAGTCGAAGGCAAGAGAATGATCACCCACGGTTGAATGATGAAGGAGACTAGGCTGAATGGCCTAATTCTAATCTTATGTCTTATGTGGTCATAGAGTATGGAAATTGGCGCTTTGGCCCAACTTTACCATGCCAACCAGGTTTTATAACTGTGCAAGTTCCATTTGCCTGTGTTTGGGGCCTATATCCGCTAAATCTTTCCTACCCATGTATCTGTTGAAACATCATTTTAAATGTCACAATTATACCCGCCTCTGCAACTTCCTTTGGGTTTCACTGTTTCATCATCGTATACTTTTGAAAACAACATGAATATCCTGATCTGCAGCCTAGATCATGAGGCCTTGAGTTGCCACAGTTGTAAGTAATGACTTTGCAATTAAAAACACATTTCCATCTAAAAATATAATTGAGCCATGGTATTAGATCGTGCAACTTCCCACACTAAACATGCTAAAAAGAAAAGCACCCCCACTAATATTTTGTTTCTATATAAACTAATAGGGAACAGTGTTTGACAGTGAATATAACATTCTTACTGTTATGTTGTATAATCTCCTGTGCATCAAATGTCAGAGGCACTTGCCAAGAAATATGTAACAGCGGTATTGTATTAAATTCAGACCTAATTAATCCTCATCTGTTTAATTTTAGAAATTAATTTTTCATGATGTCACGTGTTTGAGGTATTCATTGTCATAGTCATACAACATGTAAACGGGCCCTCTGGCCAAGTTATTCACACCAAACAAGATGTCCCATCTACAATAGTTCCAACTACCTCCGTTGGGCCCAAATCCTTCTAAACCTTTCCTAATCCTTTTTTAAATGTCTTTACAACAACTTTGGCAGTTTGTTTCATATACCCACCACCCTCTGTGTGGGAAAAGTTGCCCCTTATGTTTCTATTAAATCTTTACCCTCTCACCTTAAACCTATTTCCTCTGGTTCTTGATTCCGTTACTCTGTGTAAACGGCTTTGTGCATTTACCCTACCTATTCCCCGCATTATTTTATACCCCTCTATATGTAGCTGTCTGTGTGGAGTTTGTATGTTGTCCATAAGACCTCCTGGGTTTCCTCTGGGTGCTCCAGTTTTCTCCCACATCTCAAATATATCTGGGTTTGTAGGTTAATTGGCTGCTGTAAATTGCCTCTAGAATCTACCCACAAATCTCCTCAATCTGTGAAAAATGTCAGCATCCAGAGGCTAATTTAACACATACTTTTGCAAATTGTATAAAAATTAAGAATTTCTGGACTGAAATTTTTAGAATAACTTCTGAAGTTATTAATACTAAATTGGATCCGGACTCAAAATTAATAATACTTGGAATATCAGAACAAAGTCTAATATTTACAACGTCAAAGAAATTTCCTAGATTATAGTATAATATTTGGGAAGAAATTAATATTAAAATTTTGGAAAGGCCCTATATCCCCCACAATTAAAATGTGGATTACGGAAATGTCGGAGACCCTACACTTGGAAAGAATCAGATTTGCCCTAATGGACAAACAAGAAGCTTTTGTTAGAATATGGTCTTCTTTCATTGATTACTTAAAAGGGTAGATCGGTTCGGCAGGGAACCCTAACTGAAATTGTTAAAGAAGGAACTGCAGATGCTGGAGAATCGAGGGTTACACAAAAAGCTGGAGAAACTCAGCGGGTGCAGCAGCAGCATCTAAGGAGCAAAGGAGATAGGCGACGTTTCGGGTCGAGACCCTTCTTCAGACAGACGTCTAACTGAAACTTGGACTCAGGATTAGATGAAAAGTTATATTTTATATTTCTTGATTTTATCTTGAATGATGTATTAATGGTAAATTGTTCCATTCTTTATGATTTCTATTTTTTTGATTTATATTTTATTCTCTGTTTCTCTTTAAAAAAAAAATTATTAGAGACAAAATGATTCATTTGATAATATTAATAATGTACGATTGTTAGACACAAAATATTACTATCATATGTGTTTGCTAATGTACTGCTTATCTACTCTAATAAAAAACATATATGTAAATTGCCTCTAGTGTGTAAGGGGTGGATGAGAGAGTGGGATAACATGGCATTAGTGTGAACTTGTGTGTAATCGAAGGTTGATGTAGACTCAGAGGGCCTGTTTCCATGCTGCATCTTTCAATCAATACAGTCACCGTCCATCCCACAAAAACTAAGCATAGCATTCCAGATGCTTTCTACTCCATCTGTACAATGTTGATCACTTAGTAAGTGATGGGAAATATCATCAGCATTGGATTTATGATATTAAAGTATTACTAAGGTAAACCATTCCCTATTCCCCTACCCAATGTTCCACCCATATCAACTGTATTCTCCCCTTCTAGATCTTTCAATTTTGAAGTTATAGATTAACTTGGCCAAGCGACTCTTTATTGATTTGGAGTTTTGCACGGATAAAACTGAAGTGCATCGAGACTTCCTTCTTGAGGGTAGTGAATCTCATGAATTTTCCCAAGGGTGGTGGAGACCGGATCATTTTTTTAAAGCGGAGATGGATAGAGATTTGAAATATCGAGGCGTTGAGGGTGATGGGGATCTGGCATGGAAGAGATTTTGTAGGCTATGAAGGTTAGCCATGGTCATATTGAATGGTAACACAGGTTTGAGGGATCTGGTGACCTCCTCTTATTTCCTTGTGCTCCTGTGTGCATCATTACCTCAAGACAGTGCAAAGTCCGGCACATTGTGAACATGACAGTTCCAACTTGAGTTATAAAGGTGGTGTACACTTTATGGATGGTATCAGCTGCTGTCACAGTTCTGTGACTGAGTTAATGTTGCAGTATAGCCAATCCCTGCCCAACAAATTAACTGGTAGAAAATAATGCTATGGCAGAGCAAAAAGCTTTGGTTTCTGGTGTCATCTTGCTCTGATTGAGGCCTGCAGACTAAGAACATCTAATAGTAACGAGGATATTTGGCTCTTGGTAAACGTTGGTGAGCAACATTAACTCTCACCAATGGAGACGATGGCGAGGGACCAGTATTGCATGTGGGGACTATAGTAATTAGCTTTGTCCCTTGTTGAATTATAGGAAATAGGAATGTGTATTGTGGAATGGATGACAGATGAGCAGTGGGACAAATCAGACCATAGTGTGTCAAGGGTGGGGTTAGCCTACCAATGTTCGCCAAACTACTCGGCAAAGTAATCTAGAAACATAAGATGAAATATAATGTTAAATTATTATTTTGGCGTAAAAGATAAAAAGCACTTTGCCGAAATGGTGAGAGATTGTAGAAATCTGAGACACAGAGACGCAGAGATATCAGTGTTCTCGTGCAAGATTTGCCAAAGATTATTGCACAAACAGAAGGTATTTAAGCAGTTGTCATTTTGTTGCTAGCGGACTGGAGGTTATACTTCCATTGTGGAGCAAGGCCATATGTGAAATAATGTGCAGAGTATTAGTCTCCTTATTTTGGTACAAGGTTTACAGAACTAACACCCAGAATGGAAATTATATACCCTGGAAACAAACAGTGGGTCTGGCAGCATCTAGGGAAAAGAGTTAACATTTTGGGGCAAATTTTCTTTATTAGAACTTTCATAAAGCTATCTGCTCCTTTCAAGTATTATGAGGAAACTTTGGATAGCGTAGGCTTGGATAGGGTTATTGATAGGGGACGATCAGCCATGATCACAATGAATGGCGGTGCTGGTCGAAGGGCCAAATGGCCTCCTCCTGCACCTATTTTCTATGTTTCTATGATAGCCTGTATTGGTGAGCTTTCTTTGTGAGGCCACACCTGGAGTATTGGATACAATCTTTGTCTCCTCATCTAAGGAAGGTTATACTCATTTAGGAATTAACCTTCTCTGTAAAATGTTAAGATTTATTTCTGTACTCATCATTTATATTTGCCCCCTTACCTCTTGTTCAATGTCATATTTAATTTTGTAATGCTCGAGTTAAAATGCCTTTTTCTCTTTTATCACATTGCAGATGATTTATTAGTGACAAAGCACATGTCATTCAAATAAAAGGAATGATTTTCCATAATCAGATCATTAAGATATGACGCTTGAAAGACATTCAACCACGGAAAGTGGTGCTATGTAAAATGACAAAGCTGCCTCCAAGTCTTGGATAGGAAGGAACTGCAGGTGCTGGTTTACACCAAAGAAAGACACAAAGTGCTGGATTTAACTGAAAGTAGACACAAAAGTGCTAGAATAATCTGATGACGGGTCTCAACCTGAAGCATCACTTATTCTTTCTCTCCAGAGATGCTGCCTGACCCGCTGAGTTACTCCAGCACTTTGTGTCTATCTTCCAAGTCATGGGACAGAGTTATGGTGAAAGGGTTGGGTTGGTAGTTGCCCGAGAAATAATACAATAGAGAGATCAGATGGGTAAAGAGGATTTTGAAATAGGAAATTGAAAATGGCCTTTCATCGGGTGCCATCTTGTTTCTGGGAGTTGGATGAGATGCAAGAATGCTCCGGAAACATTTCAATCACTCTCGCTTCACCAAGCAATTCAGACCGTCCAGTTACCTTCACGCACTACCTTTCAATTTAAACGTCATTTGTCCTGGCACAAAAAGCTCAAACTCAATCTCATGAGTCACAAAAACTCAAACATCAATCTCACGAGTCGCGTATAAACCTTTGTTATTTTTTTAAGTTGAATCAAGAGTGTTTAATTGACGTATTTACTGGAAATTGAACAATAAAGGTGATGACAACATTTTGGTGAGAGTGACCATTTTGTTAAGTAAGGGATATGAAGGCAGATAAATGGAATGGAGATGCTCATCGTGGTTAATCTATATTCAGTAGCGAGCGGTGCCTTTGGAGCAGAATGTGCAACAGGCCTGTTGGCTTTTGACCTGGACTAAAGCATAAAATACTTGCTTTCCTCAATATCGCTCCCTTCCTCCCTGCCCTGATGCTTGCTCGCACACTTTCACTTGAGGTGTTTCTGGTAGTTGAGCTTCCAGCTCAGTTATCATACATATTGGGCCAGGATTAAGTTATGATATCCAGATTGCACTGGCTAGATTTTAATAACTGTGTAACTTGTTTTCTCAGATTTATCGTCATGGTGACCGATCTCCTTCGCAAATATATCCGACAGATCCATATACTGAGAAGGACTGGCCCCAAGGCTTGGCTCAGCTCACCCAGGTCAGATCTAGCTCTCTCTATCCATCCCTCGCAACCTTCTGTCCTTGAGCCTCTTATCTTCCCTCATGCCTCTCCCCTATCACTCATCTCGCCCCTTTGCTGTCTTGCCCTCTCTCTATCACTCTGTCCTGACTGCCCGTTGATCCCTTATCCCTATTTTCTCACTTTCCTTTAGATTCCCTGGTTTCCATTGTCACCTTTGAGATCATTTTCAGAGTTGTGGCCAGCTATGGTTGCAAATGAGTATTTGTGACCCAAGTACCCACTCCTTTTGAAACCCAAGTCCTCCACCCGTCAAATTATTTCCATCCTCTCAGGAATATGCTGACACATGCAGTTGCCTTGTAAAATTGTCACCACACTGTGTGCCGGGCCGTGCCGAAGTGCCAATTCCCTTCGTGTGGGAATAAGCAGGAAAAACGCACTCTACGTACACTATCACCAATGTCTGAGCAGGTGTGACTGTAAAGCACTCACCGTTTACTCAAATAAAGGTTTAGAAAGAGCGGATGTGGAGAGAATGTTTCCACTAGTGGGAGAATCTAGGACCTGAGGGCGCAACCTCAGAATAAAAGGACCTACCTTTAGAATGGAGATGAGGTGGATTTCTTTAGACAATGGGTGGGTAATCTGTGGACTTCATTGTCACAGACGGCTGTGGAGGCCAAGTCATTGGGTATCTTTAAAGCAGAGATTGCTAGGTTCTTGATTAGTAAGGGCGTCAAAGGTTGCGGTGAGAAGGCAGGAGAATGGGGATGAGACGGAAAAATAGATAATTCCTGATTGAACGGTGGAGCAGATTCCAGGGACTGAATGGCCTAATTCTGTTCCTATGGGTTACTCTGGCTTCCCAATGACCTCGTTGGCCATGAATAATTACATATTTCTCAAAACTGGGGTGGAACCGAGATGTTAACAATGAGGATCTCAGTGGGTCGAGCGGCATCTGAGGGTGATGGAGCGGGGGAGGGAAGAAATGGTTGAACTTTCAGGTCAAAACCTTGCTTCAGGGCCAAACTATCAGTGGAATGTATTGAACTGTATTTTGGTGTCAGATTTTCTGGTGATGGGCAGGATTTTGCTGTTGTGATTGTGTTTCTCTTTTCACTGCTCCCTATACTCCGCGAATGGCTGGGTCTTCTGCTACTGTTCCCTAGGTTGGAATGAGACAACAATACGCACTGGGCCAGTATCTTCGACATCGCTACAATCACTTCCTCAACTCCACTTATGATCGGAACGAGGTGAGCAGCTGATTGAAAGGGCTGTGTAATCTATAGGGCTGAGAAGATCGTTTCTAGGAGAAGATGAACTGTGTGGGGCTGGGGAAAGGAATCTGGGGGTGGGGTTTGCTGCTGATGGGATAGTATGGGAAAGGAGAAATAGGAGTAAAGGGCTGGAGCCAGGGTGGGACAAAAGAGAAGATGCATGATATTGGGCTTGAAACAGAGGAGAGAGGGAATCGGGGACTGTGCATCTTGAGATAAGGGGCAAGAGAATGGTTGGAGTTGGGTGTGATGGTGTGGGTGAAGCACTACGAGCTACTTGAGCTCCGGTATGGAAGATTAATTTAGGGCTGGACATGTGGGCTGCGGAAGTGGGATCGGTGGTGGGATTGGGCTGGGTTGTTTGCGGACCCAGGGTGGTCGGGAATGTCAGCGGCCGGCGTGGTCGGGTAAGGTGGGTAAGTGATTCACCAAGCCGAGGAGGTGGGTTGGTTGGGTGAGGAGGTGGATGAGGGGCTGGAGTGATAGGATCAGTGAGGCTAGGAGCTGGGGAGGCCTATAATTTCATAATGGCATAATCCCTCCAGGCTTGAGCCCATCCCTTCTTAATTCCATTGCTTGTACAACGCTATCCACCCATATTTGTCTCAGTTCCCTTGAAAGGCTTTGGTATGGGCGAGGTAGTGCGCGATTAGGCACGGTACTGTTTCCCACATCGGAAAACTGCTGGCTACTGAATGCATGTCCGGTGTGTATTGGTGTGACTTTTCTCTCCATAGATTTATGTTCAAAGCACAGATATTGACCGGACTCTGATGAGTGCTGAAGTGAATCTTGCCGGTCTGTACCCTCCGCAAGGACAGCAGGTCTTCCATTCTGACTTGAAATGGCAACCAATTCCTGTGCATACTACGCCTGTGAAAGATGAGAAGGCAAGTATCCTTGGGAGAACAGTGGGGAAAGGTTCATGTGGTCGAATCACTTAGTGGGATAATATGATGGTACAGTCTCAGATTGCTGTTGCTATATCCCATGGTGATGGAAGGTGTGTATGCTATTCCATGCCAGGATTCTTGCTCTTGTATCGCTCATTGGGGCAGTGCGAGTATGTTATCCTTTAGGGCAGTGTTTGCTCATCCTTCCTTTAATTTAATTTATTTTTGCACGTGTTGAGTCCTTACCATTTTCATCTAATAAATTCTAGAAGTAATGTGCGTTCTTGGTTTCAGTTTCTCAAGTTCCCGCGAAAAAACTGTCCCCGCTATCAACAGCTGCAGGAGGAGACGATGAAGAGCAGAGTAGTTCAAGAAAAAATCCATGAAAATAAGGCAAGTGTCAAGGGTTGAGTGATTAACATATTAGCATCTAATGCAAGTATCGGTGCAGATTTGGTGTGTGATACTGCTTAATTAAATAATTTGAGCATATAATGCATTTCACCCCCTTGGTACGTACAGCCAATTAAATATTTTTGAGATAACGCAGGAATGTAGAAATACTTGGCTCATGCATTGCTGTAGAGGTGCAGTCACCTTCTGCCCCTGTGCCACTGACGTTTGTTGTTTGCTGGCTTATTCAAGCACATGCAAGGATGTTGCTCAGATGCAGAACTGCGGGATGACTTATGTAAATATCGCAGCTCAGCCATTATTGTACCCTGAATAGTTAAATGTGAACTACATCATCCAGTTCTAAGGTTCCACGTCATAGATGAGTATTTTCTTGACCAACATGCTGTCATATTTATCATCTATTGAAACTAACCATATTTAAACATTAAATGTTGAATCATGCAACATCCCTTCTAAAGTCAAATGTTATTCACAGCCACATTTACCCTGATGCCCATCTGAATTCACAACCTTTCACCTCTCTGCATTCCATCCGAGGTTAATTGTTTAGCAATAAGCTCTTGGTTTCCTTTATCTTATGTACATCTGATAACTACTCCATCCTTCCTGGGGCCTACAGGATAATTAAGCCTGCCTTATAAATACTTATCTGTATTGGCATGGATGTCATTTTAAAGATTGCTGTAATCCTATGATGTTGTTACATCTGAGAGAAGATTTCTGTGGATTCTTTGTTATTATTTGACTCCCACTTTGTTTGACTTGTTTTATAGGACAAGGGTATTTGCTTTCTTACATATTTTACCAGCTGCGTCAGCATCCTAAGAACCACAAAATATATTCTCCAAATATACCCTAATCCTTCAGGCATTGGATGGAGTCCCTGTTTCACAGACGATCTTTCCAAACTGGGAAAACCCTACTGGGAGAGAAGAGTTGCAATGAAGGGGAGATAGGGTAGAGAGACGGAAAGAGAAGCTTAGTGACTGGGTAGGGATCAGGTCGGATTGAATGCTGAGAGTGGTAATGAAGTCACGTGTAGGAGGAAGGAAAGAGCTGGAGAAGAATAAATGGAAAGTGTGGGGAAGTGGACCAAGGTCGAGCCCAGTGAGCATGCAGGACGTGTCACTGCCAAATTGCACTCTGCAAAATTCCAACTCGCTGCAAAATCCAAACCGCAAACAACAAAAGAACAAAATGGGCAAGCAATCTGTTTTAGGTGATGGTTAGTTGCATGTGTAATATTAGCCATGGCACCAGCCATGGCACCAACTTTGCTCCTTGTAATTGAGTGCTTTCACAGAGTCTGCCACACGTGAACTGTTTAACACCAGCACCAAAACGGCAGTGCTCTTTCAGTACTGGACTATCAGCCTTTATTATGTTCACATTTTTGAGAGATATAAATACATAATTTATTGGTTTTTCAGGAGAATCTTGGCATTGAACTACAAGTGATACTTGAGGCTCTGCTTGCCCTTTGATATATAAATACCATACCCTCTCTACTCCATTACGAACTCAGTGTCAAATATTTTTACATTCTGGAGGCAAGGGGAAGCAATTCCTCATGTTTTTGTTTGTTCCATGAGGCAGAGATACGACATTGCTCATTTCGGAGCGCCCCAATTTCTGTCAGATTATTTTCACATGCCCAGGAACGTAGATGAACGTGGTAACAGATGCGTTCATCTGCAGATGGTGTATCATCCTAATTGTATTACTTGCCTGCACAGCATTAGCGTTTTCTTCAATAGGCTGCTATGTGTCACCGTTTAAACTTTGACATACACAAACTGCCTAACTTTTTAAAAATAACTCCGTTTATAGTGTGGTCATGGACCATTTGTGCAAAGAGAACATGGTCAACTTCTCACATTGATGACCTTTCATTAGATCTGGTATTGGAGCAGTTGAGATAAAGCTGTGTAGCACAGAAATAGGTCCTTTCAACCACCTTGTCCATGCGGACCAAGTTGGCATTATGGACTAGTCCCATTTGTCTACATTTGGCATAAATCGCTCTTAAAAAACGTCCTACCAATATATTTGTCCCATTTATATACATGCACATATATATATTTCATACATCTATATATCAGTTCTGATTGCTTCTAACATTTTCTATTTTAGTATAATTCTTGCTGTACTATAACAGTTGCCTCTTTAGAAAGTCTATTTGCACAACATGACCACACCACCAGAAAATCAAAAATCAATTAATATTGATTTCTCTAACCTTGTAACCCTTACGCCCCCTCGCCCTCGCCCTCGCCCTCGCCCTCCCCCCCTCGCCCTCCCCCTCCCCCCCTTCCCCCCCCCCCCCCTGCCCTCCCTCTCCCGGTCTTGTTGAGCCTCATTGCCATTCTTACCTAGGCCAAACTACTCCAAACGTGGTTTATCCCAAGTCCTATAAGGTTGTATCCTGATCCTTATACACAATGCCCCAACTTATGAAGGCGAGCATACCATGTGCTGCCTTTACCACTCTATCTATTTGTGTTGCCATTCTCAGAGAATGATGGAATTGGACCCCAAGATCCCTTTGTACATCAATGCTGTTAAGGCTCTCACCATTATCTGAAAATGTTACCCTTGCATTCAACCTCCCATAGTGCAACACCTCTCACTTCCTCGGGTTAAACTCCATCTGCCATTTCTCAGCCCTTTCTCTGTCACTTCTCCATCTGATGGGTGACCCCTGTCTGTGATGTCCCTCTTGGGGAGAGGGTTATAATGTTGATCCTCTTGTGGATGTTTCGCTCCAGTGGAATCGCGTGTTATGGTCACCTGTCTAAGACCCTCCCTCTATCTTTTGGCAATGAATCAATGCGCTTTCTGAAATATTGTTCACCGTTTGGCCTTCTAGGATTTTCTGGATATGGTATCAAATATGACCCAGATGAAGGTGACCATAGATAATGAATGGAGAGTTTATGACACCCTATTTTGTGAGGTACGTATTGTGTTCATTTATGTGGGACCGACCTCTTGCTATTGTTCGTCTAACCAGCGTGCAAATATATAATATGTTTCCCGTGAGCTAATGAAACCTGTCCCTTTATAATAGTATCACGGGCACGCTGCTCAGAGCTGTCAGCAGAACTTTGCCCAGTTTTGTTTACCCAAGGACATGCTTTTCTAGATTTTGCTATTGAGCAGCACTAACTAATCTGCATCCTGCTGCTGAGCTGGCCTGACACCACACCTTTGACCTTGAGCAGTATTAGCCAATCTGCATTCAAATGCCCATCTTGTTCAACCTCCCTTTCTTCTCACGATTATTTACTTCCATTTCACCGCTGAATCCATTCGACTGCTCATTTGTCCTTTTGCTTTGATAGCTTTTGAAATAGTAGGCTGCTGTTAGTTTTCAAATCATTCGCCATCAAAACCTGATCTGCATTGCACTTAATCCAGTAAACTTGTATTTCAATCCTACCTTGGCAGAAAACTCACAATTTAACCTTGCCTTCCTGGGCAACACAAGAAGTGATCGCTCGTCTGGGAGAACTGAATGAATTTGGCATGGAAATCCTTTTCCGACTCCACAAAACGGCAGATAAATCTCGGCTGCAAGGGGGTGAGTGAGTGCCGGGTGTAGGGTAAAGTGGATGCAGTTACAAGCTGGACCTTACCTACCCTGTTTCTGGAATTACCTGGTATTTCCCCCCTTGCCTCTGCCATCTGTCAAGCCAGCTGAAACAGCATTTGTGTCGGTGAAATCAGCTGCTGGGAAGCACAAAGTGTTCAGAGTTGAAACCGCTTCTGATTGCCTTTTCTATAAATCAGGAAGATAAGGGCTTTTGCACCTCGCCCTGTTGCCCTCCCCTGCACAAGTTACTCTTTACCTTTTCTCAAACCTCGGTGATGCTGTATTGAGTTTCTGAATTTTCAAAATAAAATTGGGACTGAATTAAGTTATAGAGCCATACAGCATGGAAACTGTGTTCTTTCAGCCCACTGATGCCATCCAAGATGATCTATCTCAGCTAGTCTCATTTGGCTGTATGTTCCCAAGCCCCTGAAACTTTCCTATCCATGTGCTTGTCCAAATGTCTTTTAAATGTAGATATTGTACCTGCCTCGACTACTTCCTCTGGCAGTTTGGTCAACACACCCGCCACCCTCTGTATGGAAACAGTTGCCCCTCAAATTCCTATTAAATCATTCTCCACTCGCTCTAAAACTATGCCCTCTAGATTCTAGTTCCTACCCAGGGAAATAGACTCTGTTTTAATATTCCCTTCTTGATTTTATACAGCTCTGTAAGATCACCCCTCTGGCTCCTGTACTGAGGAATAAGGTTCTAGCCTATCCATCCTCTCCACATTGCTCAGGCCCTCGTCCTGGCAACATTCTCATAAATCATATCTGCACCCATTCCAGTTAATGGTATCTTTCCTATAGCAGGTAACCAAAAATGAACACAATACTCCAAATGTGGCCTCATCAATGCCTTGTACAACTGTAGCAGAACTACCCGATTTCTATTCTCCGTTCTCTGATTGAAGAACACCAATGTGCCAAAAGCCAACTTCACACCCGATCTACCTGTGGGACTACAGCCATGTACTTGTATTCCTGGATCCCTGTTCTCGACAAACTCCCCAGAGCCCAGAATAGAGGCACATTTCTAATGCGTCAACCTGGATTCCACATGGTCAGTGTGGAATTTGGGTCTCTCGTTGAATACAATTCTAAAGGAAAGAATTGAGAAGAAAATAAAACAAACTTAAAACACAGATAAGACTAAACCAAACTGCATCTCTCTGTTGAAACCTTTAGGTAACTAGACGAAAACAAAGAATAAACAGTTAATTTTCACATTGAAAGCTTCCAAAGAATAAATGATGAATGGGTTGGAGCACCCTTGCAAAACCTCTTAAAGAGACGCTACCTCTTAAGGCACATGAGATACTCCAAATATATTTAACATAGAGCAGAATCATTCAGTCACATCTGGACTGTAGGATTAATTCAACATTCTCCCAGAACCAATCTAACAAAACAATTTAACATTCTTTGCACTCACTTACTTCATGCGTTTTCACTTTTCACACAAATCAAAATTAACTCGCAGGTTGCCATACCTCATGCAATGTGCTGAATATCAAAGATACCACCACACTTAAAGCAATATCATTTTCACTCAAAAAAAGAGTAAAACACACATAGGCACCTCGAGGAAATAATTCATATCCTTTAGGTTTTGACATGGCAGAATGCTGGAAGACATTGTTCAAACTCATACATTTAAACATCCCCATGTCAACTCATACTCTATCAATTCCCATTAACAGTTCAAAATGGTGAGGTATCCTGCTTGTTATCAGAGCCACCTTCTTAACCTAGCATAGGCACAAAGTGCTGGAGTAACTCAGCGGGACAGGCAGCATCTCTGGAGAGAAGGAATGGGTGACGTTTCGGGTCGAGACCCTTCACCACGTTTTCTTTTATCCTCTACTTTGTTCTTTTGGTGCCACAACTTACGGTTATCTGCCAACAAGAAGGAAACTACTCCTCTCACTATGGGTGATAAAATTAAACATACTCAACCGAATAGGAGCCACATTGTTGATGGCTGTTCTGTGCAGTATTATGACTACCCCAATTCTAGGAGGATTATGTTTAACTTGTATCCCAAGTCACAAAGTCTCAAGTCCCAAGTCCCATCTCGTAGAACAATGTCTCACAGGTTTATTGAGCAAATCGGTTTATTCAAGGGAAACACTCTGAGAGAACCCAAAGTGCCTCAAAGATTCACAGCACCTACAGCATTTTTATATTCTCACCACCCAATGCTTACATGTGGATCATATATTTTGAAATAATTTATCATTGATTAATTCCTGTAACCTTTCATCTTTGTCTTGCTCCAGTTATCTTTAACCTTATGTTTCCTGATATTTAGAAAAACACTAACATTTGTCTAACAAATGGGTGCAATGAAAGTCACTCATCATTGATCAATTTTATTGCTCTCGGTTTAGTGTACAACCTCCAATGTTTATTTTTACTAAAGTAGCTATGCTGTGGCGCCTAACCACCATGATAAATCTATTTATCACTAACGTCCTCGCTAACATCCTTAAGGTCCCTATGTTGGCCATGTTTCGCCATTGTGCTTCCCCAGTATGTGAGATCTTGGGTTAAACAGATTACAAATACTCATATTCCTTCTAATTTTCAAAATTTCCTATGTTAGAAGAATGAGAAAAGGAGATATAGCTGGAACACACAACTGAAAAGGTGCTAGATCTCAGATCTGGAAATGCATGTGTGAATTGTTTGTTGAAAGTCGGGAGACAAATTCTGCAAGTGGTTAAAAAGATCATACGAGTTTCTGGGCTTCACAAATGGAGGCACAAAGTGCAAGAGCAAGGAGTCGAGATGATGATTATTTGTAAAACGCCACTTCAGTTACAATAGGAGTACTGGGCCTGGCACAGCTACAAGAGTATCTGCAAGATGTAGTTAAAATCATGTGGAATCTAGACAGAACGGAAATGTTCCCATTGGTGGAAGGATCAAAAGTTAGTGGACATACAACAGAAGTGATTGGCAGCAAACAACATGTCATGAAGAAGTTTAAGTAATGAGTGCTTAAATGCACCAGCATGAGGGAATGGGAACAGAGCCAGTATTCATTAGACAGCTTGTTAAGTGTCTGAAAGGAGATAATTTTCAGGGCATGGGAGAGTGGACAGGGGAAGTGTACAAGTTGGATTGTTATCATGCAGAGCCAGTATGGGCTGAAGGGCCAAATGGTTTGCTTCCGTGTTGTAACCATTCTGCCCTGGTGATTTGACTGAGATGAGCTGCAAACTACATGGTGTCCCCTAGGGCTGCCTATTTCAACCTGAGCACAGCCTGACAGTCGTTGGTTGAGCTCATCACAGCTCACACGTATCGTTTTCCTCTTACCGAGTCCGATACCACTGGACAATCGCCCATCTTCCACAAATTCCATCTGATCGAGAATCTTAACTTACTAAGAAATGTTAGCCCATTAGCCCTGTACATGCTGGCTATTCTGGGACCCAGTAAGTATACATGTGGATTTAAAATTCTCAAACTAGTACACAGAGTTCTCTATGACCTCTCCCCTCCCCGTCTATGCATTCTCCTCCATGACATTTCTGGCCTCGTGCACATAGACACCAGATTTCAACTGGTCCATCACAGGGTGTCTAGTCTTCAACTTTTAAATCCCAGCTCTGAAATTCTGTTGCAGGATCTGTCACCTTTTGTGAACGAAGGAACTGCAGATGCTGGTTTATACTGAAGATAGATACAAAATGCTTGCCTAACTCAGCAGGATAGGCAGCATCTGAGACTGAAAGTCTCAGACTGAAGAAAGGTTTGGACCTGAAACGTCAACCATTCCTTTTCTCCAGTGATGCTGCCTGACCCACTGAGTTAATCCAGCATTTTGTACCTGGCCCCTTTCAATGCTCCCACTCAAAAAAAGAATGCTGCCATGGGAAAATCTGCCAGGAGAAGGGGAAATGTAATCATGGATACCTCTGCCATCATGGTTCTCAGTTGATTTTTAAAGCTACAGTGGACTCCTGTATTATGCCGGTTCAGGTAACAGGAAGTCACACTTATTGAATTCTCAAATCACTACAAAAAAAATTGAGATAAAGACCAAATTTCACTTTTACAGAATTTGTGAGGGAACAAAACTAAATCCAATGTGAATGAAACAACAAATTTGTCAATTGTTGTCAAGAGTTCACATTTGTGTAAAGCTGCAATGCAGATGGTTTTCTTGAAACGCAACTGCTCTGTAACATGATGGGGGCGTGCAGGATTTAGACTAATCCTACTCTCCAGATTTCAATCCATGGTGTTTGGACGTTATGGCACATCCAATGAAAATTGGAAACCTGCAGATAATGGGAATCTGACACTAAAGCAGAAAGTGGTGGAAAAGAGAAGACTAGTTTGTTTTCAGTTGGGGAGGGATGGGTAGAGAGAGGGGCATATCACAGATAGGGTGAGACCAATTGAGTTGCTTAGAATTTTAGAATCCAATTATAAGTTCACTGTTGTTAATAGTAAAGCTGTATAATATTGCCATCACAGCGGACGAAACTAATGGAAAAATAAAAACGGAGCCAAAATGACAATGTCAATGACGATGGCCAGTTCTGAAGTGTGCAGATTGGAAAAACTCAGCAACTTAAAGTTGGAGGATTTGATATCGAATCCAGATGAAAGATGAGGTCTTCCTAGATGTGGGTTGGGTCTGATGGTAATAGTGCAACTGACCAGAGACAGACAAGTCAGATGGGAATTAAAGTGACATGTAACCCGAAGTTTGGGTAACTCCTACAGACTGAAATGCTTGTTCATATTTTTCATTCAAGTGAGATTCAGTGTTGTGTTTCATCTGCCTGTTCCTGGAGTGTCTGCTTGTTCTTTAACCACTCCTACACTGAGCTGCCTGCGGTGTGCGATGTGTCATTGTACAGATTCAATGATTATATGTCCCCTAGCCTTAAAGTTACCGTAGAGCTCTAAGTTGACTCCAGCTGCTTTTGCCCTCCATCTGATGTTTTATTCTTGTTCCAGGTTTGCTCGTCAAACAAATCCTGCAAAATATTAATCAAGCAATAAAGGAGTCTGCTCCTGCTCCACGTCGTAAATTAATCATGTACTCATCGGTGAGTCATTCTACATTGTTCTGTTCACTGGGTGTAGGGCAGAATGAATTAAGTGTAAGCAGTTGAAAGTTTGGAATGCACTTTACATCCCCAAGGAAATGCTGATTGGATAACGTCCAAAGCTTCCATCCCAGCACAGCGGGTATTTGATGCCCAGTGCTGTGATATGGTAGTGTTGTGTGGTATCTCCATTTGATACTGATGATTTATTGTAGTCTGTGTTGAGACTACTTTCAAAGGTCTAATGATGTTTGAAGAAAGGGTCTTGACCCGAAACGTCACCCACCAGAGATCGCTGAGGTACTCCAGCATTTTGTGTCTACATTCGATTTAAACCAGCATCGCAGTTCTTTCCTACACATGATGTTTCGGATATCAATCCTTATTTGATTCCTGGCAAAGAAAACTATCTTCATAAGCACATTTTCTAGTAGTAATGGATCAATTCATCATACGTGGTGGGGATGTGGGCTGTCAAGGTGCTGGGTGATAATGCTGGGAAAAGGGGATTGTTCAGGAACTGTTTTTTCCTCAATATTGATGGCAAGTTCCTGGTGCTTTTATGCATCTTTACATGCATCCTGAAACCGCCAACTCCCAGCACTGTTGGAGCACCTTCACCAAAATGACTGCGCTGGTTCAAGATGTTGAAGGACCATTCTGGATGGGCAATAGATGGTGACCTTGCCAGCAAATCCTTCATCGCAGAACATCTAGGAGGTGCCAGTGGTCTGAACCTGGGTCTTCTAAAGAACCAGTACTTTTATGTGTAAGAAGGAACTACAGATGCTGGTTTAAACACATCTGGAAGATAGACTGGAAAACATCTGGAAGATAGACACAAAAGGCTGGAGTAGCTCAGTGGAACAGGCAGCAAATCTGGAGGGAAGGAATGGGTGACATTTCGGATCTTCTTCTTCTTCTTGCGTATGGTGTGCACAGCCTAAAGTTGTAGGACAACTTGTTCTATTTGATCTTATTTGGTTGATTGCATTTGTCGAAACAGGGTGGACCACGTGAAGGTTGCAATCTCCCACCCCCACATTTCGGGTCGAGACCCTTCTTCAGACTGGTTAGGTATAAGTAGCAATGTTACAAAATTTTGAGATTTTAAAAATCAAGTCTGCCATTTATCCCATCAACTAAAGCATAAAAAGAAGTTTAATTTGACACCTAATTCACTTTCATATCTTCAGTATTAAGAAAGTTATGACCATTTTCATACTCGGAAATTAGCATCTTGTTCCCCATTGCCTTTCAATTGGCTTAACTCAAAAGCTGTGATCTAGAACAGTTAAAAGCCCATAACTTTCTTAAAAATTAAGAGAACTCAATGAAATTTTCAGTTATTATAGATTGAAGCATTCTGAAACAAATATGAAACAATCTTACTTGGATGACCTGAAATTAAAGCATAGAATTAGTTAGTTATCTAATTGTAGCTAATTACAAAATTCAATGAGTAGATCTAAACATCTATCCATTTCTTAAGAAAAGATCAACTTTTTTTAAATTGCCTAAGTGTCCAAATAACATTCACACAATAATCCACAATATAACATAATTTTTAAATCTAATTTTCATGAATTTCTAGGCTAAATGGAAGAAATTTAGTGTTTAATGCCTGTAAATTAATGGCCATTTAAATCAATTAGCGAGTGGGTTTTAGTGGAATGCGGTGGAATGCGGTGGATTGGAACGTTGCGGTTTGTGGTGAAGTCGGGAGGAAAAATACTGTTGATTCATACATATTATTGGACCCCATTTCGCAACTTGAAAATGTGATTAAAGCCTCCCTAAAAAACAACTTTTAATATAAAAATAAACTGTGTACCTTTTTTCCTCCCCTACGCAAAATCCTTCCCGTTGTCGGCGCTCACGGCTTTTGAAGGTGATTTTTAAATGACTCTAGTTAATAAATAATCTAGCGTAATTTAAAAATACCTTCATGAATGAAATGTCGGAGCGATTTTTCTTCCGCAACGAAATCGCCAGACATGGATCGATTTTCCCAGTCTGCAGAAAAACGGCACTTTAAGCCCGTCCCCCTCTGAAAGGCGCCAAAGTCACGCACACGGGGAGTGGCAGAACTGCAGCGCTGCTCAAGGTAAGTTTTGTAACATACCTAGTATAAGGCAAACGAGAGATATAGACGGTGATGTGGAGAGATAAAGAATAATGAATGAAAGATATGCAAAAAAGTAACAATGATAAAGGAAACAGTTGAGGGTGAAAATGAGAATCTAGTGCGACTTGGGTGGGGGAGGGATAGAGAGAGAGAGAGAGAGAGAGAGAGAGAGAGAGAAAGAGGGGGATTGCAAGGACTACCTGAAGTGAGAGAAATCAATATTCATACCACTGGGCTGTAAGCTGCCCAAGTAAAATATGAGATGCTGTTCCTCCAATTTGTGTTTAGCCTCACTCTGACAGTGGAGGAGGCTGCGGACGGAAAGGTTTGTGCAGGAATGGGAAAGAGAACTAAGTGTCCAGCAACCGGGAGATCAGGTTGGTTCAGGCGGGCTGAGCGAAGGTATTCCTGAAACGATCGCCCAGTCTGCATTTGGTCTCACCGATGTATAAGAGTCCACATCTTGAACAACGGATACAGTAGATGAGGTGGAGGAGGTGCAAGTGAACCTCTGCCTAACATAAAAGGACTGTTGGGGTCCCTGGACAAAGTCGAGTGAGGAGGTATAGAGACAGGTGTTGCATCTTCTGTGGTTGCAGGGGAATGTACCTGGGGAGGGGGTGGTTTGGGTGGGAAGGGATGAGTTAACCAGGGAGTTGCGGAGGGAACGGTCTCTGCGGAAGGTGGAAAGGGTGTGGTTAGAGGTGGCGGAAATTTAGATCCCGTTGGAGGTGGCGGAAATTTAGGAGAATTATGTGTAGTCGACGGCTGATGGTGGGAAGGTAAGAACTAGGAGGGGGGGGGATTCTGTCTCTGTTGCGACTCGGGGCAGGGGGAGCAGAGGCAGAGCTGCAGGGTACCGAGGAGACACGAGTGAGGGCCTCATCTATGATGGGAGAGGGGAACCCCCTTTCCCTAAAGAATGAGGACATCTCGGATGTTCTGGTATCTGAACACCTCATCTTGGGCGCAGGTGCGGCGTAGACAGAGGAATTGGGAGTAGGGGATAGAGTCTTTGCAGGACGCAGGGTGGGAGGAAGAGATAGTTGTGGGAGTCAGTGGGTTTGTAATAGATGTCAGTCAATAGCCTATTTCCTGTGATGGAGACTGTGACATCAAGAAAGGGGAGGAGGTGTCGGAGATGGTCCAAGTAAATTTGAGTGCAGGATGGAAATTGGTGGTGAAGTTGATGACTTCTGCATGGGTGCAGGTGGTAGCACCGATGCAGTTATCAATGTAACAAAGATGGAGTCCGGGGATAGGGCCAGTGTACGCCTAGAATAGGGATTGTTCAACGTACCCTACAAAGAGACAGGCATAGCTGGGGCCCATGCGCGTGCCCATAGCTACGCCTTGGACTTGGAGGAAGTGGGAGGAGTCAAATGATGTTGTTGAGGGGGAGGACAACTCCGCTGGGCGAAGTAGAGTGTTAGTAGAGGGAAATTGGATGGTTCTGCGGTCGAGGAAGAAACTGAGGGCTTTAATGCCTCCCTGGTTGGGGTGGAGGTGTAGAGTGAGTGAACGTCCATAGTAAAGATGAGGGAGTGGGGGCTCGGAGAGCGGCAGTTATTAAAGAGACGAAGGGCATGTGAGGTATCTTGGACATAGGTCAGAAAAGATTGGACCGGGGGGGATAGGATGGAGTCGAGGCACATGGAAATGATTACTGTGGGACAGGAGCAGGCAGAAACAATAGGTCTGCCAGGGTATTGTGTTTGTGGATTTTGGGGAGAAGGTAAAACCGGGCTGTGTGGGGCTGGGAAATGATAGGGTTGGAGGCTGTGGAAGGCAGACAGCCAGAAGTGATGAAATCAGTAATGTTGCTTGAGATCAAGGCCTGGCACTCGCCTGTGGGATCATGGTCCAAGGATAAGTAAGAGGAGGTGTCAGAGTTGTCTCCTGGCCTCCGCTCGGTAGAGGTCAGCGCGCCAGACCTCCCTTGTCAGTGGGTTTGATTATAACGTCGGGGTTGCTGCAGAGTGAGCGGATGTCTGTACATTCAGAGGGGGTGAGGTTGGAGTAGAAAAATTCCCCTCCCCCCCCCCACCCAAGTCGCACTAGCTTCTCATTTTCATCCTACAAACAGCTAACAGTGGCCTGTTTCCTTCATCATCGTTACTTTTTTGCATATCTTTCATTCATGTTCTTTATCTCTCCACATCACCGTTGTGGCCGGAGTCAATACTCGAGCGGTGTGGCCTTTCCTCTCCATCTAAACTCACTAGGTTGATTGGGAAATGTATTACCCCATTGTATAGTAAATAAGGGAAATAAAGTGAAATCACCGTTTATTTTGGATATTTTTAGGAATAGCATTGAGTAGTCTGGAAATGTTGATTGTACGGCAGAGCCCACTATGAGGACACCAATATTGTCTTGTCAGAAGCGATGGACGAGCCGTCTGGTACCCAGGCTAATGATTACTCTTTAGCCAACCCTCCCAAAACTATATTTTCCTCACTGTTGTGTGTACATTGCACTGCGTTTCCCTGGCACCTGAGCACAATGTCACCTACAATGAGAATGTGTTATTTTCCTTTGAAACATTGGGATACCCTGGGTAGGGTGGGCTTGTTCACTTGGATTGCACATAGTATTTCTTTTGAGGGTCGCATCCCTGTATTTGGGGCTTGGAATCCATCCATTGTTCCGACTGATCTGACTGATGTCTAGCTTGAGATACCCTGGCAGATTTCCCTGGAGGAAGGGCATAGGTGGAGGCAGGGTTGGATCATGGCAGGGTTGGTCTTGTTGCACCCATCCCTTTGAGTGGCAAAATGGTGCAGCTAGTAGATAGGCCGCCTCCGTTCCACCGACCCAGGTTCAATCCTGACCTCTAGTGCTGTCAGCGTGACCCACCTGGGTTACCCCGGCTCCTCGATGTCCTCCCACATCCAAAGCTACATACTGGGAAGTTGGTTAGTCATTGGAAATTGCACCTTGTGGACGTGGGTGGCAGGAGAACTGATTGTGAGGGGGATGAATAGGGTGGGAGAGGAGGAAGAGGAGGAGGAGGAGAGTTCCCATAGTTGATAGGTATGTGAGAGGCAATAGGTTACTGCAAAGTGGGTAATGGGGGAATGGATCTGTTGGGAAGGGGGCAAGAAAGTAATTGGGGAAATGTGGCTGGTGGAAGTGCAGCTAGTGGAAGTGGGGCTGGTGGCAATGCACTGAGTATTGGGATAGACTCAATGGGCCAAATGTCCGACCAATGTAATGAGGATAATATGGGAATAAGTTGCACCAACTTACTATCTAACTTCAGATTCCCCGGCTGATGGAAAGTGACCGTGTGAGGTATTGGGCACATTGGAAGGAGTACAGTTTCTAAAGGTGTCAATTAACTTTTCCACAGCATGATGTGACGCTCATCGCTTTGCAGATGGCACTGAATGTGTACAACCGTATTATTCCCCCGTACGCTACCTGTTATATGTTTGAGGTGTTTCAAGAAGATGACAGGTAAGTGTGGCAAACAACCTGCTGCCCTCTCTTCACACAAGCATATCTTCCATCCAGGGCCTCTTACTGGTGAAAGACCACACACATTGATGGGGAACCATTTGATGCTGCCACCAGACTTCAAGGCCGTTTATCCATCTGTGATGCCTGCCTGTCATCTGATCATTTCTGAAACCCGGCTCATGATATCTGTGGGATCATCCATGACTTCTCTATTCTAGGTGACAGTTTCTCTGTCCTGTGATTGTTCTCTCTCTCTCTGTCTCTCTCTCTGTCTCTCTCTCTGTCTCTCTCTCTGTCTCTCTCTCTGTCTCTCCCCTCATCTCTCCGTAGGTACTCGGGGGTATGAGGTAAGTCGGGACGTTTTTTCCAGCCTGATTAAAAAAATGTCCACGAGTAAAAAAATAGCTCCGAGTACCTACGGCTGACATAACAAGCCACTACGATATATCCACGGTCTCCTACGGACTCGTTACGAACATTCTGCGAGTTTGAATCGAGGGGAAACTCGGGAGAATTTGTGAATAACTCGGGAGAATTAGTGAATAGCTCGGGAAAGTGGAACAGGCCCTTAAAGGGCCTGTCCTACTGTACGAGTTTACCCAGGAGCACTCCCAAGTTTAAAAAAAATCAAACTCGTGGTAAGTACGTAGAATGTACGTAGCGGGTACGTCGGAGTTCGGGACGTCCCTTAGCAGCTCGTGACGTTAACGGTAGGTACTCGGGAAATGCGGTAAGCTCGAGAAGTTTTTTCAACATGTTGAAAAATGTCCACGAGAGCCCCGAGTACCTTCGAGCGGCTATTACCGTAATTCTCCGAGTTCGAATCAGGGGAACTGGGGAGAACTCTTGAATTACCTCGTACAGTGGGACAGGCCTTTAACTCCAGCATTTTATGTCTATCTCTATAAAAGTATATAAATTAAGAAACACATAGATAGGATGGACATCAGAACCTTTTTTTCCCAGGAAGGAAATGTCAGTGATTGGAGGGCTTAGCTTTAAGGCGAAATGGGCAAAGTATAAAGAATCTTTTTTCTACAGAAGATGATGGGGAATAGGAGCCTGAGTAGCAACAATTAGTAGAGGATAGTAGAGATGTGGAACGAGCTGCCAGAGGAGGTAGCTGGAGCAGCTGTTATCACAACGTTTCCTGCACATGTGGACAAGTACATGGATAGGATGGGTTTCGTGGGATATTGACCAAACATAGACAGGTGTCGATGGGGCATGTTGGTCGACGTGTATAAGTTGAGCTAAAGGGCTTGTTTAAATGCTCTATGAATCAGTGCAAGAAATGTGCAGACTGATGAGATGTATTTTGTTTGGCATCATGCTCGTACAGACGTGGGCCCAAGGGCATGCTCCTGTGCTGCATTTGTCAATGTTTTACCTACATGTGGTTTCTCTAGATCCTTCACTATAGATATGTACCTCAAGAACCAGTCTGACTCACAGTCCGAGCCACATCTTCTGATTCTTCCAAACTGTACTGAGCATTGTCCCTTGCAAGACTTCATTCGACTAACCAAACATCTGATCACTGACAACTGGGAGGTGGAATGCAAGATCGTCGACGAGTCCATGCATGCAGGTAACATAATGGAGCAGGTCGAGGGGTTGTTGTTGACCCATGTCAGCCCGGGAAACTCCCCTCTGATTCCCACTATCATTTTCCCTATCTCAAGTAACAGGGTGACTTCAGTGCCACAGAAAGTGATCTTGAGAATAATGAGCAGAGTTCAAGTGTAAGTGTCCTCCCTACGTGTTTGTGAATAGTAGAACGCAGATTGACAGGCAGCCAAACTTGATTCAATAACAAAATGCGAGTCAGGAAGTTAGCATCTCAGCTCTCATCTTTAATGACTTGCTGTCACGTTCTTGTCATTGAAAACTATAAAGGAAAAGGAAGATACACAAATTACTGTTCTTTACAGAAATATACATTTAGATGGATATAAACATCTTCTGATACAGTGAAACATATAGGGCAAAATATACAATAAACAATATACTTAAATCCAGCTAATGCCACTGCAAATCCTATTCACTGTATGTTATCTATGCTACAACATGACTGCATACTAGCAAACTGAACATTCACAAATGCTATGGAGTTAAACATCATCCGTCATAAATACTGTTCAATATAGGATTATATGCATAAAGTAAACAAAATGAACTTGCAGCCATTGCTTTCTTAAGTGTAACAAGCCAGGAAAGGTTGCTTCTGATGTTAATGCATGGCAGGAAAACAAAAGACAGGAGACTACTTCCTGTTTCCTACTTCCTGTGTGCAATGGCCATTTCACAATAAAGGTCCAACAGATGGCACTATTGCACATGAATTCAAGCAGAGGACAGAATATCAAGTGGTTGTGCACCGGAGTCAGGATGTTGGGCTAGCACAATTCAAGTCGGCTGCCCATGGACATGATGCAAGACATCCCCAAGTTTGTTACCCTGGCTCTGCAGCATCAAGAGGTTTTAATGTGGCTCTACCCGAGTATTGTGTTAGTTGCGTATTGTTGGGTGATGTAACAACAGTGTTCACAATTTGAATACAGAAATGGTGGAACGATGTAAAACTCTTCCTCATTTGTTTTGGAACCAACTCCGAAACAGGTACTTAAGCTTTCCAATATGAAGATGACATTGGTAAGATCTTGAGCAAAGACCAGGTTGGCATGAGGACTCTGGGTTCCATTTCCTTTCAAAGACTAGCTTTAGGTTTTAATAGGTGAAATGGGCACCTTGGGTGAGATATAGGCCCTTCAGCCATAGAATCCTATTTGTCTCGCCCAAAGAAAACATAACCAAATCTCCAGGCGTGTGACAGAGGTCGTGCATGTTGTGAAGCTACCTGGACTGATGGAGCGGCTGAATGTTGTGTTTTGCAGGGATGATTCTGGGCATTATGCTGGGCGTGTGCTTTGCCATGTTGATCTTGTTTGGGATTATCCTGTACTGCTGCTGGAACTACAAGCCGCAACGGCAGCGAGTGCCGACCAGCAGCGATGAACTGGCCGACCAGGAAGAGGTTTGACTGGATTGCCATTCGAGCCATCCTGTGCTGAGGGATGCTGGAGGAACCTGGAGATGTGAGATTGCAGACTAATTGCTGCAGGATTTGCTTATTCACTGCTGTGTTGCAAGGAAGGTCTTATGAATCAGCCAGCCCACCACATTTATATTCCAGATGCCTTGCAAATGCACCATCCTCCTTCTCCCCACAGCCCTTGATTCCACTGTCTATTCCATCAGAGTCTTGCTGTTAAATTGCTCATCCAATTCACTGCCTGTAGCCCTTCTACTTGCAGAGGGTTGTTCTATGTTCTGCTCCAACCTTGCTTAAGTCTCCTTGCAGCATCTGGGCATGTTTTAAATGTGAACAGTGTGATCTAATTGCAGCATAGCTGCAGAATCAACCACGAGGGACTGCCCCTCCCAGCCTCTTGTACACAACTAGACATGACTCTTCCATTGTGAGTCAGCTAAATGGGACCAAATGCTTCTCGCTGTTTTTTACAAAGTACGTTTTATAAAAATGGTGATTTTAGTTTGAGTTAAGGATGAAGAAGATACTGTGGAAAGCAAAACCTTGTGCTTTGCTGCTTTCCCTGTGGTTTATTGTCCACAATTAGTTTTACTCAACTTTGAGAACCTGACCGGTGAACAATTCCTGACTCGGCCCAACTTTCATGCACCTTTTCCACGACTCCCACTGCAAGAAAAAGCCAGGTCTCTTCGCCCGTCAGTCTGGCCGTGCTCAAGCTAACATCACTCACTCATGGTTCAATATTGTGGACTGTGTGATTTTAAACACAATATTGCTACAGATATACAGATCTAGAAATCGTTTGGTTTGTAACCACTTCTTCAAACGTTTATGTGCCAGTTTTGATCGAGGCTGCAGGAACGCCACACTAATGTGCAGATCAAAATGCAGAATCTCGGTTCCTGTTCGTGCCATCGCAGATAAAGTTGGAACAAACTAATGCAGGCTCCACCACCTCGCACCATGGCAGAAGCTTTAAAGCTTTAAAACGGAGATGTACTATTGAACCAGTGGATTTGATCTACCCTCGAGCATGGCGTGTCTTGATGGCACAGCGTGCTGTCTGGTTCACATCTGAAAGTGAATGATCAAGAGGGGTGTAGTGTGTATGTCGAACGAACCACCCACATGTAAAGTGTTTGTGCTGTACAACAGAATGTCTGAACTGATATATTCAAGGGTCAGGAATCTTTTGATGTTCTGGGTTCCACTGTTTCCTTGTGTGTCTTGTCAAATGTAATCTTTACTAGAATGTGTCTGTGTGCCAAACAGATCTTTAACTATTTCAAATCCCAAGAAAGCTTATGGTAGACACAAGATGCTGGAGTAACTCATCTCTGGAGAGAAGGAATGGGTGATTTTTTTTTGGGTCGCGACCCTTCTTCAGAAAGCTTCAGTATTATGTACAGACCACAATTTGTGTCGTTGAGTTGATGCAGAATGTAGATATAGGTCGAAATTGCATTGTAGTTCAAAGCCAAGTTTACGGCTGTGTTACACATGGCTTTAACACTCGGGTTTTCCAGGGATTATAACGATTAATCTGATAACATAACACTTAAGGGCCTGTCCCATTTTCACGACCTAATTCATGACCTCTGCCGAGTTTGCCCTTGACCCGTACACACAGCATGGTCATCACGAGGTCATAGATAGGTCATGATGCTAGTCGTAGGTACTCGTAGGCATCAAGTAGGTCGGGGCGTTTTTTTCAACATGATGAAAAATGTCCACGAGTAAAAAAGATTGTGAATTGGGTCGTGAAAGTGGGACAGGCCCATAAAGGGATTCTCAGAGGATCACTGGAGAGAAATGACTTTCTCTGCTGGCGAATGCAGAACTAGCAGCACAACCTTAACATTTGGCCAAAGCAAAATGCTACTGACCTTGGAAGTCTGACCTATAAAGTGCAAATAACCCCATAGATCGGGCAGTATCTTTCGAGAGAAATACAAAACTTGTCAGCCGCAAGTGTTAACTCTTGTTTCTTCCCCACATTCTAATATTGACTGATGTTCTTAAAAGTTGAAGGAGTAAAACCAGGAAGTGTTTTTTCTCATGGATGACTAGAAATCCATAACTGATCAAATTGTGACTACGGTTTATACATTTTGGTATTGACGGATGTGAAGAGGGCAAAATGTCAAGGCACGTGTCAGCCTAGAGTGCCTCTATACAAGTTTTAACATATCAATCATTGCTCTAATTATATTTTTATCCTAATCTCTAACTTGTTTTAACTGATCAAATTTTATGAATTTAGTGACCTCGAAATCCGTGCCCAAGTTTTCTGTCAACTCTGTGATTTAGCCTCGCCAATAAAGCATCTTGAAATACACATCGCTGAAACAGCCCTCAGCCAAGCAACAACAAAAAATCAGCATTTCACGCACCCCAGCCCCACTCCCCATCCTCCTGACAACTGACCATTGCCACTCTTCATTGCTGAGCTTCAAACCAGTGGGCTGCCATGGTTACTCTTGCCAGCCCTGCACCACTTTATCTGGTTCATATGATGAGGAGGAAGCCCCTCAACACCACTCCACTGTTCTTGAAGATGCTGGCAGGTCTAATTGTAACGTCAACGCATCTCTCCCTGCCTGGTAATCTTCTGCCTCCCCCGGGTTATCAGAATACTTTGCCTGGCTTGTGTGGGTGATCACTTATTTTAATTGGTCACCACCTCATCCTAGTTTCTCCCACTCTTCATGGCCATCAAGTGAAGGATTTTGTAATCCTCTCCCTTCTGTGGAAACAAACCTAGACTCTCCAACCTTCCCTCAAGACAGCCCAGCCATTCCGGTATCAGTCTGTGAATCCTCCTGTCTAAGGAGACTGAGACAGTTCTCCAGATGTGGTCTCGCCAATACTCGATATAACTGAAGCATATCCTCCCGAGTCTTGCATTGTTCCACTGGCAATGAACGATTTCCAATGAATCAATTGACTTTGCATTGGTCAGACTTGAAACGGCTCCTAATAGCCATTTGCCGAGATGGTTAGTTTTGGAAAATAGAATAGAGGCCATTCAGCCCGTTTGTGTCTGTAACCTCGGAAGAAAACCGACCCGGTCTAACCCACCTCTGGCACTTGGTCTGTAACCCTGAGGTCACAGCTCTTCAAGTAATGTCCGAGTATGTCAAATGGTTCAGACAATCCGTTATGATTCCTACAACCCTCTGGGTGAGAATATTTGTCCTCCTCTCTAATCCTTTTGCCACTTTAGATATCCGTCGCTTGGTTTTTGAGCCCGGCATTGAGCCTTGAGGAAGAGCCAGATATTGTGTGGACAATGATGGTACATGACGCCTTGACTTAAACTGATGCTAGTCACCAATGTCCTATTGGACCTATCACCAATATCTCTCACTTGTTACTTTTGTATTAAATGCACTCTTGAGAAATAAATTTTGTAATCCAACAAAGTCTGGACTGCTAATTCTGTTCATTTGCGCTTTAAAACCTGATTTATATGCCACATAAATACACTTGCATTTTACTTTCTGAAGAGCTAGGATAGAACAATTCCACAGTTACTGTAGTAACTACAGACTCGTTTTACACCTCTGAGCAACACTGAGGTTCCAGCAAAATAAAAAGGCATGCTGCAAGTAATAGGCAGGTCAGGCAGCAACAATGGAGGACAGAACAATTAACGCTTTAGGTCATTGAAGGAAGAGAGAAGGAAATTTAAATTAGCAGAAAAAGAGGGTGGGTCAGAGACAAAAAGGAGGATCCGATAAGGCAGAGACCAGGAGAGAAAGATTAACAAACGGTGGTGGTGCTGGCTGAGGGAGAGTGCTGAAAGACAAGATATATGAGGAAGGACCTGTGTCGGTGCCCTTTATGTTGCAACTCTTTACATACCTTTGATATGCAATGCAAAATCACTGACTTGTCTCGTGTGATAATAAAGTTTCTTTCATTCATTCAGTGGAATCCTTAATATCTCAGAGAGAAGGAAAAAAAAATAGAATGAAAGTACAAGATGGATTTTTAAAATTAGTTTTAAGGATCTGGCTGCCATTGACAGAGCCAGTATCTGCTTTTTCCGTAGAGAAGATTTGAGAGGGAGCTTTCCTTTAACTGCTGTAGTCCTATTGGTGAAAGTGCTCCCACAGTGCTATTGGGGAGGGAGTTCCAGAATTTAGACCGAACATAGATGTAGAACCAGTGACACATGACCAAGTCAAGCCAGACTGCATTCTGCAGGAGGAGGTGGTGTTCCATGTGCCCACAGGCCTTGTCCACCACAGCTGCAGGTTTGAACGCTGCTGTCCAATGTAGATGGTACACACTTTAACCACTTTATGCCAATGGGGCGAGGGAATGAATGTTTAAGGTGGTGGATGAGGTGTCAATTGCTGTGTGCTGGATGACGTGGGCTACTTGTGATTATTACAGCTGCATTCATCCACGCAGTGGGAGGGAATTTCATCACACTCCGACTTGTCCATGATGTCAAGTTATTGGAGTGTCAGAAGGCAGGTCCTTTGCAGTCTGGTTACAGACCCTTTAATTGGAATCAAATGCATTTTAGTGTTGTGGATCACCTCTGTTCTGTCCATAGGGGCAACTCTGAGCTTCCCATTGTTGCCACTTTCATTCTTCATCCCATTCGCTCTCTAACCCTGTAGTCTGTGGCTTCCTGTACAGTTATGAGAGACAATGCAAGCATCACCATCTGTCTCAGCACCTCACAGTCTTCACAACTTTACAATTGAATCTACAACTTGGGTAAACTTAATTTCTGTCCACACCAGTCGTCCATCTGTGAGATTAACTTGGCTTGGTTCTTTTCTTTGCTTTTCCTTGCCTCCAGGGGGTGGAGGACATGCCCAGCTTGACCTGTTCTGTATTTTGCACCTTCTACATTCTTTACTCCTCACTCATTGATCAAATAACCTTGTCCATCCGCATGGTCATCCCCCTCTCTCCATCCTCCCTACAGCTCAGAGTTTTTGTCTTCTTCCAAAGTCAGACGAAGGGTGTTCGTCCTGAAACATTAACTCTTTTTTTCCCTCTTCCACCAATGTGACCTGCTGAGTATTTCCTGCATTTTATGTTTTTGTATCCAATTTCCAACAATAGGCCAACATATCATTGCCTTTTCAAGTGTTTCACCTTCTGTGAGCGTACAAGGATGGCTGCATCCCTCATCGCCAACATCGATTACTCTCTCATCATTTTTTTTTTAAACTCTGCCTTTCTATATTTTCTATTACTGTGAATAACCTGCTTTTTCCCCACATACCCATCTACCATGTCCTTGCCCATTCACATTATTCACAAATTCCACCCAGCTTGTCCCATCAGCAAAGTTTGATGCATCTGTTTGATCCCCAGCATTGAAAATCTGGACCCCAGAAAACATCACAACTCAAACATTTCCACCCTGTCTGTTGAACAATCCACAATGCGGGCAGTATATTACCTCCAATCCGGCATGCTCTAGTTTTGTTTAAAAATCTTTTCTGTGCCATCTTAGGCCTAATATAAAATGTTAATAAATATTTGTCCAATTGCATGACCTCGACTTGTTCACTCGGACTATTCTGATGATGAGACAAATATTGCAGCAGATTTGGCAAAAGATGATTTTTCTTTTGCATAGTTCCATGTTGACTCCAATTAGTATTTTCCAAGAACCTTAATATTGAATTCCAGATAATAGTCGTAGAGCACAGAGAGAAGTCCTTTGACCCTATTTAACTACAACTACCAGGCTTTATAACTGTTGTGTCCCAGTTGCATGCAATTGGCCCTTCACCATCCTACTCATCTCTTCAACTGCCTCTGGCAGCTCATTTCATATTTCCATACAATCCACATGAATGGATCAAACAGATACATCAATGTTTGCTTTGTGAAGAAACTTGCCCACAGATCTCTTCCTGCTTTCCCCCCTCATCTTAAACCAATGCCCTCTAATTCTGGACTGCTCTAATAGGGGTAAAAAGACTACCCAATAATCTTATCTCTCCCCTCACAATTGTATATACAAGGTCACCCCACGGTCGCCTACACTCCAGGGGAAAAGTCAGCCTCTCCATATAACTCAAGCCCTCGAGTATGGCGATGTACTGCGGAATCTTTGCTGCAACCTTTCAAACTTAATGGCATCCTTCCTATAGCTGGGCAACCAGAACTGCACACAATATTCCAAATGTGATCTCACCAACATCTTGTTTTTGAAAGAACTGCAGATGCTGGACAAAAATGCCGGAGAAACTCAGCAGGTGAGGCAGCATCTATGGAGAAAAGGAATAGGTGACGTTTCGGGTCCAGACCCTTCTTCAGATGGGTCGGTGGGGGGTGGGCAAGAAAGGAAGAGGCGGAGACAGTAAGCTTGTGGGAGAGCTGGGAGGGGAAGGAGGGGAAAAACAAAGACTATCTGAAATTGGAGAAGTCAATGTTCATACTGCTGGGGTGTAAACTACCCAAGCAAAATATGAGGTGTTGTCCCTCCAATTTGTGCTGGGCCTCACTCTGGCAATGGAGAAGGTCCAGGACAGAAAGGTCGGATTTGGAATGGGAGGGGGAGTTGAAGTGCTGAGCTACCGGGAGGTCAGGTTGATTAGTGCAAACTGAGTGGAGGTGTTGGGCGAAGCAATTGCCAAGCCTGCGCTTGGTCTCACTGATGTAGAGAAGTTGAAACCTGGAACAGCGGATGCAGTAGATGAGGTTGGAGGAGGTGCAGGTGAACCTCTGCCTCGCCTGGCAAGACTGCTTGGGTCTTTGGATGGAGTTGCGGGGGGATGTAAAGCGACAAGTGTAGCATTTTCCTGCAGTTAAGGGAAAGTACCCGGGGGGGGGGTGTGGGTTGGGTGGGAAGAGACAAATTGACCAGGGAGTTATGGAGGGGATGGTCTCTGCGGAAAGCAGAAAGTGGAGGAGATAGAAAGACGTGGGCAGTGGCGGGATCCCGTTGGAGGTGGCAAAAATGTCGGAGGATTATATGTTGTATGCGACGGCTGATAGGGTGGAACATGAGGACAAGGGGGACTCTGTCCTTGTTACGAGTAGGGGGATGGGGAGTGAGTGTGGAGCTGCGGGATATAGAGGAGATCCTGGTGAGAGCCTCATCAATAGAAACGGTGGGGAGATGTTGGAAATGGTCCAGGTGAATTTGAGTGCCGGATGGAAGTTAGTGGTGAAATGGATGAAGTCAGTGAGTTCTGCACGGGTGCAGGAGGTAGCACCAATGTAGAATTCAGGGATAGGGCCACGGTACGCTTCGAACAAGGATTGTTCGACGTACCCTACAAAGAGGCAAGCATAGCTGGGGCCCATGCGCATGCCCATAGCTCTGTCTTGGATTTGGAGTCAAAGGAAAAGTTGCGGGTAAGGACCAGCTCCGCTAGACGGAGGAGAGTATTAGTAGACGGGGATTGGTTGGTTCTGCGGTTGAGGAAGAAACGGAGGGCTTTAAGACCCTCCTGGTGGGGGGATGGAGGTGTAGTGTGATTGGACATCCATAGTGAAGTTAAGGGAGTGGGAAGGAGTCCTCCCCCCCCTAGTGATGACTGGGTGCTGCCGACAAGGGAGGTGCCGTGGTAGTCTGGCGCGCTGGCCTCTACCGGTCTGAGGCCAGGCGCCAACTCTCGGACACCTCCTCCTACTTATCCTTGGACCATGACCCCACGGCCGAGCACCAGGCCATTATCTCAAACACTATCACTGGCTTCATTGCTTCTGGCTCCCTGCCCTCCCAAGCCTCCAACCTCATCGTTCCCCAGCCCCACAAGGCCTGATTTTATCTTCTCCCCAAAATCCACAAACCTGACTGTCCTGGCAGACCCATTGTTTCTGCTTGTTCATGCCCTACCAAACTTATTTCCACATACCTCCTAATCCCCCCGGTCAAATCCCTCCCTACCCATGTCCAAGACACCTCACAAGCTCTTTGTCTCCTTTATGACTTCCGTTTTCCAGGCCCCCATCCCCTCATCTTCACCATGGATGTCAGTCACTCTACACCTCCATCCCCACCAGGAGGGTCTTAAGCCCTCTGTTTCTTCCTTGACCACAGAACCAACCAATCCAGTCTACTGATACTCTCGTCCCCCTAGCAGAGCTGGTCCTTACCCTCAACAACTCTTCCTTTGACTCCTCACATTTCCTCCAAATCCAAGGCGCAGCTATGGGCACGTACATGGGGCGTGTTCGAGGCAGACCATTTACCTATCCCTGAACTCTACCTCCGCTACATTGAAGACTGCATTGGTGCTCCCTCCTGCACCCGTGCAGAACTCACTGACTTCATCCATTTCGCCACTAACTTCCATCCGGCACTCAAATACACCTGGACCATTTCGGACATCTCCCTACCGTTTCTAGACCTCACCATCTTCATCGCAGGTAACAGACCACTGACTGACATCTACAACAAACCCACTGACTCCCATGGCTATTTGAACTACCCTTCTTCCCACCCTGCTTCCTATAAGGACTCTATCCCCTACTCCCAATTCCTCCGTCTACGCCGCATCAGCATCCAGGATGAGGTGTTCCAGAGATGTCCTCATTCTTTAAGGAACGGGGGTGCCCCACTTCTATTACAGATGAGGCTCTCACCAGGGTCTCCTCTATATCCCACAGCTATGCTCTCACTCCCCATCCCCCTACTTGTAGCAAGGGCAGTCCCCCTTGTCCTCACCTTCCACCCTACCAGCCGTCGCCTACAACATATAATCCTCCGACATTTTCGCCACCTCCAACAGGATCCCACCACTGCTCACATCTTCCCATCTCCTCCCCTTTCTGCTTTCCGCAGAGAATGTTCCCTCCGTAACTTCCTGGTCAATTCGTCCCTTCTCACTCAAACCACAAGCCTGCTGTCTCTGCCTCTTCCTTTCTTCCCCCCCCCCCCCCCCCCCCCTCCCTTTATGCAGTAGGTTTATGTCCTAATTCCTGTACTCCGTACTCGTATAGACACAAAATGCTGGAGTAACACAGCGGGACATGCACCATTTCTGGAGAAGAGGAATGGGTGATGTTTTGGGTCGAGACCCCTCTTTAGAGAGTACTCTTAGCATTGAATACAAGCATCTTCACCTCCCTGTTTGCTGATGTCGCCACCTTCAGGGGACTGTGTGACCCTACTCCTCTGTTTCTCTGCTCCACGATGCTCTCCAGGTCACTACCATTTATTGTGCTTGTCCTGCTTTGGTTTTGACTTCCCACAATGTGGCTCACACTCCGACCTAAATTAAGTTACAGTTATAACATAGTTCCCAGTTCCTCTCCTTTTATTAAATATACTCTTCCACTCATTTCATTTGAAACTGACCTAAAATACTTATTTCAGTGTCACTTTCCTTCTTTTCCAATATGACTGGTCTGCAAGGAACACGTTAAAAATGCTTCTCATAACCTGCCCATTTTCTTCATTTACCATTGCCTTGATCTAATTTCCTGAATTCCAAGGTTAATAATGATTAGTGAAAAATATGCCGAGTCCTGTGGTGACAGATTGTAGTCATGTACAGTTCTGTTGCTGCTGCTGGTCCACAACCCCTCAAGCTTTGAGCTGCTACGTTTGACTCTATGCCATTGAGCATGTTTACAGAACCACCCAACGCGATGGAGGGTGTTCTCAGGATCAATGTCTGCACAAGATCTCAGCTGGTCACTTCCATGAATGTGCTGGAGAGATTCACCTCTCACAGAAGATGGACACAAAAAGCTGGAGTCACTCAGCGGGACAGGCAGCATCTCTGGAGAAAGAGAGAATGGGTGCCGTTTTGTGTCAAGACCCTTCTTCACCAGTCACAGCTGGATTCCTGAGGTGATGGAGAGTGATACTTGTGCCTCCTGACAATATCCTCCTCGCTATCTTATGCAGGAAACCTTCAACCTAACAGTCGGCGATGTTCCAGCTGCCAGACTGGATGGAGTTACCCGATGTCTTGTGTCACTACAAATAAACAAGACTTGATCTGATACACAAGAGGCAGAAAAGGCAAGTTTTATTGCATGCAACACAACATGCTGAGAATGTGAAAGGCTCAATGAACTTAACTCTTAACAGAAATGATTCAAGAAAATAACCAATGACAGTAATCACAAGCAGGAATTGGAAGGTGCCTGCCCTGTGGCGGGCATTCAGACCTTGCGTGATTTGTGTTTTTAATTTTCTTTTCCCCTCTCCTCCGCAATACCTATTCCCAATTCAAATCCATCCATTATGCCCCTGTGACCTCCTATTGCATGTAACCTCCACCAGCTTTATGGAAGGTAAACTACACATTTCCACAGAAGGCACCGTGATTTTAGGACTGCTCCTGAGCCATGAAGAGCCAGCCCATTACAAAGGATGAAATGGCCTCAGTGTGATGGTTGGGATTGACAAGATTCAGTTTATCAACAGAACAATGAAATGATCGTATCAAAGGGCAGTTTAATTTTGAAAGAACAGCAACATCGAACAATGATAGCACAAAGGAAGACATAAACGTAGCTCTTTCTGTTATTGCACCAGTTAGTCGTGTTTTCTGATATCCAGTTATAGTTATCCACTTCTCGTGCTGGCTCCAAGGGCCGAATGGCCTACTCCTGCACCTATTGTTTAAATGGTAAAAGTATCCTGCTCTCTAGTTGGTAGACAAAAATGCTGGAGAAACTCAGCGGGTGAGGCAGCATCTATGGAGCAAAGGAAATAGGCAACGTTTTGGGTCAAGACCCTTCTTCAGACTGATGTGACGGTGGGGGGGAGGGGGGGTAAGAAGACAGGAAGAGGCAGAGACAGTGGGCTGAGGGAGAGCTGAGAAGGGGAGGATAAAGTAGAGACTACCTGAAATTAGAGAAGCCAATGTTCATACCGCTGGGGTGCAAAATACCCAAGCAAAATATGAGGTGCTGCTCCTCCGATTTACAGTGGTCCTTACTCTGGCCATGGAGGAAGGTCGGATTTGGAATGGGAGGGGGAGTTGAAGTGCTGAGCCACCGGGAGATCAGGTTGGGGTGTTGGGCAAAGCGATCGCCAAGCCTACGCATGGTCTCACCGATGTAGAGCAGCTGACATCTAGAGCAGCGGATGCAATAGATGAGGTTGGAGGAGGTGCAGGTGAACCTCTGTCGCACCTGGGACGACTGCTTGGGTCCTTGAATGGAGTCAGGGGGGGGGAGGTAAAGCAACAAGTGTAGCATTTCCTGCGGTTGCAAGGGAAAGTGCCCGGAGAGGGAGTGGTTTGGGTGGGAAGGGACAAATTGACCAGGGAGTTACGGAAGGAGCGGTCTCTGAGGAAAGCAGACAGGGGAGGAGATGGGAAGAGTTGGGAAGTGGCGGGATCCCGTTGGAGGTGGCGAAAATGTCAGAGGATTATTTGTTGTATGTGACGGCTGGTAGGGTGGAAGGTGAGGACAAGGGGGACTCTGCCCTTGTTACGAGTGGGGGGGATGGGGAGAGAGAGCAGAGTCACGGGGTATAGAAGAGACCCTGGTGAGAGCCTCATCGATAGTAGAAGAGGGGGAACCGCCATTCCCTGAAGAATGAGGACATCTCCGATGCCCTGGTGTGGAACATCTCATCCTGGGAGCAGATGCAGCGTAGACGGAGGAATTGGGAGTCGGGGATGGAGTCCTTACAGGAAGCAGGGTGGGAAGAAGTGTAGTCCAGATAGCCATGGGAGTCAGTGGGTTTATAGTGGATGTCGGTCAGTAGTCTATCACCTGCGATGGAGTTGAATATTTAATTTCTAGTTTCCCAACAGAACATGTCCTGAAGAAGAAGCAGATGCCCAGAGAAATAATTACTTTTAAACCTGCAATTGAGGCAAACAATGGACATTGCTCACAAGGTCAACAGTTAGTCGCTGACTTTAAGGGAGCTGGCACTGGTAGTTGCATGAAGGGCCCATGGCAATATTTTTTTTAAAGCTGTGTCCTGAACTTCGTCTATCTTTTGGTTACTCATCTCCTGGCTCTGCCATGATAGCCAGAACAGGAGAGACTGGTTAACACACTGTGAAGTGCCTCCAAGTCATGCAAATCATTCACTCATATGAATGTGGATTTGGATTTCCTTAGGCAGACAATTTGCCTGCAGCCTCAGGCATAGTGATGCAACACCCGCAATTAAAGAAGATAGATGGCCATGTGTTTACAGGAATGCACCAGGTCTGGTAACTCTCACACTGCTGGGCAGGAACAGGACAAAGATCAAACCACTTGAATCCATTAGGACAGCTGCAGGGGAGAACTCATTATCTTGCTCAGCTAAATCACACCGTTAATAATTAAATGAGCACCTGCATCCTGGGCACTTTTTATGCTTTCCCTTGCCTCATGTTACTTTTTAAATCAGTCGGTGCTCCTTTTCTGCAGAAACCACGCTGCTGATGGCCAGAAGCCTGGATTAAAACACTGCTTTATTGCGTAGTTAAAAGCCAATTTAAAAACACCTCCATGATTAGATGACTCGCAAATCCCACGGCCTTTCTTTATTCAGCATCCCGGTCAGATTAAGGCCATTGTCGCGGTCTCCGTTGTCAGAGGCAACTTTCTGATAGCCCTGGCGTTGACACTCGCCATGGCAATGGAGCCAGACAGTCAGGAAAAGGAGAAGCAGGACGAGGCAGCAGCCGGAGGCCAGGCCGATGATCAGATCTGCAGAAAGAGGGAGAGAGTGAGAGGGAGGTGGCAGACATGGCCTGTCACAGACTCTTGACGCCATACCGTTCCCCACACGCTTTGATGGACTCTCACCATGCAGACAGCCATCAGTCTCACCATGTGGGCAGTGAATCAGCCCATGTAAATGGCAACTTCAGCATCTTACAGAGGAGGTGGTGGGGGGTGTTATGTGGAGAAGAAAATTAACCTGGCTAGGTGACTGGTGTTACAGCAAAAGCACATTTGGGGAATAACTATGCTCTCAGATAGATTCTAATGGGGAGAAGGCTGGACCTTACAGAAAGGGACTAGAATCATAGAAAATAGGTGCAGGAGTAGGCCTTTCAGCCCTTCAAGCCTGCACTGCCATTCAATATGATCATGGCTGATCATCCAAACTCAGTATCCTGTACCTGCCTTCTCTCCATACCCCCTGATTCCTTTAGCCACATCTAACTCCCTGTTAAATATAGCCAACAAACTGGCCTCAACTACCTTCTGTGGCAGAGAATTCCACCGATTCACCACTCTCTGTGTGAAAAATGATTTTCTCATCTCGGTCCTAAAAGACGTCTGCCTTATCCTTAAACTGTGACCCCTTGTCCTGGACTTCCCCAACATCGGGAACAATCTTCCTGCAATGAGCCTGTCCAACCCCATAAGAATTTTGTAAGTCTCTATGAGATCCCCCCTCAACCTTCTAAATTCCAGCGAGTACAAGCCGAGTCTATCCAGTCTTTCTTCATATGGAAGTCCTGCCATCCCAGGAATCAGTCTGGTGAATCATCTCTGTACTCTCTCTATGGCAAGAATGTCTTTCCTCAGATTAGGAGGCCAAAACTGTACACAATACTCCAGGTGTGGCCTCACCAAGACCCTGTACAACTGCAGTAGAACCTCCCTGCTCTTGTACTCAAGTCATTTTGCTATGAATGCCAACATACCATTCGCTTTCTTCACAGCCTGCTGCACCTGCATGCCTCCTTTCAATGACTGGTGTACCATGACACCCAGGTCTCGATGCATCTCACCTTTTCCTAATCGGTCACCATTCAAATAATAGTCTACTTTCCTGTTTTTGCCGCCAAAGTGGATAACCTTGCATTTATCCACATTATACTGCATCTGCCATGCATTTGCCCTCTCTCCCAGCCTATCCAAGTCACCTTGCAGCCTCCTAGCATCCTCCTCACAGCTAACACTGCCCCCCAGCTTCGTGTCATCTGTAAACTTCGAGATGTTGCATTCAATTCCCTCATCCAGATCATTAATATATATTGTAAATAGCTGGAGTCCCAGCACTGAGCCTTGCGGCACCCCACTAGTCACTGCCTGCCATCCTGAAAAGGACCCGTTCACTCCTACTCTTTGCTTCCTGTCTGCCAGCCAGTTCTCTATCCACATCAATACTGAACACCAATACCGTGTGCTTTAAGTTTATATACTAATCTCTTGTGTGGGACCTTGTTGAAAGCCTTCTGAAAGTACAGATATAACACATCCACTGCTTCTCCCCCATCCACGCTACTAGTTACATCCTCAAAAACTTCAATAAGATTCGTCAGACATTATTTATCTTTCGTAAATCCATGCTGACTTTGTCCAATGATTTCACCACTTTCCAAATGCGCAGCTATCCCATCTTTAATAACTGACTCTAGCAGTTGCCTCACTACCGATGTTAGACTAACTGGTCTGTAATTCCCCGTTTTCTCTCTCCCTCCTTTTTTAAAAAAGTGGGGTTACATTAGCTACCCTCCAATCCTCAGGAACTACTCCAGAATGTAAAGAGTTTTGAAAAATTATCACTAATGCATCCACTATTTCTGGGGCTACTTCCTTAAGTACCCTGGGATGCAGCCTATCTGGCCCTGGGGATTTATCGGCCTTTAATCCATTCAATTTACCTAACACCACTTCCCGGCTAACCTGCTAAAGCAATGGTCTAAGGTAAATTACAACACTATTAGGCAGGAGGACATATTGGAATAATTGTTATATGGTAATCAACAACTGACACATGGGAGTCATTTAAAGGCCAGAAGATCGAAGTTCAGATCCAGCATGTTCCAGTAAGGAGGAGGGTAATGGATGGCAACTTAAAGGAACCTTGAATGACCCAGTGGTTGTAAATTTGGTCAAAAAAGAAAAAGGAAATGCATGCAAGGTTTAAATGGATGGAATCAGACAGGGCCTTTGGGGAATATAAAGAAAGGAGGAAAGAACTCAAATATGCAATTAGAAGAGCCAAAATGGGACATAAAATGGCTTTGGTGAGTCAGATTAAAGAAAAGCTCAAAGCTTTTAATTTATTGAAAATGAGAGGGCAACTGGAGAGAAGGTATACAAAGAAATTCTGTGCTTGGAGTCTGGGGATGTAGACGAGGTGCTAAATTAGTACTTCACATCTGTTTACACCAAGCAGAAGGACATGGAGGACAGGGAGATCAGTGTGGAGAACACTAATATGAAAGGGCAGTTTGAGATTAAAAAGGTGTTGGTGATATTGAAGAGCATTGAGGTGGATAAATCACTAGGACCTGATTGGATCTATCCCAGGTTATTGAGCAAGACAAGAGAGGAGATTGCGGGAGTCTTAACTAAGATCTTTGGTCCTTCTCTAGCCACGGGTGAGGTCTCGGGGTACTGAGGAGTAGCTGATGTTGTTTGTTTAATTAAGAAGGGAAGTTGAGAATTATAGGCCGGTTAGCCTCACTTTAGTGGTTGGGAACCTATTGGACAGGAATCTTCTGGAGAGGATTTACTCCCTTTTGGAAGGGAATGGGTTCATTAGGGACAGTCAGCATGGCTATGTACATAGTAGGTCATGTCTTACCAATGACCAAATTTTGTGAGAAGGTAATGAAGGTGATCGATGAGGGTAGGGCGGTGGATTGTTTCTACATAATTAAGTTGGTTGATCCAGAAGATTAAGATGTACGGGATTAATAGCGACTTGGTCCTATGGATTCAGAACTAATTTACTGATGGAGGACAGATCTGCCCTTTATCAATAAGTCAGCTTTGGATCCATACCACCAAGTCACTGTTAATGTTATGGAAGAAGAACAATATTCTCTCTAAGGTTGTGGTTGAAGGACAATATTCAGGCTGCAGACTGAGAAGGCATCAGACTCTTTAGCGGGATATAGATCAGCTACAGAAATGGGGAGAAAAATGGTAGAGTTTAATCCAAGCAAGTGCACTTTGGGAGGTCAAATGTAACAGGAAAATATACAATTAATAGCATGCCCCCTTAACAGCATTGATGTACAGAGGGATCATGGATTCCAAGTGCATAACTCCAAAGTGGAAACACAAGTAATGGAGATGGCATTTAGTATGTTTACCATCATAGGTTGTGGCTTTGAGCATAAGCATCAGGATCTCATTGTGCAGCATCATAGGACATTGATTAGGCCACATTTGGAGTATGGAGTGTCCTGGTCGCCCCATTACAGGAAGGATGGGGAAGCTTTGTAAAGCGTGCAGAGGAGGTTTAGCAGAATGATGTCTGGATTAGGGGTTATTAGCTACAGACTTGGATTGTTTTCTCTGGAACGTCGGAGGTTGAGAAGTATATAAAACTAGAGAGGCATAGATAGCGTAGACCAGGGGTCACCAAACTATGGCCAGCGGTCCACATCCAGCCCGCCATGAGCTTTTATCTGGCCCGCAGCAAGCTCTTCCGTGCGGCGGGCTATTTGGCGGGTTCTGTGGTAGCTTTAGAGACACAGCACGGAAACAGGCCCTTCAGCTCATCGAAGCCATGCCTGTACGCACTACCACTACCCTGTACACTCTCGGGACAAATTCAATTAACTTATAAACGTGAAGTGTGGAAAGAAACTAGAGCACCGGGAGAAAACCCACGCAGGTATAAACTCCATACAGACAGCACCCGTAGTCAGGGTGGAACCTGGGTCTCTGGCGCTGTCAGGCAGCGACTCTACTACTGCACCACCGTGCCGCTCCTCCCGTGTTGAAAACAAAAGGTGTGCGGAGCGGTAGCGAGGGGGAGGGGGGAGAGCTGGTGCTAGGGTTGGTGTGTAGCGGTCTCCCCCATGAGGGTCCTGCTCCAGTGTGCCACACTGTCCTGGACCCTTTGACCGGGTCTCCACCAACATGTGCCGGCACGGCCAGGGGTGTCTCTGCCTCTGCCTCTCTGCCCCTCTCCCCACCCCCCTCTCCCCACCCCCCTCTCCCCACCCCCCCTCTCCCCACATCTTTATTTTTTCCTACGGCTCGCAAAATTGTGGCAAATATATAATGTGGCCTTCATGCTGAAAAGTTTGCAGACCCCTGGCATAGACAGTCACAACCCTTTCCCTACAATGGTAAAATGAAATACTAAAGGGCATAGCTTTATGGTGAGAGGACTAAAGTTTAAAGGAGATGCGCGGGGCAAGATTTTGTTTGCACAGAGTGGCAAATGCCTGGAATCCGCTTCCATGGGTGGTGGTTTAGACAGATATGAAAATGGCATTGAAGAGACTTTTGGATAGGGATATGGACATGCAGAGAATGGAGAGATATGGATTACATGCAACAGATAAGAGTTGGCCTTGACATCATGTTTAGCACAGACCTAGACTGAAGGGCCAGTACCAGGGTCTCCTCTCTGTACCAATGTAGGTAAGGGGATCACAAACAATATACAGATGTCCATGCGTTACAGAAGCTTTGCATTCCTATTGTGATTTTCTGTAACCCTTTCCCCATTGAATGCCATGTTATAAGTGAGATGTGTTCCTATGAGATTTGTTTCTCATAATAACTCATTTTATCAGTGATGGTCATGTGACCCACCAGCATATTTCTAATAGCAGAGACCATTATTAGCCTTGGGGACAGAGCAGGTTTGTGCAAAACAAGCAACAAATCTTGCCAATCTTTATTTGTACTCACTCAGTACTGTGGGTCAATAAGATTTGGACACAAGTTTAGGTTTATTATTGTCACGCGTTTCGCTTGCTTTCCTATCGTCGGATAATATATAAACACCATCAAACTAACTCAAGAACAATATGGGGGAATCGAGAGTCCTGACGGATAATCACAATGGTGACGCCAGTGTCAACTATTCCAAAGGTGAGCTGGCCACCCGTGCCTTACCTATTTGGATGTGGTTACTGGGCCGGCAGCATTCTTTATCCCAGTCATCAGGTATTACGCTTTTAGCAATCTGGATGAATCTGTCCAATGGACAACTGTGGGTGCAGGCTGGGAGAGTTAGTGGGTGCGGCTCTGAAGAACTTTCATTCTTGTAGTACATCTGCACAGTGAAGGACCTGGAAATGCCATGGGCACACTTTAGAACAGTAGAAAGTCATTCTGCACTTCCCAACAATTAACAAATGTAGCTCGAACTCTGGCTTGTGTGAGGTCAAGGATTTTATTTTATTTTTTTGCACATATGAAATTTGTTCCCCCCCTCTCTCCCAATTCAGCTCCTGTTTTTCTTTGAACCTAATCCACACATTCCACCCCAAACCTCTGCAGACAAGTTACACGTTCTGGCACTGCTCCCTACATTCCCCCAATATATTGCTCCAGATCAGCCCTAATTTCCCCCTATTCCATATCCTTATGTCCTAGCCCCTGTTACCAACCATTTACAAAACTCCTTGCCCCTTGTCCATCTTTCCCTCTGGCTTCCCAAACAATCCCTTCCACCACATCACCCATTTTTCTTTTCATCCTCCTAGGCACATCCCACCCTCCTTTAACATACATACTAGTTCAATATACTACTACACATCTTCATCTTCCTCCCTTGCTCCGCCCCCATCTCCCTGCACCCTCTCCCGCACATACTGCTCTCATTTATCCCAACACATTAGTTTTGCCAATCCCACATCCCTTCCTCATTCCCTCCCAAGACCAATAAAACTTTAATTCTTTCCATTATTTTTAGCTAGCCTTCCTTGTTGTGCTCTCCTTAAACCGATGGTCATGCAAGGCACTGCTATTGTGTCTGACACCACACCGTCATCTATCTCCATCACCCCTGGGCTCATGGACCTACTCCTGGTTAAGCAATTCCTCATTCCTGCTTGGTCTTGCTCTCCCTATCCCGGTAATCTCTTCCAGCCTAAATATCCTCAGACCATCAATTTCTTCTACCAAATTGTGACCAAAATGTTAGTCCATGGAATCAGTCATTTGTTTGATAACACACTCGTTTCACTAACTATAATGAAGTACTGTCTTATTACTTCCTAACCTGTCCCACTGTACGAGTTCATTCAAGTGCTCTCCCGAGTTAAAAAAAAAAATCAAACTCGTGGTCAGCACGTCGAATGAACTTAGCGGGTACGTCGGAGCGGCTCGTAACGTTAACGGCATGTACTCGTGAAATGCGGGAAGCTCGGAAAAGGTTTTTCAACATGTTCAAAAATGTCCACGAGAGCCCTGAGTACCTACGAGTGGCCATTACCGTAAATCTCCGAGTTCGTATCAGGGCAAATGCGGGAGAACTCTTGAATGAACTCGTACAGTGAGACAGGGCTTTATCGCTATTTTAATGTCCATCTACCAGTCCCACATGATCTCTCTCAGTAAACTGCTACAGTTTATCTTTCCTTTCACTCTCTCTTGCTTACCCCTCACTTTTCATAAGGTCATAAGTGATAGGAGCAGAATTAGGCCATACGGCCCATCAAGTCTACATTCAATCATGGCTGATCGCTCTCTCCCTCCTAACCCCATTCTGCCTTCTCCCCATAACCCCTAATACCCATACTAATCAACAATCTAGCCATCTCTGCCATAAAAATATCCAATGACTTGGCCCTCACGGCCTTCGATGGTAAAGAATTCCACAGACTCACCACCCCCTGATTAAAGAAATTCCTTCTCATCTCCTTCCTAAAGGAACGTCCACTAATTCTGAGGCTATGACCTCTAGTCCTAGACTTTCCCACTAGTGGAAACAACCTCTGCACATCCACTCTATCCAAGCCATTCACTATTCACAAGTTTTAATGAGGTCCCCCCTTATTCGTTTAAACTCCAGCAAGTACAGGTCCAGTGCCGTCAAATGCTCATCGTACATTAACCCACTCATTCCTGGGATCATTCTTGTAAACCTCCTCTGGACCCTCTCCTGAGCCAGCACATCCTGAAATTGCTCACAATACTCCAAATGTGGCCTGACCAGCATCTTATGGAGTTCAACATTACATCCCTGGTTTTGTATTGGCGACTTGAAATACATGCTAGCATTGCGTTTGCCTTATTTACTCCCTGTTCGACTTGCAAATTAACTTTTATGGAATCCTGCACCAGCACTCCCAAGTCCCTTTGCACCTCCGTACCTTTGCACCTTTTCTCCATGATGTTGCCATTGCCAATAACCCAATTATCAATATCCTGAGAGTCATTGCTGACCAGAAACACAACTGGCCCAGCCACACTAATACTGTGGCTCGATGAGCAGGAAAGAAGCTCGCTATCCTGTGCTGAAGGACTGGACAAGGTGTAGTTCACCATCCCAACCAAAGGAAAATGAGGGATTGGTAATAAATGCTGGCCTAGTGATGATGCCTGCACTCTAAATGTGAAAAGACAGACCCCAATTTTTGCTAATACATTTATGAGAAATCTAACCTCTCCCCAATCATATTGGCTTTATATTCTTTGTGTGTTCATTCTTATCTTGCCTGTTCAATTTATAGATTATCCTTCTTTATTTCTAACCACAAACACTCCTCTTGCGGTCCACTTTTATTTGCTACCCCCACATCCCCCAGGGACTCATTGTGTACAAACTTTAACCACATTTTAAAAAACCTCGGATAAACTCAGTTGGTCAGGCAACATCTGTGGAGTGAAACAACAATTTTGTTTCTGATTGAGACACTTCTCAGGACTTGCTCTCAGCCACACTCTTACCCAAAAATGTTTCAGTTATGAGAGGAACATTCTGATGTCTCATATACATCTACAAACTTTTGTAGGCCGGGAAATATCTCTGGAGTGAGAAACACCGTTTTAACAGTTCAGGTCGGTATTCCTTCATAAACAAGAAATCTTAACTCTGTTTATCAAACTCTCATTATAGTCTTTCAACTGATTGGATAGCACGCAAAAAAAAAAGTTTCACTGTACCTTGGTACAAGTGACAAGAAACAAAACTGCACAAAACTAAACTGTTTCTCTCTCCACAAATACTGCCGGACTTGATAAGTATTCCTTGCATTTCCTGCCTTTCTGCTTCATTGGCATCTTGGTCTGCAGGCAGACCATGGGATGGGCAGGCAGAGTCCCAGTGCACACAAATCCTGCCCCAGAGCTCACACCGTTCCCTACTGTCAGGGGACAGCTCGGACCCCAAACGTGAAGCATCAATGTACAATCAGGACCTACCCATTGTCCTCCTGGTACAGCTCGAATATGTGGCAGGAAGCGTATGGGGGAGCCAGGCTGTAAACACCGAGAGCCATTTGAAGGGCTACAATTGTCGTGTCATGCTGGGAACAGATTAATATTGGTAATAGTTATTTCGTGTATTTTACACAAACAGGCATAAACAACAAGAACGCCTACACAAACCACTGTCTTGTACATAAGTCTCCTATTTAATACATATCGTATGTTCATCGACAATCGGTCACAATACCAGGTGACAGCCTCAACATGGGCATCTTGGCTTTGCAGAACTCTCCTAATCCTCACTACAGTGCAAAGTGTACTTAACAGCGTAAATCAAGGTCTATCTATCAATGGTGATATTCATCTGTATACGAGGAACTGGGGCACGCTAAGCACTGCAGCTTTAACCACCAGTTGGACTCACCGCCGAGTACATGATCAGTTTAGGTTTTGGTGTGGGCGAGGACACATTCAACGATTGTTCAATATTTTGGAGAATCTTTTTCACAAGCATACCTACAACAAAACAAAAGGCAAATGGGAAAAGTAACATTCGGTTAATCGAGGAGCTGACCAAAGTTCAGCAATATCACAGACTGCTTAATACACAAGCATTATGCACAAGGTTGTAACCATGACCCTAGAGTGGGTCAATGCGGGGAAGGTCAACGATAGACCAGACCGTCCACAGGCCACTCAGCCCGTGGGTCGGCCCGTGACCAGATGGGACAGATAGAGACCAGACCATCCATAGGCCACTCAGCCCGGAACCACATCGTCCTTAGAAGGGTCAGGCCGAGACTGGACCATCCTCAGATGAGTTGGCCGCCAGACCAGACTGACCACAGACGGGTCCGCCTGAGACCAGACGAGACAGCTAGAGACCACATGGTCCACAGATGGGTCCGCCCAAGACCACACAGGTCAGCCCGTTACCAGACCAACCCGCAGTTTGCTTGCATCTTTTTGCCCTCCCCTCTTTTGCCTTCCTGGCCTCAGTTTAAACCCCAAGTGCACTCACCCCCCTGGAGCTGTGACTTCTCCTGTTGCTTGTACAATCCATAGTGGGCCAGGAAGTAAAATTCCTTCAGTGTTCTCATGCGCTCCATGACGGATGGTGTCACCCAGGAACGCACAGTCTTGTTGTGAAGTTGCTGCCAAGGTAAGGTGGAAGCTGAGGTTACGTTGACCTGTGCTCACTTGCCCTTGTCATACGGGTGCCAATGATGCAGGTAGAACAAGGGAAGAAGTTCTGCTGAAGGACTAAATTAAAAAGCAGAACCAAAAAGGTAATAATCTCTGGATTTCTGCCTGAGCCATGAGAGGATTAAAGAGTTGAACACATGGCTTAAAAATTGGTGTGGGAGGTGAGTTTAAATTCAAGGAACATTGGCATCGGTATTGGGGAACGAGGGAGCTGTTCTGATGAGACGGACTCCCCCTGAATATTGCTGGGACCAGGGTTCTGGCAAAATGCATAACTGTGGCCATCGATCAAACTTTACACTAACTAGTGCGGGGGGGGTTCAACAAATTGGAAATGTATGGATGAAGTTCACATGATCAGGTGATAGTAGAATTAGGCCATTCGACCCATCAAGTCTATTCCACAATTCAATCATGGCTGATCTATCTCTCCCTCCTAACCCCATTCTCCTGCCTTCTCCCCATAACCTCTGAAGCGCTGTAGTGTCCAGAAAAGAGTAATAGGACAGAAAGTGTGAAAAGGGATAAGAGTCTAATGTCAAGCAAAATGGATCTAATTTGACTGAACTGAACAAACGGTGCTATTGTTGAATGCACACAGTAAACAGAAAAATGTTGGTAAGCTTATAGCACAGGCAAGAGTGGACATTGGACACTGGAAAATGACACTGGCAGATTAATTGAACACGTTTTTTTAAATTTATATTAGGCTTCAAAGGGGAAGACAGCAGCAACCTAAAAGCAATGTTTGGGTTTCTCTCTGTAGCGGTTACAGTAATCATGGCATGTTTTAGAAAAGCCTCACTGTAATGACCAGAACAGAAAAATCCATATTCCTCCGCATAGAAATAGGCATTCCTGCCCATCAGGCCCAGCCCGGCTCACTGAGTCATCCCCTTTATTAATCTTTTTGTTTAAGAAGGAACTGCAGATGCTGGAAAATCGAAGGTAGACAAAAATGCTGGAGAAACTCAGCGGGTGAGGCAGCATCTGTGGAGCGAAGGAAATAGGCGAGGTTTCGGGTCGAAGCCCTTCTTCAGATATTTTCAGAAGTCTGATGAAGAGTCTCGATCAGAAACGTCACCCATTCCTTCTTTCTAGAGATGCTGCCTCAACCGCTGAGTTTCTTCAGCATTTTTGTCTACCTTTTATTAAACTGATTGCTTCTATAATCTATTCTCCAAATATTCACATCAACTCCCTCTAAATTCTACTGCACGCCTACATATGGATGACACGAAGCTGGGGGGTAGTGTTAGGTATGAGGAGGATGCTAGGAGGCTGCAAGGTGACTGGTATAGGCTGGGTGAGTGGGCAAATGCATGGCAGATGCAGTATAATGTGGATAAATGTGAGGTTATCCACTTTGGTGGCAAAAACAGGAAAGTAGACTATTATCTGAATGGTGGACGATTAGGAAAAGGTGAGATGCAACGAGACCTGGGTGTCATGGTACACCAGTCATTGAAAGTAGGCATGCAGGTGCAGCAGGCAGTGAAGAAAGCGAATGGTATGTTAGCATTCATAGCAAAAGGATTTGAGTATAGGAGCAGGGAGGTTCTACTGCAGTTGTACAGGGTCTTGGTGAGAACACACCTGGAGTATTGCGTACAGTTTTGGTCTCCAAATCTGAGGAAAGACATTCTTGCCAAAGAGGGGGTACAGAGAAGGTTCACCAGACTGATCCCTGGGATGACAGGACTATCATATGAGGAAAGACTGGATAGACTCGGCTTGTACTCGCTGGAATTTAGAAGATTGAGGGGGGGATCTTATAGAAACTTACAAAATTCTTAAGGGGTTGCAGGAAGATTGTTCCCGATGTTGGGGAGGTCCAGAACAAGGGGTCACAGTTTAAGGATAAGGGGGAATTCCTTTAGGACCGAGATGAGGAAAACATTTTTCACACAGAGAGTGGTTAGTCTCTGGAATTCTCTGCCACAGAAGGTAATTGAGGCCAGTTCATTGGCTATATTTAAGTGGGAGTTAGATGTGGCCCTTGTGGCTAAAGGGATCAGGGGGTATGGAGAGAAGGCAGGTATAGGATACTGAGTTGAATGATCAGCCATGATCATATTGAATGGCGATGCAGGCTCGAAGCGCCGAATGGCCTACTCCTGCACCTATTTTCTATGTTTCTATACCAGGGTCAATTAACCGAGCAACCCACACATCTTTGGTCTGTGGAAGGGAACTGGAAGCCCATGAAGAAGACCTACTGGGAGAACATGTAAACTCCATCCCAACAGCACCAGAGGTAAAGATTGAACCTTGGTCTCTGAAGCTGTGGTGGGCAGAGGGAGAAATGATTATGAATTGACACTCCCCGACTTCCTTTCTCATCCATACCCAATAGAAAGCGTCCACTTGTTTGGCGATTCCAGTCCTCATGTAGATGCCTCTTACATGCTCCACCACCCCCTCAGGCAGTGTGTTCCAGAGTGCTAATAATGGGTGAACGTCTTCCTCAGATTCACTTCAAACTGCTTACACCTCACCTAAAGCTACGCCCCCTCAAACCTGCCCCACATTCAATAAGATCATGGCCAATCTACACCAGGGTGAAGCCCAACACAAACTAGAGGACAACACTTCATATTCTGCACGGGTAGTCTACAACCCATTAGTGAATTTTCCAAGATAGACACAAAAAGCTGGAGTAACTCAGCGGGACAGGCAGCATCTCTGGAGAGAAGTAATGCGTGACATTCCGGGTCGAGACCCTTCTTCAGACTTCTGAAACTTCACCCATTCCTTCTCCCCAAAGATGCTGCCTGTCCCGCTGAGTTACTCCAGCTTTTTGTGTCTATCATTGGTTTAAACCAGCATCTGCAGTTCCTTCCTTCACACTGAATTTTGCAATCTCCTGTCTTCTCTCTGGTGTGTCTCCCCCCCTTCCCCCCCCCCCCCCCCCCAGTCCTGTTTTTGCCCTCCTCCTGGTTATATCCAACCATCAAGCTCACAGTCAACCCACAGGCATAATGGCATCAAGTTGTGGACTAATTACTGATATACAGATTAGTATTCATAGTCATACAATGCTGAAACCAGCCCTGCGGCCTTTGTACCATTGTAACTATCAGCACTGATCTTTTTGCACCATCCCCTTTTCCATTTGCAAGTAACTAAAATCTGATTTTAAAACCAAATCTAAAGATTGAGAACCAAAGCAGTAGCTGTGGAGGGGCGTGGAAGAGTACGCAGATTCGTTGTGTACAGGTTCCAGTTTGGGTTGCTACAAAAAACTGCTCTTTGTCACAAGTCCATGGTGCTCACCTCACAGAACAGGGTGTCGTAAATTGACCAAACATATTGTAGCGATAACTGCTCTCTGGGAACCCCAGCGACTTTAGACAGCATGTCCAGAAAGTCCTAGAGAGACAAGAAATAAACAAATGTTATATCAGGAGCGTCAGTTCATTAGAAAAGATACAAAGTGTGGATCATTGTTGCATCACTCTTGGATTCACTGATCCAGGTTCTGTCATCCTCAACAAATAGCTCCGAATTCATTCCAAATCTCAGGTTTAATCCTGACATTCCCCTGACTGTTCCTGCAAAGGAACCAGTAACCCGATTTAATCTAGGGATCGGCAAGGTCAGGCAAAGAACTTCGAAAGACTTTGCTGAACCACTGTGTACAACCTCAAGCGGTAACCAGTGCTCAAAATCTGTCTGAAGGGTTCCGGCCCGAAACGTTGCCTATCTCCTTCGCTCCTTAGATGCTGCTGCACCCGCTGAGTTTCTCCAGCCTTTTGTGTACCCTCAAAATCTAGATGTTCGCCTCGGGAACTTTCCAGGCTACCTCTGCTGATAAATGCCCCATACTAGACTCAGCATCTCACCGCAGAGTGCAGGATTCCCAATAGTCATACAGACAGCTCCCTGGTAACCTCCTGATGTGTGCCCCCTTTACAAAAGGAAGCCGAGCCCTGGATGCACTTTAGGATGCTCCCCAAAACCCTTCCTAAATTGTAGCATGAAACCATTCCATGCCAAACGTCCCAGGTAGCTGGCCTGAATTGTAATACGAGGATTAGGAGTTTGAGGAAAGGCGCTGCGACATGGACATTAACACCTGCAGTTCTAGAAACAGTAACGCTACTTGAGCAAACCTGCACTGTTAGGTTGCTAGCATTAAATAAATCAATGCTAGCAACTTTTCTTTTGGACAGCATTAGGGAGATTTCTAAAGCCAATTTAAAAATACAGGAAGGTGTAAATTTCTGGACCAAAAGGGGAGAAAGATAATCCTGACAATTATAGACAATTGTCGATGATACAAGGAACAAATTCGGAGAAACGAACTGCTCTTTGGGCAACCATGGATAGAAAGGAAAGACAGCAAGGATTTGTTAGGAGAAGGTTTTTCCAAAGGACATCTGATACAGTATCAAAAATTAAGCTTGTTAGTAAAACTGGAGCCCTGGGGATAACAGGGTTATTGGCAGAAGAGGTCCAACATTTGTTAGGGTCTAGGACAGATCTGGGTCTGTAGCTGCCTTTTAGGCTGGAGGGAGGTACCTGTATACAGTGGTATTCAGCAAGGTTCAGTACCAAGACATTGATGTTTTTAGTCTCTAGTTTGAATGCCTCCACTTGGCCTTCAGATGGTATAGAGCATACTTAAAATGTGCAGATGGCATGTGAACTGTAAAGGAAAATATGAATTGACCAAGAGGACATAGAAAGTGAAAAGGAATGGACAGATATGGAAAAGATGAAATTCAATTAAAAAAATGTTGGATCTCACAGGATGAATGAAAAGATCATTGGCAGAATTGTAAAATACTCAGAAAAGGGCACAGATCTACAAAGGTGGCAAAATAAGATTTTTTTTAAAAAAGTAAACCCAATGGAATCCTCGGCTCAATAGATGGGTCAATAAAAGCCAGGTTATACTAAAGTTTCATAACTGTTGTATTTGGAATATGTGCCCAGTTCTGGGCACCACATTTTAAGAAGAGTTAATGCACTAGAATGATTACAAGAATGAGGACTTTCAGCTACATTGATAAATTGGCAGTGTTCTCCTTTTTGAGGCAGTGCTGAGAGGATGCAAGGTGCAAGGAAGCACTGAAAATGATGATGGGTTCATATGGGTTATTGTAGAGGAGCTGCTCCCAGTGGCTGAAGGCAGAGAGCCAAAGTTGCACAGCACAGAAACAGGCCCTTTGGCCCACAACATTCATGCCAACCTTTTTTGCCCATTGACACCAATCCCATTTGCCCACATTATGTTCATATCCTGCTGTGCCTTCACTATTCAAGTGGCAGTCTAAATGTCTGTTATCTATAGTGATTTCACCACACTTTCTCATCAAATCCCCTTTGAAACTCACCATAAGCCTGTGCCCTTTTGTTTTTGATAACAATACAATGCGGGAAAGATTCTGACCATGAATCAGAATACCTATCTATACCTCTCGTAGCTTGTTACACCTCGAATAGGCCACTTCTCAGCCTCATTTACTTCAGGGAAACTAAAACTCCAGCCTACCCAATCTCCCTCCATAGCTAAAATCTTCTAATCCAGGCAGCATCCTGGTGAATCTTGTCTGCACGCTTCCGAGACGGTAATGACCAGAAGTGCACACAGTATTCCAAGTGCAGTCTAACCGGTGTTTTGTAAAGTTACAACGTTTTATTTTCTATGCCCCACTACCTTGGCCATAAGCCTTCTTCACCATCTCATCAACCGATGTTGCCACTTTCAGAAAACGATGGAGTTGAACCCCAAGGTCTCCATGTTAATCAATACTCCTCAATGACTTCCTAAAATGCACCACTTATCAAGAATAAATACCATTTGCCAACACATCACCTACATTCCCATGGTAGACAAAAGTGCTGGAGAAACTCAGCGGGTGCGGCAGCATCTATGGAGCGAAGGAAATAGGCAACGTCAGAAGGGTTTCGGCCCGAAACGTTGCCTATCTCCTTCGCTCCATAGATGCTGCCGCACCCGCTGAGTTTCTCCAGCACTTTTGTCTACCTTCGATTTTCCAGCATCTGCAGTTCCTTCTTAAACACCTAAATTCCCATTGGATCTACATCCAGCTGGAGACTTAAGACAGCCATCTTCACTATCTACACCTCAACTAACTTTCATCTCATATGCAAACATGTTAATCAGACCCCAATAATTAAAAAAAGATGTGAAGGTATAGAATACATTACACAATCTTGTGGACACAGATTCAATAGTGGTCAAAAGGAAAATAGAAGAATAAGGGGGGAAAAAACTATAGATATAGGTAAAGAGACTAACCTTCAGCCACTGGCTCTTTGAAAGACGTGGTGCAAACTTGGTGAGCAAAATAGCTCCTTTTGTTCTGCACCATGTATCATTCTACAACAGTCAGTGAGAATAAGATGCCGCTCCCCTCTACAATGGAGGGGGCATCAGTGGGCAGTGGAGAGATCACAGTCTGCAAAAGGAGATAGACAGCACATGAATGGGCACAAGACAGGCAGATGGGATGTACACCAGGAAAATGAAAGGTTATATATTTTGGTTGGAAGAATAGAAATGTTGAGAAACTAGTAAAATATGATGGTGTAAGTAGATAGTTACACAAAGTTATGGCAGATACAACAAACATTTCTGAATGGATAAGACACTTTTGCCATTATTGCAAGAGTTTGGATTCGAGAATAAAGGGAGTTTTGCTACAACTGTGGAAGGCGCTGGTGAGGCCACATCTGGACAGCGTGCAGTTTTAATCTCCATACTGAGGGAGGAACTCATATCCCATAATGTCCAGTGAGTCTGCCTGGTCTTGGAGACAATGCCCTGCAAACTCACGGAATTTATTACAGGATATGGGTTTCCCACCAGCACGAAGTGCACAGGAATTGTTACATGCGTGTAATTTAGAAGAATGAGGGGTGATCTCATTAAGGTTGTGAGAAGGAATGAGAGGATAAATGATGATGATGTTTTTTCCATCAGCAGAAGAGTATATAATTAAGAAATGGCATCTCAAAAAATGTGATCAACTAATTAGAATGCAACAAGTATATTTTCCTTCAGGGTTTGTGAGCTTTCGAGTTATCTCTTCCTGGGAAGTGAGGATGCACATTCATTGCATGGATTGAATGCCAAGACCAGAAAAGTTTTGAACACCAGGCAAAGGTGGATCTGGAGTTGGTGGGCATGTTCTGGTTTTGCCTAAATCCGGAATGCTAAACAGGTATCCAGGGTTTTTTTCCATAAACGTTTCCAACTGCTCACGTCTTTGAACATGGAGTGATCACCAGTCAACCTTGAGGATCCCATCTCCCATTCCAATGCTTTCCATCTTCCCTTTTGTGAACTAAAGGTTTCCCTTTAGGCCACTCAGCCGTCAGAGTATCATTAGGCGCATTTCAGCTGGGAAACAGGCCCCTCGGCCCACGCCGACTAGCGATCCCTGCATATTGACACTATCCTACAAACACTATGGGCAATTTTTACATTTACCAAGCCCATTAACCTACATACCTGTACGTCTTTGGAGTGTGGGAGGAAACCGAACATCTCTGAGAAAACCCACGCAGGTCACGGGGGGAACGTACAAACTCCATACAGACAGAACCCGTAGTCGGGATCAAACCTGGGTCTCCGGCTCTGCAAAAAGGTCCTTCAGAAAGCGTCTGGACCCAATGATATACCTGGTTGTTTTAAAAACCTGTGCGAACCAACCGGCTGGAGTTTTTACCAACATCTTTAACCTCCCATTCCCACCTGCTTTAAAATGGTAACAGTAATACCGGTGTCCCAGAGGGCAAGGTGACGTTCCTCAATCACTACGGACTGATAACATCTCTGGTGATGAAGTTTTTGAGAGTTTGGTTATGGCGCATATCAACTGTTATCTTAGCAAGAGCTGGATCCACTATATTTTGCTTACTGGCACAATAGATCAATGGGGGATTGGGATCTCACTGGTTCTTCACTCCGCACCGGACCACTTGGAAACTAAAAACATATACGAAGGTCTGGTGTTCATCGACTACAGCTCAGCATTCAACATGATCATCCCTTCGAAACTTGTTACCAAGCTGCAGGAACTGCGTCTCTGAACATCCTTTCACAATGGGATCCTTGACTTCCTCATCAACAGACCGCAATCAGTACGAATTAGCTTCCTCCTTGATCACCATCAGAATAGAGCACCTCAAGGCTGTTGTGTTCAGTCCCCTGATTTACTCACTCTATACCCATGGCAATGTAGCCGCATACAGTCCCAACTCCATTTTAAATTCGCCGATGGCGCCATTGTTGGTGGATGAGTTACGGGTAATGATCAATTCGATTATCTGATCGGGAAATCGATCATTTATTTGAACGGTACCAGACAACAACCTTGCTCTCAATGTCAGTGAGACGATTGTTGACTTCAGAAGGCAGACAATCCATGAAAATGGTTTAATCGATGGTTCGGTGGTGGAGAGTCAACAACTTCAACAGTGGATTTCTGGGCGGGCAGATCTCTGACCCAGCGCATTGGTGCAATCACGTAGAAAGCCCAGCCCATCAACACCTCTACTTAGAATATTGAGGAGATTTGGTATTTTGACAAACACTCTTGAATGTCTACAAATGTATGGTATTGAATGGTTGCATCACGGCATGGTTCGACAACTTGAACGCCCAGGAACGATGGAGAGTATAAGAAGTGGTGAACACTGCTCGGTCCATCAGGGGTACTGACCTCCCCACCATTGAAGGGATCTACAGGAGGCGCTGCCTCAAAAAGGCCCTTGCTGGGCCCTCATTTCATTCCTGCCATCAGGAATAAGGTATAGGAGTCAAGTCAAAGTCAAAAGAGTTTATTGTCATGTGTCCCTGACAGGACAATGAAATTCTTTCTTTGCTTCAGCACAACAGAACATGGTAGGCATTGACTACAAAACAGATCAGTGTGCCCATTTACCATTATATACGTAAATACACACATGAATGAATAAATTAAATTGATGAAGTGCAAATAACAGATAAAGGGGTTTAATGTTCAGAGTTTTGTCCGAGCCAAGTTTAATAGCCTGATGGCTGTGGGGAAGTAGCTATTCCTGAACCTGGTCATTGCAGTCCTCGGGCTCCTGTACCTTCTACCTGAAGGTAGCAGAGAGATGAGTGTGTGGCCAGGATGGTGTGTGCCCTTGATGATGCTGCCAGCCTTTTTGAGGCAGCGACTGCGATAGATCCCCTCGATTGAAGGAAGGTCAGAGCTGATGATGGACTAGGCAGTGTTTACTACTTTTTGTAGTCTTTTCCTCGCCAGGGCGCTCAAGTTGCCGAACCGGCAGTAGAGAGCATGCAACCGGTCAGCATGCTCTCTACTGTGCACCTGTAGACATTAGAGAGAGTCCTCCTTGACAGACCAACTCGCCGTAATCTTCTCAGGAAGTAGAGACGCTGATGAGCTTTCTTAATAATTGCATCTGTGTTCTCGGACCAGGAAAGATCTTCACAGATGTGCACGCCCAGGAATTTGAAGCTCTTTGAGTCACAGGTATAGGAGTCATGACGTCCAGGTTCAAGACCTTTATAAACACCAACTAAACTACAAACTGTCTTGGCTGCACTATGGACTTCAGGCTTTTATTTTGTTTTACTTCTTTTTTTAAAATTCAACTATTTTTGGGCTTGTTTTATTATGTTATCTATAGAGTACTGACCTGTTATGCTGCTACAAGTAAGAATTTCATTATTGGCACATATGAAAATTAAACACTCTTGACTCTTGGTATAATAGTGTTACCTACTCATTTTGCCTTAAGCGTAGGTCATAATGAAGCACTTGCTTTAGGTAGAAGGCCATTTGCATTTTTAGTAACTTTTATAGAACGCTCTCCAACATTTATCAGAACTTAATTTCCGGTCACACTAAACCCTTACTCAAAACTGCGATCAATCCAAATGAAGCTCATCACAACCTTGAGGAATCACACATCAATCTTGTGATTAATTGATTTGCAGCTGCACCAAATCACCATTGGAAATCTGAAATAAACACCAGACTAAAGTCATGCAGGAGGTGCAAAGAGATTTGGGAGTGCTGGTACAGAATTTCCAAAATGTTAATTTGCAAGTCGAATTAGTTGTAAGGAAGGCAAACGCAGCGCTGGCATTGGTTCCAAGATGAATAGAATACAAAAACAGGGATGTAATGCTGAGGTTTTATAAGGTGCTGGTCAGACCACATTTGGAGTATTATGAGCAATGTTGGGCCCCATATCCGAGAACGGATGTGCTGCCACTGGAGAGTTTCCCGAGGAGGCTAACAAGAAATGAGTGGGTTAACATATGATGAGCATTTGGCAGCACTGGGCCTGTAATCGCTGGAGTTTAGAAGGATGAAGGGCAGGTCCTCATTGAAACTTAACGAATAATGAAAGGCTTGAATAGAGTGGATGTGGAGAGGATTTTTCCACGTGGGAAAGTCTAGGACCAGAGGCCATAGCCTCAGAATAAAAGGACGTTCCTTTAGGAAGGAGATGAGGAGGAATTTAGTCAGAGGGTGGTGAATCTGTGGAATTCATTGCCTCAGAAGGCTGTGGAGGCCAAGTCAATTAATATTTTTAAAGCTGAGATAGATAGATTCTTGTTTAGTTCGGGTGTCAGGGGTTATGAAGAGAAAGGAGAAAGAGAATGGGATTGAGAGCAAGAGATAGATCAGCCATGATTGAATGGCGGTGTAGACTTGTTGGACCAAATAGCCTCATTCTGCTCTTATTACTTATTAACTTATGATGTCAGACAGCATCTGTGGCAAACCAATTTAATGTTTCAGGTTGATAACAGACTGTATTCAAACTTAAAACTGGTCATTGACTTGAAACGGGTCATTGACTTGATATTTTAAATGCCCTTCAACACAAGCAGCATGCTGATCTACTGTGATTCAACAGGAAGTTTACCAATTTATTATGGCACCGCCTTTTTCATAACAGCAGATAACAATAATGCTGTTATCCTGTTATTAGCTTTCGATGGTGCATCTGTAGAAGTTGGTAAGAAATTGATAAAGAGGAAGAAGAATGGACTTTATTGCCTTCCATCACAGTGTGGAATCCGCTATGGTGGATGTTTATGTTAACTTTTATGTGGTTGTGTATCTTGTTGCTTTTTTTTTAGAATGGCTGTGTGGTAAATCGAATTTCACTGTTCCTTAATTGGTACATGTGACAATAAACTGACCTTGAAACCTCGAATCATTGGAGCAATGCTGAATTTCTTCAGTCTCCGAAGGAAACAGAGGGTGGATGGGTTGGCCACTACAGTAGGTCCTGTGGCTCCTTTAGAGCAGGGGATCACTAAAGGATAGGTGTGCCCATAGTCATCACGCAGTCTGGGCAGGTCACATATGATCCAGTCTGTTAACTAATATTTTACTCTGCACAATGCTGCTGCTTCTTCTTGCGTGTGGCTGCACAGCCTAATGTGGCAGGACAACTTGTTCTATTTGATCCTATTTGATTGTGCACGCCAGGTTGATTGCATTCGTCAAAACAGGGCGGACCACATTAAGGTTGCAATCTCCCACCCCACAATGCTGCTGGAATTGTTAAATAGGCTACAAGTCTTTAAAAGGTCAAATACAGTGTAAGCTGTTTGATTTGTACCTTGTTTTCCATCAAAATCTTTTTGTATTCATCTGTATTTTCCGTCTCTGTGATCAACTCTGTGTAGCGAGGGCAGTTCTTCAGTGGAAAGAGAAGCACCTGCAACAATTCCACTTTGTTCAGTTTCTGAGACAAAAAGACAGAACGGACAGGACAGACAGACAGACGGGCGGGCAGACAGACAGACAGGACGAAACGAGACAGGCCAGACAGAGTCCTCAGACTCCTGGTTCTGCACTGCTCCCCCTACTACAATCAGCGTTGGACTGTTGCTTCTCACTGTCACTCTTCTGTCACTTGCCTTGTCGTCTTCCACTGGCATTGTATGCACAGGAATCGGTTGCCATTTCAGGCCAGGATGGAAGATCTGATGACCTTGCGGTGAGTACAAACCGGCAAGATTAGATTCGGCACTCATTAGAGTCCGGTCAAAATCCGTGCTCTGAATGTAAATCTACAGCAAAGGGAAAACAGATACAAATCAGAAGAGGCTTTAGACCAAGCTGAGCAGAACATTTAAGAAATGCAAACAGTGGATATCTGAAATAAAATCAAAATATATTGGAAAACACCCAGCAGGTCAGGCAGCATCTGTGGGGAGAAAAGGTAGAATTTAAGGTTGGAGTGCCTTCATCAAAACAGTTGGAGTGCCTTCATCAGATAACTGCTGGAGTGTGATAAGTGGAGACACAAAGAGGCGGCACAGTGGTAGAGTTGCTGCCTTACAGCGCCAAGGATCTGGGTTCGATCCTGACTTTGGGCGCTGTCTGTACGGAGTTTTTACGTTCTCCCTGTGGATTTTCTCTGGGTGCTCCGGTTTCACCCAAACTTCAAAGATGAGCAGGTTTGTAGGCTAATTGGCTTCTAAACATTATAAATTGTCCCCGGTGTGGTGGATTGTGCTCGTGTTGATCACTATGGAGTGATCACCAGTTGCCACCCACTCAGTGGGCAGAAGGGCCAGTCTCCACACTGTATCACAACAGTAAAAACAGGATTAGCAGAGTTGCTCTTGGCTGAAAGATCACAATCCCTCACCATGTATCCCTTCAGTTTTGATCTGCACGGATGTTTTTTTTGAATGTTTGTAGCAGTTCCCTTGCCTGGAATATATTTCAAAATTATTATGCTTCCCCTCTATTGTTCCCAACCTCCTTTTTTTAAAGAAGAGATTGTTAAAGAATTAAATTGTTAACTTAATTCCAGCAGCATTGGGGAGGATGTGCAGCAGATAAAATGGAGACAATCCAGTGAATGCAGCCATTTTGAGAGCAGCCATTTTGAAAGCAGCTGTGCCTGAAGTCAAAGTACCGTGGGGGGGGGAGGGTCAAAGTGCAGAGACTTTGACATGTGAAGCCGAGTAGCAAAAACAGTAAAACACGGTTAACAGAAAAGTAACGGCTTTTTCTAGGATTAGTGGAGGGATAGTAATGACAGTCAGTGGAGAGGTATGCTCATCCTGTGGAATGTGGGATATCAGAGAGAGATCATGTCCCTGATAACTACGTACATTTGCAGGAAGAGTGTTCAACTGCAGCTCCTCTGAAACTGCATGGGATGGAGTGGGTTTGGACTCACTGGCGAGCACATAGGAGGCAGAAAGTGTCAGACAGAGGAATTTCAGGAGGTGGTTGCACTATGGACTCAGATCAATGACCACCAGAGGGGCAGCCAGCTAATGTAGGAATTCCCTGTGGCTATTCCTTCTCTAACAGGTACACCTGTTATACCTTTTAAGAGAAGGAAGGTATAGCTGTCATCCAACATTGTGGATACCGTTTGGGCAGGGGGAGGCCTCTCAGTGAAAACCAGCAGCAGCCATGTTAGTGGCACCATGCTAAGTGAAAAAGGAAATCAGCTGGAAGAACAGCGGGTAGGGCAGCATCGTGGCACCATGACTGACTCCACCGTGCAACAGAGAAAGACGAAGTCCAGACAAGTAGTGGTGATAAGCAACTCGACTGTCGGAGGGAATGACTGGAGCTAGACTCCGGATGGTGTGATGCCTCCCTTGTGCCAAGCTTAGCTGTCTCAGAGTGGGTTCAGAACATTCTGCAAGGGGAGGCTAAGCAGCCAGAAGATGTTAGTGCTAACGGCATTGGTAAGAGAGATGGGGTTCTGCAAAGGTAATTTTGGGAGTTAGGTAGAAAGTTGAAAAGCAGGACCTCTAGGGCCATCATCTCTGGAGTGGAGACAAAATTCACCAGGATGTTGCCTGTAATAGAGTGCTTCAATAACAAGGTGCGATTGGATCGGCTGGAATTATTTTCAATCGAATCCAGGAGGCTGAGGAGTGTTTATACAGTTTAAAAGATTATGAAGGGCAGAGATTGGGTAGAGAGTAAATGTTTATTTCCCCATGATAGGGGAGTCTAAAACTAGAGGGCATAGGTTTAAGGCAAAAGGGGAGAAATTTAAAGGAGAACTGAGGGATAGATTTTCCATTCAGAGGATAGTGAATACTTGGAATGTGCTACCAGTGGCAGATACAATTACATTTAAATGGCACTGGGAAAGGTATTGATTACGAAAAAAAAGAGGGGTTGAGGCCTAATGCATGGGCTTATCAAATTAGTTGGGGCAAAGGACTCATTTCTGAGGTGTACAGCTTTGTGTCTGAAAATACTCAGAGAATCAGATAGCGTTTGTGGGGAAAGAAACAAAGAGAGACACATTACACTGCAGATGTTGAAACCCTGAACAAATACAAAGTGCTGGAGGAACTCAATAGGTCACGTAGCATCTGTAACGGGAAAGGACATACGACATTGCTGTCAGGACAAAAACGCTTGAATCAGTCAGAACAAGGGGCCCGACCCGAAATGTTGTCTGTCCATTCCCTCCACCGATGCTGCCTGGCCCACTGAGTTCCTCCAGCACTTTGTGCTTTTCTTGACAAGGAAGCAAAGATTAGTGAACTGTTGACACAACTAAAAATAGTTATAAAAGGTCGTTTCAAGTTGCAGAGAAGAGGGAGAGAACAAAAGGGAAAGTCTATGACAATGGTAGTGGCCAAGGGAAACTGAATGGTGGTGATGCTGGCTGAGAGAGAGCAAATCTAATATGTCTGGAGGAAATGCCAATAAAGGGACAGGAAGGGGAAAAAAGGAAATAAACACAAAATACTTCAGAATCTATGAGGTATAAAATACTGGAAATCTGAAATATAAGACTGTTGAAATATCTTGGTCATTCACTATCTACGGAGAGATTTTTTTTTAAAACAGCTTGATCAGCTTTAATCAGAACTGGCAAGTTCTGACAATCTGGATAGGCTAGTTATCTGAAGTTGTTGGATTCATTGTTGAATGCCCAAGAGCTGCGATGTACCTAGCTGGAGGACAATACAGTTCCATGTGCGCCACTGGGATAGTGCAGAAGACCAAATTGGGAAAGGGATGAAGAATTGAAATTTGAGATTTAGAATGACCAATGTATGCTTGAGAAACCATCATCCCTTGATTTTATATGACCAGCCTTCCCAGTTTGTGGCACAGTTGGCCAATTCTGATGAATAGTCGTTAACCTGTGACATTAACTCTATTTTAGTTTCTCGACAGTTGCCTGACCTGTTAGATATTTCCGACATTCTTTTATTTCAAATTTTCATGAAATGTGGCGTTCTCTATCTGACAGGCTGTATTTGTCTCCATCCTTCCAAAGGCAATTCCTCTGTTCTTGCCACACTTCCCTGCAAGAGCAGGTTTCAACTTCAATATGGCAGTACAAGACAGTCTGTAAATCAGATAGTGGTTTTGGTTTCCATCAATCAATGGTATCCAAGGAGATTTGGCATCTCAATATGCCTTATACATAACAGCTCACCTCGTGTCGGTCATAAGAGGAGTTGAGAAAGCGACTGTAACGATTTCGCAGATACTGGCCCAGTGCATAGTGCTGTCTCATCCCAATCTACAGACAGAAGTAGAAATTCCAATCATTACTGGAGAAGAAAGATCAACAAAAAGAACTCATGACCAACACAAGGCTGCGATTTACCCTTTACCCTTTGGACTTTGCTGCATCTCGAGGTTTGACAAGATATAGTGGATGCCCAGACTGTCATCTTGCGAAATTTCTATAGAATCTCAAACAGCTCTCACAGACTGGAGAGTAGCAAATATGTCCCAATCTTTGAAGAAAGGAGGGAAAAAATACATAGCGACTAGTTAGCCTGACATTGCTCATAGGAAAAATTCTACAATCTACCAAGTAGTAACAGGGCACTTATGTGGTAATGATAGGTTTGGGCAAAGTCATTATAGAAATATGAAATGGAAATTATATTTGACAAATCTCCTAGAGTTTCAGATTGTGAATCACCTGATCGACAAGGGGGATCCAATGGGTGTAGTATATTGAGACTGTTGCAACTCTTTGAAGAGGTGCCACTGAAGGAGCTCAAATGTAAAGGGCCTGCTATTGTGAATGATGTACAATAAACCCTCGTTTTAATGGAACCCTTTATGATGAATTTTGGTTATACTGTAGCGAACAATCTCCCCAACCACTTAGAGCTCTGGTTTGCGACTCCACCCCCGAATTGCAAGGTGCAGCAGTGGCCCCTTGTTCACCCATCTCCCGTTACAGCTGACATGGCTGTTGTGGTGGGCCAACAGAGCTTGCACCGACAGGGCATGCTCAGTCACATTGGGGCTCCCTTCCCTCCCCTCCACCTGCTGCTGCTGCTTCTTCCTGTTGGCCGTTGCTTTGTCACTTGCCCACTGTGGCTGGTCGCCGCCATGTCCTATTGTCCCTCTGTCTGCTCAGCTTCTCCCAGATTTCTGGTGCGCGCAGTTTGAAGGTGAAATGACACAAAGTGCTGGAATAATCCAGCAACCTAAATCAGCCTGAAGAAAGGTCCCAATATCACCTATCCATGTTCTCCAGTGATGCTCAGCCGCTGAGTTACTCCAGCACTTTGTGTCCTTTTGTGTATTTTATGTAGTTCTTTGTTTCAACTACACACAATAATACATTACATGGCTATGGCGGATAAAGGGCAATAATGGACACCAGTCCTCCCCATACTGTCCTTTATAACGAGGGATAACTATATTGATATTGTGAATAATGTACTAACAGGGACTTGGAACTGGTTGGCAGCCAGTAGGAATAAACAAGTTATTTTCAGATTGGGAAGGAGGGACAACTGGAATGCTGTCAGGCCGGCTGTTCACAAGCTGTGTCGATGGTTTGGATGAGGCAGCAGAGTGTAATACATCCATATTATGAACAATTATTGTGGAGGATGTATCCTCACGGATTGGTCTAAGGGTCAAGAAGTCAAGGATCCTGTGGCAGAAGAGCGATGCTGACTCCTCGGTTTGAAGTTAAGTTTGGATAGGATTATGGTGTTGAAGGTGGAGATATAGTCAACAAATAGGAGTCTGATGTGGGGGTTATTGTTATTTAGATGTTACAGAGATGAGTGTAGGGATAGGGAGTTGCAATATGCCATGGACTTGTAATGATGGTAGGCAAACCGCCGTATATCAAGACTGTCTGGGAAGCTGGAGTTGATGAACGCCATCACGTCCCTCAAAATACTTCACGATGGTGGATATCAGAGCCTTTGGATAGTAGCCATTAAAGCACGGTATATAAAGAAGAATAGTGGGAATCGTACAAAAAATTAATACCACGGGGAATAATCGCCCTCAAATTGAATAGCAAAACAGGTGTGTATGGCCAAATGTCTACGTCCATTTGCTTATGAGGCAGATCCGAAAGGGTTGAAGCAAGAATAAAGATCACGGACCTGGGTGAGCTGCCCAAAACCTTGAGGCCAATCCTTCTCTGTATTTGGATCTGTTGGGAATGCCAAGATAGGAGATCGGTCGCCATGGCGATAAACCTGCAAAAATAGCCAAAATCACAAAGGTCTATTACAAATTGGGCCTTTATTATTTGTCACTTTATAAAAGAAGATTCAGATGATACACCTTCAGTCCAGCGCTTCTACCTCCATGTGTGAGGCCATGGTCAGGGGGTAGGCATGAGGAGGTGTCCGAGAGCTGGCACCTGGCCTCAGCATGGTAGAAGTCAGTCTGCCAGACGATAACAGTACTTCCCTTGTCGGTGGGTTTAAAATCAATGTTGGGATTGTTGCTGAGTGAGCAGAGAATGGAGAAGGCAAGATGGTTGATGTCATGCCAACAATTGGAAATAAAACGGACCAGAGGATGTTGAAGGCTGGCCGGAAGAGTCATAGAGTGATACAGGCCCTTTGGCCCAACTTCCCCACACTGGCCCAGTTACACTAATCCCTCCTGCCTGCGTTTGGTCCATATCCCTCCAAACTTGTACTATCCATGTACCTGTTTAACTGCTTCTTAAACAATGGGATAGTCCCAGCATCAACTACCTCCTCTGGCACCTTGTTTCCACACAGCCACCACCCTTTGTGCAAAAAAGTTACCCCTCGGATTCCTATTAAATCTTTTCCACTTCACCTTGAACCTATGTCCTCTAGTCCTCGATTTCCCTACTCTGGGCAAGAGACTCCGATCTACCCGATCGTGCATCTACCCAATCTATTCCTCTCATTCCATGCGAAAGACAAATATTGGAGACAGGAGAAAGGAGAATAGCGTGGCGTGGACTCCTTACCTGGGAAATAGGCCAGGAGGCAAAGTCGACAAGAGAAGAGCTCAACACGATGGTGGATTCGGAAATCACGGAAACATGGGGGCGTCCCGGGAGACACGTGCGCCGCGGGAGTGTCCTGGGGAGCCGCGCGGGCCTGATCCACCCACCGAACGACCGCACCGCCGGCAACCAGAACGACGACTGAAGACCGGAACGCACCCCAGTGGGCCCAACTCGCCCACACACGTCTCCCAGGGGACTGCGGTGAAGCGGGACGACTAACCTGTCTGGGCCGAAGGAGCCTCAGCGGTGGCGGAGATGGAAGCCCCGTTGGCGGCAGCGGTGGCAGCGGGTGCCCTGGCGGCAGCAGGAGACTCGGCGGTGGTAGCGGGAGCCTCGGTAATAGTGGGAGCCTCGGCGGCAACGTGGGCCTCAGCGGCAGTGGGTCCTCGTTGTCGATGAGCGCGAGGGGAGAGGGGTAGACAATGGGGACCTGGAGTGGGGGGACCGCCGTGAGGGACGGTGAGAGAACAAAGGGGGACCGGTCTGGGGGGGGGGGGGGGGGCACTCTAGTTTAGAATCCTCTGCCCAAGGGATAAGTCTGTGTTTCTTTGTTTATTTGTTCCGGTTAAGGCAACAGTCGCAATAGTTTTTAACACAGACATCCCCACACAGCGGGATCAAATTCCCACTGAGAGGGAAGGCTCCAAAAATTCAGTCATCCTCCTCTGTAGTCCTCCCTTGGTCTGAGGGGCTCCCGAACCCCCACTGTCCCCGCTACAGGCGGCCTGATGTTCAGGCCCGCTCGCCGGGGTGATGGAAGTCCGACGTTGGGACTGGAGGACCTCCTCAGCGGCTTGGACATCAGAGTCGGGCACCTCCTACCGGAGTCCGCGGCTCCCGAAGTCCACAGGCCGCGCTGGGCGAAGATGCAACGCTAGCGGCCCTCGGCAAAGGGCCCCAAGACTCTGCGATGTTGTTCGGCGCCGGTCTCGCTGGAAGCTCTCCAAGCCGCAGCTCCGCGATGTTGGAGCAGCGGCCCAACGCTCCGGAGCTTCATCGGCGATCCAGGTAGGCATCACCCACTCTACGGTGAATCCAGCGCTGCACCGCCTCTGTTGGAGCTCTGGTCCGGTCCCCGGCAGGAAAGGCCGTGCCGATCCAGCTGGTAGGCCGTGAGGAGGGGGGGGGCAAGGGCGCGACTCACAGAATAGTCGCATCCTCGCCAGGAAGTGACTGGGAAACGGTTTCCCCCTAACCCTACCCCCCTCCCCCACATAAAAAAGCTAAAGAATGTGACATGCCAAGCTGCTGAGAACAAATGAAAATCATGCTGGTTATCTAAGGTTCTGAAGGGAAGGAAAAAAATGAAAAGTAGCAGCTTAAAAAAACATATTTGAAAAACATGGGATTGCAAAGATGGGCAGCCCGAGACCCAAAAAGCATAATTACTCGGAAACAATTGAAATTGAAATCGTAGACCATTGTAGTGCTTTACATCCTTTGTCACCAAAGAAAATGCTCAACTCTCAAAGGAAAGATGCAACAAAACACTATCCTGAATGCATTCAATATTGCTGGACACCCAAGAACACTGACACCCACTTAGAAAATGCAAAAACATGCATAATGACAAGCACAGTGGGCATTTACCTGCTGCAGTGACAAATATTGTACGGACATAAACTTTACTGAGGTTTCCAGCATTAAGACAAGTTTATCACCGTTTCAAATGCCTAAAAGAGAAGGCAAATAGATCATAAATTCAGAATCATACAAGCAAGGAAACAGGCCCTTTGGCCCGACTCACCCATACTGACTGAAATGCACAAATTAGCGAGTCGCAGCTGCCTGTGTAGAGTATTCTACAACAGCAGATCGCAGCTACCAAGAGCACCACTTCGGAAGTGGCTGCTCCATAGAAGTGGCCAACAAAGCCACTCCAGCCCATCAATAAAGAATACTGGTGGAAATCTTTCAAACTGGATTGAAGAGCAACATGAAGTACAACATCGGTTACAGATCGGTCTTGTATAGTGCATTCATTTTTGCCACATGATCTTCCCAGGAAGATTATGCTAGATAATGATTTGCAATGTCATTTTAATTTAAATAGTTTGTGAAATGAAATTGAATCAAATGCCATTTCGCATCTCCTTACCACCCAGCCTCAATAGAGAAATTGTGAGCTTATTATATTCAGTAAAAGACATCTTAAGAAGCACGTGAATAGAAAGTGCAGATTTTCTTCTTAGCCCACTCATGTCAGAACATGCCCGTAGAAATACTGTTGCATGGTAGACCTGGGGATGTCAGGACACTGGTTCAGCCAGATCTGGGAATGAAGGTGGAAAAGTGTAGAAGAGCAAATTTATGATGCATGCTGTAAAGAAGAGGTTCAAATTAAATGATAAGGCCAAGTTCTAACACAGTCAGGATTGTCATAAGTGAGAAACTGGGACACCAGAAAGACTCTGGAGATTCACGAGTGTTTCGAACATATTAACTTAAAGTGTTTGATACCCTGGAGGCAGATTGAGTGTTGAATGTCCACCCAAAGCCACGCTCTAAAATTACAGACGTTAACAAACCATGCCTGACAAAGTTGCCAAGTTCAGAAACGAACACCAGCAATATCATCTGGCAAGATCCCAAGATCATAGAAGAACAGCAGTGCTTTTGTTACCTTGTGTGAACGTACTGAGCCACAAAATATGTTATTTGCATTACAATGCTTCTCATCTAATGTATTGCTTTTGGTGCCAACAATGTGGTTTCTTCTACGTTGGACGATTCAAATGCAGACTGAGCAAATGGTTTGCCGAGCTCCCATCTGTTCAGTCCACAGGGATGAGTGACTCCAGACCTCTTGTTGCCGACCATTTTATTCTCCATTCCACTCTCATGCATCGTCACTGCAGATTGTGACCACCTGCAGTGACAATGCAGAAGGCGGAAATCCATCTGTGATATTAGCTCAGTTTATTGTTTTCTTTAAAGTTTTTCTTTGGGAGGGGAGAACATGGACCTACTAATTTGCCGAGCAAGTCTTCCTGCTCTGCTTTTCACAGTCGCATGTTATTTTCCCCAGGTTCCTTTGTCTATGTTCAACTCCGACTGCTCCCAATCACTCACCAACAAGGTCAAACTGTTTACCACGTATCCCCTCAGTCACCCTGGCTTTACCCGACCCCCCTCCGCCACTCTTCCTGCAGCCTCGTTCCTTTGTCTCCTGCAAAGTGCTGGAGGAACTCAGCATGACAGGCAGCACCTGTGGAGGGAAGTACACAGATGTTTGAGGTCGGGATCTCTCTGTCTGTAGACTGATCAATCAGATTCCAGACAGAGTGGATGAGTGGTCCAGATATCATTGGGGCAAATGCAACATACGGGATGCACTTTCTGATTCACTTTCCTATTATGAGATGGAACTTCAGAGCTTTTGCAGATACCATAGGCAATGACAATACATGAATATTTAGCAGGAGGATGTTTCTGTTAAGCACAAGGCTGTGTGCTCGTGCCCCTGCGCTATTCACTGTATACTCAAGACTGAGTAGACGGATACAGTTTCAAATTCATTACATTTGCCAAAGACACCATCACCATCTTTGTTGGACGAGTTACAGTTGACGATGAGTCAAAGTATAGGAGAGAGGATGATCAACTGACCAAATGGTGTCATAACAGCAACCTTGCCTTGACATTGAGTCAGTAAAACCGATGAACTGGTTGTTAACTTTGGAGGAAGGTTGAGGATCCACAAACCTGGGACGGTGGTGGAGAGAGTCAAAAACATCACATTACTGGGTGCGCACATCTCTGAAGAGGTGTCCTTGACCCAGCACATTGATGCACTCACAAAGAAAGACCATCAATGCCTCTACTTGCTGAGAAGATTGGTGATATTTGGTATGTCAATGAATACTCTCTTGAGCTTCTATAGATGTAGAGAGCACATTGACTGGTTGCATCATGGCCTGGTTCAGCATCTCGAATGCCCAGGAACTAAGAAGATCGCAAAAAGTGGTGAACATAGCCCAGTCCATTAGGGGTACTGACCTCCCAAACATCAAATGTATCTAATGAAATCGCTGCCTCAAATTTGCAGACGGCATCATCAGAGACCTACGCCACACTGGCCACACTCTCATTTCACTCCTGTCATCGGGAAGAAGGTAAAGGAGCCTGTAAACTGTAACATCCAGCTGCAGGAACAGCTTTTTCCCTACAACCATCAGACTATAAAACACTACAACCTCCAAATAAGCCCCAAACTACATAGACGGGATCTATCTATCTATCGACCATTTTTGTTGTTTATTTATGGTGTTTACAGAGTACTATGTTTACATATCTGCTGTGCTGCTGCCAGTAGGCCATTCAGGCCCTTAGAGCAAGCACCACCATTCAATATGATCGATCATCCAGAAACAGTACCCTGTCCCTGATTTTTCCCGATGTCCCTTGATTCCGTTAAGACCCAGCAGCGATGTTAGAATGACTGTCATCGGTGCACATGTAGAAGCTGACACTTTCTGTGATATAACATTGTGCTATATTCAAGGGGAAGTGATAGGAGGCATCCACTAATACATCCTGACACAAACATTATGGGTTGAGGGTGGTGGGACGGGGTTGAGAGGAATGCCCACGTGATTAACAGCACATTATTGGAGATTTATTCAATGATGCAAAGGTTTATATCGCCACCATCCCCTCAGGCAACATCAAGACTGGTCTGAAAAAGGGTCTCAACTCAAACGTCACCCATTCCTTCTCTCCAGAGACCCTGCCTGGCCCGCTGAGTTACTCCAGCATTTTGCATCAATCTTCAGATTAAACCAGCATCTGCAGTTCCTTCCTACACATCAAGACTAGTTAGCTCTACTGCCAAGTATTCCAAATCATAGAAAATCGGTGTAGGAGTAGGCCATTCGGCCCGTCAAGCCATCACCGCCATTCAATATGATTATGGCTGATCATCCAAAATCAGTACCCCTGTTATAAGAGAGTTTATTACCCAACATTCCCTACTCATATACAACACCAACTCATTAGCATATACATGAATATACTCCTTTTTTTAAGTATTAAATCTAAGTACACAGTTACAATTTTCTTGTTGTGATACTTGATTTAAACCAGTGTTCATTAAATCTTAAATGATAGCACAATATATTTTGGACTTCCGGTGGCGCCATGTTCTAAGAGAGAACAGCGCCAGATCAGCTCTTAAAAAATCTGCAAAAATAACGGGGTTAAAGGAGGCTACTAACGGTACTTACCGCAGGAGAACGATTTAAAATGGCTCCGGATGCGACTGCAAGCTGCGTGACGTCATCAGGCGCGCGACTTCAGTAAGAATTTTAAAATGCATCCCTCCTCCCCCCCTCCGGGGAAAAAAGGCACAAGAAAGGAGGTAGGCCTCGCCAAAGCTTCGAGCTCGAGTTTGGCTGCCTCCCAAGAAGAGATTTCACAGAGAAAAGGTGAAATAGAAGAACTTAAAAAGTCTTTGCTGGCCGAGATGAAGAAAATGCAGAAAGAAACACAGACAGAAATGAAGAAAGAATATAAAGAATATAAAGATGAAATGAAGGCTTTAAAAACAGATATCCAGAAGATCAAAGAAGAACTTACAAAAGAGGTTACAGTGATGGTAAAAAGCATGATGAACGAATGGAAATTAAAGGCGGAGGAGGAGATACAAAATCTAACGGCTGAGGTAACCGACAAGATTGATGGGATGGAGCAAATGATGGATGCGAAGATAGAGGCAAGGTTGAATCCTATTTTAGCCACACTTGATCAGCAAAATGAAGCGATTACAGAACTGGCCGAGGTCGCTGTAAAAAGCGCTAAGGAGACCGAGAAGATAATTGCCGAGAATAAACGTCTCTCAGAGTTATTACGTAAAATAAATGAGAAATGTATTGATCTGGAGGGGCGTCAAAGACGTAAGAATTTGCGTATAGTAGGTCTGGCCGAGGGTCGCGAAGGAAATCAAGACCCACGTAAATTCGCTGCAAAACTCCTAAAGGACATTCTGAATTTGGATCAAGAACCTCTGTTGGGCCGTGCCCACAGGGCTTTAAGACGTGTCCCTGGGAGAGATGAACCACCAAGACAAATGATTGTAAAGGTGGCTTACGATCACGAATTTGAAGAAATGATGAAGATAATAATAAGAAAGAGAAATCTGAAATACGATGGAGATAGCATCAGTATCTTCAGAGATTACCCGGCTGAAGTGGCTCATAGAAGATCTCTATTCACAGAAACAAGACGCATCCTGAGAGACATAAAGGAAATAAAGGATATCAGATATGGTCTGGTGTACCCAGCAATATTGAGAGTTACCTATGAGAAGAAGGAGCATCGTTTCCCGAAGCATACGGAGGCACTGGAATTCGCTCGGAATATAAAGAAGAAGATAGAAGAACAACAACAAGGAGGAGAAGACCCGACAGGAGAGGATTAAGATGAACTTTACTGACCAGCGGTTATGAATTATTCATTGAGAAAAAGGCGGAATAATGGACTTAAAGTTGTAGTATTGTATTAATTATTAATTACTAATTACTAATTACTAATTATTATGACCTTCCTTATCCCCCTAATATAGTATTACTTATTATAATACTAATTATAATAGAAACTAATAACTAGAAATCAGTTATATGAATAATAGAAATAGTTACTAAGAACATAAAGTTAGTACCCCACCCCAACATATACAGCATTCTAGATAAGAGCTGGAATAACCAACATCTTTTTTCTAAGAAAACGGAAGTCCTTAGATTAATAGCCATACTAGTGTGGCTCCCACTTGTGCACACTACACGCTATAAAAGTGTAGTTTCTTTTTTTTCTCTACACCCTTTTATCACCCTATACTTTTTTTATATTTACATTTTTTACTATTTTTCGATTTTATATTATATATTATATGATTATGGTTATGACTTATATTATATAACCAGGTTAAATGGACATGGATTAATAGAATTGGTAATTTTCATCGGACTAAAGCAGGGCTGTTATGTCGGGCTGGAGGAGTCAAGAAGGCTACCCCAAAAAAAGCTACCCTAATAATAAAATGCAAGATATGAATGTAAGGATTGGGGGTGATGGAATCACCTTCTGTAGTTGGAATGTTAAGGGAATTAATGAACCAGTTAAAAGGGGAAAGGTGTTAGCTCAGTTGAATAGATTGAAATCAGATGTTACGTTTCTTCAGGAGACACATCTTAAAAAAGATGCTCAATATAGATTAACAGCTAAGTGGATTTCAAAGGTGTATCACTCATCATTTATACATAAATCTAGAGGAGTCGCAATAATTATTCGTAAAGGCATACCTTTTAAACCTAGTTCTATAATAGAGGATAAGGAGGGTAGATATTTAATAATTACAGGGGAATTACAGTCAAAAAAAGTAATTTTTATGAATATATATGCACCCAATTTCGATAACCCATTATTTTTCAAGAAAATATTTAATAATATCCCTGTATCCACTCAATATAATTTAATAATTGGGGGTGATTTAAATTGTACTTTAGATAATTATTTAGATAGATCTTCCACGAAAAGGAAAGCTCTTTCTAAGTCAAGTAAATTTATAAATTATTTTATTAATACATCGAATGTTAAGGATATTTGGAGATTGGATAATCCAACTGGACGTGAATATTCATTTTTCTCACTGGTATTTGGAACCTATTCGAGGATAGATTATTTTTTAGTCGATTCAAAATTACTTCCCTTCACGTATGATGCAAAATACCACAATATTATTATCTCAGATCATGCCCCGCTAACATTCAAGATAAAATTAAAAGATATAGTTAATAAAACTAACACTTGGAGATTTAACCCACAAATATTGAAGGATAAAGGCTGTTGTAATTATGTGGAGGAACAGATTAAATTATTTTTCGAAACTAATGATAAACCTGAGATTTCCCCATTATTATTATGGGATACATTTAAAGCATTTATGCGTGGTGCAATAATATCAGCACAAGCATATTTTAATAAAGAAAATCGAAAGACGGAGCAAAAGTTAGAAAAGGAGATAAAATAATTAGATAGTGAAAATATAAGACATCCTTCTAAAGAGTTAGTTAATAAAATTGCAATATTAAAATATAGATTAAATAAAATATAATCTGACCAAGTTATTAAACTTTTTCAACAAACCAAACAAGTACATTTTGAATTTGGAGATAAGCCACAAAAATTATTAGCACGACAACTCAGAAAATTAGACGATGAAAAAACTATACATAGTATTAGATCTATGCAGGGAAACATATTGACTATACCAAAGGATATTAATGACACATTTTTACAATATTATCAAAATCTTCATCAAAATCAACAGGGCAAACAGATGAAATGGAAAAATTTCTAGACAAATGTCATATTAATAGGCTAGATCTGGAAAGTAGGCAATTGGTAAATGCTGAAATATCAGTAAGAGATATTGAAGAATCAATTGGTTCGTTAAAAAATGGAAAAACCGCGGGCCCTGATGGCCTGAGTGCAGAATTTTATAAAAAATTTAATGATCTAATCTCACCAAGATTACAGATAGTGTATAGATATGCATTTGAACTACCAGAATCCTTAAACTTTACCAGAATCCTTAAACGAATCTACAATTACACTCATCCCTAAGTTAGACAAGGATCTGGAAGATCCTGGATCATATAGAGCGATTGCTCTTTTAAATACTGACCAAAAAATATTAACTAAGGTACTATCTCGGAGGCTAAGTTTAGTGATTTCTAAAATAATACATCACGATCAAACAGGTTTTATTCCAAAACGTTATTCATCACACAATCTTAGGCGCCTGTTTAATATCATATATTCGAAAAGAAAAAGAGACACAGAATTAGCAGTTATATCGTTGGATGCAGAAAAAGCATTCGATCAGGTGGAATGGTCATATTTATTTAATATAATGGAAAAGTTTCAATTGGGGGATGGATTCTGTAAATGGGTAAGAATATTATACTCTAATCCTACTGCAAGAATTTTAACTAATCAAATACTATCACCTAAATTTAAATTATTTAGGGGATGCAGACAGGGATGTCCGTTATCCCCTTTATTATTTTCCTTGGTCATAGAGCCTTTGGCTGAAAGAATTAGATCTGAACCTGAAATATATGGTTATAATACTGATACAACAATTAATAAAATATCTTTATATGCAGATGATGTTTTGATTTATATTACAAGACCGGAATGCAGTATTCCCAAGTTATTTAATGTTATAAATGAATTTAGCATATTTTCAGGATATAGGATTAACTGGAATAAAAGTGAAATTATGCCTATAACTGGCATAAATGTAAATATATTGCAACAATATCCATTAAAAATAGTCACAGATAAATTTAAATATTTAGGAATCAATGTACCTAAATTCTATAAATTATTAATTAAATCTAATTATCCTCAATTATTAGATAAACTTATAAAAAATATTTCATATTGGAAAACACTTCCTATATCTATGGTTGGTAGAATTAATGCTATAAAAATGATTTTTTTACCACAATTGTTATATTTGTTTCAGGCTATTCCTTTTTTTCTCCCGAAATTTTTTTTTAAGAAAATTGATAATATTGTTAATAGTTTTATTTGGGACTATAAAAGTCATAGAATAAGTAAAAAACATTTATGTAAGTCTAAGATAAATGGAGGGTTAGCACTTCCAAATTTTTTATATTATTTCTGGGCAGTTCAGATTAAGAATATGAATTTTTGGTGGATAAATCTGGATAATGAACCAATGTGGTTAAAGATGGAAAAGGAAGACTGTTTACCTTTTAATATAGGCTCGATTCTTTTTGCGCCAAAGGAAGTACAAAAAAAGATTTATAGGGATAACCCTATAATTTATAATAATAGGCGTATATGGAAACAGATAGTTAAGACTTTACATCTGGATAATCTATCTTTCAGGTTACCAATTAGGAATAACCCATTGTTTAAACCCTCAATATTAGATGCGGGGTTTAGACTCTGGGAGGATTTAGGAATTAAAAGGATAGGACATCTTTATAGAAATTGAATTTTTTTATTATTTGAAGAGTTGCAAGATATTTTTGGATTGCCTTCACAACATTTGTTTAGATATTTACAAATTAGAGATTACATTAAATGTAATACAAAAGATTATAAAAATAAAGAACCAGGCTTATTAGATGGTTTGTTTAATTTACATCCAAATACGGAAAAGTTAATAGCTCATATATATAATATCATTCTAGATAAAGAGACCCCAATAACTGAAACATATCGCCAAGCATGGGAAAATGAAATTGGATTACCTATAACAAAAGAAATTTGGGAAGAAAGCTTACAGAGAATAAATCGGTGTTCCTTAAATGCTAGACATATATTAATACAATTTAAAGTACTATATAGATTACATTATTCGAAAACCAAATTAAATAGTATTTTTCCCAATCTCTCCTCTATTTGTGATAAATGTAAGAATCTAGAAGCAAACTTAACACATAGTTTTGTAACATGCCCTAAGTTGAATTATTACTGGACAGAAATTTTTAAAGTAATTTCTGAAGTTCTTAAAGTTAAACTGGACCCTGACCCAAAATTAATAATATTTGGAATTCCGGAATCAAGTTTGGTTTTGACAGTAAATCAAAGAAATTTCTTTGATTACTGTTTGATAATAGGGAAAAAAATCATATTGAAATTTTGGAAGGGAACATTATCCCCAACAATTAAAATGTGGACAGCAGAGATGCAGGAGACGTTATATTTGGAAAGAATTAGATTTGTCCTATTGGACAGGTATAATTCTTTTGAACTGATATGGTCTCCATATTTACAGTATCTAGAGAAGTAGCTGTTCTTGGCATCACGGCTCGACGGGCACCCTACGGAATCCGATGAGAATAACTTATTTACATATGGGATTAATGCGCATGTCCCATTGATATTATTGTTTGAAATAATTTCAGGTATAATGTACTTAGTTGTTTTTGATTTATATATATATAATATATATATATATATTTTAATTTGTATTTGTAGATTATTTTCTATTTCTATCTTTTTTTTTCTTTTCCTCTTTACTATATATCTTTTTCTATCTTTATTTCCAAAAAAACAGACGATATTAATTATCGATGTGCTATTTGTAGAAATTTTGAATTAAGATGATAGTTTTAAATGTGTGTTATACATTGTAAACTGGTTACTTCAAATAAAAAAATATTTTTAAAAAATATATATATTTATTTTGCATATTTACACATTTTCATTCTACCTAGACAGTCAGTTACTTAACTTAAAAACCTAATTTGATTACTGGTTTACGGATCCTGCCTGATCGTCTAACAGCAACAGGTGTAACAGGTTTAGGTGTTGGTCTTACCTGGCAGGGGAGACACTTTGATCATTAAGGAGGTTCTCCCAGGACTGTGAATAGAGAAATCGTGTATGATCATTAAGGAGGTTCTGAGGCCTTTTGTCTAAGATCAAGTGTAGTATTTGTTCTGAGTGAAAGAGACTATCTGTTCTTATTAGAACGGTTCTGGCGGTCCCTTCGGGACAAGGGCAGTGGATTGCGGAGCGGTGACCGGGAGCAGCACAAAGGCCGTTGGGACCCAGCTACAGGAGACGGAGGAAGCCATGTGCCCGAAAGGGGGTGGAACGAGAAGGCCCCCCCCCAACGACACCTTTGGTTGCGCCACCAGAAACCCACCTCATCGCTGGATTCCTGAGCCCAGGAAAGCTGAGGCAATTCACCAAAGCGGTGGGAATGAGGGGACACGGAAATGGTCAGTGACTCTAAAGACAATGGAGCTCAAACTGGCTAAAACTTCGCCATCAATGAGGTCAGGGAGGTGGTTGGGGGGTGGCTCCTTGTGGTGGATGTTATGTACCGTGGCTCTCCGCTCCGGCTGATTAATGTGTATGCTTCACCTACGCAGAGCGAACGGCTGGCCGTTCTCCAGCAGCTCCCAGTGCTGGTGGCCACGTCCCGGCAGCTCGTTCTGGCCGGTGACTTCAACTGCATCATTGGTGCGGCTGGACGATCCGGCAGTGCTGACACCAGACTGGACAGCACGTCCAAGTTCCTCATGGAGATGGTAAAAGATGCAAAGCTGCGCGATGCCTTCAACGACCCTGCAGGCGGGTCCCAGCCACGGTTCACCTGGTCGCGATCGGACGGTTTAGCCCGATCTCGGATAGACTTTCGCTTCACGACGAAGGCCGTCACGGTGAGACACACTGACCTCACGCCGGTGTTCTTCTCTGACCACTGACTCCTTCAGGCTTCCTGTCACCTACAGGAGGACCGGAAGGCAGGCAGAGGGACGTGGAAGTTAAACATGAAGCTGTTGACCACAGAGAACATTGAGGAGCTAAAGAGGGATTACGCATGTGGGAGAATGGTGAAGCCCCTCTTTGACTCCCCCACACTCTGGTGGGAAGCAACCAAGGAGAACATTAAGAGGTTCTTCATAATTAAAGGGGTTCAGAGAGCAAGACAGAGTCAGAGAGAATTGTGCCAACTCCAGACAGATTTGCAACAACTGCTCCTTCTGCAGTCGAGAGGGGTAGATGTGAGGGAGGAACTTAGAGAGGTGAAGGACCGGCAAGCTCAGCTCTTTACCTCCGAATCCTCCAAAATCATCTTCTGATCCAGGGTCCGCCATGTGGAGCAGGATGAGACGTGCTCACGTTTCTTCGTCCATAAGGTTCACAGGGGGAGCTCTGTGATGAACAGACTTAGGGAGGAGGACGGCTCGGTAACATCCTCACAGACAGACATGCTGAGGATCTGCAAATCCTTTTACACAGATTTGTATGACCAAAAGGCCACAGATAGTACCTCCTCCCCGAACTTCCTGTCCTCGATCACGGAGGTCTTGGAGGACAGCAAGCGGGAGAGTCTGGACCAACCACTGACCCGAGAGGAGCTGACTGGCTCCATCCGTTCCTCCAACTTGAGTAAAACTCCCGGAAGCGATGGCTTACCGGCCGAGTTGTATTCGGCTCTGTGGGACTTGATGGGCCCGGACCTGCTAGAAGTGTACAACGACATGCTTCTATCTGGTAGCATGTCAGACTCCATGAGGAAGGGCAACATCACCCTAATCTACAAGCATAAGGGGGAGATGAAGGACATAAAGAATTGGAGACCCATAACATTATTGAATGTAGACTACAAGATCCTGTCTAAGGCCATCGGCAACCGGGTCAAGTCTGCTCTGGGACAGGTGATCCACCCAGACCAAACCTGTGCTGTACCTGGCAGGAAAATCTCAGACAGCCTAGCGCTGCTGAGAGATACCATCACCTACATGCAGGACAGACGGGTGGATGCCTGCCTAGTCAGCTTGGACCAGGAGAAGGCCTTTGACAGGATTTTGCACACGTACATGAGGGACGTGCTCTCCAAAATGGGTTTTGGGGAGGAAATCAGGAATTGGATCAAACTGCTCTACACCAACATCCATAGTGCAGTCCAAATCAATGGGTGGGAATCAGACAGTTTCCCTGTAAGGTCTGGAGTCAGGCAGGGTTGCCCTCTCTCTCCTGTCTTGTTTGGCTGCTGTATTGAACCCTTTGCCGAATCCATCAGGAAGGATGCGAGCATAAGAGGAGTGACACTGCCCGGCAGTGGGGGCATTCAAGTAAAGACCTCCCTGTACATGGACGATGTCGCTGTCTTCTGCTCGGATCCAGGGTCGGTCCGCAGGCTGATTAGTATCGGCCACGGGAGCCAGGGTGAACCGCAGGAAGAGCGAGGCCATGCTCTTTGGCAACTGGCCCGACAGATCTTCCGTCCCCTTCACCATCAAGCCTGACTTCTTGAAGGTGCTGGGGATCTGGTTCGGGGGGGCTGAGGCGTGTAACAAGAATTGGCTGGAGCGGATAGCCAGAGTGGGGAAGAAGCTGGAGCTGTGGAGGCAACGCTCCCTCTCCATAACGGGTAAAGATGTGGTCATCAGGTGTGAGGTGCTCTTGGGGCTGCTGTACTTGGCACAGGTGTGGCCTGTCCCTCCTTCCTACGCCACAGGGATCATCCGGGCCATCTTCCAGTTCATCTGGGGGTCGAGGATAGACCAGGTGCGACGGGCCACAATGTACAAGTCAGCAGACAATGGGGGTAAAAGCGTGCCTAACGTCGCCCTCACCCTGATGGCCACCTTCGTGTGTGGCTGCATCAGGCGGAGTGTAGAGCCAAGGCACGTGGGCACCAAGTGTCACTACCTGCTGAGGTTCTACCTGCCCCCGGTGTTGCGAAGGATGGGCTTGGCGCAGATGCCACGCAAGGTGCCAGTCAGCTGGACATTGCCACCCCATCTGTCGTCTGTGGAAAGGTTCTTCCGGACCAACACCTTTGACCACATGTCCATTGGGCAGTGGTCAGCACAGAATGTCCTGCAGGGAAAGCACTCGTTGGATCCGGTGGCATGCTACCCAGAGCAGACTGCCCAGCTTGTCTGGCAAAATGCCTCAACGCCAGAACTCACCAACAAGCACCAAGACCTGGCTTGGCTGGCGGTGAGGGGAGCTCTCCCAGTCAGATCCTTCCTGCACCGTCAGAACCTCACTGCCAGCGCACGCTGCCCTCGGGACGGCTGCTATGGAGAGGAGACGGTTGCCCACCTTTTCGCAGAGTGTGGATTTGCAATCTGGAGAAGTATGCAAGGGTCCCTGGCACGCTTTATCCCGAACAGCTCCGTCACAGAGGACTCTGTGATTTACGGACGGTTCCCAGGGACACATTCAGAGACTGACATTGAATGCTGCTGGAGGGTCATCAACTCAGGGAAAGACGCCCTGTGGTCTGCCCGAGCGTTGTTCACCACCCAGCAGAGTGAGATGTCCGTCAGGGAATGTTGCCGACTGGCCTGCTGCAGACTGCAGGAGTACATGCTGAGGGACGCACTGAAGCTTGGTGCAGCTAACGCCAAGGCTTGGTGGGGGAGGGCCACAGTCTAGGGTCCTTCCACTGCTGGACATGGGGGGCACGGTATGATGGAGACTCCACTCAAAATAAGGGAAGGTATCCCACGCCAGGGGGCCACATAAGTGGCATGGGTGGGGGACAGATTTGAGAAATGTATAGACTATTGAACTATTTGTATAGCCTCCAAAAATGTTGGATGAATTTTTTGCACCATTCACGTATTGTATATATTTATTACTTGAATAAAGTCTATTTTGAAATAAATGTTTTTAAAAAGGTGTTGGCTTGTTTGGCTCCCTGTTTTAGTACCCTGACTTTGACCAGAGGAATCTTTGTCTGTACTGACTGAACTTTGTGTTTCAGTCACAGTTGGCTCTTCCAACTCACTTTCAGATAAAGACACAGGGATTAGGACTCCATGCTCAGTTTTTGCTTCATCTTTGGCTGGAATCATTTGATCAACATGAACACTTTTGATCCTATCTCCAACTCCAACTCAGTATCTTTTTGTTCCACACACTTCCACTATTTTCCCAACATCCCATTTGTCTCGACTGGACTTGTTGGGAGGACTGAGAACATGAACCTGCTCATCTGGCTAGAAGTACATCTCCTTTTTGTGCGAGTCAAAATGGCGTTTCTGACTTAATTATTCTTTGCTCAACTCTCAAAGCCAAATTGGGTTGACCTAGACTTAAGCGTATTCTTAGCCTTCTCTTCATCAACAGTTCTGCAGGTGAGTACCCTGTTGATGCGTGGTTCTGTACTTCAGCAAGAAACTAGCCAAACGATGTTTCATGCTGAGCTTTGAACTACCTTGCAAAACCTGTTTCTTGAGAGTGTCTTTGACAACGCTAACAGACCTTTCAGCTGCCCCGTTAGAGGCGGGATGGTATGGGGGAACAAGTGTGTGTTTTACACCATTCCACTGCATGAACTCTTTAAACCGTTCTGAACGAAACCAAGGCCCGTTATCAGAAACAAGTTCTTCCGGTAAACCATGGCATGCAAAAATGGATCTCAACTCATCTATGGTACACTCATAGTAGTGCTTGACCCCATATGTTTAACCTCAATCCATTTGGAATTGACTATCTACCAGCACCAGAGAGTGATCATTACCCTTTTCGCAAAAATCGACATGAACTCTCTGAAAAGGTCCACTTGGCCATGACCAGGGTTGCAGTGGTGTTTTTGGTGGTTTACTCCGGCAATTTTGGCCGACACTACATTTGTTCACCAGTGACTCAATGTCACTGTCAATACCAGGCCAATACACAAACCTTCTGGCAATTGACTTCATGCTTACTATGCCAGGATGTTCGGCATGAAGTTCATTCATAATTTTGCTTCTCAAAGACTCTGGTACAACCACTCTGTAACCCCACTTAATGCATCCCTGATCACATGATAATTCATGGCGTCGATTATGGAAAGGCTTCTGCTCTGAGTTCAGAACCGAGTTCAATCCACTATCGATTTCATTCCAACCATTCAATGTCTGTTCATAAACTCACTTAAGCACATTGTCTTTCTTTGTTTCTGCTGCAATTTCTGTTGCAATCACTGGAAAGTCTTCATTTACAACTTGCATTGTGCAGATTGAGTTCTCACTTGCCACGTCAGAGTTCTCATGGGGCAACCGGGACAACCAGGGCTCGAAATTAGCGGTTGCCCGGGTGCCAATGACCACTCAAAGTGCTGCCGGGCAACCTAAACGGCGGGTAATTTTGCCCGGCTTGGCACGCAAATACTGGTTTCTACCGATAGACACAGAAAACTGGAGTAACTCAGTGGGTCAGGCAGCATCTCTGGCGAATAGGAACAGGAATAGTTGGAATAGGAATAGTTTCGTGTCGGCGGTGGCTCTATTGCGATGCAAAGATACTAGGAGCGGGGTGACGAAGGGTCGGAGCGAATGACGGGCCCCGAACAGCGGCAACAGCGGCTCCACCACCACCTTCTCCTCCCGCCCCCTGCCTGGCGAAAGGAGGCCTCCCTCCCTCCTCGGCGTGCGAGAGGGGTTGTTTTGAAAGCGCCGCTGGTGGATTTGCAAGCAGCGGCCGCTAACGCCCTGATAACGGCGGTCTCCTTCCGCCATCTGAAGCAGCTGCACCACTCGGCCCCCCACCTTGCTGTCAGCTGGCGGAGGAGGGGAGGCAGCGGCGTAGAGTTCCCAACCGCCTCCCCTTTTGGCGGTGGCACTTTGGCATTGGACAGGGACGGCCAAGGCAGCGGGCGATGTTGTCCGAAGAGCGCTGACCTTCCTTCCTCCTCACCTCCTCTGCCCCTCCCCCCTCTCTTGTATGCCCCCCTCCACCCCTCTTAATCTGAGACCCCTCCTCTCCCGCACTGATCCTCATTCCCGCCTCTATTCAGTCCTCACTGACATCCCCTGTGCTCACTTCCCCATCTACCCCCCCCCCCCAATCTATTCATCACCCTTCCTACCTCACATTGTAACCGCTCTGTAGCTTTGGAGCGGATTACACAGCGGGAGATCGAGAGACAAAGATTATAGAGGAGCCTAGTTTCCCAATGATGTAGACGCCATAGTCGACTCCATCTTTGGTCCGCTAATATGGCGTCGACAAACACACATGTGATACTACGCCTTTTCCACTGAGTGGCGCATCTTGCTCCTCTATAATCTTTGGTATTTACTGTTTAAAATGTTAAACAATACTGCACGTTGCAAAACAGTCCTGCACTGTATTTAAAGTACAAGTTCACAATCTCTATCCCATCCTCGTCGCCAAATTTCTTATATTCCGGACAGCAGAATGAATAACAACTCACACGCAGGCTGCCTGGATCACAAGAGAGTTTATTACCCAACATTCCCTACTTATATACAACACCAACTCATTAGCATATACATGAATATGCATGAATACATTACATGCCCGTTCCTGCTTATTCCCCCATATCCCTTGATTCTGTTAGCCCTAAGAGCTATATCTTCTAGTTACTCTCTTGAAAACATCCAGTGAATCAGCCTCCACTGCCTTCTGAGGCAGAGAATTCCACAGGTTCACAACTCTCTGGGTGAAAACGTTTTTCTTCATCTCAATCCTAAATGGCCTACCCCTTATTCTTAAACTGTGGCCCCTGGTTCTGGACTCCCCCCAACATCGGGAACATTTTTCCTGTACCTAGCCTGTCCAATCCCTTAAGAATTTTATGTTTCTATAAGATTCCCTCTCATCCTTCTAAATTTCAGCGAATACAAGCCTAGTATATCCATTCTTTCATCATATGTCAGTCCCACCATCCCGGGAATTAACCTGGTGAACCTACTCTGCACTCCCTCAATAGCAAGAATGTCCTTCCTCAAATTAGGAGACCAAAACTGCACACAATACTCCAAGTGTGGTCGCACCAGGACCCTGTACAACTGCAGTAGGTCCTCCTTGCTCCTATACTCAAATCATCTTGCTATGAAGGCCAACGTGCCATTTACTTTCATCACTGCATACTATACCTGCATGCTTACTTTCAGTGACGGCTGTACAAGCACACCCAGGTCTCGTTTCCCCCTTTCCAAATCCAACACAATTCAGATAATAAACTGCCTTCTTGTTCTTGCCACCAAAGTGGATAACCTCACACTTATCCACATTGTACAGCATCTGCCATGCATCTGCCCACTTACCCAACCTATCCCAGTCACCATGCAGCCTCATTGCATCCTCCTCGCAGCTCACACTGCCACCCAGCTTTGTGTCATCCGCAAACTTGGAGATCTTGCATCAATTCAAAATGTCAAAAATCCCCAAATATATCAACCCTATTAGATCTCGCAGCTGTCGGCAATCTCCCTGCATATTTGTTCCACTAATCCCCATTGACTATTTGGGGGTCTATAGTACAATCCCTGGGTGTGCTTGTACATCAGTCACTGAAAGTAAGCATGCAGGTATAGCATGCAGTGATTAAATCAAGGTGATCATCCCCTTTTTATTTCTCAGTTCCACCTGTAACCTCACTAAGTGCCCTTCAGTAATGATGCTCTCCTTCATCATAAAGCAATTACCCCTCTCTTACCCGCACCTGTTTGCTGCAGCACTTGTACTCTTGAACTATAAGTTACCAGTCCTGTTCCTCCCTTAACCAGGTTACTGAGAGGGTACAACATCCCAGTGGCATATACCTATCCACTCCCCGGCTTCATCCACCTTACCTATCAGGCATCTAGCATTGGCATAAATGCAATGTAATCCAACTATCAACTTCACTCATTCCATGCAGTGTTCCTCCCTGTCGTACTTTTTGAACTTGCCGTCATTGACATCTGTACCGACTTTCAACCTCCCAACTGCCTCACCACTAAATTAGATCCAGTCGCCCTGCCAATCGAGTTTAAACCCTCCCGAGTAGCACGAGTGAACCTGCCACCAAGATATTAGTTCTCCCTCCAGTTCAGATGCAACCCATCCTTCTTGTTCAACTCTCGCCTAAAAGAGATCCCAATGGTCCAACAGTCTGAATGTCTGTCACTGCATCAATTCCTCAACCACACATTCATGTAGTATCTCCTTTTTTCCACCCACACTAGCACCGAGAATAATCTGGAGATGACTACATTTGAGGTGCTGCTTTTTAACCATTTGTTTAACGTTCTATATTCACTCTGCACGACATGGTCCCTTTTCTTACTCAATGAGCACTATGACTTCTGGCTGCTCCCCCTCCCCTTGAAAATGTTCTGCAAACTCACAGAAACATCCTGGATGTTGCATCCTATAATTGCCTGGCAAATTACAATTAAAACACAAAGTACTTATGCTATAACGCTAGGATAAGCACTCAACTAAGAAAACCAAGCCCAAAGCCAAAGTGTTATCTAACTATCCATACCAACTTACAATAAATGACTACATATGCAAAAAACAGCTACCTACATATTAATTAGCTCTTTTAAATATATATATAACTCTGTAGATGCAAGTATATCATTTGGTTGCATCCTTCATTGGTGTTTCATTGAGTTAGGCCCACGACACCTCAGGAAGGCTCAACAGCTGATTCTGACATGCCTCAATCCCTGCTCTCACCACCTATGCTACCGGTATCTACTAAATAAAGGAAGCTGCAGTCAATTAGCTCACTCTAACTAATGCTAAACACTTGCATCCTATCTTCCTCTAATCCTAGCCCAAATTAGCCCATCATTAAGCTTGTTACACCACAAATATCACCCTTGCATAAGACCAGGATACACTTGCGCAAACTACAATTGCAAAGAAATACACATACTGCATGTGAAACATTTCCTTTCTGCCCCCAACTGACTATTCCTTCTCCACCAAATCCACTTATTGCCTTTGCTCTGCGGCCTCTGACATCTGCTTCACAGCCTGATGCAAACTCTGTCCGCGAATGCCTAGCTCTCCAAATAGCGACAGGATCTCGCTATGAAACCTTTACAACCCACCTCAACCGGATGTACTCTTGCTCTCCATCCTCGCTGCTCAACTTCTGCTGCCAACTCTACATATCTAAGCCTTTTCCTTTCATTAGCCTCCTCCACTATGTTCTCCCAAGGCACCATTAGTTCTATGAAATGCACTATCTGCTGACTAACTGACCGTAACACTATATCAGGCCTCAAACTAGTAGTAATTATTTCCTGTGGAACAACAGGCTTTCCTCCTAAATCTACCCGCATCACCCAATCATTGAGTCCCCGTAACTGGCCCGACTCATACCTATCTGCAAACTTCCCTCCTCTACCTTTCACTCCCTCGCGGTCACAATGAATCGCTACACGCTCAGTACTGATGCCTACTGAATTCACCTGTGTTCCCCTCCTCTCGATTGCTGCAGCTATGCACTTAAATACCTGGTTATGCTGCCAAGTATACCGGCCCTGAGAAAGACTAGTGCTACATCCTGATTAAATATGTCTCAACGTTGTCATGTCTTAACACAAGGGACATGCCGACGGGTTCCCACCTACCCATTGTTTGAGGTTCTGTGGTGATGGCAGCACATCATAAATAGCCCTTAGAAGGGAACTTACATGACCAGCCTCCATGCACCACAGCAACGGCGGAAAACCCGGGAGGGGGGGGGGGGGGGCAGAGGGGACATGTCCCCTCCATGTTTTCAGAGGTGGAGGATAGTCCCCCTCACGTTACAAGCTTGGTAAGGTATATCGGGTTAAGTTTGTTTGTTTAGTCGTTCATTTCGAGTCGAAAAATGTGCTAACTGTCTTTGTGACTGTTAACTGCTGTCGATCCCATTCTTGCATCTTTAGTAATTATAATTGTGTCATATTGTTTTCGTGTCAGAGGAATGGAATGGAGTGTTAAATGCCTTGAAGCATCTGAGTTTTAATGACATTGTCTGTTGTCTATATCCCATCAAAGGACGCAAAATACTTGAAGCAAGGTCCATTCACGAAAACGATGTGTTAACTGTCTGCCATTGTTAATTGCTGCATCGATATCCATTCATTAATCCTCATAATATAATTGTGTGAACTGACCTTGCTTCAAGTATGATGCGTTCCTTTGAATAAAATTAATGGGAGATGCATTTAAAAATGTCAGGCGCAAGCACAATTATCATTTGAACTTTGGAGGCTGATTTGTGAACATCGAAATGTCTGACGGTCCAATGCGGAGATGTTTGAAGAGAAGGCATCCAGACAATACTTCATTTCAAAAGGAGAGACAAAGAACACTGCATTCATTTTTCATGCGGGTACCACTTTCCAAAAGGTATATTTTAAGTGCTGATCAACTACCTATCTTTTCTCATTTCACTTTTTTATACTTTGTATGAATGTGGAAGAAACTGCAGAAAATCTACCATATTATGTGTGAGTAGCTCATTCTTATTCAGTGATACCATCCAAGAAAGAATGCTACTTAATCATATACTTTGCCCGGGACTTGCACTTATATAATTTTAGATGGGCTAGGGAGGCTTGCGACGTTCATCGGCTCTACAGTTTGGAATTAATGAGAGGAAACAAACTTCATTCCAATGTACATTTTAGGGTCAAAGTTCCCTTTGCCCTTTTAAGTGCATTAGATATACTTGTCATAAAAATAACAGAAATCATATTTACTAATTGTAACTTAACTTCTGGCAAATTTTCAATGATTTAACAATTTGAACTTTGTAATGTAACCAGCTTTTAAACACAAACTTTCCAGTTTTAACTTCTAACTGAAATATCGATGTTCTAAAGAAGTCGAGCTATAGCTGACTAAATTTAAAATTGGCGAGAAAGCGCAATTATTATGTTCAGGTCTTCCAATGTATTTTTATTCGCCTCTGTAATATTTGGGGAAAATAAAAAAGTTGACATGACAATTTAATAATACTAATAATACAAATAATAATAATAACTTTTATTGTCATTACACATAAGTGCAAGGAGATTTGGTTTGCAACTTCGAGATTTCAGTTTGCAACCCTCGAGAACAAGGTTTGTAAAAACGAACATTTGACCAGTAACATCAACACAGACTAAAGTGCGAGGCCGGGGGAGAGAGTCCATGGTGGGGGGTACTCAGCAGGGCCAGTTCAGAGCCGCTATAGCTCTGGGAATGAAGCCGTTCCCGAGTCTGGTAGTGCGGGCGTAGAAGGCCTTGTAACGTCTGCCGGAAGGGAGTAGTTCGAACAGTCCATTACAAGGGTGAGAGGAGTCGTTATGCATGCTGACGGCCTTCCTGAGGCACCATGTGTGGTAAATGCCCTCCAAGGCTGGTAGCGGTGTCCCAATAATCTGTTGCGCTCTGTGGACAACGCGCTGAAGAGCTCTCCTCTCCGCCTCCATGCAGCTGAGATACCACACAGAGATGCCATACGTTAGTATGCTCTCTGTGGTGCAGCGGTAGAAGGTCGTAAACACAGGCACAATCATAAACTAACAATTCACACTTGTAAATATTGATGTAAATGCGAGGGCACAACTTGTGGGCGGAAAGTTCCAATGGTGAACAAAGTGACACAAAGGAAAGTCTATGTATGGTTTTACTAAATATCTTTATAATCAGGCTTATTTGTACAGCCATTTTGAAACAACTCACGGATATCGGTTCCCACACTTCATCTTCCCCGTCTTAAAATATAAATCGTACTGAGGCGATTTGTTAACTATCGGCTCTCCCTATTATTGTGGAGCGAGCAACATATGGTGGAGCGGGGGTCGCTGATTTTTGGATCACTCTCCTTTACTCGGGCAATGATGTGTGGTCGATTTTGGTGGGTGCGTAATGAAGTTTGGAGCAAAACCGGGTTAAATCGATGCAACGAAGTGGGGGATCGAGATGTTAACACGCAACGAGTGACAGAATTAAACAAAACTAACTGAACCAGAAACAATCGGGTTGAGAAAAGCAGTTTGGCCCCATTTTCTTAGCTCACGTTGGGACAAATGGACTTGAGAATTAATAGTAGTGAAAAGCTGGTCGCTGCCTTTTCCAGTGGTCAGCATTTAACCACTTTGCAGGCTCTCAGCGGTTTAATATTGATCTTAGGTGACACACTATTCCTCAAACGTTGTCTTGGAGACTTCTGTTCTCCCGACAGTGCTGCTAAAGCCCCTGTCCCACTTGGGCGACCTAATCCACGCAGTTTCCATACTACAGCTACCACAGATATAAAAAACACTGGACATCATGCTGGACAGTGGACAACATAATATAGGACAGGACAATCTGCTTGAAAATGTCCAGTCCTATATTATGTTGTCCAGCATGATGTCTAGTGTTTTTTTAATTTGTGGTACAGATCTGCAGTAATTGACTCATTCTAACAGTAACGGCCCCGTAGTAGAAGCTTCCACGTGCCTCGTGGAAAGGCTGGAAACTGGAAGAATCCCGAGCTAATTACCGTTCACAGGGCGCACGGCTGAAGCTTCCGATGCCTCGCGTGTGTGAGCCACGTGTGTGTGTGTGAGCATGCGCGCGCGGCCGCCAAGAAATTGTGTCCCCCCTGTCCCCTCCATGTTTTGACAGCGGTTTCCGTCTCTGCACCACAGGTCCTGCCAGCTAAACCTCCTCTTTTGTACAATTTCCCAGTTCATCCACTGTCCCTGCTTAACCTGAGCTACAGCCCTTACACATCTCACTGCTTCCTCCTGACGACACATGCATCACGGAGGGCACTGTATGTGGCACAGGTCCAAACGCATTTGCCTGGTCCATAAACACTACTTGCCATTCTTATCTGCACTCTGGTGCACGATTTTCCAAATGCAATCATCTCCCAGCTTTAATAGCAAGCTGGCAATTACAACCTCTCAGCAATGCTGCCACTTTTGTTCTGAGCCACCGTTCCGCCTAGCCTGACCACAACTGCTATCCTGCTGATGATCAGTTTTGTCTTACTTTCTACTGCTTTCCCACTGCACTTCCATCTATTTTTGTGACATTCCAGAGTTGTTGGCTCTCTCATTCCGGGCCTTTCCCATCCTCAAGAGAGTCCAGAGTGTTTAATTGTTACATGTACACAAAAACGAGACAATGAAATCCTTACTTGCAGCAGCATAACAAGTCTGTAAACACATGAATCATAGAAACACAGTAAATGAAAATTACTCAATAAATTAAAAGGCCCAATGTTAGTGATAATAAAAAGCCCAAAGTCCCTAGTGCAATCAAGACAGTTCCTGGGTCACAGTTTAATTGGTGTTTGTGGTGTTCAAGAGCCTGATTGTTGTGGGAAGTAGATTCTTGAATCTTAAGGCCCTGTCCCACTTTCCCGAGTTACTCACAAACTCTCCCGTGTTTTCCCCTTGATTCAAACTTGGGGAATTACGGTAATAACCGTTCGTAGGTACTTGCAGCTATTTTTTTAAAACTTGTGGACATTTTTCAACATGTTGAAAAAACGTCCCGACTTGCCTGATGCCCCGAGTTCCTACAGCTGGCATTACGAGCCGCTACAAAACACCCACGGACTCCTACGACCTCCTATGGACTCGCTACTGACATTACCCGACATTCCCCGAGTTCGAATCAAGGGGAAAACTCGGGAGAGTCCGTGAGTAACTCGGGAAAGTGGGACAGGGCCCTTTAAGGTCACAGTTTTCAGACTCCTATACATTCTGCCCATTGGCAAGAGTGAGATTATAACATGGCCAGGGCGCTGTGCTCCTTGATGATGCTGGCTGCCTTTTGGAGGTTGTGCCTTCTATAGATGCTCTTCATGTGGGGAGGTCAGTACAGACGATGTCCACCAATGTTTGTTATCTCCTGCATTCCTGGGAGATTGAGTTGCCTAACAGGCTGTGATGTAACCAGTCAATATGCTATCCCCATAAGATTTTGAAATCTCCCTATCACCATGATAGAGGAGATTTGGTTTTTCAGCAAATACTCTCTTGAACCTGTAGATCTTCAACCTGTAGAACACTTCAATCGTCTAAGAAAGTAGAGGTGTTGACAGGCTTTCTTTATGATATGCACGTCCAGGAACTTGTAGTTGTTGACTTTCTACACTACTGACTCGTCAATCCAGGTTCGTTGATCCTCAGTCTCCCTCTTCTAAAGTCAACAATCAGCTCCTTGATCTTACTGACATTGAGCACAAAATTGATGTTCTGGCACCATTTAACCAGACGATCGATGTCCCTCCTATGCTCTGACACATCATTACCTGTAATTCGTCCAACAATGGTGGTACCTTCAACAAATTTAGAGATGTCATTGGAACTGTGTCCAGCTACAATTCATGGGTATTAAGTGAGAAGAGCAGGGGACTGAGCACACAACCTTGAGATGCTCCTTTGCTGATGTTTATTGAGGAGGATATATTGTTGCCAATTCGTACCGATTGTGGACATCCTGCCTGAGTGGTTTCAACTTTTAAATTTGAAGAGAGGACTGAAGAAAATGAGATGGCTTGTCTGGAGAAACAAGTCTGGAACGGATAATTCTTGGCAAGGTGATTTTCAACAGGACAAAGCCGGTTGGAATTGCTACCACCAGGAGTGGTAGGGCACAGCCAGAACAGACCATCCTGCTGCTTCAGTGGTATGAGGATCATTGTACAGGAACACACGATGGAGGTGCAATTAGGGTTGCCAACTGTCCCGTATTAGCCGGGACATCTCGTATATTGGGCTAAATTGGTTTGTACCATACGGAACCGCCCTCATCCCGTATTTGATTGCTACTACTCAGGTCGAGGGGACTGTCGGGTCTGCCGGGGGCTTTATGTGCAGCCCAGCACCTGGGCCAACTCGTCATTCACTCAGCCAAGGTCGAGTCGGTCAACAAATTGCCGTCGGGAATTTGTCCCTTTTTTTTTTACCTTTTGTCCCTTATTTGGGAGTGAGAAAGTTGGCAACCCTGGGTGCAACAGAAGCTGTATGAGAACACTGGCACCATTCCTTCCCGACTTTTCCGACAGCTTTCTTAATCTCTTCGAGACATTGCGCTCTACGCCTGCGTGTAGTCAGTTCTGTCAGATAAGAGTTCCCAAGAAGAGTGTTGCCTTACTGAACATTTGCTGCAGAAAAATACACATGCCAAAAAACTCCAACAACGCAGTGAATAAGCGAGTTCGGTATTCCGACTGCACATGCCCAGCTCAAAGATCACTATGTATAAACAGCCCTGGAAAGCAGTGGACCTTCATTTCTTCCTTTTTTTCCAGCTTTGATTCCTCTAGGTAAGAAAATACTGCTTTCAAACTATGAAATAGTTGTATTTATTGTTCCTTTGTTAAAAGCTAAGATTATGTTGTAATTTTTATTGCTTTATGCTTTGGTGAGTGAGCGAGATCGTGGTCGGTGTCGGGCCCGGGTCTATTGAGTTGCTACTGGGCCGTCCCTGTCCCCTCCTGGGTGTCCCGCCGTCCCTGTCCGGGGGGGGGGGGGGTGCTGGAGGTGTCGGGGCAGGCTTGCAGCCGGCGCAGGGAGGAGGCCGAGTTGCTGCACCACTTTGTGTGTATGGCTGGTGCTTGGCTTTACTACACCAACGACACCCTTGGTTAACCACATCAGCCTCGTGCATCATTCAATCTTCGACCCAGATTCCAACTTCTCCATAAATGTTTCATTAAACTAATCCTAATTTCCGCAAATCATTTTCTCTAATTATTTATAGTGTACATTAATGAAACCCACTCTCTCAGTAGCTTGGGAATTGTCCTAATCCCATAGCTGAAAGTAAACAAGGATGTTGCCAGGACTTGAGGGCCAGAGTAAAAGGGAGAGGTTGGGCAGACTAGGATTTTATTCCTTGGTGCGTAGGAAAATGAGAGGGTGATGTATAAGATCATGAAGGGAATAGGTAGGATGGAGGAATAGAATCTTTTTACGCAGAATAGGCGAATCAAGAACCAGAGGACATGGGATTAAGGTGAGAAGGGAAAGATTTAATAGGAATCTGAGGAGCAACTTAAATTATGTGAAATCCATTCAAGAGTCGGTTAACAACAGGAAAGACAGTTTTGTTCTTTCACTTCGGATTTCTCTTCCTTCACAAGGTAAAAAACGAAACCATCCTTTTATCTCTGAGCATTTTATCTGAAGCAAGTAGTCCAAGAACACAATGGGATTTGGAACAGTTGCAGATACGGGCAAAGAAGTGGCAAATAGTGTTTATTCCAAGCAAGTGCAAAATGTTGCACTTTGGGCGGTCGAATCTAAGCAAAAAGTACACAGTTAACAGCATGGCCTTTATCAGCATTGAAGTGCAGCAGGATCTCAGGGTCCAAGTCCAGAGGTCCCTGATAGTCACAACACAAGCTAATAGAGTGGTAAATAAGGCATATGGTGTCCTTGTCTTCAGCGTTCAGGACATCAAGTATAAGATTCAGGAAGTCGAGTTGCAGCTTCATAAAACTTTGGTTAGGTTGCATTTGGATTATTCAGCAGAGTCCTGGTTGCCCCATTACAGGAAGGATATGGAGGATTTGGAGAGGGTTTACCAGAAGGCCTGTTGATCAGTCTGCAGAAGAATCCTGACCTGAAACATCACCTATCTATGTTATCCAGGTATGCTGCCTAACTCACAGTTGCTCCAGCACTTTGTGTCTTTTTATTGTAAAGCAGCATCTGCAGTTCCTTGTTTCTATATTTTACCAGAATGTTGCGTTAATTAGAAGGCATTAGCTGTAACAAGTGTACACAAAAGGCTGGAGAAACTCAGCGGGTGCAGCAGCATCTAAGGAGCGAAGGAGATACGCAACGTTTCGGGTCGAGACCCTTCTTCAGCTGTAACAAGTGGTTGGGCAAACTTGGATTGTTTTCTCAGGAGCAGATGTTAAGGGGAGAGATTGGCTTTAATTTGGAGGGGAACCCAGATATGAACATGTGCCTCATAAGTTTTCAGTAGAAAACAGGAAACTTCAATTATCCTGCAATGGCCGTTTCAACATTTCCTGTATAAACGATGACACAGTCATTTGATGGTTGTATGCCAAACATCTTGTGCTTCAAAGGCAACTCACACATTTCTGCAGGCTGCTGGAAATCTTTCTGCAGGCTGTTTGAACAAGATGAAAATGGTTTCACTGCACCTCAGAGTATTCAATTGACCTTAACTTAGTGCTTGGAATGAACCATGGTAGGCTTGTGCATGCTGATACCAACGGCTGTTTGTTTCAAATCAGAACCTTAAGTTGGATTTCACAGGCACTGCAAGGAAAGTGGTGACCTTGGGGAGGAGACAAGTTCACTGATCCGATTTGAAGTCTGCAAGGTTCAAATGGCTCTGAACAGCATATGGGAGGGGGGGGGGGGGGGGTTTTGGTAGAAAGCTTTTGCATTTTTCAGCTTGAAATTGTGCAATCTGGTGCATACTGTTGCGAGTCTTTTAACTTACACTTGAATGCAACATTTATGCTTCAAATTGGATTAGGTATGAATAAGGTTAGGCTAAATTACATTCCTAACTACACTCCACAGCAGAGCCAGGCTCTGATCAACAGGTGCAACACATGAATGACCTTAGCATTCGGCCTAGAAGCTCTGTGTCCAGCTGGGGTCTGGGGGAGGTGAGGGTCAGTGACCCTGGGGTCCGGGGGAGGTGAGGGTCAGAGACCCGGGGGTCGGGCATCGGAGGGGAGCTATAGCCCGAGATTCATCCCCGCGGCTCCGGAGACGGCACCGACGCCCCCACTCACCTGGTTCGCTCCTGGCAACTCCATGCGGTGTGGACAGAGCGGCCGAAGGCCACAGACGTTTCCATCAAAGTGGGTGATCTCACATTTTCACATTATATTCTATCTGTTGCCTTCACCCATTCTATGCCTGTACATATTATTCTGCGTACTCTGCACACTATCACCATTCATACCATTGCCCAGCTCTGTACCAGAGGTAGATCACCCTTGGACTGCATATCCAAATCATCGATACAGACTGTGAATAGGTGGGCCCAGCATTGATTACAGCCCGTCGATCACAAAACGGGCCTTTGATTTGGACAGTTTTCTGTACAATCTTAACCACTTCTCAATCTACGGAAGAACATTACTCCCAATCTCACATTTTTGTTTCTTAGCTAATTGAGTGACATCTTAGCAAAGGCCTTCTGAAAATTCAAACACACCACATCCCCTCACTCTCCCTTATCTATTGTTCGTTACAAACTCAAAAACTCAAGCAAGTTTGTCAAATATGATTTCCTTTTCATAAATCTCGATTGTCTTTGACCAATCCTTTTGCCAAAATGGGAGCCTCCGTTCTTAGGTTCCACCTGCTTCATGACCACTACCAAAGAAAAGTAAGTTAGCATGCATTAATGACTAGCATCCAGTGGCTCCGACATACACCATCCCAAAGTGCTTTGAGAGACTGGTGATGGCACACATTAACTCCAGGCACTCAGCCAGCCTTGATACATTGCACTTTGCTTATCTTAGCAACAGGTCCAAAACAGATGCCATCTCCCTGGCCTAAGCTAATCGCTGAAACATCTGGACACCAAACACTCCTACATTAAGACTCCTGACCCACAGACCACAATCAGTGAGGATAGGTGATAACATCTCCTCCACAATAATTCTCAATACTGGTGCCCGCAAAAATGCATTCTCAGTCCCCTTTGACACTTACGACTGTGCGGCCAAATTCGGCTCATTCTCCATCTACAAGGTTTGCAGATGACATCACTTCTTCTTCTTCTTGCGAATGAAACATAAACCAACGGAACCAATAGTTAGATCTCAAGCCGGATGTTGAGCAGCCAGGTTGTTGTCTCTGCGTCAATGTCTGCCAGGTCCTGAGCTCCATTTGGTGGGTGGTAGAGTGGGCACCCAGAGGTGACATGGTTGGCTGTCTGCTGTTCTGCTCCGCATTCACAGGCTGGACTGGCGGACGGAGCCCCCATCTCCACATGCTGCCATTGAAACGCCCAAATCCAGTACCAAGTCTGTTGAGCTTCACCCATGCTCCTCTGGGGAGGTCAGAACCTGGACAGCTTTTATCTGGTGAAGAGATGTGGCTGTGTAACGGAGATGAGGTTGCCTTCCACTCCTGTGACCACTTGGTGGCTATCCAGTGTGTTTTTGTCTCAGTTGGCTGGATGGATGCTAGGAGTTGTTTTCCACGTGGAGCAAAGGGGGTGACAAGACTTCAGTCGGGGTGGCTGCTCTCTGCTGATAAACCACGATGACCTCACAACCAACAGATCAGCAAAAGCTACAAGAAAATATCCCAGCTGCAGAACTGAAAGTATGCAGTCCAGAACTAGATTGCATCATCCCCCACAGACTTAGAACACTGATCTTCACATAACAATGTGGAAAATGCAGCAGCACTGTAAATCTCCAATAACCCGACATGTTTTACTGACTGGAAGTTGGACATTAGTGGCGCACTGCTGGGATTCGTGCCGAGACGTTTATTGTTTGCCTTATGCATCAATGACTTGGATGAGACATCATTTATATGTGTGACATGGACATTTCTGTCTGTGGTCTCATAGGTAAATCTGCTGACGATACAAAGACTGATGAGTTGTAGATGTAGCAAGGATGGTTGCAGAACAATACAGAGGGATATGGATCAGGTGGAAAGTTAGATGGATCTGTAGCAGACAGCATTTATTCTGATGAGAGTAATGATATTGTATTTTAGATCGCCTAATACTGGCCAAACATACAGAGTAATCAGCAGAGACCTTAGAAACATTGAGGTCTAGTTCACAGGGAAGCTCCTAGCTCCCTGAAAATGGCAACCCTGTTGGTGGATAGTGAAAAAGGCATATAGTTTACTGTCATAGGAAGGAGTACTGCGTATAAGAGCTGAGGCATCATGTTGCAGCTCTACAAGACATTAGATGAGCCACACTTGCAATACTGCAACTAGTCCAGGTCACCGCACTGAAAGGATGTGGTAATGCTAGAAAAGTGCAGAAATGATTCATCAGAATGTTAGACACAAGGAACTGCAGGTGATGGAATCTTGAACAAAAAACACAAAGTGCTGGAGTAACTCAGTGGGTCTCACAGATAGCATATTTGGATAAGCCCTCTTGCAGACTCGTGTCTGAAGAAGGCTGGTAAAATCATAGCATTAAGAAAGCATTTGGTGAGGTACATGGGTAGGAAATGCAGGCAAATGGAATTCACATCGAAAGGCATCATAGTCAGCAAAGCCAGCAGGCCGAAGGGCCTGTTTCAATCCTTTACGCCTCTCTCCACAAATCTATGAACCAGATGCCAAACCATCCGAACTGTCCAATTGCAGTTTACCAAAGCTTTAGGTATATGCAGCACACAACATTTTTTTTTTAATAGTTAATCTGAGTAATTATAATCCATCTGCTTCCAAAAGTCAAATTTATGGAAGAACTCAGAAATTGCACTTTATAAACAGCACTTACTTATCAATTACTTTGAACAATCCCTGTTCCAGACGTACTCTGGCCCAATCCCCGAACTCTATACCTGTTACATTGACAACTGCATCAGTGCTACCTCCTGCACCCATGCAGAACTCATGGACTTCATCAACTTCATCACCAATTTCCATCCTGCACTCAAATTCACTTGGACCATCACCAACATCCCCTCCCCTTTCTTGGTCTCACCGTCTCCATCTTAGGAGATAGACTATCAACTGACGTCTATTACAAACCCACTGACTCCCACAACTATCTCCACTACCCTTCTTTCAACCCTACTTCCTGCAAAGACTCTATCCCCTACTCCCAATTCCTCCGTCTACGCCGCATCTGCGCCCTAGATGAGGTATTTCATACCAGGACATCCGAGCTGTCCTCATTCTTTAGGGAATGTCACATACAACACATATTCCTCTGACATTTTCCACACTGCGGTCACATACAACACATAATCCTCCGACATTTTTGCCCCCTCCAACGGGATCCCACCACTAGTCACATCTTCCCATCTCCACCCCTTTCCTCCTTCTGCAGAGACCATTCCCTCCGCAGCTCACTGGTTAACTCACCCCTTCCCACCCAAACCACCCCTTCCCAGGTACCTTCCCCAGCAACCGCAGGAGATGCAACACCTGTCCCTATACCTCCTCCCTCAACTCTGTCCAGGAACCCCGACAGTTCTGCCAGGTTTGGCAGAGATTCACTTACACCTCCTCCAACCTCGTCTACTGTATGCATTGTTCAAAAGGTGGATTCTTATACATCAGTGAAAATAACGTAAACTAGGCGATCGTTTCGCTGAACACCTTCGCTCAGTCCACCTGGACCTACCTGATCTCCTGGTTGCTAAACACTATAATTCTCCTTCCAATTCCCACACTGACCTTTCTGTCCTGGGTCTCCTCCATTGTCAGAGTGAGGCTAAATGCAAATTGGTGGAACGGCATCTCATGTTTCACTTGGGCAGCTTACACAGCCCAGTGGTATGAATATTGATTTCTGTAACTTCAAGTAACCCCAGCATTCGCTCTCTCACCATCCCTCCCCCACCCAACTCGTACCAGCTGCTCATTTTCACCCAACAAAGCATTAACAATGGCCTGTAGACAAAAATGCTGCAGAACTCAGCTGGTGAGGCAGCATCTATGGAGCGAAGGAATCGTTGAACAATGGCCTGTTTTCTTTATCATCATTACTTTTTTTGCATATCTTTCATTAATTGTTCTATATCTCTCTACATTGTGTCTATATCTCTCTTTCCCATTCTCGTGCATTTTAGTCCGAAGAAGGGTCTTGACCCGAAACGTCACCCATTCCTTCTCTCCAGAGATGCTGCCTGTCCCGCTGAATTACTCCAGCTTTTTGTGTCTATCTTCGGTTTAAACCAGCATCTACAGTTCCGTTCTACACTTATCAACTTTCAGCTTGGGTTTCAGCAGGTCTGCTTGGCTCCAAACTCCTTCAGAGACTCGTCCAAACAGGGATCAAAGATTGTAATCCAGAGACAATGCCAGAGTAATGGTATAACGTGGGAATTCAGGGAAGAGAATAATGATGTTTTGGAACATATGCACACTACAAGAGGGGCTGCTGGCAGTCTTAAAGGTGGATACTTCCCCAGAGCCGGCGCAAAGTGCATTATTCCAGGGCATTGTTGACAGAAATTGCTGGGGCTCTGACGGATATATTGTTTGCCAAAGGTAAGGTGCTGTGACTAACGTTTTGCATTTATTTAAGGACTGCAAGAACAAGCCAGGAAACTACCGGCTGACGAGCCTAAAATTAGTGGTGGGTTAATTACTGGGGGGAGTATGAGAGCATTTGGAAAGGCATCCACTGATTATGGATTGTCGGCATTGCTTGCTTGTCAAATCAGGAATACCACACAAAAAATCATTTTCTATTATTCTTGCCGAGAATATCATGCCGATATCCCCAACATGTATCACCTCAAATCTATCTGCTTTGCGGATAATTTCCATCAATGTAATAGTGTTACATTATTCCTCCTGTTCCTCTCTGCACACATGCAGCACCATCCTCACCTGTCATTCAGCCCTGCTCTATTTCCACGCTCCTGCCTGACCTTCATCCTCTCTTTGCCCATTCCGCCTCCTCCAACAACCCCCCTCTCCTACAATTGACCGTTGCCTGTACACGCAATGATTAAACACTCTAGACTCTGTCCGTTCCGCTCTCACCAGGTTGACGAATCTCAGAGTGTTTCCAGCCGCGGGTGTGTGGAGTCCGAGCGCCAGCAGGGCGAGCAGGACAGCTGGGTAACGGAGTGCCGCGGCCGCGGGGCCCGCCATCCAGCAGCCAGACTGGGCAACTTAGCGGCGCCCGGTCATTATCGCAACGACGAGGCCGAGGCGGCGGCGGCACGGTGACATGAAACCGCGGCCCAACCTAGACCCGCCCCTAGCAACCTAGACCCGCCCCTAGCAACCCAGACCCGCCCCTAGCAACCCAGACCCGCCCCTAGCAACCCAGACCCGCCCCTAGCAACCCAGACCCGCCCCTAGCAACCCAGACCCGCCCCTAGCAACCCAGACCCGCCCCTAGCAACCCAGACCCGCCCCTAGCAACCCAGACCCGCCCCTAGCAACCTAGACCCGCCCCTAGCAACCCAGACCCGCCCCTAGCAACCCAGACCCGCCCCTAGCAACCCAGACCCGCCCCTAGCAACCCAGACCCGCCCCTAGCAACCCCAGACCCGCCCCTAGCAACCCAGACCCGCCCCTAGCAACCCAGACCCGCCCCTAGCAACCCCAGACCCGCCCCTAGCAACCCAGACCCGCCCCTAGCAACCCAGACCCGCCCCTAGCAACCCCAGACCCGCCCCTAGCAACCCAGACCCGCCCCTAGCAACCCAGACCCGCCCCTAGCAACCCCAGACCCGCCCCTAGCAACCCAGACCCGCCCCTAGCAACCTAGACCCGCCCCTAGCAACCTAGACCCGCCCCTAGCAACCCATACCCGCCCCTAGCAACCCATACCCGCCCCTAGCAACCCAGACCCACCCCTAGCAACCCAGACCCGCCCCTAGCAACCCAGACCCGCCCCTAGCAATCCAGACCCGCCCCTAGCAACCCAGACCGGCCCCTAGCAACCCAGACCCGCCCCTAACCCAGACCCGCCCCTAACAACCCAGACCCGCCCCTAGCAACAGACCCACCCCTAGCAACAGACCCGCCCCTAGCAACACAGACCCGCCCCTAGCAACCTAGACCCGCCCCTAGCAAACTACCTTGTACCCTCCGAAGAGGGGCTATACTGGAAGTTGGACAGTTGTAGACAATAGACAATAGACAATAGGTGCAGGAGTAGAGGCCATTCCGCCTTTTGAGGCAGCACCGCCATTCAATGTGATCATGGCTGATCATCCCCAATCAGTACCCCGTTCCTGCCTTCTCCCCATATCCCCTGACTCCGTTATCTTTAAGAGCCCTATCCAGCTCTCTCTTGAAAGCATCCAGAGAACCTGCCTCCACCGCCCTCTGAGGCAGAGAATTCCACAGACTCACCACTCTCTGTGAGAAAAAGTGTTTCCTCGTCTCCACTCTAAATGGCTTACTCCTTATCCTTAAACTGTGGCCCCTGGTTCTGGACTCCCCCAACATCGGGAACATGTTTCCTGCCTCTAATGTGTCCAAACCCTTAACAATCATATATGTTTCAATAAGATCCCCTCTCATCCTTCTAAACTCCAGAGTGTACAAGCCCAGCAGCTCCATTCTCTCAGCATATGACAGTCCCGCCCTCCCGGGAATTAACCTTGTAAACCAACGCTGCGCTCCCTCAACAGCAAGAATGTCCTTCCTCAAATTAGGGGACCTTAACTGCACACAATACTCCAGGTGTGGTCTCACTAGGGTTCTATACAACTGCAGAAGGACCTCTTTGCTCCTATATTCGAGCCCTCTTGTTATAAAGGCCAACATGCCATCCGCTTTCTTCACTGCCTGCTGTACCTGCATGCTTACTTTCATAGACTCATGTACAAGAACCCCCAGATCCCGTTATACTTCCCCTTTTCCAAACGACGCTATTTAGTAATCTGCCTTATTGTTTTTGCTACCAAAGTGGCTAACCTCACATTTATCTGCATTAAACTTCATCTGCCATGCATCTGCCCACTCACCCAACCTGTCCAAGTTACCCTGCATTCTCATAGCATCCTCCTCACAGTTCACACTGCCACCCAGCTTTGTGTCATCTGCTAATTTGTTAATGTTACTTTGAATCCCTTCATCCAAATCATTGATGTATATTGTAAATAGCTGCAGTCCCAGCACCGAGCCTTGTGGTACCCCACTAGTCACTGCCTGCCATTCTGAAAGGGGTCCGTTAATCCCTACTCTTTGTTTCCTGTCTGCCAACCACTTCTCTATCCATGTCAGCACTCTACCCCCAATACCATGTGCCCTCATTATGCCCACTAATCTCCTATGTGGGACCTAATCAAATGCTTTCTGAAAGTCCAGGTACACTACATCCACTGTTGTCCATTTTCCTAGTTACATCTTCAAAAAATTCCAGAAGATTAGTCAAGCATGATTTCCCCTTCGTAAATCCATGCTGACTCGGACCGATCCTGTTACTGATATCCAAATGTGCGGGTATCTCATCTTTTATAATTGACTCAAGCATCTTCCCCGCCACCGATGTCAGGCTAACTGGTCTATAATTCCCCGTTTTCTCTCTCCCGCCTTTCTTAAAAAATGGGATAACATTAGCTACCCTCCAATCCACAGGAACTGATCCTGAGTCTATAGAACATTGGAAAATTATCACCAATGCATCCACAATTTCATGAGCCACTCCCTTACGTACCCTGGGATACAGACCATCAGGCCCTGGGGATTTATCAGCCTTCAGTCCCATCAGTCTATCCAAGACCATTTCCTGCCTAATGTGGATTTCCTTCAGTTCCTCCGTCACCCTAGATCCTCTGCCCACTAGTATATCAGGAAGATTGTTTGTGTCCTCCTTAGTGAAGACGGATCCAAAGTACCTGTTCAACTCATCTGCCATTTCTTTGTTCCCCATGACAAATTCATCTATTTCAGTCTTCAAGGGTCCAACTTTGGCCTTAACTAATTTTTTCCTCTTCTTTTTTAATGTTTATTTATTAGTACAGTAAATTACATTAATACACGCCACGTATATATTATTACATTTATTGTACCCCTTCATTTTTTAAAGCTATTAAGAAAGGATAGAAATTGAGAAAATAGAGAAAGTGAAAGCGTAGAAGCGTGACGAAAGGAAAGAAGAAAGACCCTTTAGACGAGGAATTAGAGAAAATAAATTAAGAGATAGACCCTAGAAAAGAAAAAAGAGAAAGAAGAAAAAAGAAAAAGACAGTTGCTCTATTATGAACATCACGCAAAAGGGATATACCAACTTGACACTTTTCATCGCCCTTTACCAAGTCCTGACACCGGTGCCTTTTTAAAGTATTATTGCACCTTATGCTTGTAGTAAGTCTATAAATGAAGACCACGTCCTATAAAAGTGATCTGATTTGCCCGCCAGGCGGAGTCTCATATCTTCCAGGTGTAGTGTTTCAAACATAGTTGAAATCCACATGTTTATTGATGGTATAAACTATTATCAGCCAAAGTTATAAGGCTATTCCAAATAACAAGACAGGAACATTTTGAATTTGGGGATAAACCCCACAAACCTTTGGCACGTCAGTTAAAAAAATGAGAAAAAGAACACACGATCCTAAAGATCAAATCAGACAGGGGAATTATTAACTTTACCGAAAGATATTAATAAAAGATTTGCGCAATTTTATGAGAATTTGTACACATCCAAAACGACAACGGACACCAATAAAGTGATAGAGTTCTTGGATAATTGTAATCTTCCAACACTAGAGTTGCAGGAACACGAGGATTTGGGAGCACAAATTTCAATTAAGGAAATAGAAGACACAATAATTTCATTAAAGAATGGAAAAACACCAGGACCTGACGCATTTAGTAACGAATTTTATAAAAGTTTTTACGACATAATTATACCACGTTTACAGAAAATGTATACATATGCCTTTAAAGAACAAACATTACCTGAAACACTAGCAGAATCAACGATTACATTAATACTTAAGAAAGACAAAGATATAGAAGAACCCGGATCCCATAGAGCTATTGCGTTGTTAAATACAGATCAAAAAGTATTAGCGAAAATATTAGCTAGAAGATTAAGTAAGTATGTTAGTAAATTAATAAATCCGGATCAAACGGTGTTTATCCCTAAGAGACAATCATCTAATAATCTGAGACGTCTGCTCAACATAATGCATTCACACCAAAATGAAGAACAAGAATTATCAATTATTTCGTTGGATGCAGAAAAAGCATTCGATCAAGTGGGATGGGATTACATGGTTAAAGTATTGCAAAAATTCCAAATGGGAGAGAATTTCATCCGATGGATTAAATTATTATATAATAAGCCTACTGCTAGAATATTAACTAATAACATTTTATCTACAACATTCCAGTTATCAAGGGGTAATAGACAAGGATGCTCACGATCACCGCTGTTATTTGCTCTTATAATTGAACCCCTAGCGGAAAGAATTAGAACACATCCGAACATCCACGGCTATAATATAAAATATTCAAATAATAAAATATCTTTATATGCTAATGATGTACTATTTATTGTACATCACAAAACCCCAAACCTCTATACCAAACATATTAAACTTAATTGAGGATTTTGGATCGTTCTCAGGATACAGAATAAACTGGAACAAAAGTGAAATTATGTCAATAAAACCAAAAGACTCAACACATCTCTTAAAATTCCCCTTTAAAATAGCTACAGAAAAATTTAAATACTTGGGTATTGAAATTACCAGAAAATATCAAGACATGTTTAACGCAAATTATAATTCTTTACTTAAGAAATTGAATAATTTAGTTAAATTCTGGAAAACGCTTCTGATGTCTTTAATAGGTCGAATAAATGCTACAAAAATGTTTTTTTTCACCACAAATTCTATACCTATTCCAATCAATTCCTATATACCTGCCAAAAAAGTTTTTAAAAAATTGGATTCAGACATTACAAATTTTATATGGGATTATAAATCCCATAGAATACAAATAACACATTTGAATAAACCCAAAGTATTAGGTGGATTAGCACTCCCTAACTTTATGTACTATTATTGGGCAATAAATATTAATAATATGATTCAACTGCTGGACAACTCTGCCCAGCAGCTGGATTGGATTATAATGGAGAGAGAGGACTGCTCCCCTTGTAATATTGGAGTGATCCTCCAATGAAGTTGAATAACACAAACTATAACAAAAACTCAATTATACACAATAAGTACAATTAGAACTTGGAAACAAATAAAACATAATTTAAAATTAAGAAATCTATCTCTCTTATCTCCAATAGTTAATAACCCTTTGTTTAAACCCTCAATCATAGACAAATCATTTACACAATGGGAAAGAATAGGAATTAAAATGCTCAGAGACTTGTATGAAACTGTAAAATTACTATCATTCCAACAATTACAACTAAAATATAATCTGGGAAACAATTAATATTTTAAATATTTTCAAATATGTGATTAACTGAAAAAATATACACAAGATAATTACAACATGCCATTAGATTTACTGGACGAAGCAATGAAACCAAAGGCCGAATCAGCAAACTTAATATCATATTTATATAATATTATTTTAAATGTAGATATGCCAACAACTGAGGGTATTGGAAGAGACTGGGAACAAGAATTAGCTATTAAAATTTCAAAAGAGAGGTGGGATGACCATTTATTAAATGTGCACAAATGCTCCATTAATGTAAGACACACTTTTTTTTTTACACTTTAGTTTTTATTGCTTTTATGTATACACAATTAAAACACAAATATAACAACGAAACTTACATTACAGTGAAACGTACAACAGTGCAGCGGGGGGTTCAGTTTACAATTAATGATGCCGTATACAGAACTATTTTCATATTAACACATTTTCCAATAACTTACATTATTGTCTATAAAATTATACAGTGTTCATGTCTTTATTTCTATACCTAATCAATTTTTTCCATTTTCTATTAAACTCATCTTCTTTCACTTTTAGTCATTTTCTCCGTGACAAATATTTCCTGTACTATGTCTAACCATTGTCTAAGTCTGGGTGTGTCCGCTCCAAGCCAGTTTCTTGTAATGGCCTTTCTGCCAGCTGTGAGTAGGATTTTAACCAAGTAATGGTGTTTCTTCAGCACCAATGTATTTATATTACCCAGGTATAAAATGGAACACTTCTTGCAGACTGTATATCCTAATACCTCCGTTAATTCTGAATTCACTCTGTCCCAAAATGGTTCTATTTTTGGGCAACTCCAGAAGATATGTGCATGATTAGCGTCTGTTTGACCACATTGCCTCCAGCGTGTTTGCTGCCTTAGAATTTGCTTGCTTTTTATGTTAGGCATAATAAAGAAACAAATCACATTTTTCCAATTAAATTCTCTCCAATTTTGTGAATTAGTGGATGTCTGTTGTGTTACACACATATGATGCCATTCTTCTTCTGAGATTGTGATGCTCAATTCCTTTTCCCACTTAAATTGTACATAAAATGTAGTTTTAGCTTGACATTCCATTAAACTATGACAAAGTTTAGAAATAATCCTTAATGTTTTTTGATGATACACACTAACTATCACTTCTATCGTCGCCTATCAGTCTGAAGAAGGGTCTCGACCCGAAACGTCGCCTATCTCCTTCGCTCCTTAGATGCTGCTGCACCCGCTGAGTTTCTCCAGCTTTTTGTGTAACCCTCGATTCTCCAGCATCTGCAGTTCCTTCTTTAACAATTAGTGGTCGAAGTTGGGCTGCTTAGAAATATATCCTAAAATTTGGAAGTGCCATTCCACCTTTGTCCTTTGGCAACTGGAGTGTAGCGTATCGAATTCTGGCCTTCTTTCCTCCCCAAATAAATCTAGATATTAATTTATCCCATTCCATGAATTGTTTTAATGGTACCTCTATTGGCAGAGATTGAAACAAGTACAATAGCCTTGACAAAATATTCATTTTCACCACATTTATCTTACTACTAAAATCCATTGGGTAGGTGGACCATCTTTCTCTATCCTTTCTTATGTTTTAGTTGATGTGATTATAATTGGCCCCATACAACATTGATATATTTTTTGTTATGTGTATCCCTAGGTATTTGATTGATTTTGAATCCCATTTAATATTATAATTTTGTTTGATTTCTTCTGGAGGAAGACAATTAAATAGGAGGATTTGAGTTTTTGAAATATTCACTTTATATCCTGCATAAAAATTAAATTCATCTATGATCCCCCATCATCCTTGGAAATGAGGTGTTTACTTCCGTGAAATACATCATTACATCATCAGCGAAAAGACACACTGATGTCTTTGGATAAATTGGACACATTAATCCAATTTAAAATTTTACACAGATTATACTATTCAAAAACCAAAATAAGTAAACTTTTTCACAATGTATCACCTATCTGTGATAAATGCCAGTCTGAAGAAGCTACTATAGCGCATTCATTTGTTTTTTGTATAAAAATCCAAAAATATTGGACTGAAATTTTTGAAATCTTTACAAAATTATTTAAAATAAAACTGATACCAAAAGCAGAATGGATTATCTTTGGAACAACAGAAGGTAGCCCGGAACTAAATGTGTTTCAAAAGAACCTATTTGATTACGGGTTAATAACTGGAAAAAAGCTTATTTTAAAATTTTGGAAAAATGCTCCTATACAAACAATGTTTTGCTCTTCACATACCTACAGAAGCTTTTACTATCCTCCTTTATATTCTTGGCTAGCTTACCTTCATACTTCATCTCTTCTCCCCGTATTGCCTTTTTAGTTATCTTCTGTTGCTATTTAAACATTACCCAATCCTCTTGGTTCCTGCTAATCTTTGCGACATTGTACTTCTTTGCTTTAATTTTTATAATGTCCCTGACGTTCCTTGTCAGCCATGGTCGTCCCTTTCTCCCCTTGGAATCTTTCTTCCTCCTGGGAATGAACTGATCCTGCACCTTCTGTTTTATTCCTAGAAACACCTGCCATTTTTGTTCCACTGTCATCCCTGCTAGTGTATCTTTCCAGTCAACTTTGGCCAGCTCCTCCCTCATGGCCCCATAGTCCCCTTTATTCAACTGCAACACTGACACCTCCGATCTACTCTTCTCCCTCTCCAATTGTAGATAAAACCTGACCATGTTATGGCCACTGCCTCCTAATGGCTCATTAACCTTGAGGTCCTTTATCAAATCCGGTTCATTACATAACACTAAATCCAGAATTGCCTTCTCATTGGTAGGCTCCAATACAAGTTGTTCAAAGAATCCATCACGAAGGCACTGTACAAAGTCCCTTTCTTGGGGTCCAGTACCAACCTGATTTTCTCAGTCTACCTGCATGTTGAAATCTCCCATAACAACCACAGCATTACTTTTACTACATGCCAATTTTAACTCCTGATTCAACTTTTATAATGTTATATGTTATAGAAACATATAAAATTATAAAAGGACTGGACAAGCTAGATGCAGGAAGAATGTCCCCAATGTTGGGTGAGTCCAGAACCAGGGGCCACAGTATTAGAATAAAGGGGAGGTCATTTAAGACTGAGGTGAGAAAAAACTTTTTTACCCAGAGAGTTGTGAATTTGTGGAATTCCCTGCCACAGAGGGCAGTAGAGGCCAAATCACTGGATGGATTTAAGAGAGAGTTGGATAGAGCTCTAGGGGCTAGTGGAGTCAAGGGATATCGGGTTTATTGATAGTGGACGATCAGCCATGATCACAATGAGTGGCGGTTCTGGCTCGAAGGGCCGAATGGCCTCCTCCTGCACCTATTTTCTATGTTTCTATGTTTCTAACTTGCGCCATATGTCCAGGCTACTGTTTGGGGGCCTGTAGATTAGTCCCATTAGGGTCTTTTTACCCTTACAATTCCTTAGTTCTATCCATACTGACTCCACATCTCCTGTTTCAGTGTCACCCCTTGCAAGGGACTGAATTTCATTCCTCACCAACAGGGCCATCCCACCCCCTCTGCCCACCTGTCTGTCTTTTCGATAGGAGGTATATACCCTTGAATATTCAGTTCCCCGCCCTGGCCCTCTTGCAGCCATGTCTCAGTAATTCCCACAACATCACACTTGCCAGTTTCTAACTGAGCCTCAAGCTCATCCACTTTATTCCTTATACTTCGCGCATTCATATACAACACTTTGACGTCCGTATTCACTTCCCCCCTCACACCGCTCGCAATTGGCCCTGACCTTACTCTCTTATCCCTACTCGAACTTTCCTTCCCATTAATTCGAGAATTTTTTGTAATTTTTCCTGTCGTCACTTCCCCTTCAACTCCATCTTTATATTCCCAATTTGGCAATCCCTCCCCCCCACTATTTAGTTTAAACCCACACGTGTAGCCCTAGCAAACCTGCCTGCCAGAATGTCGATCCCCCTCCAGTTAAGGTGTAACCCGTCCCTTTTGTACAGGTCACCCCTACCCCAGAAGAGATCCCAGTGGTTTTATACCGGACAATTTTTACAGTTATCAAGCCAATTAACCTACAAACCTGTACGTCTTTGGAATGTGGGAGGAAACCCATAATCTCGGAGAAAACCCATGCAGGTCACGGGGAGAACGTATAAACTGCGTACAGACAGCGCCCGTAGTCGGGAACGAACCCAGATCTCCAACGCCGCATTTTGCTGTAAGGCAGCAACTCTACTGCTACACCACCGTGACACCTAGACCCGCCCCTAGCAACATAGACCCGCCCCTAGCAACTGAGACCCGCCCCTAACAACCGAGACCCGCCCCTAGCAACATAGACCCGCCCTTAGAAGCCTAGACCCGCCCCTAGCAACTGAGACCCGCCCCTGGCAACCGAGACCCAACCCTAGCAACATAGACCCGCCCTTATCAACATAGATCCACCCTGATGACTGACATCTGCCCCCAGCAACTAGGCCACGCCCCTGGTGACCGGGGCGGGGGGGGGGGGGGGGGTGAGGGGGGTCTGTGGAACCAGACTCCAATCCTGGCAACCGGAACCCACCCCTTGGCAACAGGCGGAGCAGAGCTCAGCCTCAGTCCTAACAGGTGTAGGAAGGAACTGCAGATGCAATAGGAGGAATGGGTGACATTTTGAGTTGGACCTTTCTTCAGACTGAGGGGAGAGGGAAATTAAATACATATAGAAGGGTAAGATGTGAGGGAATGTGGTATCATATCCTAACCTGGGAATATATGATAGGAGCATCCAACCAAACATGGTCATATTTCGCTTGGTCAGCTTGCAACTCAGCGGTATGAAAATTGATTTCTCTAACTGCAAGTAAACCTTGCATCCCTTCTCTGTCTGTGTCCCTCTCCCACCCTAGTCATTGTACTAGTTTCACTGTCGTCCTGTTGAGTTTCATTGTCTGTAACTCGTTTTCACCTAGCCCACAGTTAACAATGGCTTGTTTCCTTTATCATTGTCACTTTTTTGCATATCTTTAATTCAATTGTTTTCTATCTCTCTATATCACCATCTATTTGAGATTTAAAAAATCAAATCTGCAATTTATCCTATCAAATAAAGCATAAAAAGAAGTTTAATTTGACATCTAATTCACTTTCATATCTTCAGTATAAAAAAAAGTTATGGCCATTTTCATACTCGGAAATTAGCATCTTGTTCCCTATTGCTTTCCCATTGACTTAACACAAAAGCTGTGATCGAGGACAGTCAAAAGCCCATAACTTTCTTAAAAATTAAGAGAACTGAATGAAATATTCAGTTATTATAGATTGAAGCATTCTGAAACAAATATAAAACATCTTACTTGGATGACCTGAAATTAAAGCATATAATTAGTTAATTACCTAATTGTAGCTAATTACAAAATTGACCGTTGTGACGGAAATAGTAATAAACACCCAGACTGCCTTGAAAATTCAAAAATGAGATATTCTCAAGATCAGAACTTTAATATTATTGTATAATATGCTGTAAATCCGTAACAGATAGGTAAATACATTACAATTTCTAGCAATAGACTAAGTCTACATGGAGAAGATCAGTTGCTAGCTGGTACATTGGCATATCATAATCAGTAGCATCATCATACTCCTCAGATTGTAACCAATAAGCAACTCTGTACACCTTGTTTTTCCTCAACTTTTCAATGTTGACATTGTAAACTACAAGTTTTTGCTCTTCAAACCGCGCATGACATGCCTTTCTGCCCACTCCCATTAGGAATGTCCTGTAGATTCCATTTCTTAATAATATGATTAAAAAGATTAATAGCCTAAGTATCCAAATAACAAACTAATCCCATTCACACAGGAATTCACAATATAACATGATTTTTAAATCTCACTGCCATGAATTTATTTGCCAGATGGAAGGAATTTGATGTTTAATTCCCATAAATGAATCCAGAAACATCCACTCAATATAATCAAATTATTAATGTTTTGCACAATACATGTGACTCAAACTGTTGTGAATATTTAGTTTAAATATAATGATCATGGAGAAAGAATAACACAAAATATAGACAATTTGGACGGCTTATGACATGATTGTCCAAAAAAATGGGCATTTTAATCATCTTGCTTCTGGAACGCGATCAATTGGAACGTTGCATTTGTGGTGAATTTAAACTCCATATCGGCAGGAAAAACACTGCCGGTTCGTACGGGGCCCAAATCACATTTTCGCAACGTAAAATTAAATTAAAGCCATCCCAAGAAGCAAGATTACATGTACAATATACGACTTACCCTTTGTTTTGTCCCGTTCTTGCGATCTGTCCTGTTGTAGGCATTGAGGGCGTTAGAAGTCGCTTTTTATTGTAATCCAAATATTAAATTGTCCAGCGAACTTTAAAAAAAACTGCGAGCGGACGTCCGATCGATTTTTCATCATCAGCTGGCAGCCCGAGAAAGTCCGCCTCCAACAGGCAGTACAAAATGGCATTTTAATCCCGCCCCCTCACCCCTCAAAGGCGCCAAAGTCGCACGCACGGCCAGTGGCAGAACTGCAGCGCTACTGAAGGTAAGTTTTGTAACATCGCTACATCTATATCTCTCTTTCCCTCTCCCCTGACTCCCCTGTAATCTCAGTCATTTCTGAGAACCAAGTCAATGGATATTTTTAAGGCAGAGATATACAAATTCTTGATTAGAATCGGTGTCAAGGGTTATTAAGAGAAGGGAGGAGAATGGGATTAGGAGGCAGAGAACAGCCATGATTGAATGGCGGAGCAGACTCAATGGGCTGAATGGCCTAATTCTACTATAACGTGAACTTGTGAACTATTGGCATGAATGTAATAGTCTTGAACCATCCTAAGATATTCTCTGCTGTGACTCCACATGGCTCACCTTGTGGAGTTGCACACTGGGCATCAATTTCTTATAGTTTCCCTGTGAATGCACTGAGAAATGTGGGCACTGATTATATATCAGGTTAGAGCGATCATGTTGGGTGAAGGAACAACCCAACCTAATCCTGCCTTTCAGCACTTGGATTGTACATTCTACATCGCACAAGAAAATAGCAGGAATAGATCATCTGGTCCCTAGAGTCTGTGCCGGCCGTCGTTCAATATAGTCATGGCTGAGCTGTGCCAAGGCACAAATTCCCCACACCCTTCACTTTCCACAGTTCGAATCATGTTTAAATGTGAAATTCTGTCGCTATCCTCTCAGCAATGAATTTCAGACTCTTCACATGAAAACCTTTTTCATATCTCCTACCTAATCTTTCTAGAAATCACTTCAAATCTATGCCCCTGGTTGATATCAGCATCTCTTGGACAAGGCAGAAGTGTCAACTACCCAATAGAGGGAGTAGCTAGAGTGAGGAAACCATGATTTATTGGGGCGAGGAGAAGCATTAGGGTTAAGAAGGGTCTCGACCGGAGGCTGCAGCGAATCGTTCGATCAGCTGAGAAGGTTGTTGGCTGCAACCTTATATCCATTGACGAATTGTACACAGCAAGGGCCAGGAAGCGAGCACGTAATATCATCTCTGACCCCTCTCACTCTGGCTACAAACTCTTTGAAGCACTTCCCTCTGGAAGGTGACTCCGGACTGTCAAAGCCGCCACAGCCAGACATAAAAACAGCTTTTTTTTCCACGAGCAGTAGCTCTACTCAATAACCAAAAGTCTGTAGCCTGCTTTTGGTCTGGTATTTTATTTCATTCACATGTTTAAACTATAATGTTTTATTATTGGTTTAATGTTTTAATGTTTTACTCTTAATTGTTTACTGTATGTCGTGTTGTCACTTGCGACTGGAGCACCAAGGCAAATTCCTTGTATGTGTACATACTTGGCCAATAAACTTATTCATTCATTCATTCTCTCCAGAGATACTATCTGACCCACTGAGTTACTCCAGCTTTTTGTGGCTATCTATAGTTCTGAGGAGTACCTTCATTAGAAGATTAATCGCTGCTCACTACGAATAGCAATGGGCAATGGGTTGGTGTAAGATGCCTAAAAATTGAAATAATAGATTATCGTTATTAACATGCTGGAGCCAGCAGAGTGGGCTGACAGGACACAACCACGGGCTGAAAGGGTTAAACAGCGCAAGATCTATGTGGATGGGCTGGGAGTGATTCGCTGGTCATCATGGGTGAAAGGGTTAAATAATTGGAGACCAGCAGAGTTATTCCCTGGTCATCCTGGATGAAAAGGTTAAAATGCTCTGCCACCAGCAGAGGGACTGAGAGTGAATCACTGGTCACCTTAGATGAAAGGGTTAACTACTGGGACCAGCACAGAGAGAGAGAGAGAGAGGGGCTGGGAGTAACTTACTGGTGACCTTGGGTGAAAGGGTTAAACATTTGCCGGACCAGCTGAGAGTGACTCATGGGTCACCTGGAGTGAAGGAGTCGGCTTGAGCCTGAACCGGTTTGCGAGGCCGTGCGAGAAACAAGAGGCGGTGAGTCCGAGATTGAGCGAGTGGGTGGGTAGGAGAAGGAGGGGAGGGTTGGGTTGTCCCTCAGTAACCCCAGTGTGGATCTGTGATCAGGGGCAGCGGGGCAGCGGACATCTATGGGGGGTTGGGAGGCGTATTTGATGCCTTCTGGTCGCACCGCGGCGGAACACAGAACATGCCTTGGAAGTTCAGTTACTGTTTGCAGCGTCGGGAGGGAGTGAGGTTGTGGTGAGGAGGGGGGGGGGGGTGAGTTAGGGAGGTTGTTGTGTGAGTGAGGTTGTGAGAGGGGGTGAGTGGTAGTGAGGTTGTGAGAGGGGGGGGGGGTGAGTTAGGGAGTGAGGTTGTGGTGAGGGGGGGGGGGTGAGTTAGGGAGGTTGTTGTGTGAGTGAGGTTGTGAGAGGGGGTGAGTGGTAGTGAGGTTGTAAGAGGGGGGGAGGAGTGAGTTAAGGAGGTTGTTGTGAGCACTAGTATCTTTGGTTGTTTGAGTGAGGGAGGTGGTTGTGAGAGGGGTGGGAGTGAGTTAGGGAGGGAGTGAGGTTGTTGTGTGAGTGAGTGAGATTGTAGGAGGGGGGGGGGGGGAGGTTGTTGTGAGGGCTGGGTGTCGGGGAGGGGGTGCTCTGGCTCTGGCTCTGGGGCTGTGCGGGGAGTAGTGGCGGTGCAGGGACCGGTCTGTGAGGGAGGTGCTGGGGAAGCGATGCTGGCGGCAGGGATTGGGAATGGCGGGACCTGCGAGTGGAGGGATGGGATTGCGCGCTAGGCAACTATTGTGGGGAATACCAGTCTGGGGATCCGGGACAGTGATTTGACTTTTGACAACTATTGACTTTTTGTCGCTGAGATTGCTCTCTCGCTTGGCCACAGTTTTACTCCTTTATCGCAAGAGTTCAAGTGTTTAATTTTCAAATGCAGCGGGACTGGAATTATGAAGTTACAGCGTTTAAGGGTACATTTGATGCAGCAACACGACAAATAAACATGCAATATGTCAGATATTCGAGGTAAACCAGACCGTCTTGGTGAAAGCCAAAGTACATAGAGTAATGTTTCTCAGCAGCTTAATTGCTTGCACTTAGCTCTCCCCATTCCTTCCTTTAAGTCATAATTGAATATGGCATTAAGTCAGTCCTGGATCAGATCCATTGAAAACACTATTTCTCACAGTATGTACGGTCTTGTTTAATTTACTTTCCAATCACTGAGAGTAGTTCAGATCCAGTTATTTCATTACTTGGTTTGGACCTCCTCCATTTTGATCCCAGCCATGAATGAAAGAACTGGATCTTCCCAGTATGTTGTCAAGTAATACTTTGTTTACTGCAGGATACCTCAGGGCTGCGTGCTCAGCCCCCTGCTGTACTCTCTCTATACTCATGACTGCGTAGCCGGTCATAGCGCGAACTCCATCATCAAGTTCGCTGACGACACCACTGTTGTGGGACGTATCACTGATGGGGATGAGTCCGAGTATAGAAAAGAGATCGAGCAACTGTCCATATGGTGCCAGCACAACAAACTGGCCCTCAACACCAGCAAAACCAAGGAACTGATTGTGGACTTTGGAAGGAGTAGGATGGGGACCCACAATCCTGTTTATATCAACGGGTCGATGGTTGAAAGGGTCAAGAGCTTCAAATTCCTGGGCGTGCACATCTGTGAAGATCTTTCCTGGTCCGAGAACACAGATGCAATTATTAAGAAAGCTCATCAGCGCCTCTACTTCCTGAGAAGATTACGGCGAGTTGGTCTGTCAAGGAGGACTCTCTCTAACTTCTACAGGTGTACAGTAGAGAGCTTGCTGACTGGTTGCATCGTGGCTTGGTTCGGCAACTTGAGCGCCCTGGAGAGGAAAAGACTACAAAAAGTAGTGAACACTGCCCAGTCCATCATTGGCTCTGACCTTCCTTCCATCGAGGGGATTTATCACAGTCGCTGCCTCAAAAAGGCTGGCAGCATCATCAAGGACCCACACCACCCTGGCCACACACTCATCTCCCTGCTACCTTAGGGTAGAAGGAACAGGAGCCTGAAGACTGCAACAACCTGGTTTAGGAATAGCTACTTCCCCACAGCCATCAGGCTATTAAACCTGGCTCGGAACTCTGAACATTAATATCCCTCCATCTGTTATTTGCACTTTATTAATTTATTAATTTATGGGTGTATTTATGTATAGAATTGTAGTCAATGCCTTCTATGTTCTGTTGTGCTATGCAAAGAAAGATTTTCATTGTCCTGTCGGGGACACATGACAATAAGCTCTTTTGACTTTTGACTTTTGACGTTGTATCTGCTGGCTCGATAGATAGGTGTCTGCCGGACCTTTCTGCCTATTACCAACTAACTCCACCCCACAGGACCCTGTGCCCAATGGCTGATGGTCAGACTGGCAACTTCCTGAAGTCAAGGGGGTGAGCCAAACCCGAGGGAAAGTTGGGAGTGTGCAGGCAACGTGACCGAGGGCAGGTGAGGAGTAAGGCTGAAGAGAGGCAGAATGCATGTGCACAAGGGAAAGGTGGGAGAGAAGCAGAGGGGAAAGGGATGTACACAAACTGCAACAGAGGGTGAGAGGTTATGCTTGCTCATGAAGACCTGGAGGGCAGAAGGGGAGCACGCATATAAAGGAAAGCAAGAAATGCACATCCATACGTAAGAAGGGAGGGGGAGGAGGAAGGAGAGCAGACGGCATATGTGATGGGGAAGAGGCACTGGAGAAGACGAGCACAGGCAGGGAATGTGAAAGGACCGCAGGAGAGGAGCAAGGCAGAAAGGACATGCATGCTCACGTGGGAGGGAGTGGGTGCACACAACATGTGGGCGAGGGACAGAGGAGAGCAAGTGCACATTATTGGGGATGATGGGGGGGTTGAGAGCATGAGATGGGGAGGGAGAGAGAGTGGGTATATATGAAGGACCAGGTGCAGGAGGAGAAGGGGGGAAGGGTTGGTGGTGGCTGTGGAATTTAAATGCTGTTAAAACATTCCGGAATTTGGAAACAGCAATAACTGGTCCAGCAACGACCACAAAAACTGCTCACCTGTGGAAAGAAAACAAAACTGATTTCGTCCATTAATGTCATGCAGGCAGTTTAATCTCGAGACATGAAAGATTGCCACAATCTTGAACAAAAAAAACTGATGCAGGAACTCAGCAGACAAGGAGCATCTTTGGAAATAAATTATAGATTCCATTTTGGGTCGGGACCCTTCGTCTTGATTTCGACCCGAAATATCAGCCGGTCATTTCCCTCCTCGGATGCTGCCTGACCTGTTGAATGCCTCCAGATATTTGTTTTTTTTTGCAGGAGATGACATGAGCCATTTGTTGCAAGATACCTGGCAAAGCACCACGCGTAACTTCCTGGTGGTGTCCCGAGTTATCATCCCCCTCACAACCACCAAAGTGATCAACTCTCCTCTCCCAACAACCTTCAGCTTGAAATCAGCCCGTTCTGTCGTATATGTGACTCGTGCAATGATAGCAGAGCAAATGTGCGTGTTGTAAAGGGATGGAGATTGTGTCTGCATAAGGCTCAGTTTAGTTTTAGACAATAGATGCAGGAGTAGGCTATTTGGCCCCTCGAGCCAGCACCGCCATTCAATGTGATCATGGCTGATCATCCCCAATCAGTACCCCGTTCCTGCCTTCTCCCCATATCTCCAACTCCGCTATTTTTAAGAGTCCTATCTAGCTCTCTTGAAAGCATCCAGAGAACCTGCCTCCACCGCCCTCTGAGGCAGAGAATTCCACAGACATTTTTTGTCACTTATACCGAGGTACAGCGAAAAGAGAATTACTGCTGTGAGAAAAATGAGGGAGTAGGTGAAGGGTGGGTTTGGCCAAATGGGAGGACATGGAGAGGCCATAGTAACGAACGTGGAGGGACTGAGAGAGTACAGGAAGAGAGGGATGCATTGGTGATGGACCGAGGTGGAAGGACATGCGCTGGTGGGGTGTGGGCAGTCCGGCAACGCAGGGGTGGGAATGTGCATAAAATGAGCATGCCAGGGAGTGGGGGAGAGAGAGGGGTTTTCACGCTAGAAAATGGGTAGAAGAGAGAACGGGAGAGAGTAATAGAAAGAACACTGGGCACACAAGAAGCGGGGAGGGAGCATGCAGGTCAGATGAAAGGAACATATCGTAGGGGAAGGAAAGGAGTGCGTGTGAAGGGGATGAATGAAGCGGATACGGCTGCAATGGGTGGAGGGGAGGGGTGTGCGTGCAGAGCGATGGAGGGAGATGCTGTCACGCATTTGAATGAAAAGAAGGGGAGAAGCAGAAATTTAGTAGTGTACACTCGAGGGGAATGATGCAGACGAGCATATGCTGTGTGAGGGAAAGGAGCATGGAGTGAGCGAGAGAGAAGGGATTGTACAAGTGCAGATGAAAAGCTGAGAGTGCTCAAGACGGGGGAAGAAGGGACAGAGAAGATGCATGCAAGAGATGCTTTGTGTTGACACATACAATTTGGAGGGGGACAGACAGAATACCTACTAATGTCCTGGGGAAAAGGGGATAGGGAGATTTGTGCATGTGAAGGGAAGGAGTGAGAGGGATTGGGAAAGGAGGGTAAGTTAATGTTAACATGCAGTGGGGATGAGGTGAAGAATGAAGGGGGGGAAGGAAAGAGTTTGGTTGTGAAAGGCAGGGAAAGAGGGGAGTTAATGTGCTTATGCAAGGGAGGTGAGAGGGGAGTGTTTGCCTGTCTGCAAGTGGCAGGAGGAAGGGAATGGAGTGGGCACAGGCAAGAGAAATGAAGGAGAAATGGTTATGGCAGAAATAAGGGGAGAGAGGGGGAAGGAGGAGCATGGGAGTGCATTTTGAATCTGATTGCTGCACTCGACTAGTTCCCTCTGGACTGTATTGAGGGTGGAGTTCCCTGCCGTACAGGGCCAGCCTGAGAACAAGTAGCCTTTTATGCTGTGGCTTGGTGGAGTGTGCAACAGATGGCTGCTGTCTATTTGCATGCGGTGCCTTTGCACAGAGGATCCATTCAGCACCCGCAGCCACTGCCGTGTGTGGGCACAAGCAGCTGCTCGGCAAAAAAGCTGAGAGCAGATTGTTGTGGGGTGGGCAGGGAAGAATGCAAAGAGTTATGCTCGGCATTGTAACGCTGGAGATCTGATGAGCATTCTTCAATAGATGGACAAGGAGAGCAGCCCTAGAGGTGTGTAAGCACAATAGGTAGCAACTGGTTTTCACTACTCTTGTGGGGTGTCGGGTTGGGGGATGAGTACTGAAGGCTGTTGTCTGAGGCGAAATGTTACTTGCGGTCTTGGTTGGACATCTGCAGTGTTTTTGGCCTCTGCTGATCCTTTTCCAGTCTAGGTCCTGCAGCAGAACCTCTCCCCATCCCTTGCTCGCTCAATGCAAGACAACTGCTGGTGTTTGTGGCCGTTATCACTGCCCGTTCCCGCTCTTTTCCCCATGGCGGTGATGGTTCATCTATTTCACTCGTTAGACGGCATGTAAAGACAAGTAGAGGGTCGGGTCAATTGAGTAGAGGCGTAGCTAAATGGCATTTAATCCTGAACTGAAGTAAAGCATGTTACGAGATGTTACAGGGTTTGAGAACGCAAGGAACGGTGTGAGTTCAAATGTAAGCAGTTCATAACCTCGGGTGAATAAAGTGGTTATAAAAAGATATCAGGTGGGGTTTTTTAAATTGATGTGTATAAAATTTGGTCTGTTAGGCCTTTTCTACTTATTCCCATCAACCTTAATAGAAAGGTTAGTTAGTTAGTGTCATAGAATTGATGTAGGATTCAAGAGAGTTTATTGCCATCTGTTCCAGATAGGACCATGACATTCTTGCTTTGCTTCAGCACAACACAATATAGTAGAACAGATCAGTGTGTCCCTATACCATTACATAATATATACACACTGAGATAAATACACAGATAAAGTGAAAATAAACAGATAATGGGCTATTAATGTTCAGCGTTTTGTTTGAGGAGTTTAATAGCCTGATGGCCGTGGGGAAGTGGCTATTCCTGAACCTGGACGTTGCAGTCTTCAGGCTCCTGTACCGTCTACGTGAAGGTAGCGGGGAGATGAGTGTGTGGCCAGGATGGTGTGGGTCCTTGATGATGCTGCCAGCCTTTTTGAGGCAGCGACTGCAATAGATCCCCTCAATGGTAGGGAGGTCAGAGCCGATGATGGACTGGACAGTGTTTACTACTTTTTGTAGTCTTTTCCGCTTAATTAGTAGAAGTGAGGAAATATTCATTCAGAGGATGATTGATGAGAGTCTGGAACTCGCTACCTGGAAGGTGGGGAGAGGAAGAATCTCCATCACATTTACACACCACTTGGATGTGTATTTGTAGAGAGGAGAAATGCTGATCACAGACCGGATGCTGGGAGGAGTGATTAAATTGGGTAATCCTTTTTTGGCCAGCACAGACTCAATGGGGCTAATGGTATCTTGTGCCGTGAATTCACCCGAGTCCAAAGCTTACCATGGCTGGTAGCTGATGCAGCCAACTCTCAAAGCACAAATGTCTCAATCCCACCGTTGGTCATCAGTGCTAGCGGGCAGACCCCAGCACCCACGGTCGACCATTCTCACGCCCCACCCCAACTGATCCTCACTCTAAATCACATCTCCTCTCATCTCCCATTGTCCCACTGACATGCCTTCACACAGGAGGTGCACAATCTTTGGAAATTGCTCCCGAAATGCCCATGGAAGCTCTGTCATTAATTCCAATCAAAAAGATGGCTATATTTCTGGAATGGAGGAAATCAAGCGAGACCAGGATTGTGTGGGATATGCTGAGAAGACCAAATATCAGCCATGTTCTGAGCTCCCTTTCCTTGTATTTTCTCCCCACTCTGAGACCATCATCCAAACATGACCTTCACTCCTCCTCATGGACTTAATGGATACCTGGTTGTACTCCCCACCCGCTCCCTGCCACCTCCTTGACAACCCCAGGTCACAATTACCTAAGCTGTGTGCAGCAGTGTGAATGAGCTAGAGTAACCACTGGAGATGCGGATGGCACTGAGGGGCTGGTCAGCTGGACTTTTGAATTCCCTTTGAAGCTAATGTAACGTGGCCTCTGAGGTGACGGTAGTTTGCGTGGAACTGGCACCGCCCTCTTGTGGCCTCTGTCCCGCGCTGTGCCCGCACATACTCGCACACACGATGATTTACTCGGGTAAACATTGTGTGCAGTGGAGTTGTGTGCGCATTGCATGGTCTTCATGGAAACAACTACGATCCATTCTGCTCAATAAAGTAATAAGTGGAGGGGTTAAATCTGTGTGTGAATGAGTGAGGCTTTGAAATTGAGTTTTGGTCTTGGGTAAATTAAAAAAAGGGGATTCCTGGCTTAGAGCCATAGGATTTATATCTGAATGATTGTAGTTATGAGTGGGTCAATTCTGCATGAAATGTAGATTAGTGAATGCGTGAGAGTTGGGAAAGCGGAGGAAGTGTGAGAGCTGGAGAAAGCTTGAAGGTTGTGAAAGGGATAATGGTGAAAAGGATCAATACGTGTTTAAAAAAAGTGTACGTAACAAATGTACTCGCTGGAATTTAGAAGATCGAGGGGGGATCTTATAGAAACTTACAAAATTCTTAAGGGGTTGGACAAGCTAGATGCTGGAAGATTGTTCCCGATGTTGGGGGAGTCCAGAACAAGGGGTCACAGACGAAGGATAAGGGGGAATTCCTTTAGGACCGAGATGAGGAAAACATTCTTTACACAGAGAGTGGTGAGTCTCTGGAATTCTCTGCCACAGAAGGTAGTTGAGGCCAGTTCATTGGCTATATTTAAGAGGGAGTTGGATGTGGCTCTTGTGGCTAAGGGGATCAGGGGTTATGGAGAGAAGGCAGGTACGGGATACTGAGTTGGATGATCAGCCATGATCATATTGAATGGCGGTGCAGGCTCGAAGGGCCGAATGGCCTACTGCTGCACCTAATGTCTATGTTTCTAAATGCCATCTGCTCTTTCAGAAAGTCAGAGACTCTTCCTCCCTTCTCTCTTTGACACAGCCGTACAGCACAAAAACAGGCCATTGGCCCATCTTGCCCATGCCGACCAAGATGCCCCAGCTACACTAGTCCCATCTGCCTATGTTTGGCCCAGATACTTCTAAACATTTCCTATCCATGTACCTGTGCAAATGTTTACCTGCCTAAATTACCTCCTCTGGCAGCTCATTTCCACATTGCCCCTCAGGTTCCTGTAGAATCTTCCCCCCCCCCCCCCCCCCCCCCCCTCACCTCAAACATATGAATCGTGCTGTGTCTCAAATGACCACAAGTAATGCAGCACAGAAAGAGGCCATTTCACTCATTGTGGTTGTGTCAACTCTTATAAGAACTCGTAATTAATTGCAATCTCTGCAGTTGCCCTCCACCCTTGATTTTCTCCCTTGCAGTACTGAATCATGTTTTCCGGCACCAACATATCAACTTAGTGCAGAGTGCCAACCCTTCTTTTCAGCTACCCTCATGCCGCGAGGAATGGCTTCTGCCTATCCTGAGCTTCAATATTTCCATCAGAGGCTCACGTCACCAGCTCTGCTGTAAGGAGAACAATCTCAGTCTCAACCTATCTGAATTCCCTCTTACTTGGTATTAATCCAGTCAACCTCCTTGGCTTCCAAACCTGTGTTTTATCAATGTTTATCATAATTTCTTTGCATTGGTCCAGTGTTAATAAAAGTCAAGCCAAGGGCAAGTGGTGCAGAGCAGGGTGGGTGCGGCCTACTGCCTTCAAAGCCTTCAGCTTTTGCATAATCTTCAGCCAGTAAATATTTTAAATTATGGCGGTGCCACAGTAAAAGCTTGTTTACTTAAAACAATTTACAACCGTCTAAAATATCCTACATGCTTATTATAGACCAGGCTATGACAGAGAAGGTGGTTTGACAAGATTGTGTAATGAGAGAGTTTGTTGACATGAAGACTGCCCTGTCTTTTAATCACTGCGGCTGAGTCATTGAGTGCGAGTCACTTGTAAAATGGCTGACACAGAAGAGTTCCACTTGGTCCCATTCCCCTGCTCGTTCTCTTGGCTGTGCAAATTACTATGCCTGGAATAACTATCTAAAACTACATTTGAACTTTCATCACCAGTGAATTCGAGATCACAACCACTGCATAAAAGGATTTTCTCACATTTTGCCCCTCGTTCTCAGTCCCTTTTGTGCATCGCCCTTAAACCTGAACCTCCTCACTCTTGAACCGCCTGCTCATGAGATTATCTTCTCTCCCTTTACCACTTCTAAACCAGTACTGATTGTATATAGACACAAAATGCTGGAGTAACTCAGCGGGCCAGGCAGCATCTCTGGAGAGAAGGAATGAATGACGTTTCGAGTTGAGACTCGAAATGTCATCCATTCCTTCTCTCCACAGTTACTCCAGCATTTTGTGTCTATCTTCGGTGCAAACCAGCATCTGCAATTTTTTTTCTACACACTGATACATACATCTCAGCGACCCTAGTCCCACTTGCTGCGCTTGGTCCATATCTCTCCAAACCTGTCCTATCCATGTACCTGTATTACTGTTTCTTGAACGATGGGATAGTCCCAGCCTCAACTACCTCCTCTGGCAGCTTGTTCCACCCTTAAGTTACCCCTTAGATTCCTATTAAATCTTTTCCCCTTCACCTTGAACCTATGTCCTCTGGTCCTCAATTCCCCTACTCTGGGCAAAAAACTCTGTGCATCCACCCAATCGATTTCTCTCATGATTTTGTACACCTCTATAAGATCTCCCCTCATCCTCCTGTGCTCCATGGAATAGAGACTCGGCCTACTCAACCTCTCCCTATAGCTCACACCCTCTAGTCCTGGCAACATCCTCGTAAATCTTTTCTGAACCCTTTCAAGCTTGACAATATCTTTCCTAAAACATGGTGCCCAGAACAGAACACAATATTCCAAATGCGGTCTCACTAATGTCTTATACAACTGCAACATGACCTCCCAACTTCTATATTCAATAATCTGACTGATGAAGGCCAAATGCCAAAAGCCTTTATGACCACCAGCGACTCGACCTTCAAGGAACCATGCACCTGTACTCCTGGATCCCTCTGCTCTACAACACTCCCCAGAGGCCTACCATTTATTGTGTAGGTCCTGCCTTTGTTTGACGTCCCAAAATGCAACACCTCACACTTTTCTGTATTAAATTCCATCAACCATTCCTCTGCCCACCTGGCCAATCGATCCAGATCCTGCTGCAATTGTTCACAACCATCTTCTCTATCTGCAAACCATTCACTTTTGTATCATCAGCAAACTTGCTAATCTTGCCCTGTATGTTCTCATCCAAATCATTGATGTAGATGACAAACGGTAACGGGCCCAGCACCGAACCCTGAGGCACACCACTAGTCACAGGCCTCCAGTCTGAGAAGCAACCTTCCAACATCACCCTCTGCTTCCTTCGACGGAGCCAATTTTGCTATCCATTTGGCTATCCTTGGATTCCATGTGATCTAATCTTCCAGAGCAGCCTACCATGCGGAACCTTGTCAAATGCCTTACTGAAGTCCATGTGCACAACATCTACAGCTCTGCCCTCATCAACCTTTTTGGTCACGTCTTCAAAGAAATCAATCAGATTTGTGAGACAACCTCTCATGTACAAAACCGTGTTGACTGTCCCTAATCGGCCCTTGCCCATCCAAATGCCTGAATATCCTATCCCTCAGTATATTCTCCAGTAACTTACCAACTACTGATGTTAAGCTCACCGGCCTATAGTTCCCAGCATTTTCAAGCAGCCCTTCTTGAAAAGAGGCACAACATTTGCCACCCTCCAGTCTTCCAGCACCTCTGTATTTACGGACGACTCGTAAATTTCAACCAAGGCTCCCGCAATTTCCTCTCTAGTTTCCTGCAATGTCCTCGGATATATCTGCACAGGCCCTGGAGATTTGTCAACCTTCAAACATGACATTACCTTCAGTATTTCTTCGACGGTAACCCTGACTGCTCTCCAGTGACTGCCTCAAGTACCACCGTCCTACTGTCTTTCTCCTCGGTAAATACAGAGGAGAAATACTCATTGAGGACCCTGCCCATCTCCTGTGGCTCCACACAGAGGTGACCGCTTTGATTCCTGAGAGGTCCCACTCTCCCTCTAGTTACCCTTTTCCCCCTTGCGTATTTATAAAATCTCTTGGGATTGTCCTTAATGCTCCCCATCAGAGCTACATCCTGGCCCCTTTTTGTCTGGAGGCAGATGACAAATGACACTGCCATTTAGCCTATATACAGTAACTTGATCATCTGCCAAAATATACCCCTTCTCATTTCCGTGTAGTTGCTTGCATGACACCAGTAACAGAAGTAGCAAAATTGTAATAGATGTGTAAATAACTCGCACACAGACGACAATGGTTTATTATACACCGTTTGAGTTGATGCGTGTATAGGTTGCTGAAGCAAGGCTTTGCTGAGGTTTGCTTCCCTTGTTTAGTCTAGCTCTGTCATCCTGCTGATCCTTGACCCTAGTTCCAGCACAAAACGTTGGTCTGGCCGCCCTGTATCTAAGCGGTCATGGAACTGATCCACAGGAACACAATTGTTTATCAGTCTGAAAACGTGTCTTTACAGTGATACGTTCTTGTTTGACCTGGACTTAATTCCTTACCTATATTGCCACTGACTCTCTTTTCCAGAGGCTTTCATCTTGAAAACCAGCCTTTTGTGTGGGACTTTATCAATTTTCATCGATGGGGAAAGATATCTATTCTCTTCCCTTCAACCTTTACAGTTATAGCGGGCGGGGGGGAGGGGTAAACAAATTAGAAGTATAAGGGTGGAGTTAAAGGGAAGGAGAGTACTGGAAAAGTTACGAAAGACACCCAAATTAATGGGACGGAAAGTTCAAGAAGGGATAAGAGAGTAAGGGCCAGGTGAAATGGGAACCGGTATGAGAGGGGAGGTGAATAGCAAATTAAAAGTGTTATATTTGAATGCGCAAAGTACAAGAAATAAAGTGGATGAGCTTGAGGCTCAGTTCGAGATTGGTTGGTATGATGTTGTGGGAATTACAGAGACATGGCTGCAAGAGGATCGGAGCTGGGAACTGACTATTCAGGGTTACACGTCCTATCGAAAAGACAGACGGGTGGGCAGGGGGGTTGGGGTAGCTCCGTTGGTAAGGAATGAAATTCAGTCCCTTTGCGAGGGGTGACATAGAATCAGAAGATGTAGAGACATTGTGGATACAACTGAGAAATTGTAAGGTAAAAAGACATGAATGGAAGTTATCTACAGGCCCCCAAACAGTAGCCCAGATATAGGGTGCAAGTTGCATCAGGGGTTAAAATTGGCGTGTAACAAAGGTAATGCTACAGCGGTGATTGTGGGAGATTTCAACATGCAGGTAGACTGGGAAAATCAGGTTGGTACTGGACCCCAAGAAAGAGAATTTGTAGAGTGCCTCTGAGATGGATTCTTGAAGCAGCTTGTACTGGAGCCTACCAGGGAGAAGGCAATTCTGGATTTAGTGTTTTGTAATGAACTGGATTTGATAAGGGAATTCAAGGTAAAGGAACCATTAGGAGGTAGCTTAAATCTGCAATTTGAGAGGGAGATGGTAAAATCGGAAGTGTCAGTATTGCAGTTGAACAAAGGGGACTATGGAGGCATGAGGGAGGAGCTGGCCAAAGCTGACTGGAAAGGGACCCTAGAAGGGATGACTGTGGGAAAGCAATGGCAGGTATGTCTGGGAATAATCCAGAGGATTCAAGATAATTTCATTGCAAAGAGGAGGAAAGATTCTAAGGGGAGTAAGAGGCAACCGTGGCTGACAAGGGAAGTCATGGACAGTATAAAAATAAAAGAGAAGATAGTATAACATAGCAAAAATGAGTGGGAAGCCAGCGGATTGGGAAACTTTTAAGATCAACAGAATGTAACTAAAAAGGCAATACGGGGAGAAAAGATGATGTACGAAGGTAAGCTAGTCAAGAATATAAAGGAGGATAGTAAAAGCTTTAGGTATGTGAAAAGGAAAAGATTAATGAAGACAAATGTGGGTCCTTTGAAGAAAGAAACTGGTGAATTTATTATGGGGACCAAGGAAATGGCAGACGAGTTGAATGGGTATTTTGGTCTGTCTTCACTGAGGAGGACACAAACAATCTCCCAGATGTACTGGAGGACAGAGGAACTGAAGGAAATTCACATTAGTCAGGAAATGGTGTTGGATAGACTGATGGGACAGAAGGCTGATAAATCCCCAGGGCCTGATGGTCTGCATTCCAGGGTACTCAAGGAGGTGGCTCTAGAAATCGTCGACGTATTGGTAATAATTTTCCAATGTTCTATAGATATTGGATCAGTTTGTGTGGATTGGAGGGTAGCTAATGTTATCCCACTTTTTATGAAAGGAGGGAGAGGGAAAGCAGGTGAATTATAGACCAGTTAGCTTGTCATTGGTGGTGGGGAAAATGCTGGAATCAATTATCAAAGATGAAATAACGGCGCATTTGGATAGCAGTAACAGGATCGGTCCAAGTCAGCATGGATTTACGAAGGGGAAATCTTGCTCGACTAATCTGTTCCCGGGATGGCGGGACTGTCATATGATGAAAGAATGGGCCGACTGGGCATGTATTCACTGGAATTTAGAAGGATGAGAGGCAATCTTATTGGAACCTCTTGTATGATAATCTTATATGATTACTTAGGGTTTGGACATACTCGACGCAGGAAACATGTTCCCAATGTTGGGGGAGTCCAGAACCAGGGGCCATAGTTTAAAATTAAGGGGTAAGCCATTTGGAACGGAGATGAGGAAAAACCTTTTCACACAGAGAGTTGTGAATCTGTAGAATTCACTGCCTCAGAAGGCAGTGGAGGCCAATTCTCTGTATGCTTTCAAGAGAGAATTGGATAGGGCTCTTAAAGATAGCGGAGTCAGGGGGTAATGGTGAAAAGGCAGGAACGGGATACTGAGTGTGGATGATCAGCCACGATCACAGTGAATGGCAGTGCTGGCTCAAAGGGCCGAATGGCCTACTCCTGCACCTGTTGTCTATTGTGATCATGGCTGATCATCCACAATCAGTAGCCTGTGCCTGCCTTCTCCCCGTATCCCTTGATACCGCTAGCCTCTAGTCACCTTCTGACGAGGCACGCTGCATCTCTCAGTTTAACAATTTCAATTAACCCCCTCGGTCCCCAGCTAAACCTTTCATTTTCTTTTGCTTTGATTATTTCTATGCCATGTTGGTACACACCTCCAGATTCAGGGACAGTTTCTTCCCGGATGTTATCAGGCAACTGAATCATCCTACTACAACCAGAGAGCAGAGCTGAACTACCATCTACCTCACTGGTGACCCTCGGACTACCCTTGTTCGGACTTTGCCGGCTTGACCCCGCACGAAACATCATTCCCTTTCCATGTATCTGTGCACTGTAAATGGCACGATCGTAATCATGTGTTGTCTTTCCACTGACTGGGTAGCACGTAACAAAGTTCACAAGGTAGATCATTGGATATGTGTACATTATATAATTGCATGATACAACTTGGTGTAGAGGTTGGGGACTTCACTTTAATGGGCATTACACCTGTGGTGATGCTGATTCAGGCTGTCAGTGACAATCCCCAGTTCAAGCAAGCTGTTTACAATATCAATATTAATGACGATGCAACTGCTGAAAGCACTGCGATCATTTTCAACAATATCCTGCCTGATGCATGAGAATGCTTGCTTGGACCACAATTGAAGGAAATGAACAAAACATTGAGATTTGTCGCTTGTATAAATAATTAGTATAGTAGGCAGGGTAAATATAGTGACATATAGATAACAATTTAGACACAATGCTGGAGTAACAGGCGGGACAGGCAGCATCTCTGGAGAGAAGGAATGGGCGATGTTTCGGGTCGAGACCCTTCTTCAGACTGATGTCCGGGGAGGGGGCGGGACAGAGATAGAATGTAAGTGGAGACGGTAAGACCAGTCGGAGAACTGGGAGGGGATGGAGAGAGAAAGCAAGGGCTATCCGAAGTTAGAGAGGTCAATGTTCATACTGCTGATGTGTAAACTACCCAAGCGAAATATGAGGTGCTGTTCCTCCAATTTGCGTTGGGCCTCACTCTGACAATGGAGGAGGCCTAGGACAGAAAGGTCAGTATGGGAGGGGGAGTTGAAGTGCTGAGTCACCGGGAGATCAGGAAGGTTAAGACAGACTGAGCGGAGGTTTTCAGCGAAACGATCGCCGAGCCTGCGCTTGGTCTCGCCGATGTAGAGAAGTTGACACCTGGAACAGCAGATACAGTAGATGAGGTTGGAGGAGGCGCAAGTGAACCTCGGCCTCACCTGGAAAGACTGCTTGGGTCCTTGGATGGAGTCGAGAGGGGAGGTATAGGGACAGGTGTAGCATCTCCTGCGGTTGTAGTACTTGGGGAGGGGGTGGTTTGGGTGGGAAGGGACGAGTTGACACCTGGAACAGCGGATGCAGTTGATATTGACTCGGGGCAGCATTCAACCAAACGTATTCCCGGCGTAGGACAAATAAATGAAACTGGAATGTGGCAATAAGCAATGGCACTAACGTGACAGAACCTCAGGATGGGATTTGTCCAACCCCACTCGCGTTTATAATCAAACAGGCCTATTATCTTTGCTTGATTCACAAATATCAGATAGGAAGATAGTACATTGCTCTTAACGAAAGCTGAGAAAGAAGGCAACTGGTTATTATTGAGCAATTAGTCTAATACTTGTGGTTGGGTAATTACTTAAGTCTGTAATTAAGAAGGAGGATTGAAAACATTGAAAGTTTTCATAAGTATGTGCCAAAAGTGGGCCACATATTTTGTGGAAATGCAACCTACATATTTCCCATCTGGGGTGCTAGAACAGGCTTGAAGGGGCTAAATGGCCTCTGGCTTCATATATTCTGGGTTTTATTTTGCTTTAATAGCATTCTCATCAGTAAAGATTCATTTACACAGAGCCTTTGTCTCTCTTACTGTGCTTGCAGCCTTTGCAACATGTAAACCATTTGGTTCTTCTTGCCTCTCTGTCTTTCTACCGAAAGAGTGTCTGAACAGATTTGAAGGTGGGTGCCTTGTGGATGGATGTTTCCTGAACGTCCCCGACATTCCCTGTCATCCTCGGTGTTTATTACATTCCAGTCTCTTGTGTCATCCACACACATTGTTGACTTGACACGGGGCATATTTTTAATCTACTGCCTAAAGGGCAGGAGTCTTAATTGCGATGCTTCAGAGTGTATAACCTGATAAACAACACTGCTATCGTCTCAGTTCCGTAATCTGCTTCTTTATCTGAGTTCTACCATTGGCCCCATCTATGTCTTTTGGCATCAAATTGCAGAATGATCTACGATGGAATGGTCAGACTCATCATGTAACAGTGAAAGCAACAGGTGTCCTAAACTTCCTGAGGCGCAACTTCCATCATTGTTCAGCTTCTGTCAAGGAGAAGCTGTATTTCACCCTCGTTAGACCTCATCTGGACTACGCAGTTGCAGCTTGGGACCCATACACCGATAAAAACATTTCATCCATCGAACGTGTCCAAAGAAAGGCCGCTCGATTTGTTACTAACACCTACGAGAGAGAAGCGAGTGTCACCAAACTCCTGAATTCTCTGGGGTGGAACCCCCTCCAAGACAGACGTGAAGCTCACTGTTTGACCTGTTTTTACAAAATGTTAAATGGTCAGCTAGACATGGATCACAAGACCTACACCAACCCCAAACCAATTAGGAGCAGACGAGGGCATTCGATCCAATTTGTGGTCCCAGCCTCAAAGACAGATGTGTACAGCAATTCGTTCTTTCCACGCACTATTAAAGCATGGAATAATCTCCACCAAGCCACGGTTGCCCAGCCAGATGCAACTAAATTTAAAGTGGCACTTTCTTCCCAATAACCCTCTCTGGCTAAAACCCCTCCCTTCACCACCTCCAGTTTAAATTCCAGTTGGAATATTTTGGAGGACCAAGTAACCAAGAACCAAGAAGCTGCTTTTCCTTGTTGGTATGGGTTTCATTAACGGATGTGATGTTCAGGGTGGTAAGGGATCAATGTGGTGGGATTCTTTCATCCCTTTGATCAAAGCTGTTGGTGCCCCTCTTAACTTGTGTGAATGGGTCTCTGTTCTTAAATGCTCTTTACATAATCTTTACCTTCCTTGGATCTCAACAGGGAGAAGATTTGGGGAAAGTGCTCGGGTCTCTGTGACGGTGGGTATTTACCCATCCTCAAGACAATAGGTGCAGGAGTAGGCCATTCGACCCTTTGAACCAGCACTGACATTCAATGTGATCATGGCTGATCATCCCCAATCAGTACCCCGTTCCTGCCTTCTCCCCATATCCCCTGACTCCGCTATTTTTAAGAGCCCTATCTATCTCTCTTGAAAATATCCAGAGAACCTGCCTCCACCGCCCTCTGAGGCAGAGAATTCCACAGACTCGCCACTCTCTGTGTGAAAAAGTGTTTCCTCGTCTCCGTTCTAAATGGCTTACTCCTTATTCTTAAAATGTGGCCCCTGGTTATGGTCTCCCCCAACATCGGGAACATGTTTCCTGCCTCTAGCATGTCCAAGTCATCATATAAGGTCCAGTTTATTCAGGCATGGAGTGATGGATCGGGAAGGGCAGATATAGAGTGGGAAAACATCTGTGGGATTGGAGAGGGAGGGGGAGGAGGGATGCTGGCCAGGAGTGGGTGATGAACATTTTGGGGGTGCATTGTCAGCAGGTCGGATGTGATGGTTCAGTGCCCGAGTGATGGCAAGTTGGGAGTGAGGATCACTTTGTGAGCGAAGGTAGGTCAGGAATGCCTCTGGTTGGCATTTGCATTGGAGCTGTTTCTTGGAGTCTGTTGTGCAGAGCTCGCTCTGAATATCCAATATGATGCTCCATCTATTTTTTAACCTCACTCAGGACTTGGCACAGGGCAGGCCTGTGGATTCTGGAGCAGCTATTTTAAGTACACCTCCTATCCAAAGTGCCCCACCCATGGCTATTCCGTGTGGGAAACTGAGGAGAGCTAGTACATGTACAATTCAGTGTCCGGTTACGCTGACCCTATGTTTCTTTCCCAACCCAGCACCCGAGCCCTCTCCGTCTCGCCAGCCTGCTTAGAAAAGAGATGATCAGTTTAGCAAGGGGCCATTGGGCAGTGGCACTGAGGAGAGAAGGACAATGAAGGATGAGGCTAGACAACAGTGTTGCACCCTGTCTGCCCTCTCTGTCTAGTCTGGTAACATCGTTTTCACGTGAAATACTTCATGTGCCTGTGTCAGCCTTGTTGAAAATATCCCTGGCCATCTTGGCCTGATGCCCGCCCCAATCAGATGGATGCGTATTCTGGGACGGGGCTGATTTTGTCAAAATGACCTTTCGCCCCTTTCCATGGTGAAAGGTTATTTTTCATTCCTCATTCGTCCTGCAAGATATTTTGGGGTTGGGATTGGGATTGGGATCGGATTGTTTATTGCCCTGGTGGCACTCGGTTGGAGAGACCCAGAGTCTGTGTGAAATGCCGGGGTTTTAAAATAAATGTGTTGACATTAGACGGGCCGTCCCTTACAAGGACTTGTTCCTCCTCGGCCTCTGCCTGGCCCTACCCTGCCCAGCCCTGCCCTGCCCAGCCCACATGCTGCTGGCTATTACAGGCCCAGATCGGGTGACAGGGCGGGATTGGTGCTGGGACTCGGGGAATGCGATTGTCAGGGACGTCATGCTAATAAAATGAAAAGGAGCCTATTAATAACAATCATTGGCAACTCAAAGCGGGGCAGACAGACAGACAGACAGAGAGAAGGACGGAGCTGAGAGGAGAGAACTCCTCTGATGTAGTCTGGGGTGGATGGATTTTCTTCAGTCTCCTGTAAGTTACCCTTGTCTGTCCGATTGCCTTTGTTGATGCCTCGGATGTACCGATGGGGTCGTGCGTGGTTGTTCTGTGTCTGGCGTCTGATCTACATAAAAACCGAAGCCAAGAAGATGTCAGCAGACAAGACGGCTAGTTGATGCAGCCCTACTGTTGTGGAAAGTGACTAAGCCGGCACTTGAAGCAAACAACCCTGTTGGCACGCTCCCTCTCGGGCGATGTTGGCACGGTGTAAGGTCAGCTCGCTACTGATAGTACTGGGGATCCGTTCCGGCAAGTCCCTGCTCCCTAACGGGCAGAGTCCCTCTGGAACGCTGCTTCTCACTGTGCGAGCCATGTCAAACAAATCTTTGTTATGGTTCTCCGATGGTCGGGTTGTTTCCACAACAGTGCGTGCTGCAGGTATCCGCACACTATTTTCCCGTCCCCCTGCTCGCTGTAGGTCTTTTTCTGCTGTCAGTCCCATTCCCCTCTGGAATATTGTGAGGGGAATGATGAGGGGATTGCAGATTTAGTGAGGCAGTGTTGATGCACGGGGATTATCATTTACATTTCATCGATGAGGTCGTGCTCAATCCTGAAGAGTGTTCTCTCTTCTCATTTTTGAGGAACTCCCACATAATCGCACGTTTCGGTCGTCGATATCTAAGCGTTGCTGTCTTGACGGCTCTCTGCGCTGAAGCTTTGTCGGGATGTGGGAGGTCCTTGATCCGATTCCCAGCAGGTCCAGGTCCCAGGGGGCAGAGCTGTGTTGACGAGGTGCGATAACAACCTGCCCGGTAAACAGGTGATGCCAGCCTCCCGGTGCTGAGTGTGCGCTCCGGCACTCACTCTCTGTAGGAACACTTCCCTCCGTTACACACTGGGAAGAGGAAGTGGAACGTGGAATACTCCTGAGGTTGCCTGTGAGTGTTTGTGTCATCTGCATAGACAGCAGGGTGAGTAATCCAGTCTCCTTTGCATCTTCCTCCCATGCTGTCAGATTTAGTCCCTCTCGTCAGCTGTTCTGCTCCTCGCTTTTTCCATCATTTGTCTGGGTGCGGTTTGTGACTAAAGGATAGTCTGCCTTCACCAGTGTCTCCAGCTCCACTGGGACCAGAGGGATATTCCCCGTGGCTGTTTACTGTCAAGGTGGCAGTGTAATCTGTCAGCAACGCTGCTGCATCCATGGACTGGCCATGTCCTGAAGGTCACATTTGCTCTGCATTAGGGATAAATGACAGCTCTATACTATGCAGGAACACCACCTCTACCACCCCCACTGTGTACGGACTGCACCTCCCTTCCACACTGGAACTTCCCCTTTCCCATCCCATCACATTCTTCACCTGAACGCACTTCTCTCTGCAGTGTGTGACTGTGCAGGTAGCAGGAGTGAGGGGTAGAGGTGCCTGTGTATGTGCCCGGCAATGCGTGTCTGCCCAGAGCTGGCAGTGAGTGTGCATGCCAACAGGGCTGGGTGTGTGTGTGTGGGTGTGTGTGTGTGTGTGTGTGTGTGTGTGTGTGTGTGTGTGTCCGTGCATTCTCTGGGAGACGGTTCTATTTGTGTACACGTGGAGAGCTGCTTGTTTGATTAGTGTGTTTGCACAGAGGATGCTGTCTGTTTGCACATACAAGGTAAGATGGTCGTGTGTGTGTGTGTGCGCACTCGTATGCCTTGGGAGGTTGACTATATACATGTAATTGGCGAGCTAGCTCTGGGGCATGTGTAGATGTGTGCACACATACATCTGGGCCCATGCGCGTGCTGCATGCAGGGGTAGCTGGCTCTGTGTGGCTATGTTCTGGGAGCTGATTCTGTGTGCACACACATCAAGTTGATCCTCCAGAGGTGTGGTGGCCATGTCTGTGTAAATGTGTGTATGCACGACATTAGCTGTGTGCGTGCACATTGAGGCCCTGCGTGTAGGGGAGGTTAGCTATGTAATTGTGCGTGTAGTTGTAAGTGTGCCTGCATAGAAGTGAGCAGATGTGTGTGCATGTATAGGGGCAGCTGGTTGTGTCATAGAAACATAGAAACATAGAAAATAGGTGCAGGAGTAGGCCATTCGGCCCTTCGAGCCTGCACCGCCATTCAATGTGATCATGGCTGATCATCCAACTCAGTATCCCGTACCTGCCTTCTCTCCATACCCCCTGATCCCTTTAGCCACAAGTGCCACATCTAACGCCCTCTTAAATATAGCCAATGAACTGGCCTCAACTACCTTCTGTGGCAGAGAATTCCAGAGACTCACCACTCTCTGTGTAAAGAATGTTTTCCTCATTTCGGTCCTAAAGGAATTCCCCCTTATCCTTAGACTGTGACCCCTTGTTCTGGACTCCCCCAACATCGGGAACAATCTTCCAGCATCTAGCTTGTCCAACCCCTTAAGAATTTTGTAGGTTTCTATAAGATCCCCCCTCAATCTTCTAAATTCCATCGAGTACAAACCGAGTCTATCCAATCTTTCCTCATATGAAAGTCCTGACATCCCAGGAATCAGTCTGGTGAATCTTCTCTGTACCCCCTCTATGGCAAGGATGTCTTTCCTCAGATTTGGAGACCAAAACTGTACGCAGTACTCCAGGTGTGGCCTCACCAAAACCCTGTACAACTGCAGTAGAACCTCCCTGCTCCTATACTCAAATCCTTTCGCTATGAATGCTAACATACCATTTGCTTTCTTCACTGCCTGCTGCACCTGCATGCCTACTTTCAATGACTGGTGTACCATGACACCCAGGTCTCGTTGCATCTCCCCCTTACCTAATCTGCCACCAGACGTGTGTCTGTTGATGTACACACACACACGTATACCTGCAGGAGTCCGCTCCGCTCCTGTTCATTGAGTGTGCTTCTTCATCCCCAATAGCCCTTGAGAAAATGACGGTGAACAGCTTTTTGAACCGAAGCTGTCCCTGAGGACTGAGTATACCCACAACGCTGTTTAGTTTAGAGATGCAGAGCGGAAACAGGCCCTTTGGCCCACCATGCCCGCGCCAACCAGCGATCCCCGCACACTAACACTCACCTACACACACTGGCGGCAATTTACAATTGTACCAAAGCCAATTAACCTCCAAACCTGTACGTCTTTGGAGTGTGGAAGGAAACCGGAGCACCCAGAGAAAGCCCACGCAGGTCACGAGGAGAATGTACAAACTCTGTACAGACAAGCACCTGTGGCAAGGATAGAACCCGGGTGTCTGGCGCTGCAAGGCAGCAACTCTACCGCTGTGCCACCGTGCCGTTAATGATGGAGTTGCCGGGTTTTGACCCAGTGACTATGGAGGAATGGTAATATATAATGTTTACCATTATAATGGCCCTCCATAATGTTTGGGACAAAGACCCATCATTTATTTATTTACCACTGTGCTCCATAATTTGAGATTTGTAATAGAAAAAAATCACATGTGGCTAAAGTGCACATTGTCAAGATTTTAATAAAGGCGATTTTTATACATATTTTTGCAGCTAACCACTGGTTTGCATCTTGCAGTGTAGCCTATTTATTTCTGTTCATGAAGTCTTCTGCAGACAGTGGTCATTGACAAATCCACACCTGACTCCTGAAGACCGTTTGATCTGTCCTACAGGTGTTTGGGGATTTTTCTTTCTTATAGAGAGAATTCTTCTGTCATCAGCTGTGGAGGTCTTCCTTGGCCTGCCAGTCCCTTTGCGATTAGTAAGCTCACCAGTGCTCTCTTTCTTCTTAATGATGTTCCAAACAGTAGATTTTGGTAAGCCTGGGGTTTGGCTGATGTCTCTAGCAGTTTTATTTCCATAATGGCTTCTTTGACTTTCGTTGGCACAACTTTGGTCCTCGTGTTGATAAACAGCAATAACAGTTTCCAAAGGTGATGGAAAGACTAGGTGGTGAGAGCTCCCTTATACCTGTATGAAGGAGGCAATTAAACACACCTGAGCAATTACAAACACCTGTGAAGCCATGCGTCCCAAACATTATGGTGCCCTGAAATGGGGGGACTATGTATGAACACAGCTGTAATCTCTACATGGTGAAACCAAAATGTATAAAAATACCCTTCAATAAAATCTGACAATGTGCACTTTAACCACATGTGATTTTTTTCTATTACAAATCTCAAATTGTGGAGTACAGAGGCAAATAAATAAATGATGGGTCTTTGTCCCAAACATTATGGAGGGCACTACACTGTATGTTCAAATCGGGAGGGAGTGTGGCTTGGAGGGTAATTTCTAGCTGGTGATATTGACATACTTTTACTGCCATTCTGGCTAATAGACGGGTTGGGTTTGGAGGGTGTTGAGCAAGGAGTCTTGGTGAGTTGCTGCAGTGCACCCTTTAGCTGGTACAAACTGCTGTTACTGTGCGTTGTCGAATGCATGTATGCATGCTTGCAGTTGGGTCGCTCATCAAGCTGCCTGTTATGTCCTGCATGCGAGTTGTTGAAACTGAAGTGGAGAGTATCCCAGCTATCTCCTGACATGAACCTTATAGATGGTTAACAGGCATTGGGGAATTAGGAGGTGCGTTCCACACCACAGGATTCCTACACTCTGACCTGCTCTTGTACCAGCATTATGTATATGGCTGCACCAGTTCCGTTTCTGATCCATGGTAACTCCCAGAATATTGGCAGTGGGAGATCCAGTGATGGTAATGCCATTGAACGTCAGGGGCTGACAGCGAGATTTTCTCTTGTGGGATATCATCGGTGTGTAGAGGGAGCTGCTTGTTGCGGCTGTGCAGGTTTCTATGCTAGATCTGCACCTCTACATATTCATGTGTAGGAAGGAACTGCAGATGCTGGATTACACTAAAGATAGACACAAAATGCTGGAGTAACTCAGCGGGGCAGGCAGCATCTGTGGGGAGAAGGAATGGGTGACGTTTCGGGTCGAGAACCTGCTTCAGACGTTTGAAGAAGGGTCTCGACCCGAAGCGTCACCCGTTCCTTCTCTCCACAGATGCTGCCTGACCCGTTGAATGACCCCTATATATATTTACATGTGTTGCTGCATGTGCATGCAGAGGAAGAGTTGCTTATCTATATATGTACAGCATCAAACTGCTCATGTGTGTCTATGTGACGTGTCACGGGGTGACGCCAGTATGGTCGTGAGTAGTCGCCCAAAGAGTCGTAAGGTCTTTCTGGTTGCCGCTGAATTTTCAACATGTTGAAAATTTTCGGAGACCTGCTGCAACTGTACAGGTGCCGGCAAGTCGCCGAAAAAAATCGCGTAAGTGGGGCAGGACCTTTAGCTGTGAAATGTATCAAATATTTTTTGAAACCCCATATATATCACGTCACAAACCTTTCTCCCATTGACTTTCTCTGATATTTCATCAAAAATAACTATAGAATTAGTTAGATATTATTTGCCTTCAACAATTCTCTGCAGGCTTCCTCCAGTCGACTAGGTTGTCCTGCCAAATGAACGTTCTGTTCCAAATCCTTATTTCTAGAACTTTCCCCACCACCCAGGTTAAATTGACCAATGAGTAATGTATGCCCTTTTCAATTCCTTGAGCACCACCCCTGAATCTTTGGAAGATTATGGCCAGAATCTCTGGAATTTCCCTCCTTCCTTCCCTGGTTAACCAAGGTTGCATCCAATCTAGACCAGTGTACACCTGGCCTCTCTAAAGCCTCCCCTTAATCAACCTTCCACACATCCAGAATCGTCAACAGCACCTCTTTCTTTGCTAAGAGTCCAGTAACCTCCTTGGTGAAGACTGACGTGAAATCCTCTTTCTGTACTTCACTCATTCGTTCTGCCTCCATGTGTAATTACCAGTTGTTTCTGACCAGTCCCATCTTAAAATCCTTTCTCGTGCACATGCCCTTACAATATCTTTGGATTCATCTTTGCCCCTACGCTTTCCTCTTTGCCATCTCATTTCCATTTTTACCCTCATTTCCTTGATTAACATTGTGCAATCCATCTCTCCCTTGTGTGAACAGTTTGCCTCCGTCTGTCCTGTACTTTTTTCCGGGTTTTATTCTTTTAGTTATCGGTGGAATCTCAGTTTAATTTCCCTACCTTTCTCCCTCGTGGAAATTTGCCTAAACTACGGCAAGAGCATTTCTAACTTCAAGGCCTCTCATTATTCAATCAAAAAATGCAAACTAGTTAGCCTAGCACTTGTTAGCGAGTAATGATGAAGGAAATAAATGGTTGAATATCTTAAAAATGTTCTGTTGTTCAGAGGTGCGATAGCTAACGTGGATTTGTAACTGTAGGATTTAGATAGCAAACCTGTTTTGAAGATGTATACGTGCACACGCATGCATTTTCAAAGTTAATAGGAGATCTAGTGGGCGGCACCATGGCGCAGCAGTAGAATCGCTGCCTGGCAGTGCCGGAGACTCAGGTTCGACCCCGACTATGGGCGCTGTCTGTACAGAGTTTGTACGTTCTCCCCGTGACCGCATGGGTTTTCTCCGAGATCTTCAGTTTCCTCCCACACTCCGAAGACGTCCAGGTTTTGTAGGTGAATTGGCTTGGTACGAGTGTAAATTGTCGGTGTGTGTGTAGGTTAGTGTTAGTGTTAGCGGGGATTAACACTGCGTGGATCGCTGGTCGGCGCAGACTCGGCTTGTTTCCGCGTTGCATCACTACACTAAACTAATCTGAGATTGAAGACAATGACGAGTGGCTCGAAACCAGTTCACTCGCCATGGAATGAAGAATTCGATCAAGTTGTGGTTGTTCTTCCCCGAAGGACCACACAAGATTGTTGATGATTTATTTCTTATTACACTGGGCAGCGATGGCCTGTTCCCTAGTCTGTCTGCAGTGAATCATTCTAAATAACCATCATGTACACATCTTCTACTTCCGATTTATACCGTAAAACTGAATGCTGATTTGTGACAGCTTTGCGGAACACTGATATTCAGTCCACGAGGTTGATCCAATGTTTCCAGTTGCCCGCCACTTAACCTTCTCCATCCCACTCCTACCATCACCTCTGCATTTGGTTATTGCAAACAACTAACGCTTCATGTGCGAGAGCTCCAAAGACCCTCTGTGGATCGGTTTTCTGTAATTCACCCCCCCCCCACCTCACTTACACAATATTCTGCTTTTCCACTCTTCCACATTGAACCCGTGAACATTTGTCTGCTGCATTTTTGCGCACTCCCCACAACTCGCTCTCTGTTCTATTCCTGTATCGGAGCAAATGTAGCTACAATGCATTCATCCTCTCAACTGTCATTAATATAAGTTATAAATAGCTGAAGCTGTATTTCTCGTCCCAATGGCATTTCTCTGCTTACTAACCTGAAGATGATTTGTATATCCCAGCACTATTTTCTGCTGCAAATTCTGTACTCATGCTAATATTTTTCAAATGTTGGGATACAAGGGTATTCAAATGGATGAGTGTGCACCTGTATACGTCACTAAAAACTAACACAAGTTCCAAAAAAATGTATACGTTGGCCTTGAAAATCTGAATACAAAAGTAACGTGCCCTAAAACACTAATGTAGTCCTTGATGAGACTTTTCCTGGGGTATTGTGTACAGTGTTGGTCTCCTCACCTCTGAAAAAAGGATGTACTAGATATAGAGGGAGTCAAGTCAATTGTATTTCTCTAGCACATTTAAAAACAACTCTCGTTGACCAAAGTGCTTTACATCAGTGCAGGTACTAACGTGCTACATACAGTGGTACATAGATCTGACAATACATACATAAATACATACATACTGCGCTCCCTCAGAGGACCTCAAGAAACGCTTGTGAATAGAAATAAGTTTTAAGTCTAGATTTAAAAGAGTTGATGGAGGGGGCAGTTCTGATGGGAAGAGGGATGCTGTTCCACAGTCTAGGAGCTGCAACCGCAAAAGCGCGGTCGCCCCTGAGCTTATGCCTAGACCGCGGGATGGTCAGTGACCCCAAGTCGGCCGATCTGAGGGACCTGGAGGTGGTGTGGTGGGTGAGCAGATTTTTGATGTAGGTGGGGGCTTGGATACATAAAGGAGGAAATTCAAATTGATTTGAAACTGCACTGGGAGCCAGTGGAGAGAGGCCAGAATCAGGAGTCTCGCTGCAGCGTTTTGGACCAGTTGCAGGCGGGACAGGGATGATTGGCTGATGCCAGTGTAAAGGGAGTTGCAGTAATCTAGGCGGGAGGAGATGATGAATGGATGATCTTTTCGAGGTCGTCAAATTGGTGGAATTGTTTTATTTTAGCTATCGTCTGAAGCTGGAAGAAGCTAGCTTTTACCACGGCATTGACTTGTTTGTCAAATTTCAATGTGGAGTAAAATATCACGCCAAGGTTTTTCACTTGAGGTTTGAGTAAGGGGGTAAGGCTTCCAAAGCTGCCTGTTATCATTTTGATGGAGTCCGAGGTGCCGAGTTGGATGACCTCAGACTTACTTTTGTTTAGCTGGAGGAAATAGGATTTGGGCCTGGAAGGTCATGTTTGACAAATCTTCTTGAATTTTTTGAAGAGGTTACTAGGGAAATTGATGAGGGTAAAGCAGTGGATGTTGTCTATATGGATTTCAGTAAGGCCTTTGACAAGGTTCCCCATGGAAGGTTGGTTAAGAAGGTTCAAGCTTTGGGTGTTAATGGCGGAGTAGCAAGATGGATTCAACAGCGGCTGAATGGGAGATGCCAGAGAGTAATGGTGGATGACTGTTTGTCAGGTTGGAAGCCGGTGACCAGTGGGGTGCCTCGGGGATCTGTGTTGAGTCCACTGATGTTTGTCATGTACATCAATAATCTAGATGATGGGGTGGAAAATTGGATAAGTAAGTATGCAGATGATACTAAGATAGGGGGTGCTGTGGATAATGAAGTAGATTTTCAAAGTCTACAGAGAGATTTGGGCCATTTGGAAGAGTGGGCTGAAAGATGGCAGATGGAGTTTAATGCTGATAAGTGTGAGGTGCTACATCTTGGCAGGACAAATCAAAATAGGACGTACATGGTAAATGGTAGGGAATTGAGGAATGCTGTGGAACAGAGGGATCTAGGAATAACTGTGCATAGTTCCCTGAAGGTGGAATCGCATGTAGATAGGGTGGTAAAGAAAGCTTTTGGTGTGCTGGCCTTTATAAATCAGAGCATTGAATATAGGAGTAGGGAAGCAATGTTAAAATTGTACAAGGCAATGGTAAGACCAATTCTGGAGTATGGTGTACAATTTTGGTCGCCTAATTATAGGAAGGATGTCAACAAAATAGAGAGAGTACAGAGGAGATTTACTAGAATGTTGCCTGGGTTCCAGCAACTAAGTTACAGAGAAAGGTTGAACAAGTTAGGTCTTTATTCTTTGGAGCGCAGAAGGTTAAGGGGGGACTTGATTGAGGTCTTTAAAATGATGAAAGGGATAGACGGAGTTGACGTGGATAAACTTTTCCCATTGAGGGTAGGGAAGATTCAAACAAGAAGGCATGACATGAGAATTAAGGGACAGAAGTTTAGGGGTAACATGAGGGAGAACTTCTTTACTCAGAGAGTGGTGGCTGTGTGGAATGATCTTCCTGCAGAAGTGGTGGAGGCAGGATCGATTTTATCATTTAAAAGTAAAGTGGATAGGTATATGGACGGGAAGGGAATGGAGGGGTATGGTCTGAGTGCAGGTAGATGGGATAAGGGGAAAATAAATGGTCGGCACGGACTGGAAGGGCTGAGAAGGCCTGTTTCCGTGCTGTAATTGTTATATGGTTATATGGTTATAAGTTCTGGGCCATTCAACACTTTATATCCACGAGGCAGCGGATAAGGCTGAGTAGATTTGATCGGTTGTTGGGTTTCAGGGGGGGATAGAGTTGTGTATCGTCTGCGTAGCAGTGGGAGGAAACCTCACCAGAGTAGTTCCTGGAATATTAGGTCCATTATATTGTGTAGGTTTCACCTCTATTCTTTGAAGTTTAGAAGAATGGCAGGAAACAACTTTGAAACTTACAAAGTGCGTTCTGAAAGAGCACAACAGGACATTTCCTCATGGATAGGAACCAAGGCTCGCAGCGTAAACTTGAGGGGTCAACCATTCAAGACGGAGAAAAGGAAAAACATTTACATACCGGCAGTAAATCTTTGGAATTCCCAAAGGGGCTGGGGTCGGAAAATGACTTCTGACGATAGAATGGCAGAGCAGGCTTGAGGAGCTGCATATCCCATAGCTGCTCCAATCAAATCTCTGTAATAATTCTGTAAATGTAGTAACATAGAAACATGGAACATAAAAACATAGGTGCAGGAGTAGGCCATTCAGCCCATCGAACCAGCACCGCCATTCAATATGATCATAGCTGATCATCTAAAATCAGTACCCCGTTCCTGCTTTTCCCCCATATCCCTTGATCCCTTGTTTACCAGGTTAATTCCCGGGATGGCGGGACTGTCATATGCTGAGAGAATGGAGCAGCTGGGCTTGTACACTCTGGAGTTTAGAAGGATGAGAGGGCATCTTATTAAAACATACAAGATTGTGAAGGGCTTGGACACCCTAGAGGCAGGAAACATGTTCCCGATGTTGGGAGAGTCCAGAACCAGGAGCCACAGTTTAAGAATAAGGGGTAAGCCATTTAGAACGGAGACGAGGGAACACTTTTTCTCACAGAGAGTGGTGAGTCTGTGGAATTCTCTGCCTCGGAGGGCGGTGGAGGCAGGTTCTCTGGATGCTTTCAAGAGAGAGCTAGATAGGGCTCTTAAAGATAGCGGAATCAGGGGATATGGGGAGAAGGCAGGAACGGGGTACTGATTGGGGATGATCAGCTATGATCACATTGAATGGCGGTGTTGGCTCGAAGGGCTGAATGGCCTACTCCTGCACCTATTGTCTATTGATTCCTTTAGCCCTAAGAGCTAAATCTAATTCTCTCTTGAAAACATCCAGTAAATTGGCCTCCACTGTCTTCTGAAGCAGAGAATTCAACAGTTTCACAACTCTCTGGGTGGAGAAGTTTTTCTTCATCTCAGTCCTAAATGGCCTACCCCTTATTCTTAAACTGTGACCCCTGGTTCTGGACTCTCCCAACATCGGGAACATTTTGCCTGTCCAATCGTTTAAGAATGTTATATGTTTTTATAAGATCCCCTCTCATCCTAAATTCCAGTGAATACAAGCCCAGTCGATCCATTCTTTCCTCATGTCAGCCCTGCCATCCTGGGAATTAACCTGGTGAACCTACGCTGCACTCCCTCAATAGCAAGAATGTCCTTCCTCAAATTAGGAGTCCACAATTGTACACATGGAACATGGCGAAGTACAGCACACGGACGGGCTTTTCACCCCACAATGTGTGTGATGGACATGATGCCAAACTAACCTCATCTGCCTCACATGATCCATGCCCCTCCATTCCCTGTGCACCCCTGTGCCCATCTAAAAGCCTCTTAAACACCATGATTGTAACTTTCACCAGCAGCATGTTTCAGGAATCAAATTCTTCAAGAACTCCGATCTTATTCCAGTGAAGATCAGCGGCTGCGGAAGCTTGGGGGGGGCAACATCCCACCTAATAGCACATGACAGCATTCTGAGTGTCAGACATTTTAGCGCTGCTAGCCTCTCGCAATGAGCAATTATAACACAAACTGCTGGAGGGACAGGCAGCATCCGTAGAAGGAACGGGACTGGGGACATCTCAGATCGGGACCCTTCTGAGTTTCTCTAACAGCTTATTGCTCAAGTTCCCAGGCAGTCTCTTATGTTTACATTTTCAGCACTCATAGTTTTGCTTCAATTTCTCTCTTGTTGGGTTTTTACGCATTTCCTTATTTTCTCTTATTATTCGTTAGCCTTCATCACCCTGTCTCAGCCAGCATCATTGTGTCGTGTGTTAAAGAAGGAACTGCAGATGCTGGAAAATCGAGGGTACACAAAATGCTGGAGAAACTCAGTGGGTGCAGCAGAATCTATGGAGCCAAGGAAATAGGCGACGTTTCTGGCCTGAAGAAGGGATTCGGTCCGAAATGTTGCCTATTTCATTCGCGCCATAGATGCTGCTGCACCCGCTGAGTTTCCACAGCAGTTTGTGTACCCTCATTGTGTTGTGTATTCAAACTCTTCTGCCCTCCACTCCATCACGGGCAATTCCTTTTATTCTCATTCTTCTCCCACCATTCCTATCCACCCCAACTTTGCAACCGAAAAACATTTTAAATCTCCAACCAAAAATGGGGTTGGTGTCAATGGATACTCGATGAATGGTGTAACGGTGGCTAGACCTATATGCAATGCACAAAGTACTGGAGTAAATCAACAGGTCGGGCAGCATCCCTGGAGAATATGGGCAAGGTGAAGGTTTGGGTCGGGACCCTTCTTTGGACTGATTGTGGGGGGAGGGGGGGTGGGGAAAAAGCTGGAAGAGAGGAGGGGCGGGACAAAGTTTATGACAGGTTGGACAAAGGCCAGACATCAAAAGACAAAGGTGTGAGACAAAAGGATTGAAGAGTTGTAAGAATGGCATTCCCAATGGGAAGTCCAGGACCACAGGCGCACCCTTGGGATTTGGTAGATATCACTGAGAATCTAGCTGAGCTGGGAACTGACTGAATCAAACTGAGCTCCATCCTGCTGAAAAGCAAAATATCGTCCACCAGAGATGGTGAACGTCAAATTCTCCACCATAGGCACAGGAGGCCAAGTCATTAAATATATTGGAGGAGGAGGAAGATGCATGATGCTGGCGGATATAGAGAGCAGGCGGGCACAGGCTACTGCTGAATGGTGAAGCAGAGCCAAAGGGACCGAATGGCCTACTGGTGCTCCTATTTTCTTTGTAAAGACATCTACACAAAATGTTCGAACGTGTCTTACAGCATGGCAATAAATGATGGAATTCACTGGAATTTAGAAGGATGAGAGGGGATCTTATGGAAACGTATACAATTATAAACGGACTGGACAAGCTAAATGGAGGAGAAATGTTCCCAATGATGGGGGAATCCAGAACCAGAGGGGGCACAGTCTAAGAATAATGGGGAGGCCATTTAAGACTGAGATGAGAAAAAACATTTTCACCCCGAGAGCTGTGAATTTGTGTAATTCTCTGCCACGGAAGGCAGTGGAGGCCAATTCACTGGACGAATTTAAAAGAGAGTTAAGGGCCTGTCCCACTTGGCCATCATTTGCGCGTCACGCAGATGGCACGCGAAGATTTTTGTACGTCACAAAATCCTGCGACGCCGCGCGCCACTGCCTATGTCATCAAGCACCATGCACGCGTATTGCGCACCATGAGCACATCACGTGCGTGTTGCGACTCGTGCGTCGTGACATGTAAATGATGTCGCGTAAATTACGAACAAATGACGGGCAAGTGGGACAGGCCCTTTAGATAGAGCATTGGGGCGAGCTGAATCAAGGGATATGGGAAGGCAGGCACGGGTTACTGATTGTGGATGGTCAGCAGTGATCACTATGAATGGCGGTGTAGGCTCGAAGGGCCAAATGAACTCCACCTACACCTATTTTCTATGTTCTCTATGAATCGGAAATGCTCAGAGCTAGCAAAGCCCCAGTGGGCCGAATGGCCACCTATGCTGTAAGGGGGAGGTATGTGTTGCACCAAAATTCACTCCAATGTCACTGAAATCTGTTGTAATTTAGTGTATTCCAATGAACCTCGCTGCCTGCGCTAAGGTATTATCTGTTCCTCCATTTGAGAAGGTGCTTGGCATTGTATGTAACGGCTCTGGAGTTGCTGGCATGCGGATGTTGCTGTGGCTGCCGAACGTGACCATTCTCCTGGCCACACCTCAGCGGGCAGGTCACTGGGAGTGCCCTCTCTGCCACTGCATGCCGTCAGTTCATGACACGGCGCCTCACTTCATGACTTTTCTCCTCCAGCAGCAGAAATAAAAAGCCGCCAAGATTCTGTGCTGCAAGGAAACGGGGGCCATGTCAGTGGCGAGGGAAGGTGGAACAGGAGAAAGCTTCTGGGAGGTCAGTGAAGATCTCTGCTCAATCTGTGACCATTTCCCTCAAGCGCCCCCCCCCCTCCCCCCCCTTATTTAGCCCTCAGATTTCCTCTCCACAGACTTAACAGCTACATTTCCTCCAACCCCCTTCTCACGCCAGCATCTCTCGACCCCTCACCTCTCCTCCTCTTGGCCTTTGAGGCTATCCCTCTCCCTCTCAACCCAAGCTGTCCATCCCACCCTCTTGCACCAGACTGGCCTGACACTGGGCTGTTCCTTCACTTCCCCACAGCCCTGGCTCCCCTTCCTGATCCATTCTTCTTCCTGCATCTCAAATTCTTTCTCTGCCCACCCCTTCTCTAATAGACAATAGGTGCAGGGGTAGTCCATTCGGCCCTTCGAGCCAGCACCGCCATTCAGTGTGATCATGGCTGATCATCCCCAATCAGTACCCCGTTCCTGCCTTCTCCCCATATCCCCTGACTCCGCTATTTTTAAGAGCCCTATCTCGCTCTCTCTTGAAAGCATCCAGAGAACCGGCCTCCACCGCCCTCTGAGGCAGAGAATTCCACAGACTCACCATTCTCTGTGAGAAAAAGTGTTTCCTCGTCTCCACTCTAAATGGCTTACTCCTTATTCTTAAACTGTGTGGCCCCTGGTTCTGGACTCCCCCAACATTGGGAACATGTTTCCTGCCTCTAGCGTGTCCAAGCCCTTAACAATCTTATATGTTTCAATGAAATCCCCTCTCATCCTTCTAAATTCCAGAGTGGTCTCTCCATTCTCTCAGCATATGACAGTCCCGCCGTCCCGGGAATGAACCTTGTAAACTTTCCGTTCCTCCCCCCCACCGTCTCTTGACCACCTCCCAGAGAGTGTGCGCCTCTCAAGCCAGAACTCCTGAGCCCGCGTTCCTGAACAGCAGTGGCTCTGTTCTCCGAGTCCCCTTTGCAGCCTCTCGACCCCAGCGTCTGTGCTCCCTGGCCGTGCAATTCTCCCATCTCAACCTCGCTCAACCGTCTGTTTCCCACCTCCCCCTGCAGCCGGGGCACTACAGCAGGACGGTGAAGCGGATCGACGATGGCAACCGTCTCTGCAACGAGGTGCTGAGCTGCTTCCAGGAGAGGGCAAGGATTGAGAAGCAATACGCCCAGCAGCTGACTAACTGGTCCAAGAAATGGAAGAGCATGGTGGAGAAAGGTAAGAGGCCCGTGAATCGATTGCTAGCTGGCGACACCCTCGAGGGCCCAATCTGGCACCACCCCACTCTCTCCCCAACTTCCTCTCCCCCTTCCCCTACCCCCCCCCCCCCCGCTCCCTTCCCCCTGGATGGCTCCTATCAACATTTTACCCCCTTCTTCCACTTCTCTCTGTCTCCGTGCCTCCCCATGCCCCTTTCTCTCTCCCTCCCTCTCTCTTTACCTCTGCACCTCTGCCCCTTTCTCTCTCCCTCCTTTGAAACTGTGGGGTGGCACGGTGGCGCAGCGGTAGAGTTGCGGCCTGCCAGTGCCCGAGACCCAGTTGGACCCTGACTACGGGCACCGTCTGTCCGGAGTTTGAACATTCTCTCCGTGACCGCACGGGTTTTTGCTCCGGTTTCCTCCCATGTTTCCAAAGACGTGGAGGTTTGTCGGTAAGTTGTACCTGGTGTGTGGGATTGAACTAATGTACGGGTGATCGCCGGTCGGCATGGACTCGATGGGCCGAAGGGCCTATTCCCATGTTATACAATATCTCTAAAACTAAAAGAGATTCACTTTGGTTTGTTTCTCCGTTGGAGCTGGTTGCTGTACTAAACATGATGTGTGTTTCTGTCTCCACGGCACATCCAGGCACTGGTCTCAGTCCCCTTCCACCCAGCGGGTGGAAATAGTTCTCCATGAGTCGTCCTCTCCATTAATAAATCACTTTGAGGCTGTGCCACCTGGCAAAGTAAAGTGGAACTTTCTTATCCACACAGTCCAGACATCTCACATCGACAAGTTTAATCTTTCTTCCATTCCAAAGTAAACAATCACATCCCTAACGTCCCCACCCTTGCCAATCTCCAGAACCTTCTGTAGTGCTCCATATCCTTCCTGTGACATGGGTGGCCACAATCATCTCCACCAGTAGCTTCTGCACACTATTTGATTCACACAGCTTGCACGCACAATGTGAACTTGCCTTCCTTGCCTACCTCAACCTAAAGAGAAAACCATCCTTAAAAAAAAAAAACCTTTTAACCAGCTTATCCACCTTTTCCACTAGCCCGAGGAGATTTGGGGCAGTTTAAGATCGCTCTGTTTATTGTGCACCCCAGTATTCTGCCATTTATCCTATATTTCTTGCCCGTAGCCAAATGTGTTACTCCATACTGCTGCTATTAGTTTCAAGACTTATGTGGGATGTGGGTGTAGCTGGTAGAGCCAGCATTTGTTATCCATCTCTGTACACCATTGAGACGGTGGTGAGTGGCGCTCTGAAACTAGAAAGTTGAAAGTACTCTGTGTGCTTGTCCTTCCTTCCACCATAGGTGTGGCAGTTCTCGGACTTAGACCTAGCCACATTGAAGGGCAGGCAATGTATCTCCACGTCAGGATTGTGTGTGTGTGTGACTTAGGAAACGAACTTGCAGTTGGTTGGGGTCCTTCCATAAACAATGAGCTAATGAATGGGTCACCAGTCACGTGGTTGCTTGGTTCTCAATGGTGTTGTGTATCTTGTGAATTGGAGCTGTATTTATCCAGGCAAATGGAGAGTTCACAAGTGATAGGAGCAGAGTTAGGCCATTCGGCCCATCAGGTCTGCTCCACCATTCAATCATGGCTGATTCAGCAGTATTTAGTAATATGCCCATTTTAATTATTAATCTAACAGTGTGCGAACTGATGGTATCCAGTGAAGTGTTTGAAAGGGGAAGGAGTAGGGATTTAGGCATGCCTAACTTCAGTGCATTTAAACAAGACTCATTATAAACTCATTGGGCATCTGAGTTCGTAACCTAGCAGAAGACACTCCAGAATGAATTCAGTCTGACACAGGAGCAGTTTACATACTAAATGGTAAGAGTTCTACTTGCCATCAAAAACAGTGTAACCACTGATCATAGAAACATAGAAAATTGGTGCAGGAGGAGGCCATTCGGCCCTTCGAGCCAGCACCACCATTCATTCACCACCATTCGTCCCTAATCAATAACCCGTGCCTGCCTTCTCCCCATATCCCTTGATTCCACTAGCCCCTAGAGCTCTATCTATCTAACGCTCTCTTAAATCCACTCACTGATTTGGCCTCCACTGCCCTCTGTGGCAGGGAATTCCACAAATTCACAACTCCATGGGTAAAAAAAGTTTTTTTTTTCTCACCTCAGTCTTAAATGGCCTCCCCTTTATTCTATGACTGTGACCCCTGGTTCTGGACTCGCCCAACATTGGGAACGTCAAGCTCCCGTTTACAATAATCCTATTTTTTATTCTGGCCACAACTTCCTCCCCAGATTCTACCACTCACTCTCGCACTGGGATAATCTATCGGGCACGGGACTTGCAGCAAATTCGCCCGCCATCCTGTGCATCTTTAGAATGTGGGAGGAAACCAGAGCGTCCAGAATAAACTCCGCGCAGTCACGGGGAGATCTACAAACTCTGCGCAGACAGCACCTGAAGTCAGGATTGAATCTGTGTCTCTACCAGTTGTGCCACCGTGTTTAAATGTGATGTTGTATATGAAAATAAGGACATTCTGAGCGTTTCCATATTTAATTCCATATTTCGAGTAAAGGAATACGTGGAGATTGCAACTGAAGGAGATTAAGGTAGGAAGTCAGAAAAAGCTCAATAGTAATGAACAAAATAAAGATGCTATTTCTAGAAGCCGGATTTCCATGCTGAGGATGTGGGCAGTTGCTGACAATTAATGGAGTTGTTCTCATTGAGAGGATTAGGCTCAAACTGCTCCCACAAAGATCTATTTAGATCTAAGATCTACAAGGATACAATAAATAACTATTTACTTGGATAGGTGACCTTCTATTCTATTACACTTTGTAACCCAGGCTGTGTGTTTCTGTCTCTAACCCACTCTTTGTATCTGTTTCATTCCTCCATCCCCCTCTTTTTCCCGTTCCATTCTGCTCGCCTATCGCTTTCCCACTCCCTGCCTCCTTGCCCTGCCTTACTCCCCTCTTTTATTTGCCTGCTCCCTCTTTTCTTTCACCTCTGCTCTCTTTTAATTTATCTTCCCATTCTCCTTTCTTTCACACACTCTCTCCTCTCACACCCGTTCTCTTTTCGTGCACCCTTTCTACTTTACTCTCTTTCATCTACTCTTTCTGCCCTCTGCTCTTTTCATCCCTTCTCCTCCATTTCATGCCATCTCACTCCTTTGCCACTTTTCCCCAATTTGGATGCTTTTCTCTCGTTTGCTGATTTTCATCTTTCTTACACATACTCTTTCTCATTTATCACCTATTCACTTTTGTCCACTCTCTCCCCCTCTCCCCTCCTTCCCCCCGCCCCTCCTTCCCCCCCCCACTCTCCATTTCTACTTGCATGACTTTCATTTCTTCTCACTCTTCTGTCTCTTTTGCTTTCTCTCTTATTTCATTCTCGCCTTTCTTTTCCTCCACTTATTTCCCTCACTTTTGCCCCTGCTCCCCTCTTTCATCCCTCCCTCCCTCCCTCCCTCCCCCGCCGCTGTCGGTAGGTGCACAGTACGGTACATTGGAGAAGGCGTGGCACGCCTTCATGCTGGCAGCTGACAAACTGAGCGAACTCCACCTGGAAATGCAGCAACACCTGGCCGGTGCAGACAGTGCCAAGGTTAAGCACTGGCAGAAGGAGGCGTTCCACAGGCAGTTGGTCGGTGGATTCAAGGAGACCAGGGAGGCAGAGGATGAGTTCTGCAAGGCACAGAAGCCCTGGGTCAAAAAGCTGAAGGAGGTGCGATATACAGTAACACTGTGGTGTAGATGATTCCCGCTCCGAGAGATGCGGTCGGTTGGAAGATGCATCAGCGTTCAATGTAAACGCAACGCCTCTCATTGATGCATGGGACAGTTTCTCAGTTGCCTCAGGGCATGGGCAGAGATACTTTCTTTGTGGTCCGGACATGGGCCCAGACGGTTTCTCAGTGCCCCTGGCACATAGCAGGAAATGGTGTCTGGGTGCCCCCAGGCTTGAGGCAGACAGTTTCTAGGTGCCCCTGGGTGAGGATCTGGACAGTTTCTAGGTGCCCCTGGGTGAGGATCCAGACAGTTTCTAGGTGCCCCTGGGTGAGGATCCAGACAGTTTCTAGGTGCCCCTGGGTGAGGATCTGGACAGTTTCTAGGTGCCCCCAGGCTTAAGGCTCAGACAGTTTCTAGGTGCCCCTGGGTGAGGATCCAGACAGTTTCTAGGTGCCCCTGGGTGAGGATCCAGACAGTTTCTAGGTGCCCCTGGGTGAGGATCCAGACAGTTACTAGGTGCCCCTGGGTGAGGATCCAGACAGTTTCTAGGTGCTCCTGGGTGAGGATCCAGACAGTTTCTAGTTGCCCCTGGGTGAGGATCCAGACGGTTTCTGGGTGCCCCGGGCTAGCATGGGGAGTGTCTGCGATGTTGAATAGCTCGAGCTCTGCGGCTGCCAGGTGTTGCCGTGCCTCTGCTCACGTGTGAACTCTGCCCCCACCACAGGTGGAGGTGGCCAAGCGAAGTTTCCACGGCGCCTGCAAGGAGGAGCGAGCTGCACAGGTCCGTGAGAACAACGGCCGAGCTGACCAGTCCATGGCCCCAGACCAGCTCCGCAAGCTGCAGGAGCGCGTGGAGAGGAGCTCGCAGGAGATGGAGAAGGTCAGAGAGCAGTGGGGCTCGACGCAGGACAGGAACGTGCATGTGGGGCTGGGTCATGGACTGCCAGGGGGTGGGTGGGGAGAAAAACCAGTCTGTGTGTGTGTGTGTGTGTGGATTAATCTATCTGAATAAGATTGGGATGCTAATTAAATGGGCTGCTTTATCCAGGCTGGTGTTGAACGCCTTGAAAGTTATTCACCCTACAATCACTTGGGCAAGTGAAAAATGTCCCGTCATGTCTGGTTAATGGTGGCCAGCGTTAGGGGGGTAGGTTACACATACAAGTAGCCCACTCGGTTAGATGTTCCGTGTGTGGCGTAGGAAGAGGCCCCTCCAGTTGGTGCTGCCTCACAGCTGAATCCCATTGACACAATAATCTGCCCCATGTTCCTTACAATGTGTCACAGCCAACCAACCAACCAACCAACCAACGCGCACGTCTTTGGGACGTGGAAGGAAAGCGGAGCAGGTGGGCAGCACTGGAGGGTTATGGGAGCTGCGGGGTGGCAGCTCTGCCAGCTGCACAAGTGTGCTGCCCCATGCCCCACAATGAGGGTGGGGGGGGGGGTGCAATGGGGGAGGTGTAAATGCCAGGGCAGGGAGTTGGGCGATCGGGAGAGCAAGACACTGAGTTGGATGTTGGAGGGGCAGGAGATGGGGATGTTGGGCAGTGAAGCAGGAAAGGGGATGGGGAGACACCAGGGTGGGGGAGGGGAGGGGGAGTTGCCAGGGTGGAGGTGTGGCGCTGGGGCATGTGTGTGGGGGGGGGGGGGGGTAGTTGGCCAGCACCCCACAAAAGATGTGGGTGTCTCCTGCCACTGGGACCGGACACAGGGACCATGGAAGGATTGTCTACCGTGCTGTCTGTCTGTCTGTCTGTCCCCAATGTTACCAGTGCATGGTGTGCTTGGCGGGACTGGAGTTTCTGTGGCAACATCCAGGGAGGTGGGGTGAGTGGGATTGGTGGCAACATCTCTCGAGGTGAGGCCGACTGAGGGGTGAACTCTAGTTGGGTCAGAGTCGGCTCACGATCTAAGACCACTCTCCATAGTACACACCATCCAGACCTGGTTCTCCCACCTCAACTTGTCCCGTGTGTCCCCACCTGTCCCCCTCCACACCCACGTCTGGTCTCCTGTCATCGTCTAACCCCAGTCCTTCCTCCACTTCCTTTCGCACGCACCTGGCCAGTCACTTGCCCCTCTCACCTGTCCAGCCCGTCTCCCCTCCCCCACCTTCCAGCCCCGATCCAGGGGCACTTCACCAGTGTGAGCGACCCTCTCTCCCAGGAACTCCCCTCCTGGGCCACGGTCAAATGTCCACTTGGATTATGGAGCTGACTGAGATGTCATCATCATCATCATCATCATCAGCGAGGATGACTGTCCCCTCGTGGAGGACGCCCGTGTGTGCGTGACTTTGTTTAACGTGGGGAGACTGGTGCATATGCAGCCATCACACGGTCCTTGACAGATCTGGGTCAGGATCCAGTGGCATGGAATCCCAGCCGACCGGGGACTGGGATGTTGGGCACGTCGCTCCTGAGGTTCTGGCAGTGAAGTTGACCTACGGGGTGGAGTACAGAGGTGGGTTACAGATGTGGAACGGGAGAGCAGCGGAGATATGTGTGGTTTTGGGGGAGGGGTTGATCTGACTGCCGGTTGCCTGCAGGGACGAGAACGCTACGAGAAATCTCTGGAGGACCTGAACAAATACAACCCGAAATACATGGAAGACATGGAGCAGGTGTTTGACAGCTGCCAGGACAGCGAGCGGAAGCGGCTGCAATTCTTCAAGGAGGTCCTGCTCGACTTCCACACGCACCTGGACCTTTCCAGCGTGGACAGGTGGGGACCTGACCTGGCCAGGCAGGGTGCGGGGAGAGTAAATGGGACGGGGAAGAGGAGAGATGGGTTGGAATGAGCTATGGGAGCCCCAGCAGAAATCAAAACCAAAAAAAAAACCCCTGCAGATTCTAGAAATCTGAAATAAAAACCGAACTGTGGAGTTGGCTTCTGTGTTGCTGACTGAGGCTTTGGCATAACTTTGCCAACCCTGCTCACAAGCTTCCTGCTGGGGTTTGTAACCAGGACCTGCTCCTGTGTGCTACATGGAGGCACAAGGAGCTGAAAACCTCAACAACAATATGTGCTGGAGGAACTCGGCAGTTCAGGTCGCTTCCGGCCAGGGAATGCTCAGAGATTAGTATGAAGGATGGTCCCAGCCCAAAACATTGTGTGTACAGATACAGAGTATGTAGGAAGGAACTGCAGATCCTGGTTTAAACAAAAGATAGACACGGATTGCTGGAGTAACTCAGCGGGCCAGGCAGCATCTCTGGAGAGAAGGAATGGGTGACGTTTGCGTTCGAGACCCTTCTTCAGACTGGGGGAAGAATGGTTTCGACCCAAAATGTCACCCAATCCTTCTCTCCAGAGCTGCTGCCTGTCCCACAAAGTTACTCCAGCATTTTGTGTCCATCTTGAGTGCAGAATATAGTTCTCAGCATAGGGAGTACAGCGTAGGTTTACAAGGTTAATTCCCGGGATGGCGGGACTGTCATATACTGAGAGAATGGGGCAGCTGGGCTTGTACACTCTGGAGTTTGGAAGGATGAGACGGAATCTTATTGAAACATATATTATTGTTAAGGGTTTGGACACACTAGAGGCAGGAAACATGTTCCCGATGTTGGGGGAGTCCAGAACCAGGGGCCACAGGTTAAGAATAAGGAGTAAGCCATTTGGAACGGAGACGAGGAAACCCTTTTTCTCACAGTGAGTTGTGAGTCTGTGGAATTCTCTGCCTCAGAGGGCAGTGGAGGCGGGTTCTCTGGATGCTTTCAAGAGAGAGCTAGATAGGACTCTTAAAAATAGCGGAGTCAGGGGATATGGGGAGAAGGCAGGAACGGGGTACTGATTGGGGATGATCAGCCATGATCACATTGAATGGCGATGCTGGCTCAAAGGGCCGAATGGCCCACTCCTGTGTCTATTGTGTGTCCATCCCCGCCACAGATGCTGCCTGGCCTGCCTGCCTCGTTGCTCCAGCTGTTTGATGTTTGCTAACAGTGAGTGAGGTTTTGCCCTGCCTGTGGTTCAAAAGGGTTTGTCGTCCCAGAAAATCCTCCCAAAGGAAGCAGCGATCCCCTTGTACTTGCACTGTAGTCCACAGTATTTGGTGTCACTATGCGCTTCATCGGCATTGGGGAAACCAGGAGGGATTGGGATATTGCCTCTTCTTGCTGCCACCTTAATTCTCAGTCCCACTCCCATTGCACCGTGTGTGTGTGTGTCCGTGGCCTCCTGTAAACTGCCTTCTCCTCTGCTCTCTCCCCCCACGCTGCGATCTGAGGCAGGGTCCCTAACAAGAAACATGGACTGTGTTCTCGCTCCACGGATGCTGCTGGACTGGTCACCTTCCACTAGCTTCTCTGGTTTGAGGTTGATTTGGGTTCCAGCATCCACAATGTTGTTGTTTTTGTTGGGCTGAGAATGACCCGGTCTCATCTTGTTCCATCTGCTGGGTGTTGTTAGTTTGGGGGAGGACTGACTTGCTTTTGGTCTTTCCTGTGGTTGGTTGGCCTGCCAGCATCGAAGCGTGGAAAATGGACCCTGTTGTCATCTGCAGCTTCTCTTTCCACGGGTAAAGTATCTGTATTGCAGCTTTGACAGGCTTGAACGGTGGGGTGAGACACTTGGACCCACCCCGAGAACTTGGCAAGCTCCAGGTGATGGGACCTGGCCCACAGGCCTCGGGCCGCCTCCTATCTGGTGGAAGGCAGAAGCCAGAGCCCGTTAACTAGCCCGTGCCCTGGTCTTGTTGCAGCTTCCGCACCATCTACCGGGACCTACACAAGGCCATAGTCGCAGCCAACGAGCAGGAGGACTTGCGGTGGTGGCACAACACTCACGGCCCCGGCATGCCCATGAGCTGGCCGCAGTTTGAGGTGAGTGTGTGTGTCTCTCTCTCTCTCTCTCGCTACGTTTGGGAGGGGGGGGGGGGAAGGATGTCCTGGCTGTTCCAGTGGTGGCGTGTTCAACCTGAAGCGAGGGGGACGTTGTATTGATCTGTGGGGAAGTCGGTGAGCCTGAGCGATCAGACTGAGCCGTGGCAAGAGGTGCCAGGCCAGTGGCACGTTGGTGGAGGGCACCAGTGACTACACGCCCATAGTCCACTTGCTCTGTGGGTATTAGGGTGGGCTGGAGGACCTGTTTAAATTGATGCTGGGAACACCACAGGCCAGTGAAGTCAAGGTGGGATTCTTGTGTCGTGAGACATTTCCAGACCAGAAGATGATCCTCAGCCCATCATCCAAAGTTGAACGGCAGGTTTGTCCCATTTCCCAGCTCTTGCTATTTTCCTACAAACGTGACCCTTTTTGTTTCAAATACTATGCAGCAGTCCTTCCTATCTTAAAGGGCCTGTCCCACTATAACTCTTGTTAATTCAAGAGCTCTCCCGAGTTTAAAAAAAAAATCAAAATCGTGGTAAGCACGCAGAATGAACGTAGCGGGTATGTCGGAGCTCGGGACGTCTCTTAGCGGCTCGTAACACTAACGGCAGGTATTCGGGAAACGCGGTAAGCTCGGGAAGACTCGTGAGGATTTTTCAACGTGTTGAAAAATGTCCACGAGAGCCCCGAGTACCTACGAGCGGCCATTGCCGTAAATCTCTGAGTTTGGATCAGGGGAAACTCGGGAGAACTCTTGAATTACCTCGTACATTAATTCATTGAATTCCACATTCCTCGGAAGCAGCAATCTGCAGCTACTGTGCTCTGTGGAAGATGGGGGGGGGGGGGGGGGGAGTCTGTAGAAGTTACCTGCACAGGAGCAGCAGACTGCAGCAGGGGGGTGCCCTCAGCCCTCTGCCCTCTCCACGCACCCTTTAGGATGGGTAGGAGGTGCCATCAGCCCTTTAGTGACACTCCTGTGCATATTGGGCTGCTCTGTGGAGAAGGTGCATACACAAGAGGCATGACTGCTGCAGAACAAACTCCAGGCAGCTCTTTGGTGCAGCCATTCCAGTGCCTCCTGCCTTGCTGCTTCAGGTACATCCCTGAGCTCTGGGTGCTGTCTGGCAGAGTTTTCACGGCCTGCCAAAAGGTGAGGGAGTCAACCGCATGTTTACATGCCGCATGCACGGGACGGGAACAAAGAAATTCCATCCGGTGCAGCTTTACAGGCGCATTAAAGGCCCCAGCGCAGACAAATAAATATGCCAGTAATTATCCGTTTTTTCTAGGTAACCCAGACCACTGTAGTGTGTTACGTACGCCAATCTCTCTTTCATGCTGGGGAGCTCATTATCGAGAAATGTCCACCTTCATTCTTGGACGTTTGAATGACTGAACCAGTCAGTGGACCTGTCGAGCCCACGTGGAAATTCCCCCCAGGTTTTCTGTCTTCCTCCCCGATCCAAAAGCGTGCTGGCGGAATGACTCCACAGTTTAGCTGAATGACAGAAAGAATTAAAGGGGAGCGGATAGTATGTGAGAGAAAAGTAGGAGAGGGGGAAAATGGGAATAAAGGGATTGGAATTATTGTAGACCCATGGGCCAAATAGCATTGTGCATCGCTCAAAGTATAATATTCGTGCTGTAAATATAATCACGGTTCCTGCCATGGGTACATTTTGATTTACTCTCTGCCCCTGACAGGAGTGGTTTCCGGAGGCAAACCGAGCGATCCACCGCAAGGAGAAGTGTGGTCAAGTCGTGGAGGAAGTGACGCTCACCAACATCGTGCCGTCCAGTGGCTCCATGTCCCACTCCTCCCCTCCACAGGACAGGTACGCAGCTCCGCCAACGGCCCCTCACCCATCCCTGCCCGCTCTCCTTCCATGGCCCAAGGATGGTAGCCTGCAAATACTGATGTGTGGTTGGAGGTGGCTGCATCTTCTGTGCCTCCTCTGACGGGGGCAGATGATACCAGGTTACACTGACGGGGGGGGGGGGGGGGGCAAACGCACTTGCTCTCCGCCAGTGCCCAACTCCCCATTGCCAACACCTCGACAAGCCGGCTGTGGGCACAATGCCAATGAAGAGACTCCAGGGCCTTGGGTCCAAGTAGTAGAGTTATTGTGGACTGGACCACCATGGCAAGGTCGCTGCTTGGGCATCGGCTAGTGCCCATATACTGGCCTCTCAACATTTATCATGCACGCAC